>CM035115.1:10827721-12027721 GCA_020205555.1 Panax stipuleanatus
TGCAGACGTATTGCAGTTTGCACGTGTGGATGTTCTACTGATGTGCATCACTGCTTATTTATTCATGCCACTATATATGGACCACTTAGATACCGGCTTGATGGTAGTGGTTCGTGCCCTCTGATAGAGTTTTACGATTCTACCGATGTTATTAGTCGAGACTCTGTGGTCAGCTACCTTATGCAGTACCCATCCAGGGGGATTTTTTAAAGGCAGCGTCGTTCTACTATATGTATAGTTCATAACGTATTTGAGTCTGATCGGCACCTTCAGACTCCATAGGTACTGCTTTACCCATGAGATAGCCATGTCTTACTCTTTTCGGCCAGGGGAGTGTTCAGATGCAGCGATATGGTCAGCTTTTTCGTCGAATATCGATCATCTCTTTTTGATCTTGCCATGCTCAGGGCTTAGATCCCCTTATAGTTTCATCACTCATGCAGTTGGCATGGATTATTTACCCCTAGCGGGTTTGAGAGGGGTGACCACCTACCACCAGGTGGCAGTCATGGGCCAGTTTGATCAGTTTCAGCACCTTCACCATTTTGAGGGAGCCATTGATCAGTGGATATCAGCGTTATCTTTGTCGTTAGCTGACTTGATCAGGACTTATGAGTTTTGGACTCACAAGAAGAGGGTTGATTTCTCTACTAGCCATCTGGATCGTTCTCCAGAGTATTCGACATGGTTAGAGTCTGATATACCAGCAGCTGCAGTTATCCAGTCAGCTCCAAGTGTTGATACAGATGAGGAGGAGCCTATGGAGGATCCTGATTCTCCCACGGAGGATGATTTGTTTACTAGTTTGACAACAACTTTAGTTAGTAACCCTCCGAGCATCCCTGCCGGGACAGATCTAGCTCTTGTTGATTTATTAGCTCGGATGACTTTTGAGCGAGACCAGGCTAGGGTGTTGATATTGACAGCTCTTTCTAGCAGGGATACAGCTTTTGTTGATAGAGACGAGGCTCGATCTACCCGAGATACAACATTTATTGAGAGAGACGAGGCTCGATCTACCCGAGATGCAGCTTTTGTTGAGATTGAGGAGGCTTTGGTCGCCCAGAACGCCATTTTTGTTGAGAGGGATGAGGCCATAGCTACCCAAGAAATTTATATTGTGGATAACACTGCACTTAAATCATATACACACAGCCTGGTTGCAGAGATGAGTGCATTCTTAGATGGCCAGAGCAACACTATACAGGCAGTGGATATTCCAGCCCGTATGGAGACCGAGAGTCATGAGCTTACTGCTGCTTCTCCATCTTTTGAGAGGGATACCATGTTCGTTATCCCGCTAGATCAACCATTTTTGTCATTTACAGGACACAGTGTATATATCAAACAATATTATATATCATAGAAATATATTTTGATTCACTTCCTTGTTGGATATCTATTGTCATTGCTGAGTGATTACCACTTCTTTCATGACTTGCTGTTGTTGATGTATCATGAGCTTTTCCTTGATGGATTGATATGGAGATGTCGGAGAATACCTTAGCAGGGCCTGTTAACCAGGGACACTTGACAGTATTTGGGTTTTATATGGTTTCAGTGTCTTGGGACTGGTTTTTATTGGTTTTGGTTTTTTCTTGAAGGTCAGACCGAACCAAGAATGGTTGCCTACGTACTCCCTGGTTGAAGGAGATCAGGTCATTCGTAGTTCATGTTTTTCCTGAATGGTTTGAGAAGTGCTCGTTTTAAGTTTGAAATTGGTTTGATGGGTTTTTAAATTTTTTGTTTGGTTTGACCGCACCAGAAATGGCTGCCAACGTACTCACGGGTTGAGTGAGATCAGGTCATTCGTAGTTCGATCTCTTGTGAAAACTCGAGATGATGGGATTTGGTTCACAAGACCAGGATGGTGGCTGGCAAATGTTTTAGATATAATACCTTTTTACGGTATCTGAATTAATGAGCTGGGGAAATTCGTTCCCATCCATTTCTTGCAATCTGATAGCTCCACCTGTCAACACTTCTTTGACAATGAAAGGCCCTTCCCAACTCGGAGCAAACTTTCCTTTGGCTTCATCTTGATTGGACAGAACTTTCTTCAATACCAAGTCGTTCTATTTGAATTGCCGAATTCGGACTTTCTTGTTGTATGACCGGGCAATCCTTTACTGATTCAACTTCCCGTGGAAGATGGTTGTAGCCCTCTTTTCATCTGTCAAGAACAACTCGTGGTACCACTTTTGCAACCACTGATCTTCTTCCATCTGAGCGTCTATTAACACTCGCAGGGACTCCATTTCTACTTCTATGGGAAGTACTGCTTCCATACCATAGACCAATGAATAGGGGTAGCCTCAGTAGAAGTACGTATTGACATCTTATAGGCTAGCAAAGTCAGAGGGAACAGGTCAGGCCATCCTTTGTGATAGGCAGACATTTTCTGCAAGATCTTCTTGATATTCTTGTTGGCCGCTTAGACAGCACCATTCATCTTGGGCCGATAGATGACGGAATTGAGATGCTTGATGTGGAACTTGCTGCATAACTCCCTCATCATCTGGTTGTTTAGATTTTTTACGTTGTCTGATACCATCACCTCCGGTTGTCTATATCGACAGAAAACATTGTTTCTGATGAAACCAATGATTACCTCTTTGGTGACTTTGGGAAACGAGGCAGCCTCAACCCACTTGGTGAAGTAATCGATCATGGTGAAGATGAATCGATGACCATTGCTGGCTCTGAGTTCTATTGGCCCAATCACGTCCATTCCCCACATAGAAAAAGTCCATGGTGAACTCATATTGTGCAGTTCATTTGGAGGAGCGTGTATGGCATTTTGATGGACTTGGCATTGGTAGCATCTCTTGACGTGATCATCACAGTCAGCTTTGAGAGAGATCCAGTAATGCCCTATTCTTAATATCTTCTTTGCCAGCAAATGAGCGCTCATATGTGGACCACAGACTCCACCGTGGACTTCATTCATCAGTCTCTGGGCTTAATCTTTATCGAGGCATCTTAAAAGACCTATTTCAGCATCCCTTTTATAGAGTGCGTCTCTGCTTAGATAGAACTTCATAGCCATCTTATAAATCCACTTTCGTCTAACTTGGCTTGCCCCAGCTGGTGTAGATCCATCTCGGAGATACTCTTTTATGTCTTGATACTAAGGCTGCTTGATAGAAGGTATCTCATCTGATATTTCTCCGATGTAATTCCCATATGTCGGGCCCTTTTGGCTTGTGAATTTGATGTCGACAATTTCCCTCCTATCTGATACATTGATCAAAGAAGCCAATGTTGCCAAGGCATCAACGAAGTCAATCCTACTCCGAGGGATGTGGATGAAGGTTATCTCTTCAAAATCTATGGACATCTTGATAACCTGCCTATGATAGGGCAGTAAATGCAATTCTTTGGTGTGATATGTGCCAGTGATTTGTTTGATAACCAGATCAGAACCCCCAAAGACTAATAAATGCTTGACACCCATGGAATTTGCTAACTTTAACCCCATTATACAGCCTTCATACTCAGCCATGTTGTTGGTGTTGACAAACTGCAACTTGGTAGCCACATGATACTGTTCTCCTGTACTAGAGACAAGGACTGCCCCAGCTCCGGCACCTTCAATATTCACCGCTCCATTAAAATACATTTTCCAAGGCTAGCCTGTATTCTCTTGAGGGATTTGCTGAATTGTCATGATTCCATCATCCGGGAAATAAGTTTCCAAGGGTTCGAAATCCCCTGATGGTGCTTCGGCCAGTTGATCTTCAATCCCCTGACCTTCAATAGACTTCTGGGTCACTTAGACAATGTCAAACTATTGGAGGATCAACTTCCATTTGGACAATCGACAATTCAATATTGTTTTACTGAATACGTACTTCAGTGGATCCATGTGGGATATGAGGTAGGTCGTGTGCCTATGCAAATAGTGTTGTAACCTCATGGCGGCCCATGGTAACGTACAACATATCTTCTCAATCAGAGTGTACTTATGTTCGTCGCTGCTGAATCTTTTGCTGATGTTGTTGTCCGATTTATACAATAACAATTACGCACAAGTGCACACGGTCAATCAAGTAATATAATAGTAAGAAGAGTGTCGAACCCACATGGAACCATTATCAAACAACTATTTTAATTAACCAATTTCTATCAATTTATTTTATTTAAACAGTCACTCCAATTGATTTGTGAGAATTAATTAAATTAAAGTGATTAAGAATCAAGTAACTGACAATTAATGAATATCAGATGATTAAAGCATAGGAATACAATTTTTCCAATTAATCCACAACAACTCTCTTACCTTATTTCCACTTAATTTATTCCACCAAATTGACAAGTAGAGTTACTTCACAATTCACTAACACCTTTCGATGATTAGCAAAAATATCTATTTTAACTATTTTACTACTTTCGTGTAAAATCCTTAAAATAGATTAATTAAGTTCACACCTGTATCACAGTTGCACATGGTATATAAGTGCGTTCGTCTTATACACTGTTATGTTATTCCAATTAAGAACTAACAAATTCATGTGTTATTATATTCAGTTCTAATCTAAGAAATCCTTTTTCAATTCAATCAAAGATATCAGATTAATTGTTGGCCAAACAATCATTTAATTATGCACAGAACAATAACAATCAATTCATAGAGATTATCAAGTGAAAATAATAGTAATTGAATTAAGGCTTCATAAAAAGTCCCATTGTACTCCTAATAGAGATTTAGTTCATCATCAACTCAGAAACACAAAGATAATAATTAAGAGACATCATAATATAGAAATTAATTTAAGAGGAAGAAAGAAAAAACTCTGTCAAAGTTCTTTGATCTTCAATCCAACGTCTATCTTACGAAAGCCTCCAATGAAATACCAATATGCTCCAAGAGAATAGCCTCCAATAATTGCTAGTTAAAAAGATCCCTCCTACTACGATAATAACTAGTATTTATAACCCTAATCAAAACCCTATTACAATTAGTAAGTCTAAATCCTTTTCTAACTCAACTTCATGCTTTAAGTAACAAAATCTGGCAAATCCCGTCCGACACGAGCGGTCCACGCGTGGTCTTTTCTTAAAGACGCGCGCTCCGCACCTGGCCTCTAGAGAATTATCCTTGTGAAGCGCGCTCCTCGCGTACCTTAATTTCATGCTTGCACGATTCGCGCGTACCTGCCAATTTTTTCTCCAGTTCAAATGTCATCCTGCTCCACTCCTCTTTCCTGCACATTAGCATAAAAACACTACAAGTAATATGAACAATACCCAAAAACTCACAATATTTTAAGCCAAATGAGATCAAATCATATGTTTTCAACCTGCTCATCAAATTCCCCCAAACTTGAACCATTACTTGTCCTCAAGCAAACCCACTATACTAACAACTAATTCCTATGAATACAACTACAGAAATAGAGCAACAACCATGGTAACCAGATAAATAATACGCCTTAGAGATAAACAATTATCATAAAGTCAATATCACATCATGTGTTATCCTAACTTTTCATATTCTCACCTCACAAACATAATTGTTGCCTGTTCTGTGTGTGTGTGGCCAACATGACTCCAACAATAATAATTAGCAATACATACAAATTCACACACATGATAACCATTCAAAACAGACTTGTAACCAATCATGACAAACATAAGTACGAGGGAAATAAAAAGATGAAACAATAATACCAAGCTCTTATACCAGGTGGGTGCATTTTAATGCTCCATACCCCCAATTATTTCTTGAGTCTGACTTGTGCAATGTCCAACTTCCTTAGGCTTTTCAATGCTACCCATGTAATAGACTTTATACCAATAACTCCCAAACCTGAAGGCTTTAGGGCGCTAGGTGTGAAGACATCCCCTAAGGTTTACTTGTTTGAGTATCAAAGGCCACGAAATTAAACTAAGTCAGTTTTTATTCCAGAACTATTCTCTTTTCTTTTTTCTAATTTTCTTGTCTTTATTTCCTTTTTTATTTATTTTTTATTCGAGCCATAATTCCCCCAACTTATGTATAGGTCAACGTTCAATTACAATATATGATCAAGTGAATACATGCCCATGCTTTATCTTATATAAACTTTCTTGCTACTACTTATAGTTAGTTAATGTGCTTAAGATTAGAAAAACACAAGACTTATGCTATGAAGTCCCTATGATCAAAATTAATCAACACATGATAGTCAATTTAAACATGCAATCACAAGTCAGACTCCTCATTGTCTTTCATCTCAACTACCAAGGCATACTTGCTCAATCTTAATGCAAATCTACTTACACAAAGCCTACATGAATGCAGATATATATATATATATATATATATATATATATATATATTATATATCAGACTAAACTATCATGAACCTATATTATATGCAACCTACTATAAACTAACATAAATATCACCCCCCAAACTTAACATTACAAATGTCCTCATTATGTGAAAATAATGAATTTAAGCACGAGAACTTTCCTGCGAGACTAGTCAATGCTCGTCTTGAGGACCTTCATCATCCGAAAGGGGGTAAGCAGGTAAAACCGAAGGGTTGGGCAGCTAAACCGATTCAGAATTTGGAGTGAAATGGGAGAAATCATCCGCCAATGCCATGAATGCACAAATATTGTATGTATGCATCTTTTCTTAGCGTAGAGTAAGCCATAACCTTTGCTTTTGACTACGTGTCTGAGAAGACGCGGATGGCCTTGCTTCAGCCTCTTCGGTCATTGGCACATCCGTGGCTGGTGGCGATGAGGGTCGAAGCATGATATAACCTTCACGCCATGGGTGCGACTGTGCACCCTCCCATGCTCTATATGTAACGATCATTTTATTATCAATGGCAGCCGTGGGCATCTGTACTGGCTCTGCTGAATTCCACTGCACTCTGGCTTTATGGCATAAGTCTGTGATAAGAAACCCGTGTACTAAGCCGCCGGTGGTTCCTCCTCGCAAAAGTCAGTCGATAGATCCTGAATGCACATTCCCACGTCTACCTGTAGAGTTTTAATGGCGTTTGCCATCCCAAACCAGTGGTGAATGATGTCGTAGAGAAGTCGTTCCTTAGTTATGTCATTCTGATGTCTGGTGGGCATGAGTTTTGCACAGATGAACGCGTACCATGCCTTTCCATACTTGCTCAGCGTCGTGTGTGGAAACTTGACTTTAATGTTCATCCTAGGCTTATTTACCCATTGTGTTCCTGGCTTGCATAGACGCGCAATAATCTCATCCAAGTTTGGAAGGTGGTCTTCATATCGGTCCCTCATTGGTGTTTCCAGTCCAAAATACTCATTAATCGCAGTGGCATAAAACGAGACTGGCTTGCCCCTAACTAGCACATCATGCCACTTATGTTCTATGGCATTGGCATAGAATTCTTTAACTATGGTTGGCACGACTGGTTGTGGTTGTTCTACCAACTGGAACCAATTCTGCTCAACGATCATCAGGGCCATGTCGACATCTAAGTTCGCGTCTGGCTTCAACCCCCTTCACAAAACCAAAGTTTTCTTCTCAAGCACGGTGTTGAACCTTCTTTCGGCTGCTTCGCTGACGAACCTTGACCCATCAAATTATTGCCTGACACTTGAACTTGAAGCTCTTTGACGTTTGGACGCCATATGTGATGTAATTGGTTGTTAGAGCACAAAATACTAGTAGAGACAATTTGTCGAATAGTTGGCGTGCAACCTTGTTTTTTCCCAAAACTTACTTTCCTTGCTATCACAAATCTCTTCATAAATTATCAATAAAATCCTTGGGTCTTCAGTAACCCAAGGTATCCCAATCACAGTTATAACAATAAAGCAACACAATTGAATATGTATATGAATTATTTTGAATATCAACACTAACTCAACTTGTTACCTCTTGTTACTTGGACTGAATGCCTATGAACCTCACCTTAATCATGATGAACAATGATGTGTAGGTGTGTATGAGAGAGAATCAGTCGTTGTGGAGATTGTATGTTGATAGTGGTGTTGGAGAGGGGTTATGATTGAGTTTTATAGAAGATTTGAGGTGAGAGAATGGGAGTAAATGTTAGTTTGGATGTGCAGTGAGTGAATGGGTGATAGATTTAGGGTTTAAGTAGGAGAGGGTTGAAGATTTGGGGTTGAAGTAGAAGAGGATAGGTGAATTTAGAAGTTGAAAATGAAAAGGAGAAGGATGAGGTTAAGTGGGCGCGAGAACGGGAAGCGAAACCTTGGGTTTAATTCGACTTAGCAGCGTAGCTCGGTCCGCGCGCGACTTAAGCCAGAAGAGGCGCGCTCTACGCCCTACTGAAGTGGATGCTAAATTTTATCTGTATGGTCCGCGCGCACCGCGCCTGCTGAAGCCAGCCCCGCGCCTCTCTTGGAAAAAATTTGTTATCTTTCGCTGCATTGGTCGGGCGCCCAACGCCTAGTGATGCGCATACCGCGCCTTCTTTGACTGAATCAAGGGCAAATTGCTGCATAGGCAGGGCGCTCGGCGCTTGGTGAGGCGCACTCCAGGCCCTTCCCCTTTGTTTGATTATTTTGCTCCTTTAACTTGCTCTCCTATAACAATTATAATGCACATATCAAAACCCTAAGAAATTAACTACCAAAAAATTTATTAAAGAACTATATGTGATTAAATAATAATAATAATAAAATAATATAGAAATACGGGTTGCCTCCCACACAGCGCTTGGTTTAACTTCGTCAGTCCGACTTGGGTTTGTGGGTCAATTTATATCCTCAAGTGTGACCGAGAAATTTTGACGATCTAATTCTCCTCCACAGTAGTGTTTCAATCTTTGTCCATTTGCTTTGAATGTTTGTTGGGTATGTGAATCTTGGACCTCGATGGCTCTATACGGAAAGACTTTTGTAATTGTGAATAGACCAGACTATGTTGATTTTAACTTGCCCGAGAAGAGTTTTAATCGGGAATTAAAGAGCAGTACAGATTGGTCTGGCTCAAAGGATCATTGGACAATTCGCTTATCATGCCATCTCTTAATCTTTTCTTTGTACAGCTTGGCGTTCTCATAGGCACACAGAATTCGTCCAATTCGTTTAGCTGCAAGAGTCGCTTTTCACCGGCGGTTTCAAGATCCAGATTTAACTTTTTTATAGCCCAGTAAACCATGTGTTCTAATTCCACTGGTAAGTGACATGCTTTTTTGAACACCAGTCTATACGGGGACATGCCGATTGGTGTCTTGTATGTTGTGCGATATGCCCATAATGCTTCATCCAGCTTGCTTACCCAGTCTTTTCGAGATGGATTTACTATCTTTTCCAGAATCTGCTTTACTTCCCGGTTGGACACTTCCACTTGTCCATTCATTTGTGGGTGATAGGCGGAGGCAACCTTATGTCGAACTCCGTACTTAGCTAAAAGAGCTGCAAATGACTTGTTACAGAAATGTGTGCCTTCGTCATTGATAATAGCCCTCGGGGTCCCAAATCTGGTGAAGACATTCCTACGGAGGAAGTTCAAAACTACCTTGGCATCATTTGTAGGTAGAGCCACTGCTTCCATCCACTTAGAGACGTAGTCCACTGCCACAAATATATACTTGTTATTGAAGGATGACAGGAATGGTCCCATAAAGTTGATGCCCCATACGTCAAATAGCTCTACTTCCAATATGGTATTGAGTGGCATCTCTTGATGACTTGTGATGTTCCCCACTCTTTGGCATCTATCGCATCGTTTGACAAATACTTGAGAATCTTTGAATAAAGTTGGCCAAAAGAACCCCGATTGTAAGATCTTTGCCGCTGTTCTATCGCCTCCGTAGTGTTTGCCATACAATAAAGAGTGGAAGTGTTGTAATATTCCTTCAATTTTAGATTTGGCCACACATCTCCGTATCATCTGATCGGTACACAGTTTGAACAGTAAGGGCTCGTCCCGCATATATTGCTTTACTTCAAATAAGAACTTCTTCTTTTGCTAAAAATTGAAGTCGAATGGTACAATCCCGCTGATGATGTAATTTACAAAATTTGTGTACCAAGGGGTCTCTGTTACCATCGCAAATAGTTGTTCATCTGAAAAATCTTCATTGATCATGGTTTTCTCGATTTCTTACTGTTGTTGATTCTCCAACCTCGACAAGTGATTAGCCACTTGATTTTTTGTCTCTTTTCTGTCCCGAATCTCGAGATCGAATTCTTAAAGTAGTAGGACCCAACAGATCAGTCTTGGTTTGGCATCTTTCTTCAAGATGAGGTATTTTATTGCCAAGTGATCTGTGAATACTATTACCTTTGTTCCAATTAGATAGGCTCAGAATTTGTCGAATGCAAACACCATGGCTAGGAGCCCTTTTTTTGTTGTTATCTAATTTACTTGTGCATCATTCAAAGTTTTACTGGCATAGTAAATTACATGGAAGACCTTATCCTTTCTTTGTCCCAAAATAGCTCCCACTGCGTAGTCGCTTGCGTCACACATTAATTCAAATGGTACTATCCAATCTGGTGCAATTATGACTGGAGCTGTAACTAACTTTTCTTTTAACATATCAAAAGCTTTCCGACAGTCCAAATTAAATTTGAATGGCACATCTTTCTCCAGCAGAGCACACAATGGCTTTGTGATTTTTGAGAAATCTTTTATAAAACATACGTAAAATCTTGCATGCCCCAGAAAACTGCGGATCCCTTTTACAGAAGTAGGAGGTGGGAGATGTTCAATTGTTGCAATTTTTGCTCGATCCACCTCTAAACACTCTGCTGAAACCCGATGGCCTAAGATGATCCCTTCTCGTTGGTGAAGTGACATTTTTGCCAGTTAAGGATCAAGTTAGTATCCACACATCTCTGAAGTACTAATGTAAGATTTGCCAAGCAAAGTTCAAAACTGTTCCCAAACACCGAGAAATCATCCAAAAATACCTCGATGTTTTGCTCCACCATATCTGAAAATATAGCCATCATGCATCGTTGAAATGTAGCTGGTGCATTACATAACCCAAAAGACATCTGATAAAACGTGAATGTTTCGTAGGGGCAAGTGAAAGTCGTCTTTTCCTGATCTTCGGGTGCTATAACAATCTTGTTGTATCCCAAGTATCCATCCAATAAATAGTAGAACTGATGCCCTGCAAGCCGATCTAACATCTGATCAATAAATGGCAACGAGAAGTGATCTTTTCGGGTGGCTTTGTTTAATTTTCTATAATCCATGCATACTCGCCATCACGTTACCGTTCTTATTGGAATGAGCTCATTGTTCTCGTTTTTGATTACTGTCATTCCTCCTTTCTTTGGCACGCACTGAATCGGACTAACCCATGAACTGTCTGATATTGGATAAATTATGTCTACATCTAGCCATTTGATAATATCTTTCTTGACAACCTCCTTCAAAATTGGGTTCAATCTGCACTGCTGTTCCATAACTGGTCTAGCGTCTTCTTCCAACAGAATTATGTACATGCAGAAGGAGGGACTGATTCCCTTGATGTCGGCTATCGTTAATCCAATTGCAGTTTTGAACTCTCGAAGTACTGTGAATAACTTTGCTTCTTGAGATTCTGTGAGAGAAGATGATATGGTGACTAGTAGTGTAGAAGCGCCTCTTAAGTAGGCATATCTGAGGTGACTCGGTAGTGGCTTCAATTCAAGGACTGGAGGTTCTTTAATTGATGTCTTTGGCTGTGCTTTCGATTTTTTCGACCGTTCTAATTCTTTAAATTTCCTTCCATAAGGCTTAAATGAAGGAGATGCGTTCAATAGGTGTAAATACTCCAAAGAGTCTGGAAAGTTTGCTGCATCTGAATTCCCTAATGTTGTGTTGAGTGGATCCCCAAATACATTGCTCGATACAAAATCTTGTGCCATAGTCTCAACTACATCAATCCTAAAATAATCCTCGGTCTATTTTGGAAACTGCATTTCCTTGAACACATTAAATGTCACTTCTTGATCTTGTATCCGCATTGTAATTTTTTCTTTCTGGACATCAATCAGTGTTCTCCCCGTAGCTAAGAATGGTCGCCCCAGTATGAGTGGAATCTCCTTATCTTCCTCAAAGTCAAGCACAATAAAATCCGCTATGAAAAATAATTTATCTACCTTTACCATTATGCCTTCTACAATTCCCCGTGGATATGTCAGAGACCTGTCTGCTAGTTGGAGAGTCACGTTAGTGGGCTTTACCTCTGGTAATCCCAAATGTGTGTAGATAGATAACGACATCAAATTAATACTAGCCCCCAAGTCGCATAGTGCTTTTCCGAAGAATTTTTCCCCTATAATACATGGTATCGTGAAACTACCTGGGTCCTTAAGCTTTGGTGGTAACTTATTTTATAGAATTTCACTACACTCCTCCGTAAGTACAACAGTCTCAAAATCTTCTAACCGTCTCTTTCTCGACAGGATTTCCTTCATGAATTTTGCGTAACTCAGCATTTGTTCTATGGCTTCAGCGAACGGGATATTAATATGCAATTTCTTACAAACCTCCACAAACTTTGAGAATTATTTATCTTCTTTCGCTTTTCGGAGTCTCCCTGGATATGGAACTGGTGGCACATTAGCTTCTGGCTTGTTCATCTCTGTCTTCTCTCCTGTTTCACCTATAGTTCCTGCCTCTATCGCTGACTGTTCCTCCTTACTCTCATCAGTAGATACCTGCTTAGTTGGCCTTTGTGTAGTTGCATCCTCAAAATTTTTCCCATTTCTCAAAGTGATTACCTTACAGTATTCTTTTCCATCCCTTGGGTTCGTTTTTGTATCACTGGGCAATGCTCCTTGAGGTCGTGAATTCATAGCTATAGCTAACTGTCCGATCTGGTTCTCAATGTTCCTTTGAGTTACCTCATGAGTGTTCTTCCATGTCTCGTTATCCTTGATGTATTTGACTAGCAGTTCCTCAAGCTCTGGTTTTCTTTCTTGTTGTGCTGCCTATTGTGGTTGTCTTGCCTGAAATCTTGGGGGTGCAGCTTGTCGTGGAGCTTGCGGTTGAGCTTGTTGCTAATTTTGATTGTTACTCCACGAGAAGTTCGGGTGATTTCTCCAACCTGGATTGTAACTGTTAGAATTCACCCCATCCTGCTGCTGCTTACCATAATTCCCCGCAAACTGTACTGACTCAGTGTTGATAGCGCAATGATCTGCTGGATGGGCTCCTGCACATAATTCGCATACCACTTCCACTTTCTGAACATTCTAAACTCCCGGAGCGTCTATCTTCTTTGTCAAAACTGAAACTTGAGCTGATAGTGCTGTTACGGCTTCCAATTCCAACACCCCTGCTACCTTTGGTTGAGATGTTCTACTCGTCGGCCATTGGTAATTGTTAGCGCCATGGTTTCGAACAAGTCATATCCATCTTCACAACTCTTTGCATTCAAAGCCCCACCTGTAGCGGCATCAATACCGGTCCTCTGATGCCCGTCAAGACTATTATAAAACTTGTGAACCTGTAGCCATAACGGCACCCCATGGTGTGGACATTTTCAAAGCAGCTCCTTGAACCTTTCCCAAGCTTTGTATAATGACTCTGAATCAAACTGTTTAAAGGACAAGACATCATCCCTCATCTTTGCTATCTTTGCTGGTGTGGAGAATTTGACAAGAAACTTTTGTGCCAAATCATCCCACGTTGTGATGGATCCCGGTGGCAATGAATGTAGCCATCTCGTCGCCTTGTCTCTCAAGGTGAACGAAAATAACCTCAGCTTCACTGCATCATTTGACACCTGATTAAATCAGAATGTCTAACGAATCTCCAGAAAACTGATCAGATGGTCATTGGGATCATCCGTTGGTGCTACCCTGAACTGACATGAGTTTTGGATTATATGAATCGTGCCTGATTTGATCTCAAAACTATGTGTTGTAATGGCAGGTCGTGCAATACTAGACTGAATGTCTATAACCTTCGGCATTCCATAATCCCGCAGTGGCTTGTACTCTTCATTATTCTGATTTTCCTTGTTCCTTGATTAGCTCTTCTCCCTTGTCGGAAAGATCTTTCAATTTTGCCGTCATAAGGAACTAGTTCGGATCCCTGGGACCGTGTTTGTATAAACCACTGAAATTACCTTGTGCACACACGAATCCTGGATCACAGCTTGAACAGACTTTGAATAGAATTTAACCCTGTAAAAGCAAACAACTAAAATAAAAATCTATTTGAAAAATCTAAATTAATAAAAATTAATAATAAAATAATTATTAAAACCGTTCCCCGGCAACGGCGCCAAAAACTTGTTGTCCGATTTATAAAATAACAATTATGCGCAAGTGCACACGGTCAATCAAGTAATATAATAGTAAGAAGACTGTCGAACCCACAAGGAACAGTTATCAAACAACTAATTCAATTAACTAATTTCTATCAATTTATTTTATTTAAATAATCACTCCAATTGATTTGTGAGAATTAACTAAATTAAAGTGATTAAGAATCAAGTAACTAAAAATTAATGAATACCAGATGATTGAAGCATAAGAATACAATTTCCCCAATTAATCCACAATAATTCTCTTACCTTATTTCCACTTAATTTATTCCACCAAATTAACAACTAGGTTTACTTCACAATTCACTAACATATTTCGATGATTAGCAAAAATATCTATTTTAACTATTTTACTACTTTCGTGTAAAATCCTTAAAATAGATTCATTAAGTTCACACATGTATCACAGTTGCATATGGTATATAAGTACGTTCGTCTTATACACTGTTATGTTATTCCAATTAAGAACTAACAAATTCATGTGTTGTTATATTCAGTTCTAATCTAAGAAATCCTTTTTCAATTCAATTAAAGATATAAGATTAATTGTTGGCCAAACAATCATTTAATTATGCACAGAACAATAACAATCAATTCATAGAGATTATCAAGTGAAAATAATAGTAATTGAATTAAGGCTTCATAAAAGGTTCCATTGTACTCCTACTAGAGATTTAGTTCATCATCAACTCAGAAACACAAAGATAATAATTAAGAGACATCATAATATAGAAATTAATTTAAGAGGAAGAAGGAAAAAACTCTGTCAAAGTTCTTTGATCTTCAATCCAACGTCTATCTTACGAAAACCTCCAATGAAATACCAATATGCTCCAAGAGAATAGCCTCTAATAATTGCTAGTTAAAAAGATCCCTCCTACTAAGATAATAACTAGTATTTATTACCCTAATCAAAACCCTACTACAATTAGTAAGTCCAAATCCTTTTCTAACTCAACTTCATGCTTTAAGTAACAAAATCTGGCAAATCCAGTTCGACACGCGCCGTCCGCACGTGGTCCTTTCTTAAAGATACGCGTTTTGCACCTGAACTCCAGAGAATTGTCCTTGTGAAGCTGCTTGCGCAGTTCGCGCATACCTGCCATTTTTTTCTCCAGTTCAAATATCATCCTGCTCCACTCCTCTTTCCTACACATTAGTATAAAAACACCACAAGTAATATGAACAATACCTAAAAACTAACAATATATCAAGCCAAACGAGATCAAATCATAGGTTTTCAACCTACTCATCAGATGTAATAGATAGCTCTCTTATTGCTATTATCATCTTTCTATCCCAGCATACAACCCATTACGTTAGCATTGACTGACAGGTACATAAATAGGGGAACCCCATCCCATGGGGGTACCAAGACAGGTGCTTTAATAAGCTGCTTCTTGATGGCATGGAAATCTTTTTGGCATTCTTCATTCCATTTCATGGATGAATTCTTCTTTAGTAGCTTGAAGATGGGTTCACACGTTGCTGTGAGCTGAGAAATGAACCTGCTTATGAAATTGATTCTCCCCAGGAATCCCTGTATCTCTTTTTTTGTTCGGAGCACTAGCATCTCGGTGATGGCCTTAATCTTGGAAAGATCCAGCTCAATGCCTATATTACTCACTAGGAATCCCAATACCTTGCCCGATTTGACACCAAAGTGCATTTGGCTGGATTTAGCTTGAGATTGTACTTACGCAACCTGTTGAACAACTTTTTGAGATGGCTGATGTGATCGTCCTCCTTCCGGGATTTGACGATGATGTCATCCACATAAACCTCTATTTCCTTGTGCATCATGTCGTGAAATTGGGCCATTATGGCTCCCTGATATGTGGCACCGACATTGATATGGCCGAAGGTTAAATGTCTGTAGCAAAAGGTTCCCCAGGGAGTGATGAAGGCTGTCTTCTCCCTGTCCTCTTCAGCGACCATAATTTGATGGTAACCAGCAAAGAAATCCACAGATAAATACATATCATACTGTGTTGTATTGTCTGTTAGGATGTGTATGAAAGGTACAGGGAAGTTGTCCTTGAGCAAGCTTTGTTCAAATCGCGGTAATCCACGCATACTCGTACCTTCCCTCCCGGCTTAGGCACAGGAACTATGTTTGACAGCCTTTCCGGTTATGTTGATACCATGATGATACCGGCTTTGAGTTGCTTGACAACCTCTTCTTTAACTTTCAAACTCCATTCAGGTTTTAATCACCTGAGCTTTTGCTTAACTGACCTGAATCCATCTTTGAAGGGGAGTCGATGGATGACAATATCAGTGGATAGGCCAATCATGTCTTCATGTGACCATGCAAACACATCCTGGAATTGTGTTAAGAGTTCAATCAGGTCGGCTCTTTGGTTTTGGGTGAGGTCGAGGCCTATCTGGATTTCTATGAGGTTTTCTGAGGTTCTGAGATTAACAGTGGTGGTTTGATCGAGGTTTGGTTTGGGTTTGTCTTTGACCCATTCTTTGATCTCCTCGGGCACCTCATATTCATTTATCTCCTCTTGATCAATCTCCATCAAGTTGAAGTTCAGTTCTACATCAAAGTTGTAGTCACTATGATAGTTTGGCATCTTATCAGCAGGGACAAACAAATCCAATTCTGTAGTCCTGAAAACAAAATGCTTTCATTTTAATATATAAAACTGTTTAAACATACAAAGCACTTAGCAAAACATGACAAGAGTAACTGCTATAGCTGTGCAACAAAATAAGCATTAATGAAACCATGCTTTAGGGCAAATGAACTCTCTGCCCTTTTACCCTTTTTGGATGAGGCAAAGGACGCTGCTCCAATTGTTCAATGTCAGATCCTCATGAATAGAGAGGATAGAGGAGTTGTGGTTGTTTGTCTCTTCTCTGATGATGACTGAAACATACTTCAGATCAGGGTCGGGGTTCTTCTCCGAGCTATTACCCTTATCCTTCTTGTTGCAAGGGATTCGGATCTAATCTTCTTCATCACTTTCTGGGATATCATCGTCCATACCCTTGTAGTGCATTAGACAATATATGTTAGCAAATGGGTCTCATCCTTCGTGCAGGAACTTTTCTTTTCCCATTTTGCTCTCCCCATCAAGCTTTGGGGCTTTTCTCTCACTCATTGGTATGACTGGAGGAAACAGCATGGCTGACACAACAGCAGGATTCTTCCTTATTGGTCTCACAAATTCGGCATCGGTGAGGCTTGGCAGCAGTATAGTGGAAGCAAGAACCTTGGGATGTTTGTGTGGGTTTCGATGGGTTGACCCTGATGAATAGCCCAATTCGGCTTTCCCTGACTGGCTCGAGATTTGGACTGGACTTTTGATACCTTGCTGATTTTTCCCTAACCCTTCTCCAGGGCAAAATCCCAGGGATATCAGTTCCTGACCAACCATCATTACTTCGAGGGAAACGTTTGGTTTCAAAGCTGGTGCCCTAATAGGGAGGTACTAAGTATTTCTCACCTCTAATGCTTGAAAACTAGCAGGTTCAATCCCTTCATCTAGACTGATCACTGGCATATCGTTTTGTGTGTAGACTGGATACTCTGGCTCTGTATTTATGGTAATCAGACTGCCATTAATGATGTACTTGAGTTGTTGATGAAGGGTGGATAGAACTGCTCCTGCCATGTGGATCCACGGTCTTCCCAGCAACAAGTTGTATCCGATGGCAATGTTGAGTACCTGGAAGGATACATTAAAAGTGTGGGGACCAATCTCCAATTAAAACTCAATCTCTCCCACAGCCTCTCGGCAAGACCCATCAAAAGCCTGGATAACTACATGACTGGTACATATCCAGTTTGGGTTGACCTTCATCCTCTCCAATGTGTCATAGGGACAGATGTTCAAGAACGATCCTCCATTTACTAGCACACCTCCAATCACATACCCTGAGGATATCATAGTCAGTGAAGGATATCAAATTATTGTTGAAAATGTGCTCTATCATATGACATAACTTATCAGTATCTACCGTCTTCGACAGATGTGGTTGCTCCAGTAGTTTCACCAGAATGTTGCGATGTTGTGATGATCAACCGAGGATAAGACTAGGTCTAGGATGGATATCTGCTTGGGTGCCTATATCAAGCTTTGCACCACCTTGATTTCATTATGCCCCATTTTGCTGAGGAACTCTTCAATTTTCTCTTCATCCACTTTCCTTTTAGCTTTAATGACTGGATTGATCACCAGCTGAGGCAGGTATAATGGTTTTCCTTTGATACACTAACAATATTGTTTGAGGTTGAGCCTTCATCCTTCCCGTAGTTCCATGGGACTCTCTTCAGGCTGACAACAGGATATTGTGGCCTGAAGGGCAATATTAAAGGCTCAAGCGCAGCCACCTTTACGGGATTCTTTACTTCTTGGACCTCTTTTCCTGGCAATATCAGGGGTGTGATGGCTGCATCCTTTTCACAAGAAATAACAGCTACTGTTTCCAGATTCCATGCCATGGGCATAAAAAGTGCTTCCTCATTGGGATAACCAACATCTTGATTTCCTTTTATTAACTCACCACTTTCAATCAGATTTTGAATCAGGTGACGAAGTTCCCAACAATCCTCGGTGTCATGACCGGGCATATGTGAATGATACTGATAGATTCGGTCAGGCTTGAATTTTCTGGATCGAGGGTTCACCGGGGGTAACAAATCCATAACCATCCTCTTATTGATCAGCATTTGAAGGATTTCTTTCATAGGCTGATTCAGATTAGTGAAATTCCTCTAGAAGGAGAATTCCCTATCAGCTTGGAATTTGTCCTCTTTGGCCACCTTGTCTGCCCAGGGTTCATGCTCCTGAAATCGGCAGTGGTCCCTCATAGCAATTGGGCTAATCTCAGGTGTAGGAGGACTAACTTCATGATAGTTGGTCTGATTTCTCAATTGTCTGGTTATCTGATGTTGATACACGACCAGATCCGCCAATTATTCAATCTGTTCCTTGATAGACTTGATTTCCTGTTCCATCAGGAACTGCTTTTCTAAGAACTCCCAATTGTTTAGGCTATTGGTACTTGACTGAGTTGACTCTCCATCATAACGGAGGTATTTGGATCCTTCTCCACTCTTAGTGCTAATCATATTAACATTCTCCTCTTTGTGTTGATGGAGGGGATTATCTTGCACATGCGGTTTCTCTAGTTTGGTCACCACGATTTCTCCGTTGTTTACCAAATCTTGGATTTTGTGCTTGAAAGCCCAACAGGCTTGTGTATCATGGCTTGGTGATCCAGAATGGTATGCACACTTTTTTCTTGGGTCAAAATTCCGTCTGCTCGAACTGGCAGGTGGTAGGAGTTGAACAATCTTCTTTTGTGCTGTCAACAGTTTCAACACGTTTTCGAGTGAATCCCCTAAGGGGGTATACGTTCTTCGACGTCTTGCCTCCGTAGTTTTTAGAAGGTTGTGCTGGAGTTTGAAGAGGGGAAAAGTTTCTCCTTTGAATGGGCATGCTGCTCGAATCGCCTCTCTGATTCTGTCCTTGCAGAATTAAGGACACTTCTTCTTCTTTCTTCTTGTGGGCTCTCCGGGGATTACTCCCATAACTCCCAGATTGGATATGCTCCGCCACGGCTTCCAAGGCGGTCAGGTCTTTTATCTTTCCAGACTTTAGCCCCATTTCAGCCTTCTCTCCGTGTTTGATCATCTCTGAGAATGGTTTTCCTATGCCAGCTAGGACCCTTTCGTAATACAGAGCTTCTTGAATGTCGATGAAGGTCATGACTATTTTAGACTCAGTCATGGGCGGAGTGACTTGCGCTGCCATTCGCCTCCATCGTTGGGCATACTCTCTGAATGACTCAGCACTTTGCTTTTTGATTTTGGTGATTTGATATCTGTCTGGAGCCATTTGAGACTGAAAGCTATATTGGTTGAGGAAGGCATGTGCTAGCTCTTCCCAGCTATGAATTTTGGAATTATCCAGACGGGCATACCAGGCTCTAGCCTCACTAATCAGACTCTTCTGGAATAGTTGCATTCTAATCTTCTCGTCCTCTGCATAGGATCTGAGTTCTCCGATGAATACCTTCAGATGGGTATAGGGATCTCCTAATCCAACATATTTCTCAAACTCAGGGACTTGAAACTTGTCGGGATAATGAGCCCATAGAAATATACATAAGTCTGAATAATTGACACTCCCAAATGCCCCAATCCCTTTAATAGACCGGATTATTTCTTCCATCTGTTGAACCTTTTTCAGGATATCATCAGCCTTCTGCTTTTTGTCAAGGTTGATGATTTTAGGGGTTTTGTTGGTTGGGTCCTTGTTCTGAGACTCCTGGGTCTGGGGATCTTTCTTTCCGGTATCTTGACTGCCACCGGGTGTAGAAGATTATGTATGACCAGGTGTTTGCTTACCCTATAGACTTTTGCTTTATTCTTTGAGAAAAATAGCTAATTCTGCTATCTAAATCTTTAATCCTTCAAACTCCTCCCTAGAGACAGGGGTATATTCAAGTTGAGCACTTGAAGCCATGTTTGGAGATGGGCTTAGTGCTTTCTTAGATTTGGATCTGGTAATGGGACCAATTTTTTACATACAATAAAAGTAGGTGTGTTAATTTCTGATGTATATATTTTTGAGGTTTTTTAATCTTATCCTGTAAAACAAAGGTTAGTGGTTTTGATGACAGGATAGTATAATAGCATTCACAATGAAATGTATATTTACATTGCATTTTAAAATTTACATTGAATTGAAAGAGGAAGACATGAAGAAGCTTCCCTTCAGATTTGGTTAATCAGAGGCTGGCCTATCTTAGGCTACTCTCGCGACTTTTCGGCATGAAGGTCCCCAGATCTTCGCAATCTACTAGAGGGGAAATTAATTCGATCTTTCAATTGGAGCGGATCTGAGTGGTGCCTTTCCTGAGCCTTGCAGGATTAGTCTCCTTTGAGTCTAGTAATCAAACACCAACGGGTTTGCCTCCTGGTGGAGGAATCACATAGCCTACATTTACATACGTCGTGTCTCACTGTATGAAATGATGACATTTGTGCGAAACACTAATATGAAGCAGTAAAACATTCATTTACATCCATTCAATGTAAAACACAGCATCCACACATATGCAGATATAAAAGGGAAATTTTGCAAAGATTTTAGCGCGGCCTAAGCCCTCTACTGGTCCCCAGCAGAGTCGCCACCTGTCGACGTCAGGAAAAAAAGCTGTCTCTTTGGAAAGATCTTTCTCTTTTCTTAAAATTTGTTTTCTACCCTTATTTGTCTTATTTGTTTTATGAAGGGTGAAGCTTCTTTAGGAAAAGGCTAACATATATCATGTCAACGATTTGAAAGATTTAAAGAGTCGCCAGTTGGTAGATTTTGAAATGGTTCTACCAACTCAACCAAGTTTTGTTTGTAAGTAGGCCTAATTACTGGACACTGTCAAAACTTAGTCTTGAAACCAAAATTCTAAAGTTCAGGGGCTTGGTTAAGCGGGGGGAAAGTGTTAGGCATCCCCCGACTCCCGTGAAACACGGTACCACATCTTTTTAATATTTCCCTTTTTATTTACAATGTGTGTGTGAATGCTGAAAGTAATTGAGCCTACATTTTGTTTGATTTGAAAGTAGTGTCATGCTTCACTGGACCTATATATGAAGGGTTTCATTTGTTTGAAAAGTCCATTTTTAGACAAGATATGAAATGATATTTTGAAAGGTTTGATTTTCAAACCCTTACGCTCGCATATGAATTGAAGCATATTGATACTTCCATTTTATTCTGTTTAGCCTTTGGCTTGATTTGAATGTTCATTGTCGGGATGCGATGCATCCTCGACCACAGAATGTATATACAAGTGCTAGTCTTCTCATGGGTATGACATTCATCGGAGTGACTCTAGCACTACAAACCATATTTCACTATGTTTGAAACCTTGAATCCGGATAACCGTTTTAAGGTCCCTCAGATGTGCATTTTTACAGAAAAACTGGTAGGATACATTTGTAATATGGAGTTTGTCCATCCTAGGAATCAGATTCAAATCATTTTGATCATGAATCCCACGATTCCTAGGCTCACAGAAAAGGGGCCAAGAAAGCCTGCACAGCACAGATATTCACAGGAAATGCAATTTGTACACTAGACGTCACAAAAATAAAGTATTCATCAGTCAAATCCTTGCATGCGTGTAGCCAAAGCTTCCCGTTTCCACAAGATACGGATCTAGGGTCACGAGGTCGCTTTCATATGTAAAAACCCAGAAAAACTAGATTTAAATAAATCTTAGCTATTCTATCTTCCCAATTCAAGTTGGACCTATTTTGAACCGTTTGAAAGTGAGAAAAGGCTAGATTTAGATGAATCTAATCCACAAGATTTACACCAATGCAAATTCATATCAAATGAATATTTAGGGCAAATATTTAATCACAATTATTAAAGAATATATATATATATATATATACAACTGTAAAGGGAGACGGATTTCTAATTACAGGCTCGAAACAAAAATGTAAATATATATATATAAGCTGTAAAGGGCGATGAATTTTTAATCCTAGGCCCGAACAGAAATGTAAATATATATATATATAAAAGCTGTAAAAGAGCAACGAATTGATCTAGGCTCGACTAGAATGTAAATATATATATATATATATATATATAAGCTGTAAAAGGCTACGAATTTCCAATCCAGGCCAAACTGAAATGTAAATGTTAATATAAACAGTTAGTATATATATATTAAAGCGAAAAAGATCACGAATTCGCAATCCAGGCCAAACAAAGTCAAAAAACTTATATATATATATATATATAGTTATATATATAAAAGCAGTAGAAGGGCGACGAATTTGCAATCCAGGCCCAACGAAATTAAACGTTAGTATATATATAATCAAATATACGTATAATAAAGGTGAAAAGGCCACGAATCAGCGATCCAGGCCGAACAAGTTAGTACGTGTATATATATACATAAAAGCTAGTAAGAGCCACAGATCAACGATCCAGACTCTGCAAACAAAGAAAAACGTATATATATACTTATATATACTAAAAAGCAAGCTAAAACAGCCACAGAACTGAGTTCCGGGCTGACCCAGAAGGCCAAACTTGACACGCATGTTCACATAGACGTAAAGAAGCAATAAATGAGTTCTGATAATAAAAAAACTTACAATAGACTGCTCCACGGGCTTTTTGCCACTTGGTGGGCTTCAAATCTCCGTTTCCACCAGTTAATTTTTGATATGTCATAGAATATACGTTGACAAACATATTGGAAGAATAAAATTGAAGTTTGGAGTAGTAGAAATAGGGCTAATGGTCAAAATGGGCGGAGTTTTAGAGTGTTTTCTTCTTCTTTTTCTTTTTGGCAAGGGGGATTATATTTAAAGACCCGATGGTTGTAGGTGCACCTACGGCTGTCGCACCTCTACCTGTGGCTTCCCAAGTGGGGCCCGCTCCTATGGGTCATGTCGTCTCGAAGTATGTGCACTCAAACTTTCATAACTTTTGATCAGAGCGCCCGTTTGAGGCGTGCTATACCTTTTCGAAAAGCCCTTTCCAAGAGAGACACAATGACATGAGACTTAATCTTTTTTGAATCCAAGAAGATGAGTTTATAACCAGATCTTTGTTTTTTTACAGTTTATCCATAGAGTTGTATTGTGTTGTTTTCACTCGGGATCGATGTTATGGCTCTTTCTAACCTTCATTGCATCAATTCGGCATGATTTTGATTGAATTGGCTTCAAGTTGGTAAAATGATCGTTTTGCCCCTCCAGGGGTTGTCTCCTGTGTTGGCCAGGTTTTTGACAATATTCTCGAGATTGTCTCCGAGGTTTGATCCCAGCCAATTCTGTTCTTCCTAAGGGTTGTCTCCGAGTTTAACTTGGCTTCCCAGGGTTGTCTCTGAAGTTGATTTGGCTTCCCAAGGTTGTCTCTGGGGTGATTGTATCTCCCGGGTTGTTGTCGAGGCTTGATTTGAGATCCCGGTGTTGTCGCCGGAATTAAGTTTGATCTCCCGGTGCTGTCACCGGGGTTGAGTTTTGATCTAAACTTCCAGGGTTGTATCCGAAAGATAAAAGACAATTTTGTCCTCCTGCAGGGTTAGTAACAGGAATGCAAAATTTTAAGTGTCTACACAACCCATATACACAACAAGAATCATAAGGCTTGCAAGATAAAGACAGAAATTGCAAGACAAATCCATATCACGGCAATACTAAGCCAGTCCCAACATCATTCAGTCAGTCCTAAAATTAATCTCAGTTGGTGGAAATTAACATAACTTTGATAAATTAAAATCACGCTCAATCAATCAACAAAATGATCAATTAAAATTTGTCCCAATGAATCCCAAAATGATCAATTAACAAAATCATATATAAGACAGTCCCAATTCATAATACATAACTCCTCATCAATTAACAAAATCATATATGACAAAATTAGAACATATAACAGTCTCCAACCCCTTCTTCAAAACATTTATTTTTCTAAATAAGGGAAAAATTAGGGCAGTAAAATTACCCACTAAATATTTGTGTTATGATAATCTTAACGCCTTAAGCTAGATGATAATGGTAGAGGATGAGGAGGGCACGATGCCACTACGAGCTTTGCACACCCACAACAGTGACGTAGTACACCCACCACCGCATCGCCACGAGCTTCGATCTAAAAAAAGAGGAGGAGGAAAGGACGGGATGGGAGGGAGCTTTGCACTTGCACTTGCACTTGTACAGAGAGATGAGAGTTTGAGAGATGAGAGTTGTGAGAGAGATGAGAGATGAGAGATGAAAGTTGTGAGAGAGATGAGAGAAAAGGAAAAAAAAAGTAGGTGGCTAGGGAACTAATCTGATTTTAGGTTTTATAAGTTATTTTAGATGAAATTTCCGTCAAAAATAATTCCCTCAAAATTATATTAATCTCGACGAACTTTCCCTCGGAAATAACTATGGTTCCATCGAAATAAGGATTCGCACTGGCTGGAAACTTGGCGCCAACGAGGGTCTTCTATTTCTGACGGATTTTGTAGGTATTGAATTATTTCCGAGTGACTTATGTTCGACGGATTATTCCGTCGAGTATAATCTAATATCGATGGATGTTATTCCTGTTGGGTTTTTATGTTACGCATACATGCAATCAAATTACATAATAAGGGCGGAAGCGCGATAAATTAGGTTTTAAAATTTTTATACAAACCCTCACCATGTTCATGCTTTGTGCTCAATTATCAATCAATAAAAAGACAAGGATAAATCAGAATCATACCCTTATAGAAACTAGCTTCCACATGTACGAGTTCAACTCCTTGATCTTCGTGATCTCCTTGAATCTCCTAGATTGGCTCCTTCCTTTGATCAACGTTAGCCACCCAAGTGTTTGACCTCTAGAGGTGATCTACCAAGGAAGAGGAATTGCTCAAGAAGGAGGGTGGTTGGCTAAACCCTTGTTTTCTATTCTCTGTAGAAAAAGAAGTACTCTCCAACTCTTGGAATTACGTTTCCTGATATCTAATATAAGACTTCTCTTATATAGATATTCGTCAACCCTTCTAATCTAATTAGAAATTGGGTTTTATTTAATTCATTAATTAAACTCTTTTAATTAATTAGGCTTCCCAACATATTGGGATTAATTAATTAAACTCCTTTAATTAATTTACCTCCTAATCTCATTAGGAATATTTGAGAGTACTAATATTAAATTAATTCCTAAAATCCTTTAGAAATTAAAATAATAATAATTGTAATAATATTAATAAGACTCCTCTTATTAATTTATATTTAATATTTTCAAAATATTAAATAATAAAGATTAAGCTATTTAATTTATTCTATCACCATAGATTAAATTAATTACACTTAATGCATTATTACGATTATGTCATTACATTCTTAAATAATTCTTCTTTCTTTTATGGTGTGACCCTTTAAGTTCTCCATATTAAACCGGATATGAAAATAAATCAATTAGAACAATTCTAATCTTATTTAAATAAATAAATTAAAATAATAATCTATTTAAATAAATAATATTTATTCTACAATAGGGATAAGACTCCCTAGCGATCAACGACTTTTCAGATAATATAGGTTTCAACATTAATCATAAAAGAACCTGTGAGTAAATAGTTACTGTACAATTCAATCCTTCCACCATACAATGTCCCAATTAAATATAAGACATGGAATTACTGTCAACTCTTATTTTATTTAATTATATATATTTAGATTAGAAAATGCACAACTCTAAATAATACAAATTAGAAACTCCTTTCTAATTTTATTTTGCCTTGGCCAAGGACTACTGAGTTGTCATTTAACGAATCACATAAGATATATCTCTTCTTTTACTAGAAGTGGTAGATTTTTTATTGATCATTCATTATCTCCATATGTAACTCATTATACCCAAGCATACCCTTTGATATACCCTGAGGGTCTTAAGGAATAAGTCAATGTACAATTCATTACACAACAGATACTATGATGATCCCAAGTCCAAGGATCACTTATACTACTATCACATTAGGAATTCCTATTGACAGGCAAGTAAAACTCCATTAGGTATTCCATAGCGAGTCACGTTCAGTGAACTTATGTGACATCCCCAAATCTGAGTACTTCAATTTGCACGAAATTTGGTGTTCACTATACAAATATCACATATCTATCTACCCATAATAAATGCATCTCATGAAATAGATAGAATTAAATCCATCATCTCCCCTTATGGGGTTACAATATCTGAATAATACATAAATAAATCAATTCCAGGTCATACTAACCTTTAACATCTGTGCGTAAACATAAAAAAAATAAGTCTTAAACAATATCTAGTCTTAAACATAAACATTCTCAAATTAAATAACAAGTCTTCAACACTTGTTAACTTTTTCCTTGCCTTTGCTAGTGGAAGGCTCGTCAGATCTTTCGTTCTTAACTGCAATGTTATTATGCAAGAGTGAGCACGATTGGACACAAGTATACAAATATAGCAATATAATAACATGCGAATAATCAAAGAAGTCTGAATAACAGAAAGCTCGGCTTTTGAATCGAGAATGAATAACAAGAATCAAAAGTACATCTGAGGGTCATAAGACCATGAACTATGTCCGAGGTTGTCAAGTATTTTTACTTTAAACCTTTAACAATCTTAAGACTATATGGACTCTACTACTCGTATTTAGGGGGATCAGCCCTTAGTACCATACTGTGCACAATATCTCATCGCTAAAGCGTAAAAAATCCCCTATAACAGGGTTGTTCATCTTAGTTTGACATCATAGTCCGCACCAAAGGAAGTTTGGTTTGGATAAGCTCAATAATAGTTCTAGAATTCAGAACGTTCATCAACTATGGATTAGTCGAATCATTAAGGATTCGCTAGTCTTATAAGGTTTAACAATAACATTGATATTCAATTTGAATAATAAATCTCAAGGGTATACAATCGAATAAGTATTGCATAACTGAAGTAATACTTAAAGGAATTATAATATCTCATATGGAATCTCAACTTGAATAAACAAGAATAAGAACTTGCATCATGATAATAATTCGAGAATAGAATGCTTGTTCAATAATTGATTTGAGTTTAGAATACTTCCTCAATAAAGTAAAGTTTAGGAAACTTGCTCAATTTAAAGAGTATAGTAAGGAAAAATTGCCTGTTGCACAAGCTACAATTATAATTCACGTCCCTTAATTACTCCTACATATCAATACATTCACAATACCAATTAATCATAAGTTCGATATACTTATTGAATCACAACATCGGTCTTTGAACACGTTCTTAAACTTTATAAATAACGATTTAAGTCATGAAATTAACTTACTAATTAATCACATAATATAAGTTATTAAACTATTTTAACATCTCATTATATGCTTAACATGTCTTCGTGTTCATTACATTAGGTTTTAAAATACATCTTTGAACTTTGAACACTTAGTAAAATTTTTGGAAGTCAGCAGGTCAGGCGCGACCGCGCTCCATTTATACCTTGGAACGACGTGGCTGCGCTCCAAGTGTGCCTTGGAACGGCGTGGCCGCGCCTGGCACAAGCACAGTTACTGCAGTTCTCGAACAACACACAGAACAGCCCAATAAATCCCAAATTAAACTAACACAATGATTTTACTTGTTACCCATGAATTATAAACTTCACAGAAACATTATACAATGTTTTTAGCATGATTCTAACACTTTAGATCACATAATTACTCAAATTAAAGCACTTAATTTCACTATTTTTGGTATTTTGTAGAGTTTTGAGGAAAACCTGAAATTCAACGTTATAGATTCGATATAACTCCGAATCTGTCCGTTTAAATTTTGTTTTGTTCGTTTAAACATGTATAATCATAATCAACTATCAATTTCAAGTTAAGTAAACAATTATAGCATACAAATTTGTACATAAGGGTCATATTCAAACTTTTCATACTCTGTAACTTTCAATTTCTAAATATAACATGATTTCATGTTTTTGATTGCTCTAAAACCTGTTATAAATGATAGGAAGCATGTTATGAATATATATAAGCACATATACCATTATATGTTCAACAATCATCAATTACTTTAGTCACAAAGAACTCAAAATATATGTTAATGAAGGAAACATAGTACGTGAAATAGAAATTGGGATGAAAGGATTACCCTTGCAAGTTTGTGAAGATGATGATGACAACTTCCTTTGATTCTTTAATTTCTTTCAATTCTCTCAAATTCTTTCTTTTAACTCTCTCTCACTTAGTTCTCTGATATGAATATAATATACTGATATGATATATAAGTTTAGATATATAATATACATATATGTATAATATAAATTAACGTTGTAGCGGTTTGTCAGTTAATCCCCACCATTGGTTAACTGCTCCAACTTCCCTTAAGGCTCTGTTTGGTTAGGCTCTTATTAACTATTTTCCCATTAATTTAATTAAAGTGTTATTACATAGTTTAATTGTCACACTTTTAATTAATCAAATAATCATATTTAAATTCAATTAAATAAAATATAATAATCCACATTAAATCATATTATCACATCATTAAAATTCTCATTCATTAATTATGTCAATTTATTAAATCTCTAATTAATTATTAAATTAATTAGAATAACGTTATGCTTATTAAATAATTCATTTAATCGAATAAATTCAATTAACTACATACTTTGAACTATAAAAATTTTCCACATTAATTTAATTAAGATAATACATATAATTAAATTAATCTACCACAATTTCATCACATAAATTATTTATCTCAATAATTAAATTATCAAAAATATTTATTTAATTCAATAAATATTTAAATTAATTTAAAAAATTCTCGTTCGTCACATCTTTCCCCCCTTAAAAGGATTATGTCCCCAGAATCACGGTTCAATTAATTTCGTCCCACTACATTCTCCCCCTTACAAAGATTCTGTCCCCAGAATCGCTTACACATAATTTAAGCAAATAAATGTGGGTAAGTCTTCATCATATATTATTCGAGTTTCCACGTAGCTTCTTCAGCGTTGTGGTTCCTCCAAATTACCTTAACAGAAGGTATTACTTTATTTCTGAGAACTTATTCTTTCCTGTCAACAATCTGAACAGGAACTTCTTCATAGGATAAGTCTTTCTCAAATTGTAGGGTTCATATTCAATCACATGTTTGTAATCGGGTTTGTACGATCGTAAAACTGACACATGGAAGACGTTGTGCACATGCTCTAGCACAGGAGGTAAGGCTACCTCATACGCAACTTCTCCAATCCTTCGCAGCACCTCAAAGGGTCCAATAAACCTTAGGCTTAATTTCCCCTTCTTGCCAAATCTGATCTTTCCCTTCCAGGGAGAGACTTTCAAAAATACAAAGCTACCCGATTCAAATTCTTTGTTCTTGCGGTGTGGATCGGCATATTTCTTCTACCTATCCTGAGCCACTACCAATCTTGTCCGGATCACCTTGACTATCTCGGCTGTCTGTTGTACCAGTTCTGGACCTAGCAATTGTCTTTCGCCCACTTCATCCTAGTATAATGGAGTTCTGCACTTTCTACCGCATAACGCTTCATAAGGCGGCACGCCAATACTTGCGTGGTAACTGTTGTTATAGCCGAATTTCACGAGCAAAAGGTGATCATCCCAATTTCCTTTGAAATCCATGATGTACGATCTTAACATATCTTCCAATGTCTGGATCGTTCTTTTGCTCAGTCCGTCTGTCTGAGGGTGATATGCCGTACTCATTCTTAACTGTGTCCCCATGCATTCTTGCAGTCGCTTCCAGAAATTTGATGTGAAGCGCGGATCTCAGTCAGAAACAATCGACACTGGAACTCTATGCCTTGAAACAATCTCTCTCACATACAGTTTTGCCAACTGGTCTAAGTTGAATCTGATCTTGATTGGAAGGAAGTATGCTGATTTTGTCAATTGATCAACGATAACCCATACTGCGTCGTAGCCTTTCTGAGTTGTTGGAAGGCCAACTACGAAATCCATCGTAATATGTTCCCATTTCCATTTTGGGATCTTTAGAGGTTGTAGAAAACCACTCGGCCTTTGATGTTCTACCTTCACTTTCTTACACGTCAGGCACTTGGCAACACAATCGGCAACATCTCTTTTCATATTCGGCCACCAAAAATATTGTCGAAGATCCTGGTACATCTTGGTATCCTCAGGGTGAATCGAATACCGTGAACTATAAGCCTCGCTCAAAATGTCCTCTTTAATCTCTGACACTGGCGGCACCCAAACTCTGCTCTCAAATCTTAACATGCCCTTCACTTTCCATCTTGAATTTTAGTTCAATCCCTTCGAATATCTTCCTCTTTATCTTTTCACAATCTTCGTCCTGAAGTTGTGATTCCTTCACCTTATCTAGCAAAGTTGTACCAGCTTGTATCTGGAACAGCTTTTCATCGACTTCCATAAGATACCTCACCTCCAATTCCAGCTTTTCCATTGCTGAAATTAGCTCCTCCTGAGCGGTTAACATCATCAATTTCTCCCGACCCTTTCTGCGTAAGGCGTCGGCAACCACATTTGCTTTACCCGGATGGCATAAGATCTCGCAGTCACAATCCTTTATTAGTTGCAACCATCTTCTCTGGCGCATATTCAGATCCTTCTAGGTAAAAATATATTTCATACTCTTGTGGTCTGTATATGTTTCACAGTTCTCCCCATAGAGATAGTGTCTCCAAATCTTCAAAGTAAATACCACCACAACCAATTCTAAGTCATGGCTCGGATATCCCTTCTCATAATCCTTCAATTATCGTGATGCATATGCAATAACTCTGCCATTTTACATAAGCACACAGCCTAGTCCATTATGCAACGCATCACTATACACCACAAAATTTTATGTGCTGTCTGGGAGAGATAACACAGGTGCCGAACTCAACCTTTTCTTAAGCTCTTGGAAGCTTTCCTCACACTTCTCCGTCCAAAAGAAATTTTATAGCTTTCCTAGTCAAATTCGTCAGCGGAATTGCGATCTTGGAAAAGTCCTAAATGAATCTTCTATAATAGCCTGCTAATCCAAGAAAACTTCTCACTTTCGACGGTGTTTTCGGCTGATCGCAGTTCATCACAGCTTCGACCTTGGAGGGATCTACTGAAATTCCGTCCTTATTAATTACATGCCCAAGAAATTGCACCCTTTCAATACAGAATTCAGCGTATAACTTCTCACTTCTCAACGCCTCTAATGTCACCTTCAGGTGTTCTACGTGTTCCTCCTTGGTCTTCGAGTATACCTGAATGTCGTCTATAAACACCACTACAAATTTGTCCAAAAATGGCTTGAACACTCTGTTCATTAGTCCCATAAATACTGTAGGCACATTTGTTTAACCAAATGACATCACCAGAAATTCGTAGTGACCATACCGAGTCCAGAACGCTGTCTTCGGAACATCCTCTATTCTCACCTTCAACTGATGGTAACCATTTCTCAGGTCTATCTTCGAGAAGTATCTCGCACCCTTCAACTGATCAAACAGGTCGTCAATCCTAGGCAACGGATACTTGTTCTTAATTATGATCTTGTTCAACTCTCTGTAATCAATGTAGAGCCGCATCGTCCCATCTTTATTCTTTACAAATAATATCGGCGCTCCCCACGGCGATACGCTCGGCTGAATGTATTTCTTGTCTAGTAGCTCTTGTAGTTGCACCATCAATTCTTTCATCTCCACCGGAGCCATACGATACGGTGCCTTCGATATTGGAGCCGTTCCTGGAGCCAAATTGATCACGAACTCTACTTCCCTATCTGGTGGAAGTGCTGGCAATTCATCAGGAAATACGTCCACGAAGTCTCTTACGACTGATATTTCCTCCAACTTCAGGTTCTCTTTTCGACTATCGACTATGTAGGCTAAATATCCTACACAACCTTGTCGCAACAATTTCCTGGCCTGCATCATCATCAGAAAACTCACTTATCTAGGCGACTTGCTGCCATAAAATACAACCTTTGACGGAGTCATAAGGTTAATACACTTCTTCTGGCAATTAATTACCACCCCATAATTGAATAGCCAATCCATTCCCAATATAACGTCGAATTCCCCAAGTCTAATCTGGATAAGATCTACGTTCATCACATTACCCTTAATATCCACCCTACAGTTCTTGTGTATATACTTAACAGGGATCACTTCCCTATTCACAATCTTAATATTCATAGGGTAATTCTAACTCGTCCTTAGGCAATTTTAAGTTGTTAGCAAATTCATCGGATATAAAGGAACAAGTAGCACCCGAATCAAATAATACATAAGCATTAACTTTATTGATTGGAATGATACCTGACACCACATCGCGAGACTGCACAACATCCTGTACTATCATATTGAATGTCCTGGCAGTAGGTCAGATTGTTGCGGTTGGTCCTGTGATAGTCGGAGCATTTCCACCGCTACTTCCTCTGTTCCCACCTGCACCTGCCCCTCCAGCTACCTTCTTGGGACAGTCCCTAGTCAAGTGGTCCTTTGACCCACATGTGAAGCAGGCGCCCTTCTTAGGGTTAGGGTAGTTAGGTGCTATGTGGCCTTCCTGACCATAATTGTAGCATACCCGCTTTCCTTTCATACAGACCCCCAGGTGAGCTTTCCCACAGGTTGGACATGCTTCAACCCTCTTCTTCCATCTTCCTTGCTAATTCCCGGTTGATGTGTTGTCATTCCACCTCCTCTTTTGATTATTGCTTCCTCCCGTGTTGCTACCATTAGCCTTGACACTTTCTCCTTCACTCTTCTTCTTTTTCTGCTCTTGGTTGTACTTGGTCACAGCATCACTTCCACCTTCAACGAGAATTACCTTGTCCAAAACCCCAACAAAGGTGTTCAACTAAAACATCCACACCTTGCTATACAACCAGGGCTTCAGTCCCTGCTCAAATCTCCTAGCCTTTCTCTCGTCGGTATGCACTTAATATGTGGCGAACCTAGCCAGCTCATTAAACTTTGCAGCATAATCTGGTACAGACTTATTTCTCTGCTTAAGCTCCAAAAACTGAACCTCCATCTGGTTCTGCGAGCTTGTTGAGAAGTACATCTCGAAGAACATCTCCTTGAATCTTTCCCAGGTTATGACGTCCTCTCCTCCCCTTACCTTGTTTAACTGCCACCAATAACTGGCCTCTGACTTCAGCATAAATGTAGCAACATCAAAAACTTTTTCCATCTCCATGACCCATGTCTGAGCGTCTATCGGATTCATGGATCCTTTAAATTTTGGCAGTCCCACCGCCTTAAAGTCTTTGAATGACGTATTCGGTGGAGCTTGCGACTGGTTGTTCATTGCTCCAGTTAACAGATTTATCAGTTGTTGAACTGGATTGACGTTGGCATTAGCGTCTTTATTGTTCGTTGACCTTCTTGGGTTGGTCGACTGTTTGGTCGTCTTCTCGGTGGCATATTTCTGTTAAGATATACGCTTATTAGATCTTTATTCAATTCCTTAAATATTTAAGTCTAAGCTTAAACATTTTAAGATAACACTTAACACAAAACATCTCAAATAAACTCTGATATTTTATTTAATCAAAAGTTTTAAACAACCAAGATAGCATCACTGCTATTTACATTAACTATCCCGAGATAAAGAATCTTCAGGATTTAAATCGTCAACATATTTCTTTGTTTATAATCACATCGAAATTTACATTATTAAATATCAAATAAATTTTCACATAATCATGATGTTCCTATCACAGCCTACTAAGGCGTCGAACAGCTTTGTTGCGCTCTTCCTCCATAATGTGGAACATCGTCCTACGATCCAGCATATACCAATAGATCCTCGAACTGAACTGGATAACTCATAACCCAATACTGGGCCTTATCAATCGCAGTTTGAAATGTATAGTCTGTCTCCTCGATCTTAGCCTTCTTTGCCCGATCATTATCTTCAGCAATCTCTACACGTCGTGAAGACCTCATCCAAGCATCCTCTGCTATGGCAAGCTTTGTTGATTCCTCACGCAAATCCTTCTTCAGCTTCTCTATCTCAGCTGACTTTTCTTCACCTTGGCCCTTCTCATGGACCAACTCCCACTCTACATCTCCAAGACGTGTGTACACAGTCTCAACCTCACCATCCTTCTGCTCGATGGTAGTCTATTGAGTAACTGTCTTCTCCTTCAGCTCTCAAACCGTATCCTGTAACTCGATGTTTTGGTCATACAGCTCGTCATACATCTTAGCACTAATAGAGTTCGGTGGGAACTCCTCAGGGTCTTCATCCTCCTTCTCGGCTTCCTCAGCCTTAATCTCAATCTCCTCAGAGTTCTCCTCTAAATCAAACACCGGCTTATGCTCCTAACCAATGACAGTGATCAAATGAGATGGCTCTCGTCGAACTAACTGCTCCCAGACTATATGAATGTCTCGAGGCTCCTCCTCAATAGCCACTCGGGGTACAACCTCCCTAGGCTGACTGGATCCTCCAACATCCGACATCCTGACAATCAAAATTTTAAGTCTTAGTTATTATGTGATGCTAATCGATACTCGTGCAAGTACATAAATATAAACACATAACACGTAAGGTAATTTATTATTTTTCTTAGAACTCGATAAGAGTTTATCATTACTATGTTATCAAAGGCTACTACCCTAAGGTTTTCCCCCACCTAAGGTTCATAACCTACAACTTTGATACCAACTTGTGACACCCCCAAATTCGGGTACTTCAATTTTCATGGGATTTGGTGTTCACTATACAAATATCACATATCTAACTACCCATAATAAATGCATCTCATGAAATAGATAGAATTAAATCTATTATCTCCCCTTATAGGGTTACAACATCTGAATAATACACAAATAAATCAATCCCAGGTCATACTAACCTTAAACATCTGTGCGGAAACATAAACAAATAATAAGTCTTAAACAACATCAAGTCTTAAACATAAACATTCTCAAATTAAATAACAAGTCTTCAACACTTGTTAACTTTTCCCTTGCCTTTGCTAGTGGAAGGCTCGTCAGATCTTTCGTTCTTAACTGCAATGTTATTATGCAAGAGTGAGCACGATTGCCCACAAGTATACAAATATAGAAATATAATAACATGTGAATAATCAAAGAAGTTTGAATAACAGAAAGCTCGGCTTTTGAATCGAGAATAAATAACAAGTATCAAAAGTACATCTGAGGGTCATAAGACCGTGAACTATGTCCCAAGTTGTCAAGTATTTCTACTTTAAACCTTTAACAATCTTAAGACTATATGGACTCTACTACTCGTACTTAGGGGGATCAGCCCTTAATACCATACTGTGCACAATATCTCAACGCTAAAGTGTAAATAATCCCCTATAACAAGGTTGTTCATCTCAGTTTGACATCAGAGTCCGCACCAAAGGAAGTTTGATTTGGATAAGCTCAATAATAGTTCTAAAATTTAGAACGTTCATCAACTATGGACTAGTCGAATCAATAAGGGTTCGATAGTCTTATAAGGTTTAACAATAATATTGATATTCAATTTGAATAATAAATCTCAAGGGTATACAATTGAATAAGTATTGTATAACTGAAGTAATACTTAAAGAAATTATAATATCTCATATGGAATCTCAACTTGAATAAAGAAGAATAAGAACTTGCATCATGATAATAATTCGAGAATAGAATGCTTGTTTAATAATTGATTTGAGTTTAGAATACTTGCTCAATAAAGTAAAGTTTAGGAAACTTGCTCAATTTAAAGTGTATAGTTAGGAAAACTTGTCTCTTGCACAAGCTACAATTATAATTCATGTCACTTAATTACTCCTACATATCAATGCATTCACAATACCAATTAATCATAAGTTCGATATACTTATCGAATCACAACATCGGTCTTTGAACACATTATTAGACTTTATAAATAACGATTTAAGTCATGAAATTAACTTACTAATTAATCACATAATATAAGTTATTGAACTATTTTAACATCTCATTATATGCTTAACATGTTTTCGTGTTCATTACATTAGGTTTTAAAATACATCTCTGAACTTTGAACACTTAGTAAAATTTTTGAAAATCTGCAGGTCAGGCGCGGCCGCGCTCTATTTATACCTTGGAGCAGCGCGGCTGCGCTCCAAGTGTGCCTTGGAACGGCCCGGCCGTGCCACAACGCAAGCACAGTTACTGCAGTTCGCGAAGAACACACATAATAGCCCAATAAATCCCAAATTAAACTAACACGATGATTTTACTTATTACCCATGAAGTATAAACTTCACAGAAACATCATACAATATTTCTAGCATGATTCTAACACTTTAGATCACATAATTACTCAAATTAAAGCATTTAATTTCACTATTTTTGGTATTTTGTAAAGTTTTGAGGAAAAACATAAAATTCAACGTTATAGGTTTGGTATAACTTCGAATCTATCCGTTTAAATTTTGTTTTGTTTGTTTAAACATATATAATCATAATCAACTATCAATTTCAAGTTAAGTAAACAATTATAGCATACAAATTTGTACATAAGGGTCATATTCAAACTTTTCATACTCTGTAACTTTCAATTTCTAAATATAACATGATTTCATGTTTTTGATTGCTCTAAAACCTGTTATAAATGATAGGAAGCATGTTATGAATATATATAAGCACATATACCATTATATGTTCAACAATCATCAATTACTTTAGTCACAAAGAACTCAAAATATATGTTAATGAAGGAAACATAGTACGTGAAATAGAAATTGGGATGAAAGGATTACCCTTGCAAGTTTGTGAAGATGATGATGACAACTTCCTTTGATTCTTTAATTTCTTTCAATTCTCTCAAATTCTTTCTTTTAACTCTCTCTCACTTAGTTCTCTGCTATGAATATAATATACTGATATGATATATAAGTTTAGATATATAATATACATATATGTATAATTTAAATTGACGTTGTAGCGGTTTGTCAGTTAATCCCCACCATGGGTTAACTGCTCCAACTTCCCTTAAGGCTCTGTTTAGTTAGGCTCTTATTAACTATTTTCCCATTAATTTAATTAAAGTGTTATTACATAGTTCAATTGTCACACTTTTAATTAATCAAATAATCTTATTTAAATTTAATTAAATAAAATATAATAATCGACATTAAATCATATTATCACATCATTAAAATTTTTATTCATTAATTATGTCAATTTATTAAATCTCTAATTAATTATTAAATTAAGTAGAATAACTTTATGCTTATTAAATAATTCATTTAATCGAATAAACTCAATTAACTACATACTTTGAACTATAAAAATTCTCCACATTAATTTAATTAAGATAACACATATAATTAAATTAATCTACCATAATTTCATCACATAAATTATTTATCTCAATAATTAAATCATCAAAAATATTTATTTAATTTAATAAATATTTAAATTAAATTATAAAATTCTCGTTCGTCACAACTTATTCTCCAATAAGCACATACATACTTGCTTTAGTGTCTCTTCACGAATGATAATGAGATCAATCATTCTCATTCAATGAGCAAGCAACATATGTACCAGTCTATCCGGATTTACTAATCCTCTTTTTAGTAATCCCACAATTGGGAACTATATTAGTTTTAAGCTTTCTAAGAATTTAGATCTCATTAGTGTGATCAACATCAGGATTCTAAAAGCATTGCTTAAAACTATGGATTATTTATATATTATAAAAATAGCATCATGTAGATAATTAAATGCCTTTAATAAATAATTACTTTTATTAATAAATAAATAAGATCGTTTACAAAGTATATGCTTTATCATCATACATGATTGGCTTATATGCATACTACTTTCAATTCCGTCGAGAATCATTTCGTCGGTCTTAAACCTTTTTCTTGTAGTGTGTGCTAGAGCAATGGCTATGTCGGTACGATCTATGACATCATTTTTGAAGTCGGAGATAAAATAACTATACTCAAGTACTTTGTCAGATAGGGATTTAATGGAGTCTTCATTCTTCTACTTAAGTGCCAGAATGGATTTCGTTTGCTCCTCAATAGATTGCAGAAAAATAAAATCTCGTTCGTGAAGACGAATGGACATGTTAGTGAACGAGGACTGCAGCTACTGGCTGAATTTCCTGCCTACTTCACCAGGAAGATGCTTGGCAATAGAGGTAATGTTGGTTACCCTCTCAAAAAGATCTTTTGAATTTTCTATAAGCTTTTAATCAAGATCAGAGTTTTTCAGAATTGGGATATTAGAGCCTGCCTTCTCACTCTTATAAAGATTATCAAGAGCGAGGGAAATGTCAAAATATTCATTCTGGGAGGAGGAAGGTATATCTGATGAAATATGGGTCAAATTCTTGATAATGTGTGGCAACAGTGGATGAGGGAGGAATAAATGAGTCTTTGGATGGAACGGTGGATGAGGGAGGAATAATAACATACGTATAGACTCAATTCTAGCAATAGGAACATATTTTTCATCATAATCAATACCTTCAATTTGATTGTATCCTTGTGCAACTAATCTTGCCTTATTACGTATCACAGTTCCATTTTCATCTAACTTGTTATGAAAAACCCATCAAGTTCCAATAATGGAAGTTTCTTAGGATTTTGGAACTAATTCCCAAACTTTGTTTTTGGTGACTGTTCAAGTTCATCCTGCATAGCTATTATCCAATCCTCGTCAAGCGACACATCTTTTACGCTTTTAAGCTCAGTTTGAGATAGGAAAGATAGATGACTAGTTAAGTTTTGTGCTTGTGATCTAGTAAGAATTTCTTTATCAATGTCACTAATTATATTTTCTAAGGGGTGATTTTTAATAACATGTAACTCTTTGGGTAAGTAATTCAATTGAATATTTAGATTTTCAAGAGGATTAATATTGACAGGTGGAGATATATTATCTAGTTTTAGTTTCTCCATATTTTTGAGAATGTTTTCAATGACAACATCATTATCTACTAGCTCTTTATATTTTATAGGGGGTTTAGACTCATCAAATGTTACATTTATTAACTTCTCAACGATTAGAGTTCTTTTGTTAAAAACTATGTATGTTTTACTATTAAGTGAATATCCCAGAAATATTCCTTCATCAGATTTGGGATCAAATTTCACCAAATGTCCTTTAGTATTTAGAATAAAACATTTACTCCCAAAAATACGAAAGTAATTTATTTTTGGAGTTCTTTTATAATAAAGCTCATAGGGAGTTTTGAGCAAACTTGGTCTTAATAAAACTCGATTTAAAATATAACAGGATGTTGCCACTACTTCAGCCAAAAAATATTTAGAAAGTCGATATTCATTTAGCAGAGTATTAGTCATTTCTTATAAAGTACGATTTTTTCTTTCAACCACACCATTTGATTGTGGTGTGTAAGGAGCAGAAAAGTTATAGCTTATACCGTGCTCATCGCAGAACATAATAAAATTAGAATTGTTAAATTCTCTTCCGTGATCAAACCGAATATAAATAGAGCTGCTCTATTGATTTTAAATTTTCTTGCATAATGCAGAGAAAGAGTTTATCACTTCATTTTTTAATTTTAGAAAATCAACCCATGTGAATCGAGAATAGTCATCAACTAGGACTAGAATATAAGCATCACCACCCATGCTATGTTTAGGGATAGGACCTACCAAGTTCATATGCAATAGTTTTAAAGGTAGAGAGGTTGACACTGAGTATAGGTTTATGAGATGTATATATTTATTTTCCTAATTCACAGGCTTCATAGATATGGTTTTTTAAAAACTTTAGTTTTGGAAGACCACAGACATATTCCTTAGAAGATATGTTATTTATCAGTTTCATGTTAATGTGTCCTAACCTACGATGCCAAAGCCATGGATCATCACTGGCAGATACAAGACACATATTGTCTAGGTGAGAATATGCATCTAGGTCACAAGTGTACACATTTTAACTTCTAGGACATAATAAAACCAATTTACCATATTGATCGCATATTGAACAGTTATGAGGACTAAAAGATATTTTAAAACCATTACACATAGTTAGCTAATATATAGAAGATTGTACATGAGTCCTATAACTAATTGAACATTAGAGATTGTTATGTGTTTATTACCAACACTTCCAATTCCAATAATTTACCTTTGTTGCTATCTTCAAAGGTTACCTCACCACAGTTTGTAGCTTGTAGATTGCTCAATTTTGATTTGTCTCCTGTCATGTGTCTTGAACAAATGCTATCAAGATACCATTTATTTTTACTAGAGTCAGTTGTAAGATATACCTGCAACATATACTAAGTTCACAAACTGGTACCCTTTATAAGAAGGGTCCTTTGGGTAATTTTTCCATTTTATATAAGGATCATTTGTATTTTCCTTTACAAAATTAGGTATAGGATAATAAGCCTTAGTAGACACAAGTGTTCTATGGGTAGCAGGTCTATAACATGCATGATTTATTCTATTATTGTATCCTGAAAGGTTTTGAAGAAGATTTCTAGACAATTTTTCATTTTTCTGATAATGAAATTCTTTTCTTGTATTTTTCATAATAATAGGTACAGTGTAAGTTTCTTTTTGGCACCTAACTAATTCTTCCTTTATAGTTTTTATTTTTAGCATTACACGTGTGAATGGAATGACCATTCCTATTACAATAAGAACATTTAGTAAAGGGAGATGTATGACCTTCTTTTTCTTTACTTTTAACATGATATAGTCATTTATCTTTTGTTCTACTAGATTCTCCAATATATCATAATCCTTCTTTATTTAAACCACATCTTTGTTGATTAAGCATAACATCAAGGTTTTCTTTCCCTTTTTTGAATTTAATGACTGTTAAGTTTAAATCATCACGTTCTATAATAAACATTCTAATTTGATCTAATAAAGTGTATTCTTCATTTTGTTTTTCTAATCCTATTTTTTGAGATGAATTCTCATCCTTGAGTGTTTTAATTTTTTCACTAACTCTTCATTTAGTATTTGAGATTCTTCGATAAGAATAGTAAGTGTTGAATTTTCACCTTCAAGATTTTCGATATAAATAATAAGTGTTGAATTTTCTATTTCAAGATCTTTGTTTATTTTTCTTAATTATTCTATTTCTTCCTTTAGTATAAGATTTTCTAAAGAATCATTTTCTAGTTTCTCATTTTCTTCTTTTAAGGTTTCATTAATTATAATTAAACTTGAGTTTTCTATTTCAAGATTTCTGTTAGTCTTAATTAATTTTTTTAATGAAATTTTTAGTTTAATAAAATCTTCTTTAATAATTTCATTATCTTCATATAAACAATTATATGCTTCTTGTAATTTATGATGTTCTTCATTTATATTTTCTAAATTATGTGTGACAAATGAAGTACTAGATAATTGATGTTCTGAATTTATCTCAGATCTTGGTGATGAATCATTGTCTGCCATTAAATATAAATTTGTGATTTTCTCGATTTGTTCGGCAGTTTCTTCTTCGTCACTTAGATCTCAGCCTTCCTCAGCTACTAGTACTTTGTTTTTGATTTATTTTGGATAGTCCTTTTTGAAATGTCTAGGCTGGTTACATTCAAAACATGTATTTGAATTCTCATTGGAGATAGCATTTCTGAAGTTGTTGTTATTTGATTTGAAATTTTCTCCTTGTACTTTTGTCTTGAAGACTTGCTTGCCTTTGAAGTTGTTGAAGTTGTCATTTGTCTTCAGAAAGCATTTGCCATCTTTTTTGGCTTTACCTTGGATTACTCTCTTGAGTTGTCTTGATAATAAAAAAAACTTCATTATTATCTAAATTCAAGAGTTCTTCATTTAGCTCCTTATCATCGCTTTATTGATCTACAAGTAAAGCTTTCAAAGAGATTCTTTTCTTCTTGAGACCTATATCTGATCCTACATTTTTGACTAACATATCAACTTCATGGGCACAAAGATTTCTAATAAGGATATCAAGAGAATATGCAGTTAGATCTTAAATTTCCTTAATGGTTGTAACCTCCATTTTCAACACGGATGGAAGGGGTTTGAGGATTTTTCTATTTTTCTCATTTGTTGTGTAAGCTTATTCCATTTGTTCTAGCTCATCAATGATTCTAGAAAAACGTATTTTCATATCAATGATTTTTTCACCTTCTTCTAACTTGAAACTCTCATACTCTTGGATTAAAGTATCTTTTCTGGTTTCTTTGATATGATTGGTTTCTTCATAGGTTACAATCAATTTTTCCCATATTTCTATGGCATTCTTATAGTTGCTAACTCTTTTATACTCTATTTCTATGAGAGCACTAGTCAGCACTTGTTCGGCTCTGGAGGCTATATTCATAGTCTCCTCATCTTTTGTGATGAATTCATCAGCATCTTTCTCAATGATTTTTTCACCTTCAATTTTTGTGGGAACTTTTACACCTCGCTCTATTGCCAACCAAACTTTGATCTCTTATGATTTGACATAGATTTTGAATCTATTCCATCCCTTGGGGGTACCAAGATAGGTGCTTCAATCAACCTCTTCTGTATGGTACGGAAAGCTTTTTGGCAGTCTTTATTCCATTTTTCGAGGAGTTCTTACTTAATAATTTGAAAATAGGTTCACAGGTTGCTGTCAATTGCGATATGAACCGGCAGATGAAGTTTATTCTTCCCAGGAAGCCTCGAATTTCCTTCTCGATCTTTGGTTTGGGCATCTCAGTGATGGCTTTGATCTTGGTGGGATCCAACTCGATGCCTCGGTTGCTCATAAGAAATCCTAGAAGTTTACCGGACTTCACACCAAAAGCACACTTCACTGGGTTTAACTTTAAATCGAATTTGTGGAGCCGTTCAAACAACTTTTGAAGATGGGTGCAATGGTCATCAGCCTTTTTGGACTTCACGATGATATCATCCACATACACTTCAATCTCTTTATGCATCATATCGTGAAATAAGGTCATCATGGCCCTCTAATAAGTAGCACCAACATTGGTAAGGCCAAAAGCTAGTCTTCGATAACAGAATGTTCCCCAAGGGGTAATGAAGGAGGTCTTCTCCCTATCTTCTTCAGCAACCATAATCTGAAGATATCCGGCAAAGCAATCGGCGAAAGAATACATTTCAAACTGTGCCATATCGTCAATTAACACGTGGATGAACAGCACTGGGAAGTCATCTTTAAGACTGGCCTTGTTGAGATCCCGATAATCTACACAAACTTGTACCTTCCCCCCAGATTTTGGCACTTGTACTACGTTGGACAACCACTCAGGGTACGTTGATACCATAATGATTCCCGCTTTGAACTGTTTAATAATCTCTTCTTTGACCTTCAGGCTCCATTCTAGATTCAACCGTCTTAACTTCTGCTTGACTGGTTTGAACCCTTCCTTAATTGGTAATCGATGGACAACTATATAGGTGGATAGACCTATCATAGCTTCATGAGACCAAGGCAAAAATATCCTTAAATTGAGTTAGGAGTTTGACTAGTTCTTTTTCTTGGCTAGAAGGGAGGTTATTTCCGATCTGTAGTTCTTTAGGATTGTCAGGGGTTTCGATATTTATGGTGGTGGTTTGATCAAGGTTGGGTTTGGATTTATCTTCGACCCATGCTTTGATTTCCTCGGGTACCTCGTCATCATCCACTTCCTCTTGCTCGATCCCCATCAAGTCAAAGTCCAATTCTATATCTAAATCGTATTCATTACTCAAATTTGGCAAGTCATAGACATGGCTAGAAATACTCAAATTTGGAAACCTAAGACAAAAAACTTGATTGCTAAATATATACAAATGGTTGTCAATTACAAAAGAATTCAGCAGTTGGTATGACAAAAGGCAATAACAAGTTGTAGATAAAATAAAACAGACATAAATATATAAAGGTAAAGCTCCCTGTCAACGGATCACTTTTTGGTTTTTACCCTTTTCGGACGATCTGAGGGGTGATCGTCCAATTACTAGTAGTTAGATCCTGGGTAATAGCTGAGATATATGAGTTGTTGGAGTTGTCAGCGTCTTCCAGGATGACCATGACTGACTTAGAACAGGTCCCTGGTGAAAGTAGTATGCATACAAGCCAATCATATATGATGATAAAGCATATACTTTGGAGACAATCTTATTTATTTATTAATAAAAATATTCATTTATTAAAGGCATTTAATTATCTACATGGTGCTGTTTTTATAATATGTAAATAACTCATAGTTTTAAGCAATGCTTTTAGAATCATGATGATGATCATGCTAATGATATCTAAATTCTTAGAAAACTTTAAAACTAAAATAGTTCCCAATCGTGGGATTATTAAAAAGGGGACTAGTAAATCCGAATAGATTGGTACATATGTTTCTTGCTCATTGGATGAGGATGATTGATCTCATGATCATTTGTGTGGAGACACTAAAGCAAGTATGTAGGTGCTTATTGGAGAATAAGTTCACTGAACGTGACTCGCTATGGAATACCTAATGGAGTTTTACTCACCTGTCAATAGGAATTCCTAATGTGATAGTAGTACAAGTGATTCTTGGACTTGAGATCATCATAATATCTTGTATGTAATGAATTATACTTTGACTTATTCCTTAAAGCCCTTTAGGGTATATAAAAGGGTATGCTTGGGTATAATGAGTTACATATGGAGATAATGAATGATCAATAAAGAATCTACCACCTCTAGTAAAAGAGGAGATATATCCTATGTGATTCGTTAAATGACAACCCAAGAATCCTTGGCCAAGGTAGAATTAAATTAGAAAGGAGTTTCTAATTTGCATTATTTGGAGTTGTGCATTTTCTAATCGAAATAAATATAATTAAATAAAATAAGACTTGACAGTAATTTCATGTCTTATATTTAATTGGGACATTGTATGGTGGAAGGATTAAATTGTACGGTAACTATTTACTCACAGGTTCTTTTATGATTAATGTTGAAATCTATATTATTTGAAAAGTCGTTGATCGCTAGGGAGGCTTATCCCTATTGTAGAATAAATATTATTTATTTAAATAGATTATTAGTTTAATTTATTTATTTAAATAAGATTAGAATTGTTCTAATTGATTTATTCACAACCGGTTTAATATGAAGAACCTAAAAGGTCACACCATAAAAGGAAGAATAATTATTTAAGAAGGTAATGGCATAATCGTAATAATGCATTAAGTGTAATTAATTTAATCTATGGTGATAAAATAAATTAAATAGCTTAATGTTTATTATTTAATATTTTAGAAATATTAAATATAATTTAATAAGAGGAGTCTTATTAATATTATTACAATTATTATTATTTTAATTTCTAAAGGAGTTTAGTAATTAATTTAATATTAGTACTCTCATTTATTCCTAATAAGTTTAGGAGGTAAATTAATTAAATGAATTTAATTAATTATTCCCAATGTGGTGGGAAGCCTAAATTAATTAAAAGAGTTTAATTAATTAGATGAAATCCCATATCTAATAGGATTAGAAGGGTTGACCAATATCTATATAAGAGGAGTTTTATAATAGATATCAGTTGATGAAATTTCAATTGTTAGAGAGCAGTCCTTTTCTATAGAGGATAGAAAACTAAGGTTTAGCCAAACACCCTCCTTCTTGATAATTCTTTTTCCTTGGTGGATCACCTCTAGAGGCCAAACACTTGGGTGGCTAACGTTGATCAAATGAAGAAATCTAACCCAAAAATTCAAGGAGATCACGAAGAACAAGGAGTTGAACTCGTACCTGTGGAAGCTTCGTTCTACAAGGGTATGATTCCATAATTTCTTATTTATCGTTTTAAATTAATAATTTGCATAAAGATGATCCGGGTAATGGTTTTGTAGAAATTTTTTAAACTCTGATATACCATGCTTCCGCTAATTTTTGCAATTTGATTGCGTCATGATTTCGTACAAACCCAACAGTGGCATCAGAGCCAGACCTTTATGCAATTATTAATTTATTTTTGATTTCATATACATATGGGTATGTATTTAGAACAATTTATTGGGCATAATTTTATTGTATAAAATTATTTTTTTTAAGAAAAAAATGGCATTTTTTTAGGGCGAATCACAAATTTTTTTTTATGGGCGCTAATGTTGAATTCTTCAAAGAAAAGGCGTTGTCTCTTTCTTACTCCAAAAAGAAGGTGACCCATCAAGAAAGGACTCTTTTAATAAACCTGCAGGACTCTTTTAATAAAAGAAGGTGACTTCTTTTTAAAAAATAAACGTGAATTTATATTATATATATAATATATATACGGTAATATCAAATATATATATATATATATATATATATATGATATATTTATATATTATATTCTAAATAATTTTATAATTAAAATAAAGAGTTTATTTTAATCTTGAAATTGGATTTCTTGCAATTTAAAATTGCCCATTAAATGATACTCGTATATATATGGAATGTTTTAATTCATGAGATGGATATTTATTTATTGATATATATGGTGATATGTATGATAATAAATAGGGGTTGATTATGGACTATTGACCAATATGATTGGATTTTATTGTAGTTGAATGCTTGAATGAATGAGTTTTATTAAATGGGGTTTGCGTATCTTGTCTTCTCTGATTTTTTTCTCGATGTAAATTCTATCTCCCTCCTATGTATTTCCCCTTGACTGCTGATCAAGGTTTCTATTTAAATTAAATAGTTTAATGTAATAGAAATAGTTAGAATTATCTTGAAAAAATTGGAAACCAAGGAGTAAGGAGCGCGTGAAGACCCGTTTGTATGGAGCCCGGGTTTAAATGTAATAGTTACGTTTAAATTTAAATTCTTGCACTCATAGGTTTGACCTTTTGGTTTACTTGGTGGTTCTAGTAGACCAAACTAGAATAAAAGTCCATAATCAATCCAGGTAGAATATAGTATTCTATATGTGCATGCTAAGTATTATATATATATATTATATTTTATGCAAACATGCTTCGCATGTTTAATAAAATTACGCGTATTTTATATATATATGTGCATGCGCGCTAAATAAGATGAGACAAATAATAACAAACCCCTCAAAGAAATAATATTAAGTCCGAAGTGTACAATGATATTTGGAATATCGAACGTCGCCTTCTAGCATGATAAATTAATATAGTATTAAATATTTAATATGAGCTTGTTGTGCTATCCACAAGGCGAGTATTGCGTATTTAAGATATTAATTAATCACATTTGATGCTTATCAAGAAAATTGAACGATCTAGTCTTGTTGTGTTATCCACAAGGATGCACATTTTTCTTTTTTGAATTTATGGAAGTGCTAGGCTGGACTTAACTTAAATCATTTTAGTTCGGATGTGCACACACTTGACCATTATGATTTAAGAGGCAAAATAAAAGGAGTTACATGGTGATGTAATTGACAAGAGTTGTCTACCTATTTATTTATATATCGTTTGTTGTGCTATCCACAAGGCTATATACATTTGAAATGAGATCCTTAATCTCACTAGCAAATCTTTAATTAGATGTTGTCGAACTATATAAGTGAGGGTAATATAGTTTGATGAAAATAGTGGGAGATACCAATTTTAAATAAAGACCTAAATTTATTTTGGTATGCAAAATTAATTAAATGAATGTTTGCTAAAATGTTGTCTTTTCACATACAGAAATTTAGAAAATGTCAAAATCACTAATTTCACTGCGTAGCATACTTGATGTTAATAAACTAATCGAACCAAATTATACGGACTGGTTAAGGAATCTGAGAATAGTTCTCACTGCTGAAAAGATTTCTTATGTCCTAAATTCACCTGTCTCTAGAACTGTTCCAGAATCAGCATCTGAGGAAGAAATTGCCACCATTGTAAAGTGGTAAAATGACGCATCTGTGGCTCAAATGCATCATGCTCGCATCCATGAATAACGAGCTTTAGCGTCAGCATGAAAATATGGATGCTCCTACTATGTTGCTTCACCTCAAGGAGTTGTATGGTAAACAAAGTAGGACTGCTAGATATGAGATATCTAAGGAGCACTTTCGATCTCGGATGACCAAGGGCAAGGTGAACATAAAGGAACAAAAAAAACCTGATCCAGCTAGCAAAGGAATGTGCTTCCATTTCAATGAGCCGGATCATTGGAAGAGGAACTGCAAGAAGTTTCTGGCAGAGAAGAAGCTTGGAGAAGCTTCGACTTCCAATCAAGGATTGTTTATGATTGAAATTAATTTTTCAGAAAGTCAAAATTCTACTTGGGTATTGGATACCAGCTGTGGTTCTCACATATGTAATAATGTGAAGGGACTGGTCAGAAGTAGAAAGCTGAACAAGGACGAGGTTGTCCTACGAGTGGGAAATAGAGCAAAGGTTGTTGCATTTACTGTAGGCACTTATTGTTTAGCACTGCCTACGGGCAAGTCCATTTATTTAAATAATTATTATTTTGTTCCGAATATCATTAGAAATATTATTTCTATTTCTGTATTGGATATGGAAGGATATGACGTTATTATAAAGAACAACAATTGTTTAATTTATAAAAATAATGTTTTATATGGTATTGGAAATCTGCAAAATGGACTTTATATACTTGACTTGCATGAAAATATACTTCAAACAGAACAAACTAAGAAAAGGAAAAGAGATGATATTAATTATACCTATTTGTGGCACTGTAGACTCGGTCATATCAATGAAACAAGATTATCCAAGTTGCATAATGATGGGCTCTTAGAGCTATCTGATTATGAATCATATCCAACTTGTGAATCTTGTCTCATGGGTAAAATGACTAAATCTCCTTTTAGTGGAAAAGGAGAAAGTGTTACAGAGTTGTTAACATTGATTCACACAGATGTTTATAGACCTATGACAACAAATGCACGGGGTGGGTATTATTATTTTATTACTTTCACTGATGATCACTCAAGATTTGGATATGTGTATTTAAATGAAATACAAATCAGAATCATTTGAATAGTTCAAAGAGTTTAAAAGTGAAGTAGAGAAACAAACAGGCAAGAGTATTAAGATTCTTCAATCAGATCGAGGTGGTGAATACTTAAGTGGTGAGTTTCTCGATTGTCTCAAAGAAAATGGTATAATCTCATAATGGACTCCACCAGGTACACCACAGTTAAATGAAGTATCTGAAAGGAGAAATCGAACATTGTTGGACATGGTTTGATCCATGATGAGTTTTACCAATCTTCCAATAACATTTTGGGGTTATGCCATAGATGCGGCTGCATATCTACTAAATAAGGTCCCCTCAAAATTCGTCCCCAAGACTCCATATGAGATGTGGACAGGGAGGAACCTGGTCTTAAGCATGTTAAGATTTGGGGATGTCCAGCTTATGTGAAAAAGTTTCAATATGATAAGCTTGGGACAAGATCAGATAAGTGCATGTTTTGTGGAATATCCTAAAGAAAGTTTGGGATACTATTTCTACAATCCTACTGAGCAAAAGGTGTTTGTTGCGAAACACACTGCCTTCTTAGAAAAGGAGTTTATCCTTAAAGGGGCTAGTGGGAGGAAATTAGATATTGAAGAAATTCAAGAACCACAAACCACTACAGATCAAGTGGATGAACCTGTCCAAGTAGAGACATCTACTGTACAACACCCTATTCGCGAATATGGAAAGGTATCGAAGATACCTGAGAGGTATGGATTCGTCATAGAGGATGACGATGAGGTATACGTCATGAATGATGATGATCCATTGAATTACGAACAGGCTACGAGTAGTAAAGACTCAGGGAAATAGGAGATGACCATAAAATCAAAATGGATCTTAGAAGCAATGCTCAAGTTCATTTGGATTTTACTTGCGATTGCAGCTTATTATTACTAAATCTGGCAAAATGGACGTGGAGATGCCCTTCCTCAAATATACAATATTAGAGGAGAATGTATGTATGATACAGCCAGATGGATTTGTATCAATAGTTGAAGCAAATCATGTATATAAGCTACAACAATCCATTTTTTGATTGAAGCAAGCTTCTTGTAGATGGAACAATTATTTTGATGAGACAATCAAAGAGTTTGATTTTATCAAAAACGAGGTTGAACCATGTGTGTACAAGAAGGTTAGTGGGAGCGTTGTCTCAATCCATGTATTATATGTTGATGATATATTACTGATAGGGAATGAAATTCCTATGCTACAATCGATCAAAATAAAGTTGTCTAAACATTCCTCCATGAATGATTTGGGTAGAACATCCCGCATTGGGGATATAAATCTGTATTAATAGATTTAAAAAGATGTTCAGCTTAACCCAAGGAAACGTATATTCATTAGATGCTAAAGGCGTTTAGCATGGCAAACTCCAAAAGGTGTCTCATGATAATGAGCTATGGAGTGAATCTCTCTAAAATTGTCCTCAATAAAAGAGAGATCGTGTGAGTTACTATCATGTATGCAATGAAATATACGAGGTATGATGTTGATTAGTCATATTCTGGTGAAGATCACTGTGAGACAGTGATAAACATCTTAAAATACTTAACTGACACTAAGGATGTCATCATATCACATGATGAGTCTGAATTAAACTAGAGTGCTAAACAGACTCAAGTTTTCAAACTGACCAAAACGATAGCAAATCCACTTTAGGGTAAATCGTTACCTTAAAAGATGGTGCAGTGAATTGGAAAGGTTCCAAACAACAAAAGGTTGTTGGTTTAGTGACAAAGACAAAGTATATAACTGTAAGTGAAGTTGCAAGTTGATGTTTTGGATGAAAAGTTCATTATAAAACTAGGAATAGTTCCTGAGTCTCATCTTGAATCTAAACATGTGTTGCGGCACTTTGATTAAAGAAATCATTGAAAGAGGAGCATATAGACTCTCAAGATAACATTGCAGATCCATTTACTAAAGCTTTAACATAACAGCAGTTTGATCGTCACTTAGAGAAGAAGGGTATGAAATACCATGGCGATTGGCTTTAGTGCAAGTGGGAGATTGAAAGTAGTATGCATACAAGCCAATCATATATGATGATAAAGCATATACTTTGGAGACAATCTTATTTATTTATTAATAAAAATATTCATTTATTAAAGGCATTTAATTATCTACATGGTGCTGTTTTTATAATATGTAAATAACTCATAGTTTTAAGCAATGCTTTTAGAATCATGATGATGATCATGCTAATGAGATCTAAATTCTTAGAAAACCTTAAAAATAAAATAGTTCCTAATCGTGGGATTATTAAAAAGGGGACTAGTAAATTCGGATAGATTGGTACATATGTTGCTTGCTCATTGGATGAGGATGATTGATCTCATGATCATTTATGTGGAGACACTAAAGCAAGTATGTAGGTGCTTATTGGAGAATAAGTTCACTGAACGTGACTCGCTATGGAATACCTAATGGAGTTTTACTCACCATTCAATAGGAATTCCTAATGTGATAGTAGTACAAGTGATCCTTAGACTTGAGATCATCATAGTATCTTGTATGTAATGAATTATACTTTGACTTATTCCTTAAAGCCCTTTAGGGTATATAAAAGGGTATGCTTGGGTATAATGAGTTACATATGGAGATAATGAATGATCAATAAAGAATCTACCACCTCTAGTAAAAGAGGAGATATATCCTATGTGATTCGTTAAATGACAACCCAGGAATCCTTGGCCAAGGTAGAATGAAATTAGAAAAGAGTTTCTAATTTGCATTATTTGGAGTTGTGCATTTTCTAATCGAAATAAATATAATTAAATAAAATAAGACTTGACAGTAATTTCATGTCTTATATTTAATTGGGACATTGTATGGTGGAAGAATTAAATTGTACGGTAACTATTTACTCACATGTTCTTTTATGATTAATGTTTAAATCTATATTATCTGAAAAGTCGTTGATCGCTAGGGAGGCTTATCCCTATTGTAGAATAAATATTATTTATTTAAATAGATTATTAGTTTAATTTATTTATTTAAATAAGATTAGAATTGTTCTAATTGATTTATTCACAACCGGTTTAATATGGAGAACCTAAAGGGTCACACCATAAAAGGAAGAATAATTATTTAAGAAGATAATGGCATAATCGTAATAATGCATTAAGTGTAATTAATTTAATCTATGGTGATAAAATAAATTAAATAGCTTAATGTTTATTATTTAATATTTTAGAAATATTAAATATAATTTAATAAGAGGAGTCTTATTAATATTATTACAATTATTATTATTTTAATTTCTAAAGGAGTTTAGTAATTAATTTAATATTAGTACTCTCATTTATTCCTAATAAGTTTAGGAGGCAAATTAATTAAATGAATTTAATTAATTATTCCCAATGTGGTGGGAAGCCTAAATTAATTAAAAGAGTTTAATTAATTAGATGAAATCTCATATCTAATAGGATTAGAAGGGTTGACCAATATCTATATAAGAGGAGTTTTATAATAGATATCAGTTGATGAAATTTCAATTGTTGGAGAGCAGTCCTTTTCTATAGAGGATAGAAAACTAAGGTTTAGCCAAACACCCTCCTTCTTGATAATTCTTTTTCCTTGGTGGATCACCTCTAGAGGCCAAACACTTAGGTGGCTAACGTTGATCAAATGAAGGAATCTAACCCGGAAATTCAAGGAGATCACGAAGAACAAGGAGTTGAACTTGTACCTGTGGAAGCTTCGTTCTACAAGGGTATGATTCCATAACTTCTTATTTATCGTTTTAAATTAATAATTTGCATAAAGGATGATCCGGGTAATGGTTTTGTAGAAATTTTTTAAACTCTGATATACCATGCTTCCGCTAATTTTTGTAATTTGATTGCGTCATGATTTCGTACAAACCCAACACCTGGATCCTCCTTCTGGATGTTCACACTTCCCCAGTTAAGGACCGGGAGGATGGGTTGATTATTCCACACTGGCCCATTGGATTTCTCCATGTCCTCTTCAGAAAGGCAAAAACTGCTCACAAATTGCAACTGAATCTCATCTAGAAACTTATTATCTTTGGCCATCCGGGCAGCGTCATTGAGAGGCTCTTCATCACCAATGTCCTTATATCCGTTCTGATTGGTTTTAGGGATCAGGAGGTTCGAGATAATAACGGGGACCTTCTTTAATGGCACCTTAAATCTGGCTTCACTGAGGTCTGGCTTGAGACGAATCAAATGGCTGACCGGCATGTGCTTGTGAGGGTTACGATATTTGGATCCACCAGAGTATCCTAATCCAGCCCTTCCCAACTGCGTGGGTATACGGATTGGATTCTTGATTCTCTTGCCATTTCTGCCTAATCCTTGCTTTAGTCAATGTCCTCTGAAAAGCATCTCTTGGCCAACTGCCATTACTTCTGGAGATATCCGAGGAGTTAATGCTGGCGCACCCACAGAGGGTATCGTGGATTTCTTACTTTGAAGGCTTGAAAATTGGCGGGCTCAATAACCTCATTCACGCTGATCAGGGACATATCTCCCAGATTATGGATAGGATAGTCAGATTCTGCACTGAAGGAGATGAGGTTGTCGTTGACAATGTATTTCACTTGCTGATGAAGAGTCAAAGGAACGACACCAGCCATATGGATTCAAGGTCATCCCAGCAACAGATTATATTCGGTAGTGATTTTTAGGATTTGGAAAGGCATATTGAATGTGAATGGGCCAATCTCTACAGGAAGTTCAATCTCCCCAACTATATCCCTTCTTAATCCGTCGAATGCTCGTACCACTACATGGCTTTCCCGAATCTGATTCTGGTTGATCTTCATCCTATCCAGAGTATCTTGTGGACAGATGTTCAAGGATAATCCACCATCGATAAGTACGCCTCCTACCACATTTCCAGATGATACGACAGCAATATGCAATGGTCTGCGATGCCCAGTTCCCTCGGCTGGTATATCATCATCGATGAATGATATCACATTACTGTCCAATACATGGCTTATCAGGTGCCAAAACTTCTCAATATCAATGGTTTTGGGCAGGTGTGCCTCCACTAATACTTGGATTAGAATTTGACGATGGTCGTCAGAAGCCAATACTAAATCTAAAATGGAGATTTGATGTGGTTCAGCTTCTAACTGCTTCACCGTTCTTGCTTCATTGTGCCCCATCTTATGGAGGAATTCTGCGACCTTTCCCAACATCTTGGTTACTGGTTTCAATAAACGCCCCGGGAGGAAAAGTGGATTCACCTTAGGTACGAGAGTTGTACAATCGGGTGCCACTTTTATGCCTTCTCCATAATTCCATGGTACCTTCTTCAGACTAAGAATTGGGATTTGAGGCCAAGGAGCCAACATTAGTGGTTTTGGTGCCGGTATTTCCAAAGTAGTCTTGTTTCTCTGCTCAGATAATCCTTTTATGGTTAGGGGTTCGCCAGATGCTCCTTCTATGCAAAGGATAATAGCTACCATTTTCTCCAAATTCCTTGCCCCTCGAGGGTATATTATTTCTTCCTCCGGGAAGATCTCAGTTTTACTTATCAGTTATAGCTCTCCTGATTCGATCATATTCTGAATTAGGTGTCGCGGGGCCCAACATTCTTCAGTGGCATGTCCAAGGACATTCGAATGATAGAGGCAGGACCTAGAAGGATCAAAACACTTTGATCGAGGATCTGGGGGTGGCAAAAATTTTGTGTTCTTTCCTTCTTCGATCAAGGTGCACAAAATTTCCTCCCTGGATTTCCCCAAGGGGGCAAATTTTTGTTTGGCTGCAAATTCTCGTCGAGCTTGAATTCTAGCTTCCCTAGCCATCTTCTCTGTCCATTTGTTTTGCTCTTGGTAACGAATCTGATCCCTTCTTTAGATTTGGACATCCGGGACGGATATGGTGTCGGTTTGCCTTGGTAGGATTTAGTGTATTAGCTGTCGGGTCAACTGATGTTTGTATACGACAAAATTTGCTAATTGGTCTACTCGCGCCTTAATCGAGGCCAAGTCTTGCTCCACCATATACTTCTCTTCGGGGTATCCCCATATTGCAGAGTCATTCATAATGGGTGCTTCCCCCAGCTTCCTCAGGTACTTGCAATTTTCCCTACCTCCTGCACTGATCATGTTAACTCCTTCTGCGTTATGCTGAGGTAAAAGGTTATTGTTGACATTAGGCTGTTCTGGTGTTTTGACTATAATCTCCCCACTTTCAATCAGGTTCTGAATCTTGTGTTTTAAAGTCCAACATTCCTGAGTATCATGCCCCGGTGATTTGGAATGGTAAGAGCATTTCTTGTTGGGATCGAATTGCCTTCTATTTGGATCAGAAGGCGGAGCTAGCTCAACGATCTTCTTCTGGGAGATCAATAGTGCCAATATATTCTCCAAAGAGTCCCCTAAAGGAGTAAAAATCCTTCTTCGCTTGTTCTCCCCAACCTTTAATGCTGTAGGATTTTGGGAATTCACAGGATGAGAGCTCTGCTTCTGGATAGGAGGATTAGGACTCTTATTGCCAACTTGTACTTGCAATATCAAAGAGACATCTTCTTCCTTCCTTTTAGATGCTCTTTTGGGAGCGCTCTCATAATTTCCCGACTGTATGTGCTCTACCACAGCCTCCAAAGTAGTGAGATCTTTGATTTTATCGGACTTTAAACCAATTTCATCCATTTCTCCATGCTTGATCATTTCGGAGAAGGATTTGCCTAACCCGACAAGGACTCTCTCATAGAAAGGGGCTTCTTGTATATCAATGAAAGTTGTTACCATCTCACTTTCATCCATCGGTAGGTTAACTTGGTCCGCCATTCGCCTCCACCACTGTGCATATTCTCTGAACAATTCATTGCTCAATTTCTTGACTTTGGTAACCTGGAAACGATCAGGTGCCATTTGGGATTGGAAACTATACTGGTTGAGGAAAGCATGGGCCAAATCTTCCCAACCTCGGACTTTGGAATTATCTATTCGGGCCTACCAAGTTCGGGCTTCACCGATAAGACTTTTCTAGAATAGCTGCATTCTGAGGTTCTCATCCTCGGCATAAGTTCCAAGTTCACCTATGTAGATTTTTAAATGAGTATAGGGATCCCCCAATCCATTATATTTCACAAACTCTGGGATTTGAAACTTATCCGGGTATCTCGTTTTTGGGAAAATACATAGATCCAAATAATTCACGCTTCCGCGGGATCATATCCCCTTCATAGACCGGATATCATCCTCCATTTGCCTAACTTCCTTCCTGATATCTCCAGTTTCTCTGTCTTCTCGGAGGTCTACTATTTCCCGTGTCGTCTTTTGGATCGGGGCCTCCTTAGCTACTTTGATATCGAGGGGAGAGATAGATGTAGACATCTAGGTATCACCGTCTATTTTCAGTATTTTCATATCTCCTTGCACAGAGGGTTCAGTCTGACTCTTATGCTTAGGTTCCTGACATACTTTACAATGTTCTCTCAACAGAGTAGTCACCTCGGCAATCTGTTTCTTAAACTCCTCGAATTCCTCTCGAGATACCGGGATGGGTTCTGATGAACTTCCTTCAGCCATTTTGACTGGTGGTGAATGGGCCTTTTTGGCTCGAAATCGAGTTCTAGGACCAATCTGCACAAAACCGATTTCTAGTTTAGACTGGATATTGGTGGATATAGATGCATGATATGATATGCATCAGTTTAATGGTTTTTTAATCTTTTCCTGCAAAACAACAGGTTAGTCGACTTGATAACAGGATAAGAAAGATGTATAAATGACAGTTTAAGCTGATTGCCATTTATATACGTTGAAGAGTAAATAGGGCATGAAGAAACACACCACGCGTTTGATTTATCATTGGCTGGCCTATCTTAAGGTTACTCTCACGGGCCTTTTGAAATTGGTTCCTAGATATTCGCAATTTACTTGATGAAAACATCCATTTTTTAATTGGAGCGGATCTGAGTGGTGCCTTTCCTAAGCCTCACAATGAAAACATCTGAAGGAGTCCAGTAATAAACAACCGACGGGATTGCCTCTTAATGGAGGGATCACATAACATACATTCATATACATTCACGCTCTCACCGCATGCAATATGATGACATTGTGCGAAGCACTAATATATTGTGTGAGGCACTAATACAAAAAATGCTATAAGGATTAACACAATTATCACACACAAAGATCATTCACATAAGATGCACATGCAGAATGAAAATCAAAAAGATTAAATGCGGCTTAAGCCCTCTTTAGTCCCCAACAGAGTCGCCACATGTCAACGCCGGGAAAAAGTCTTGCAAAAATGTGTCCGTCTTTCCTAAGTTTGTGATGCTGGTTTTACCCCTTTGTGTTCGCTACGTCTATGGATTTTATTAAAGGGTGAAGTTTTAGCAAAGCGGTACTGACATGAATGTCGACGACTTTGAAAAGATTAATTTTATTATTTTATAATTGGACCGAATGATACAGAGTCGCCAGTTGGTATGGTTTAAATGGATGTACCAACTCATCCGAGTTTTGAAAGTTTTTGCAATATGGTCTAATTTGTGACTCCAAAAGATTGGTCTGAAACCCGAGATTCGTGGAATTTGGGGGCTAGGTTAAGCGGGGGGAAGGTGTTAGGCACCCCCCGACTCCCGTGAAAACATGGTACCGCATCTTATTAATTTTCTATTCATAAAAGTGTGTGTATATGTGTGTGTGTGTGTGTTTGTGTGTAAATGTGTGTGTTTGTGTGTGTTTTCAAAAGTTTATTCTAAACCTCCTTGTGAGTTATTTGGATGTAGTGTCGTTCCTCTTTTGCACCTATATACGAAGGGTTTGATTTAGCAAAAGTTCATTTTAGACAAAATATACATTTCATATGATATTTTGGGAAAACACAAGGTTTTCAAATCCTTCGCCCGATTAGTAATCAAGGACTTTTGATACTTCCATTATTGATTTTTAGTATATGTAATTATTACAAAAGTAGTGTTGTACCTCTTTAACCCTATGCACAAAGGATTGATTTATATAAAAGTTCATTTTAGAACACAATATATATCAATGATGTTTTCAAAACAAAGTTCTCAAATACTTCGTCAAATAGGAATCGAGGTCTTTTGATACTTCCATTTATGACCTAATGTCTATCCCCAAACCACTTTATTGTCATTGAAAGCTCTTTGTCGTTTTATTGGAAATCATTTTTTATTATATGCATGCAAAAAGCGTCAAAAAGGGTCGGATCATCATCGGGCATGTAAGCCATCTCGATGAATCCGAACACCCCCATCAAAGTTTTCACTATCACGGGATCTTGAATCCGACTTCTCAAAACTAACTGTGACGCCCCCAAATCCAGGTCCCTATTATTACCTCGGATCTGCTGCAGTCACGGTACAACCATCGTCAAACTATTACATCTTTTATTTATAACTTAATGAATATACATTGATTATTACAATCTAGAATATAATTTCTCTTCATTATCAGGATCTTGTATAATGACTCCAAACTTTTATAAGTTACAATCTTGGTCATTTACCATTCCTGCCTTATATCATATTCGATATTATAAAAATGCGGAATAACTTAAACTTTTTCAATCTCTTTTGAATAAAATCTTTTATTGATTTTATAACTTGAATCGATTACAAATCCTTGAATCAATTATATGATATGATTCATCCTATTCAAATTACCGTGTAAACCTTTACATCTCAATTCGATATTCCCTACATTTATTGATAGTTCAACTTTACAGCTCAACATGTATTAAAAAGTGTAAACTACAATCATATACATCTCCTAGAACCTAAACATGGTTCAAGAAATTAATCTAAGTTGCGATACTATTTAACTTTATCAATCAAGAAGCACGTAATCTTTACCATAAGTCCTTAACCTGCAAAAATAGTTATTTGCAAGAGTGAGCCTGACAGCTCAGCAATTCTAACAATTTTCATGCATCACATAGCATATAATATCATACTCAGTTCATGCATTCATAATCAATTAATATTTCCTACGCATGTTACTTCTCACATAACAGGCATAGAGATTAACTTCACAAGTATATCATCAAAGATCAACTTTCAATCTCATAAATATCTCATATACATTTCATATATATACATCAATATTCTCATAACATAATATAACTTAATTAACAGTTATAGAATTCTTATAACAAATAGGAACTAAAAGACTTGCCTGATTCATAGTTTAACAACTACGACTTAACTGCTTAAAGATATCTCTACTTCGTGTTATCCTACACGGTTACATAATCATGTATTTCACAAACGTCAGTTATACACATCCATACACTTCATACACTCTAAGTATAAGAACAATTGTATATGGTTTTCTAACTAGGTTTGTACAACCTTCATTTCACTTTCTCATTATGTTCTTAGAATAACTAAGTATGTATAGGTATATCTTCACTACCCATACTTGACATCAACATTCATATACATTTATCATTCATTTAACTATTTATGTGTCCGACACACATTTCAAAACTCATAGATACACAATTCACATTATATTTGTGTTTCTCAAACCTTAGGAAAATTTATCAATTTCGGGTTTCCTATCATTACATCAATCAACACTCAAAACACCATTTAGACTCTGTTTTAAATCTTATTATAACATTGTAAGCCTACCACAAGGTTCAGACTGCATTTAAAATAATCAGGCAAAATTTCCCTGTGGCGCAGCTGCGCCACATTTAGACCTGGGAGGGGCGCAGCTGTGCAGCTCCCTGTCCAGACCAGATTTGGCTTTTGATTTCTGGTTTCGTTTTTGTTTTCTATCATGCAAGAGTATTAACACAGAGCAACATACATCCTAAGAGGTCTTAGACTTTTCTTAGGGTCATCTCAAGTCCACCTTTACACAATATGTCTCTAGTTAGGAATTTCCACGAAGTTAAGGCCAACTAAGTTCATGAAATCATGAGGCCAACTATGTCGTGCATCTATTCATAGGAGAAGATCATATAATTTGTAATATGTACGCTCGCAAGAATTCACATTATTTATACATAGCTAGTGTTGTTTATCACCTTATTACTTAACATGCCATCACATAACACATACACATGTTAAGAAGTTTTGATCCAAGTTTTGGTGCCTCTTGTGTTTACTTCAAGTTTGTTGTTACACTTTATAGCTGTATCGCCATTTATTTCATGGTTAAGCGATTTCATGCAACAAGGGTCTAACTATGTACTCATCAATCCATATAACGATGTTAACAACTTTTGATACGCATGCTCACATGTTAACAACTTACTTTAAAAATCATGCTCTAATGACTTTTATTGTATCAAACTAGATAAGTATACTTATAGGCCATGTTTAATGACATACATAGTACTAGCATGCCATCCTACAAGTTTAGAATATAATTATCATCATGCTTGTAAATATTCATTTCATGTACATATGACTAGCATAGTTCATCACTTGAAGACTTACTTTTCTCAAAATAAGTGAGTGCACTTACCAATCATGCCTAGAGGCACATGCTTACATAGTAAAAATGTAGGTGACACCATGCTCATGAATATTAGTTTTCAAAACTTGAATTTATCTTTGAAAACACGTATTATCCGAGCTATGCAAGTTATCTTATGCGAGGTAACTTAAAATCACATTTCATGCTCGCATGACTCAACCATATACATATACTACAAAGTCAAAACTTAAATGACTTAAAGTTCGCCAAGGTTTGTTTTCAACATCTTCAAGTTTTCCCTAGAAAACATACATTAAAGCAAGTAAGAGGTTCATGGTATTCAAATGCTCAAGAAGTCAGAACAAACACGTCATACGTATATATCAAGGTTCATTTTTAAAACTATAAGTTTACTTTAAAACTATAAGTTCTTCATCAATAATGTATATTATCACATTCAAACATGCTCATTCTATGTCAATATACTTATATATACATGTTACTCATGTTAGCATGCTTGTCTAAGTCATATTAAGTAATTAGCACTTAACAGATTCCAGCAGAATCATAAAACAAATATCAGAGACCGGCGCAGCTGCGCTGCACCCAAGTACTAAATGGGCGCAGCTGCGCCGTTGCTCGGCCAGAACTAAAATGCCTTCTGCTTCGGCAGTTAACAGCCCATCATCAAAATTCCTTCATGAATTCTATTTAAAAACAGCCACATTGTATAACTAAGATGATCACTAACTTATATATCAACTACCAAACATTTCCCAAATCAAATTATCATGAAATTCATGCTCAATTCAAGAACTTTAGAAATTCCATCAATGAAGAACACAATAAGAGTTATACCTTTAAGGCTTGAACAAATTTATTTTTCTTAATCTCAGCCTCTTCACTACTCTGCTATACTCCCTCTCAAACTCACAATATACAAGTATTAGCTTCACTTAGAATTTTCAGCAATTGATTTCTTAGAAGAGAGGAACTCTATTTATAGAACTTGCATTACACAGACCATGTTATTGCCTCCTAAATCAAACCAAAGGAATGAAGGATTGTATGATGGTTAAGGAGAAGTTGGTGATTAGTTGTTGAACTTCACTATTTTGCCCACTCCCCCCATAATCATTGGCTATATATGTTGCTGAGTTTGAGGAGGAATAGGCTTAGGCCTCATAATGCTACACACGTGAGAAGGGAGAGAGCCTCTCATTATGGGACAATGAAATGAACTCAGCATTTGGCAAATGAAGAGTATTAACACTTAGGTTATATACATATACATATAATGAATACTTAGGTTATAACTAGAGTTACCATGTAATCCCAATGAATAAATAATACTACAATGTAGTAAGTTTAATTTGCACATATATAATCCATGTACATTTCATCCTACCGGATATAATTCTATCGGGCATCATCCAACTATATTATTCCAATTAAATTATTGAAGTAATCATCAATTAATAATTATTTACTCATTATAATATTCATGAGGTACTTATTAATGTTCACCCACACACATAGTCATATAACCTCAGGTACACCCAAATATTGTAATGATAATTAATGTCAATTATTCATTAACTCACCATTTAATAGTTAAACCTCCAATTGATTTAACTCTACTATTTATGCTGCACAAGACTCAATTATATAAGCTTGGAATTTAATAGGTCTCAAGCTTAACACAATAACCTCACCAACTAATATTACATTTTATAATATGGTCATAAGGTATTATCATTACCATACTTATATGTTCTCATAACATATATACTTGCACATAGCGATTAATTCACATAATAATATTAATTAATCCATTTAATTATTCGTTCATTAAATTATTTAATGAATGCTTATATATTTCACCACTTGGTTACACTAGGCATATCTCACAAGATTACATTAAGCTTATTCTCATTCTCTTCACTTAATCATCTCATAATCTTATTCATTTCTTCCTCATTACTTACTTATAATATAATCAATTTACTTAAAACCATTATATCTCGAGGTTCGCATATATAAATATATCGCAAATAGAAATATTCAAATATTATTTATAACACTTACAGTAATATAGTAACTCAAGTTATTTAGTAAATTAAAATAACTGAGTTTTCTTTTATAAATTTAACCCTCTTGGAAATACATTACTATTATAAGAATTATGTATTCCACCATAACATGATATAAAATGTTCTTATTACATTTTCTCCAATAAAGGCATTAATCATAATAAAATGATTTACTCATATTCTTTTAATATAATATCTAAATATTATTAAAATAATTATATGTACAACACATGTACACATATTATATAGAAAATAGACTATAAGCATATTTTCTATTATGATAAATTGTTCCCATCAATTTATTATATATAACAAATATGTTTTAATATATTTACCATATTAATTAATCATACATTTTACCTCATACAAAGACATATAAGGTAATATTATTATTTAAAATAACATCCTCTCTTTTAATAAAATAATTCCATATTAGAATTTATTTTAATATCCTATATTAGAAATATATAATATTTATTTCTCTTTCCTTTCTATAAATTGTCCCCAAAATAATTTCTTTAATCTATACAGTTAACCATATCTCAAGTATTAATTAACTCTCTAATAATTATTTATTTAAAGATATATTGGTTTAACAACGTATATATCTATCTATATATATATATATATATATATATATTATTAACGTCGTTCGCACTTTCACATAATACCATGCCAAGCAATATATATAAAGGCACTTACTGTACTCACATACTCCACACATGTATTAACTCACTATTAAGTGATCTTAAACCCCTTACTATATCACCATAGTTAACTAAGGCTTTAATATTCAAATTATATTATTCCATAATATAACTTTCAATTTAAATTAATAAACATTTATACTTATTAGTTAATTCCTTTAACTAATTCATGCTTTACTATCTCAATCCATCAATGGATAGCTTAAGCACTAATAATAACCTATATTACGATCATACTAGTCACTAGTATATATATTCAAGAAAATGGTGATTATTCATAAAACATATTTAATGTCACCAACTTACTATGATAAAATAATTCTATAAATTATTTAATGTCGATAGATAAATCTTATCTATCTTCTTACTAATTCATCTCTACAATTTATAACAAATATATAATAATGATATATATTTATTAAACATAAAATCACTTATTACATAGCTCATATTACCCTATGTAACACAATACTACACACACACACACACACACACACATATATATATATATATATATATATATATATTCTTATTCGAACTCATCTCATGCTTTAAGAATTTTATTAATTAAATTCTTATTTAAATAATTCTTGGAAATTCGGCCCCTCGAGTTCGTCTTCAAGATCCAAATATTACATATACAATAACTTTTTTGGTATTTAAACATTACATCACGAAAACAGTCCATCGTAGGAATCAAGTCGGGATCCAATCATGGGATCTTGACACCGGGATTCCTAGGCTCACATTATTATGCGCGAATATATATGTACAATGCCCTAGACTTTGATATTAGATCAGTTGAAATAACCATTTCAAGCTATTTCGGACCTCTTTCACCTCTAGATATATATCTAGGGCTGTATGGGGTAACCGGAACCGATTAAAAGCAGTAAATACATAAATCTACCATGGATCTAAGCTGATCTAGCATACGGGTTAAAGTTTCATGCTTAATAACAGCTCAAAATGTTAGATACGGCTTAGATCAAGGTAGATCTCGCTTTCGGACTCGATTTACAACCAAATATGCACAATATAATCGGTAAAAACTCAATATCTACCAACTACTTCACCATATACTTAGAAAACAACAAGTTTAACTAAATTTGAGCACTTTATAACATCAATCTAATATATTGAACAAGGTTTACAAAGAACGTAGCCAAAAAGAGTGTTTTTTCACCTTGGGGGATGCGTGAATGTTGGCTTATTTCGGTGTTAAACAAAACAATCACATACACGCAAGTGCACGCGGTCCACAAGTAATATACGGTAAGTAGAGTATCGTTCCCACGGAGAAAAAAAAGTATTTATATTCTAACATGCAACAATTTTGTAATTATTTTGGTCTACTTAAACAGATGATCAAGATGTGATTTATCTAATAATAATGATTATCAAATATTAACTAACTAACAACTAAATGATTCATATGAGGAAGATATGGGATTCTAACTTCACTTAATGCCTCATTCAAATTATACACCTCTTGTTAAGCCCAATTGATTACTTCGGATTGCAAGTCGAGAGCACAAAAGTGAAACATGGCTATCTCTCGATATACCATGCTCATATCACACAAAATCCACAAAAGATAGAATATATGTGAACATCCAATATTACATAAACCACTATATTTCTATGTGACTTAATAGTAATATAGATTTAAGCACAAGCTCTCTCAAATACTACACGCAGTAATACGGTATATGTCTATCCGGATTACAAATCATGAAGTCTATCACATGTAAAAATCATGAACACATGCTAATATGGTCATATCTAAACTTATAATTCATTTTCCAATTTCATACAAGTTATTTCGGTAGTTGGTGATCAAGCAACTAAGCAAGCAAAACAAACCATATAAGGCAATCCATACATTATCAACTAGAGCTCAACATAGAAGCATACAAATCTGAACTTAAACAAAAAGATCCATTAAAATCCCATAATGGAGGTTAGTTCATAACTGAAGCAATAACCATTATCAAAACTTATTCATACATTGAGAATCAAATATGGAAGTAAAGAGAAACTAAAAGATAAGAAATCCAAATTTGAAATCTCTACTTCAAATATAAACCATCAATGTAGAGCCAAATCCTTCAAACAACCAATCCAAACCCTAATTTATGCAAATGTAAGAAAAACTACTAAGAAGACAAGAGAGAACCCAAAATATGGGAGAAGAGGCTATGAACTCTCTTTGTCTCTCTAACCCTAAAACAGTAATAAAAACATTCAAAGATAAGTTCTCAACTTCCAAATACACCCTTATAAGGAAAAACACGCAATATAGGATTTAAATGAAAAAGTAAACTCTGGTCAATGCTGGCCAGGCGCAGCCGCGCTGCCCCATAGGTAAAATGGGGCACGGGCGCGCTGCTGCTGGCCGATTCCTCCTCTGGCGCGGGCGAGCTTCAATAACACTATGCAAAGGCGCGGCCGCGCTGCTTAGAAATCCTGTAGCCTTCTGCTGCTGCAAAGTTGATGTCCTGCTGCTCCTTATTCACCTCTAACTGTTGCTCCATTTTCCTTCTTCTTCACATGCCACTTTTACATCCACACCACCAAATGCCTTATGCTCGCCATCAAGCCGGTTTCATGCTCATTCCACCTACGATGCCATCAAGAGAGATTCCAATATGCAATCTACACAATAAAGATAAAAATGCATGAAAAAGAAACTAAAACACGTGAGAATAAGTTATAGTTCTAGTGAGTTGACAGCCAATAAGTAGGTATAAAACCTACTAATCAAATACTCTCAAACTTAAACTATTGCTTGCCCTCGAGCAATAAACACAAATGAAAACTACATGATATGCAAATTATGCTACCATAAAAATGAATCCCAAATTTCAGCTAAGTAATGAATTCCAATAAGAAGTCCCTCAGAGAAATCACAGGATATATGAACAAAGTATCAAACCAAGCTAAAGCCATAGAGACATACAATCTGAAAATCAAAACCTGTTGGCAATGATGTAGTGTGTGTGTGTGCGCGCTAATATCCACTAAGCTTAATAAAGGTAAAAATTCCACATGCTATGCTTCTAAGAGGGAAAAATAAGGTTTTAAATCTAGAAAACTGAGAACATATGAAGCATCAACCAATCCTACACATCAATCCAAACTAAGGGTCAACAAAGGTTATTATGCTTTTATTCACTCACGAGGGCAATATTGGCACATTCCCGTGGTTACACCCGACTGTGCAATGCCTAGCCCTCTTAGGCTTTTCAATGATACCCATGTAGCGAGCTTTTGACCAACGCTCCCAAACCATAAGGCTTTAGGGTGCTGGGTGTAGAGACAATCCCCTAGGGTGTACTTGCTCTAATATCAAAGGCCACAGGACTCGACTAGTCAAGGTGTTTATTCTATTCTTTTTCTTTTTTTCTTTTTCTCATTTTTTTTATTTTTTTATATAGCATGCATACCCATTGTTTCCCCCAAACTTGAATTTTTGTGTCATTATGGTCATTGCTCACTATTTACAAAATTCTATTATTAAAAATAAATTTTTCCCCTCAGAAGACAAGCATGTACTAATCTTAACCAACAAGTAAATATAACAATACCGTGCTATCCGGTAACATCAAAGCAAAAGGTAAAGATCACATCATGTAATGAAACTATGACTAAGCTTACGTTATCAACAATGTTCAAAAATTTATACAATTCCAATATCATCATCGGCCAACAGGAATTCAAACTAACTGGAATATAGAATCATGCAATGATGCAATGCAATGCAACTAAACAAAACAAAAAAAAATATGACAAAAAACTAACTAAACATGCAAAACTAACTAACAAATAATGACAGAAAACTAACTAGACATACAACTAACTAAATATGCATTACTACTATATGCAACTAACTACGACCCAATTCCCCGAAACTTAAAATAAACATTGTCCTAAATGGAAGTAAAGGGTTAGGAAACCCCCCTAGGCATCGTCGTGACCACCCGACTGTGGCTCGGGTGGTGAATGCGGTGGTGGATATAGCATGGCTGAGCCAAAGACTGGAAACTCCACTATCGTGCCCTACTGAGCAAAGGCCTGAGCTAGGGTGCCTGACAGTCCATCTGTATTTTCTTGGAAATTGAAGTGCAGAGCATCCATCCTCGCCTATAAATGCCTCATCTAGCGATCATGGCTAGCCGTGTAAGCAGGAGCAGGACCAGTCGCCTCAGATAACTATGGTGGTGGTGGTGCTTCTGTACGAGCTGGAGGGGTAGGCAAAATAAATCCACGGCCTCGAGGATGTGTCTTGCTGTCGGTCCATTTAGAGTACTTCTTGATAGTGGCATGGTCTATGTCCTTGCTAGGCTTCTGCAAACTCATTATCCCATTCAACCCCTGCCTGCGCACATAATTACGTCACAACTGAGGCATGTGGAATCCCACCCGTAGTACCTCCTCACATATAGCGGAGCATAGACTGATGAATCAAGTGGCCGACGTCGATGTACTTGCCGGTGATGATCCCCCATAAGATAATGGCCCTATCAGTCGTGACGTCATGCTGGTGTCGAGAAGGCATTAGATTAGCGCAGATAAAATTATTCCACGCCTTGGCATATCTATTCAATGACGCATGTGGGAAGTTTATTTTCGTATCCGTGCCTGGATTGATTGCCCATTTGGTGCCTAGCATGCAGAGCTCTAGGATAACCATATCTAAATTAGTCTCAAACCACTCAGCCACAACACAGTTCATTTGGCCAGTAGAAAGACTGGAACACTTTACGAATTGCTAGCGGAAGATAATTCACTTGCTTTCCCCGTACGAATGAGATGTCGCTCTGTGTCTCCCTAGCATTTATATAGAAATCCCGCACTATAGTTGTAGGAGCAGCCAATGGTGTTGCTGCAACTCCAATCCAACCCCTATACCGAATCATAGCTAACATCTGCCCATCATCCTTGGTCGACTTGAGACCCCTTTCCAAAACAAAGGACTTGGGCACCATCTTGGCATAGTGAATCTGGGCTGACAGGTTGATGAATCCGGTTGTGTCTAGAATATCCCCGCTCCTTGCTTCACTGTGGCTTTCGCCAGAAAAGGACGATGGAGAGACTGAGCGAACCCTTTCCGGTGTCATGGTGCTCTGCAAAAATCCTCAAATTAAACCCTAACTCAAAACTTATCAAACCCTAATGAACTCAGAATTTTTAAACTTAGAATTCCAAAATATGCCTCTAAAAGCCTTTCTGCAAACCCTAATATGGATGTAATGGAAGGTGGTTTGGTTATGTGATAGGTGTTAGTGTTGGGGTTATATAGAATTTTCGATTGAGAGGCAGTGGAGAGTAGTTTGTTGATTAAGTGGGGATAGAGGAGGACTAGGGCTTGATTATCGTGGAGAGAGAACGTGGGAATGTGTTTACAAATGATGGAGGAGTGGATTCGAATATGAATAGGCTAGGTTTTGAGTAGGTTTTGCAATAGGAGTCTAAGAGTGTATGTATGTTATTTTCTGAGAGGAGTAGTCGATTAAATGAATATAACATAAAGGCCTTGGGTCAACTTCTACCAAATTTTTAAAAAACTTTTTCTGGATATTGGCGCGGGAACGCCACGGGGTAGGCTTGAATGAGCGCGGCCGCGCTAGGCTCAAAAAAATTTCTGCATCAAATTTCTGTGGCGCAGGCTCACTAACTTTAGCTATGAAGAGGGCGCGGCCGCACTGCCCTGGTGCTAGCCCTGAAATTTCTGCAGCATACTAGAACTTAGCAGCCAACTAGCATGTGAATCTTTTCCTGCACAAAGGGTATTCAAAACTGAGATATAATATTATTCCATTACTCAAAATTAACTATGTAACTAACTATATCTATTATCAAAAACGCGGTATTTGAAAATTTTCTATATTATATCCAAAATGTACTCAAACTCAAAATTTTCAAGAATTAAACATAAGGGGGAAATAGATAATTAACAAGAATTGAACAAGAGGGAGAATAGAGTGGATGGGGTGCCTCCCATCTAGCGCTTGTCTATAGTCAATTAGCTTGACTTTCTCAGACTTTCTCATGGAGTGGAAAGGGTCATGGAGGCCTTTTATCGGTCAACCTTACCTCTAAAATAATGCTTCAATCTCTGCCCATTGACCTTGAACGACTTGTCTGGGTCTTGACCTACAATCTCAACTGCACCGTGATGATACACGGTCTTCACCGTGAATGGCCCCGACCATCTAGACTTGAGTTTGCCTGAGAAAAGACAAAGATGTGAATTGAACAATAACACGGCTTGTCCCGGCTCAAACTTCCTATCAATAATTTTTTGGTCGTGCCATTTCTTCACCTTCTCCTTGTACAGTTTAGAGTTCTCATACGCCTGCAGTCGAAATTCATCAAGTTCATTCAATTGGAGAAGTCTCTTCTCTCCTGCGGCTTTGAGGTCAAAATTCAGCTTTTTGATTGCCCAGCATGCCTTGTGCTCAAGCTCCATTGGAAGATGATAGGCTTTCCCATACACCAACTAATAAGGTGACATCCTCAGCAGTGTCTTGTAAGCGGTTCTGTAGGCCTATACTTCATCATCAAGCTTGAGTGACCAATCTTTCCTAGTGGGGTTGATAATTTTCTACAGAATCCTCTTGACTTCACGATTGGAGACTTCAGCTTGGCCATTAGTTTGAGGATGATAGGCCGTGGCGACACGATGATTCACCCCATACTTAGCCAATAATGTTGTGAATTGTCTGTTGAAGAATTGAGTGCCTTCGTCACTGATGATTGCTCTAGGTGTCCCAAATCTTATGAATATGCTTTTTTATAGAAACCTTAAGACCACCTTTGCATCATTCGTTGGCAAAGCCGCCACTTCAACCCACTTAGAAACATAGTCCACCGCCAATATAATGTATAGATTCCCGTAAGACGAAACGAATGGTCCCATAAAGTCAATACCCCAAACATCAAATATTTTAACTTCTAATATCATGTTCAAGGGCATTTCATTCCTCTTGGAGATGTTTCCTACCCGCTGGCATCTATCACATTTCTGAACAAAATTGTAGGCATCCTTGAAGAGAGTCGGCCAGTAAAATCCCGATTGAAGAACCTTAGCCACTGTCCTCTCTCCCCTATAATGTCCCCCGTACACTGATGCATGGCAACCATAGAGTATGCTTTCTGTCTTAATGTGTGGGATACACCGCCTAATCATTCTATCTGTACATTGCTTAAATAGATATGGCTCGTCCCACATATACCATTTAACATCATGCAGAAATTTCTTCTTTTGGGGCCTTGTCAACTCAGGAGGGAAAATGTTGCTAACCAAATAGTTTGCAAAGTCAGCAAACCATGGGACTTCTCTTTGGACCACAAATAGTTGTTCATCCGAAAAGGACTCATTAATCAAAACTCCATCGTCCGTGTCCTTTCCCGAATTCTCTAGTCGTTACAAGTGGTCCGCCACTTGGTTCTCGATACCCTTTCTATCCTTTATCTCCAAGTTAAACTCTTGCAAGAGTAGAATCCATCGAATCAAACGGGGTTTGGCATCCTTTTTAGCAATCAAATACCGAATGGCAGCATGATCTGTTTGCACCACTACTTTTGTGCCAATCAAGTATGAACGAAACTTGTTGAAGGCGTACACCACTGCTAATAACTCCTTCTCAGTGGTCGTGTAATTGAGTTGTGCATCCGTCAAGGTCTTACTAGCATAATAGATTACATAAAATATCTTTTCCTTGCGCTGACCCAAAATAACTCCCACTGCAAAGTCACTAACATCACACTTCAACTCAAAAGGTAAAGACTAGTCGGGAGCAATAATAATAGGTGGTGTCGTCAACTTTCTCTTCAAATGCTCAAAAGCTGCCAAACAATCCTCGTCGAACTTAAAAGGAACATCATTCTCCAGTAAATTGCATAAAGGCTTTGTAATCTTTGAGAAGTCCTTTATAAATCAACGGTAAAAACTCACATGTCCAAGAAAACTGCGGACCCCCTTCATTGAAGTCAGTGGTGGTAGGCTCTCAATCGTTTCCAACTTCGCCTTATCGACCTCCAATCCCTTGCCAGAAACCTTGTGCCCGAGAATAATTCCTTCTTGTACCATGAAATGGCACTTCTCCCAATTTAGTACCAAGTATGTCTCAACACACTGCTTCAACACCATGACCAAGTTCTCTAAGAAGATATCAAATGAGTCCCCAAAAACTGAAAAGTCGTCCATAAAGACCTCCACATTCTGCTCTACCATGTCAAAAAAGATAGCCATCATACATCTCTGAAATGTAGCCTGTGCATTGCATAAGGCAAAAGACATCCTTCTGAAAGCAAAAGTTCTGTAAGGACAAGTGAAGGTAGTCTTTTCTTGATCTTCGGGAGCAATGACTCTCTGATTATATCCCAAGTATCCATCTAGGAGGAAATAGTACTCATGGCATGCCAACTTATCCAACATCTGATCAATGAATGGGAGAGGGAAATGGTCTTTTCTGGTCGCCTTGTTGAGATTCTGATAATCCATACACACTCTCCATCCCGTGACTATTCTGATGGGGATTAACTCGTTGTTTTCATTGGATACTACAGTCATGCCTCATTTCTTTGGAACGCATTGCACTAAAATCACCCAGGAGCTATCTGATATAGGATATATGATGCCAGCATCCAACCACTTCAGGATCTCTTTCTTAACCACTTCTTTCATGATGGGGTTGAGTTTTCACTACTGTTCAACTATCGGTTTGATATCATCTTCAAGAAGTATTTTATGCATGCAAAATGAAGGGCTTATCCCCTTGATATCCACAATGGTCCACCCAATTATAGATTTGAATTCCCTTAATACTCGCAACAGCTTACTTTCCTGAAAAGATGTTAGTGTCGATGCAATTATAACAGGCAAAGTGGAAGAATCACCCAAAAATGCATACCTGCGGTGATTAGGAAGAGGTTTTAGATCTAGTGTAGGAGGCATATCAAGAGACGGTTTTAAAATGCTCAGATGACTCCCCTGTGTGTTCTAGCGGTTCAGCAGGACTTTTGAACTTGCTCATCCGTGGCACTGTATTCAGAATTTGCACATACTCAGCTACCTTAAGGTCATCAATACCAAAATCCCCTAGTAAAGCACTCTCCAAAGGATCACTGCTCATCACATGTGTGGTCTCTTCATTCACTAGCCTGTCAACCGCATCAATTCAAAAACATTCCTCTTCAATGGTAGGGAACTTCATAGCCTTGAACACATTAAAAGTGACTTCTTGATCCTAAACTCTCATCTTAAGCTCTCCTTTTTGTACATCGATGAGAGTTCATCTAGTGGCTAAGAAAGGTCTTCCCAAAATGATAGGAATGTCCTTGTCTTCTTCATAATCAAGAATAATGAAGTCGGCGGGAAATATAAACTTATCCACCTTCATAAGGACGTCTTCCACAATGCCCCTCGGATAAGTGATGGATCTATCGGCAAGCTGAAGAGATATGTTTGTCGGTTTAGGAGCCGACAAACCCAACTGTGTATACACCGAGAGTGGCATAAGATTGATGCTTGCCCCCAAATCATATGACATTTATTGAACGACAAGCCTCCAACAGAGCAAGTGATAGTGAAACTGCTGGGATCCTTGAGTTAAGGAGGTAACTTCCTTTGCAACACCGCATTGTACTCTTCAGTCAAGGCCACTTTCTCATAATCTTCTAATTTCTTCTTCCTAGACAGAATACCCTTCATAAATTTAGCATAGCTCAGCATTTGCTCTAAAGCCTCTGCGAATGGTATATTAATTTGTAGCTTCTTAAAAACCTCCAAGAACTTGGCAAATAGCTTATCCAGTTTTTACTTTTGGAGTCTTTGAGGGTAAGGCACAAGTGGATATACAAGTGGTGGTGGAGCACATGATTTCTCAGCTATTTCCTTCTTTTCTGCCTTAAATTCTTGCTTTCCATCATTTTCCTTAGTTAAAACTGCCTCAGAATTCTCTGCATATTGGCGCGAGCGCGCCATGTCTTCTTTATCTTGGTGCGCGGCCGCGCCAGGCCCTAATTCTGCAGTTTGTTTTCCAGTTCTCTATGTGATGGCTTGGCATTGCTCTTTTCCATCCCTTCTCGGGTTAGCCTCCGTGTTACTTGGTAGAACTCCTTGTGTTTTATTACTCATCATATTGGCCATTTGGCCCATTTGGTTCTCTAAAGTCTTAATAGCCACAGCTTGGCTCTTTAACATCATCATCTACTCCTCCATTTCTGATTTCTTTTCTTGCTGAGGAGCGGGAGCTTGAAGATGTTGATGTTGTTGGTTTTGAAATCCAGGAGGGTAAGACAGTCTAGGAGAATGTTGTTGTTGTGGATATTGGGGTGGATGTTGTGGTTGGTGTTGTTGTTGAGAAGTTTGGTTGTTGCTCCAAGAAAGGTTGGGTTCTATTGTTGGGATGGTAAGTGTTCTAAAATTGATTGGGTGGCCTTTGATAGTTACTCACAAATTACACTGACTCAAAAGTGATAGCATATTGATCCGTAATATGGGACCCCGCACAAAGCTCACAAATATAGGCAACTTGTTGCACTTTTGACTCTACCATAGAATCAATCTTCTTTGACATAGCCGCTTGTTGAGCCGATAAAGCCGTGATAGCATCCACTTCTAACATTTCGGCAACTTTTGGTTGAGGCATCCTAGACGAAGGGTATTGGTAGTCATTCGCAGCCATGGTCTCTAGCAACTCATAAGCTTCTTCATAACTCTTCGCCCAGAATGCTCCTCCCTCAACGGCATCAATGCCAGGCCGAGATTGCTATCTCAATCCATTTTAGAATGCATTTATTTCCATCCATTGCGGCATCCCATGATGAGGACACTTCCTTAGCATTTCCTTGTATCTCATCCAAGCTTCATATAAAGACTCTCCTTGTTGTTGCTCAAATGAAGAAAGACCACTTCTCATCTTTGCATTCTTAGCCATAGGAAAGAATTTTCCTAAGAAATTATGTGCTAAGTCCTCCTAAGTAGTAACGGACCCCGGTGGTAGCGAGTGAAGCCAACGTCTTGCCTTATCCCTCAATGTGAAAGGAAAGAGCCTAAGTCTCACCGCATCATCCGACACACCATTATACTTGAAAGTGTCACATATCTCAAAAAAGCTCAGAAGATGCTCATTCGGGTCATCATTAGCCATACCCCCAATCTGAACCGTGTTCTGTATCATTTGGATTGTCCCCGATTTGATTTTAAATGTATTGGCGGCTATTGTTGGCATAACTATGCTCGACTGTAGCTCATTGATACGCGGCATTGAATAATCCCTTAATGCTTTATGTTCTTCGGCTGCCATAACTACCGGTGTTTCAGTTTTCTCCTATGTATTAGTAGTAATTGTACTCAATCGCCAAGCTTTCCCGTTGATGTTGTCCTTTCTAGGCACCAAAGCAAAATTCTTAGACCGAGTTTGCATACACTAATCAAGAGTACCTGAAACAAAAGAAAATTAAGATAGAAATGAGATAAGATGTGATTTGTTTAACTAAGACCAATTTAATTTAAACTGATGACAAAAGTAATAAAAACAATCGCGCCGATGCCAAAAACTTGTTGGCTTGTTTCGGTGTTAAACAAAACAATCACATACACGCAAGTGCACGCGGTCCACAAGTAATATACGGTAAGTACAATATCGATCCCACGGAGAAAAATTAGTATTTCTATTCTAACATGCAATAATTTTGTAATTATTTCGGTCTACTTAAACAGATGATCAAGATGTGATTTATCTAACAATAATGATTATCAAATATTAACTAACTAACAACTAAATGATTCATATGAGGAAGATATGGGATTCTAACTTCACTTACTGCCTCATTAAAATTATACACCTCTTGTTAAGCCCAATTGATTACTTCGGATTGCAAGTCGAGAGCACGAAAGTGAAACATGGCTATCTCTCGATATACCATGCTCATATCACACAAAATCCACAAAAGATAGAATATATGTGAACATCCAATATTACATAAACCACTATATTTCTATGTGACTTAATAGTAATACAGATTTAAGCACAAGCTCTCTCAAATGACTACACGCGGTAATACGGTATATGTCTATCAGGATTACAAATCATGAAGTCTATCACATGTAAAAATCATGAACACATGCTAATATGGTCATATCTAAACTTATAATTCATTTTTCAATTTCATACAAGTTATTTCGGTAGTTAGTGATCAAGCAACTAAGCAAGCAAAACAAACCATATAAGGCAATCCATACATTATCAACTAGAGCTCAACATAGAAGCATACAAATCTGAACTTTAAAAAAAAGATCCATTAAAATCCCATAATGGAGATTAGTTCATAAATGAAGCAATAACCATTATCAAAACTTGTTCATACATTGAAAATCAAATATGGAAGTAAAGAGAAGCTAAAAGATAAGAAATGCAAATCTAAATTCTCTACTTCAAATATAAACCATCAATGTAGAGCCAAATCCTTCAAATAACCAATCCAAACCCTAATTTGTGCAAATATAAGAAAAACTACTAATAAGATAAGAGAGAAGCCAAAATATAGGAGAGGAGGCTATGAACTCTCTTTGTCTCTCTAAAACCCTAAAACAGTAATAAAAACGTTTAAAAGATAAGTTTTCAACTTCCAAATACACCCTAATAAGGAAAAACACGCAATAAAAGATTTAAATAAAAAAGTCAACTCTGGTCAATGCTGGCCAGGGGCGGCCGAGCTGCCCCATAGGCAAAATGAGGCTGGGGCGCGGGCGCGCTGCTGCTGGTCGAGTCCTCCTCTGGCGCGGGCGCGCTACAATAACACTATGCAGGGGCGCGGCCGCGCTGCTTAGAAATTCTGCAGCCTTCTGCTGCTGCAAAGCTGATGTCCTGCTGCTGCTCCTTATTCACCTCTAGTTGCTGCTCCATTTTTCTTCTTCTTCACATGCCATTTTTGCATCCACACCACCAAATGCCTTATGCTCGCCATCAAGCCGGTTTCAATGCTCATTCCACCTACGATGTCATCAAGAGAGATTCCAATATGCAATCTACACAATAAAGATAAAAATGCATGAAAAAAAACTAAAACACGTGAGAATAAGCTATAGTTCTAGTGAGTTGATAGCCAATAAGTAGGTATAAAACCCACTTATCAGTGAACAAACGTTTTATCACCCAAAATCAACATAGAACACTCTCGGGACTTCAAGTATGTGTTAAACAAGATTAAACAACTCAAAATGGGTCTATATTGATCAAACCCGAGGGCTTCTCTCTCTAGAAATTAGTTTCTCTCTCTAACTTTTGCTCTCTCTCTCTCTCTAAATGAGCTGATATTGCTCTATTAAATCATCGGAGCTAGCCGCATATATACATGCGGCTAGCCTCATATAAATATACGGCTGGGCCCTGCGGGTCCCGTCGTCTCAAAGTTTCTTCCTTCGATTTCGGTTCAGATAAAATTGATCTTCGCAGGCCAAACTTTCGAAAAGTCTTTACGGAAAGCTGCGGAATAAGGTCGAGTCTAACTGAATCGGGGTCCGAGAAGACGATGCTAGTAGCTGAGAGGTATCTTCCAGTTCCAGACTGTAGTTAACTGGCTTATCTTTGATGGCACGCAGTTTGAGGTTTGCTGAGGTGGCTTTTAGCAGACACTGTCTCAGCTTTGCGATACTCTTCCAGTTCGCGTCATGTTCGGACGCTATTGGCCCTTTGAATCATCCACAGGGTTGTCTCCGGGGTGACCAGATGCTTTTGCCATACCTCGGGGTTGTCTCCGAAGTAAAATTACGCTTTTGCCCTTCTGCAAGGTTAGTATAAAAAAAAGCAAAATTTCGAGTGTCTACAAAGCTCCTCTCTAGGACTTGAGATCCTATTACTGTAACAGATGTGTTAATTATGTCGTGATTTTAGGAACAGAATCCTTTTTAAGGAGGGAAAGATGTAACGAATGTGATTTTTGTAAATAACTAAAAATATTTGTCGAATAAAATAAATATTTTAGTTAGTTTATTTATTAAATAAAATAAATATTTGATGAAAGTTATTATGAAATAATAAGTGTGGTAATATTAGTTAAATTGATATTAAATAATTTTATAATTGGTGCGTATTTTATGACGCTAATGTGATGAGAATATTCTAATTTAATTCAATAATTAAATTAGATGATTAAGGATTTGTTAAATAAAATTATAATTATAATGGCTAAATGGAAATTATAATTATATTGATAAGGTTTAATTTGATTTATTAATGAATTAAGATTAATATAATTTAATTGGATAATGGGTGTGACGAATGGATCATATAATAAGGAAATTATAAAAATAAATTAAAAAGGGTTATTTGGGTTCTAGCCAAACATAGCCTTGTGACCCTTTGTATTTACAATAGATGAGAACCCTTGGTGTTTTTTTAACTGGTATCTAAATAAAAACACATTAAGTGTGTTTCATCAGTTTAGAAAAGCTTATTATCAAAACACAGAGAACAAAAAGGAAAAAAGAGTGTTTGAGAGAAGAATTTTGAAAATCAAGAAGGAAGAAGAAGGTTAAACAAAGCTTGGCTTATCATCTAATTAAGCTTAAGGAGAAAGAAAAATTTTAATAATCTAAACTATAAACTCAAGTTGATAATTTCTTGAGTTCTTCATTCAAAATGGATTTTTTGTGGATGATTTGTTGAGATATGGTATATATTTGTTAATGGGTGTGTATATTCTGTTGTATATCATTTAGAAACAATTTTGGAGTGTTTAAATTCATGAAAACATGTTAAAAATAAAGAATATGAGTTTTTGGCTTAATATGTATATTTTGGTCTATTTTGAGGTTAAAATTAGCTACGAATTCATGTAGTAGTCTGTAAATTAATGATGGATGTTGTTAATAATTTGAGAAATGAAAACAATGCAAGTTAAATGAATCAAATTGGTTAAGAAACGAATTCGTGGTGTTTAATTTCTCTAAATATGAAAAATAGAGCATGAACTTTGATTTTTGAGTCCTTAGATTGGTTGTTAGGATTGTTTATGTTGTTCAAATCATGTTGTATATATTGGGTTTTGATTTTACAAAGTTTATAGCATCTAGGTTTGGTTAAATTGCTGTTTGAGTGAAGAAAATTGGGAGTTTTTGGCATGAAACAGTGTTGTTCGCGAACTGCGAAATTAGAGTTTGGGTTGCTCCGCCCCTGCGGAGGTTTCCAATACAAAAATTTCGCCCCCGCAGTTATTGCGCCCCGGCGATGCTTCCCAATTCAAAAAATGTGCCCTGGCGGTGGTGCGCAGTTTTACCCAGAAATGAGTTTTAAGTGTATGATGCTATGAATGTTTATATAACCTTAATGAATGATTGTAATGAAGTGCAAAACATGTTATAAGACACGTTGTAATCACAAAGATGATGATTATACGTTATGAATTAGTAAGTTATATAAGACTTAAACTTGATGTTCGTGAGGTTTAGTAATGTTGTTTAAATACTAAGACTTATGTTATATGATAGTAGAGATTTCAGATTCATGGTGTGTGGTTAGTATAATCAGACCTAAAGCTAAAAGTTATAAACTTAACTAAGGTGGTGATTGAAACCAAAAAGGTTAACTTTAATGTGACTAATTGGTATTGTTATCCTAATGATATATGTAGGATATTTGGGGAACGTGTATTGCAATTGTGTAGCGAACGCACGAGGTAAGTTTTTTAACTCTACTATTCCATTGAGCAAGTTTTCTAACCTTGGATTCTTGTTATTCAAGTAAAGTTTCTTATAATGTCCAATGCCTATGTTTTGATTAAGCTTTCTAGTCTTTCAAGAGCATTACTTTGATGTATGATATTTATTCGTTGGCAATCATTATATTCTATTATCGTTAAAGTTCCACTTTACTGAGATTATATTGTTGTTGATATCAGACTGTTATATAGCTAGTGAACCCTTTTGATTCAACTAGTCCATAGTTGATGAGCGTTCTAAAGTTCTAAAATCTTTCAAAGCTATTCCAAACCAAACTTTCTTTGGTACGGACTCTCATGTCAAAGCTGAGATGATCTGTGACGCCCCCAGAATAGATCCAATCAACCAAACCTATTCTGAGTCGCCAAAAATATGGTACAGAATCCAAATACAATATTTTATAATACAAGGTCGTGAAAAATACGACCAGACACTGTGAGTGTCAATACAAATATCTAAAAAATATAAACATTTAACTAAGTCCTCATTATAATTATTATCACACAATTTTATAAAAATAGTGAGGACTACTACTGCTCTTAACTCTGCCCATCACTCTGCTCCCCGACTAGTCCCTGCAACATTCTCATTTCCTGAAGAGGACAATAGATAAAAAGGGTGAGCTCAACTAGCCCAGTAAAAAATATTATGACTAAGATAATGGAAAATAAATTATCGTTAGTCTTCAACAAATCAGATAAAATAATATGGACAACAAGTTTTAGATCAACAACTGCAGCGAAAATAATAATATATCAGAAGAATAAAGTAGAAAATGATGTCTACTATCTTCTATGATTTAAAAGTCCATCATCAATATTTTATCCCTGTCAATCTATATATATCTCAAATCAAATATTCATCTTTGCACTACGGGCCAAAGATATTCATTTGTATCACCAGTTGGTCATGTTCATCTCAACACCTGTCATCTTTGCACTACAGGCCAAAGATATTCATCAAGTAATCGGTCATCTTTGCACTACAGACCAAAGATATTCATTTATATCACCATTTAGGATTGAAAAATATTTTAAAGAACAAATCGAGTGAGATAAAGGACAAAATTTTGGGATTCATAATTCAATTTATCCAAGTTCAAAAATACTCCATAATACTCATTTGTGGAGCAAAATTCAAGAATAAAGTTCAAAACTTGGATTCAATCAAAGATAAGACCCATAATTGTCAACTTGGACAAATAGAAGAAAATTTTATTTTTCGGTGAATAGTGTCGTATTCGTGAATAGTGCCGTATACGTGAATAGTAACCTCGACATGAAAAGGTAAAGATTTCATATGAAAAATCTTACTTCGTAAATAGTACCGTATTCGTGAATACTGCCGTATATATGAACAGTGCCGTATACGTGAATAGTAACCCCGACGGAAAAGGTAAAAATTTCATAATAAAATTCATACCAATATTTCGATGAAATGATATTGAAAGCAATAACATCATTTTTGAAAAAAAAAATAGCATCCCTTACAAAAATGATATCCCTTATGAATACGAAAGCAATAATACCCCTTACGAGTATAAAATCACATCATTTACCAAAATATCTTTTACGAAAATAATATCATTTACGAAAATAATATCATTTACGAAAAATAACCTCCTTTAAGAAACATAACAACATCCCTTACCATCCCTTACAAGAATGATATCTCTTATGAATACGAAAGCAATAATACCCTTTACAAGTATAAAATCACGTCCTTTACCAAAATACCCTTTCACAAAAATAATATTATTTACGAAAAATAACCTCCTTTACGAAACATAATAACATCCCTTATAAAAATGATATCCCTTACCTCAAAAGAATAGTACTTCTGATTGGAATATCGGATATAATACTGAAGAAAACTTGCACCGAATAGCAACACTTAAAGTATCCAAATACTCACAAAAATACGCTCAATATTATAGAAAGAGAAAACTTCTGATTCTGGTGTGATTTTCAAATTCTAATTCAGCATCCTATTTATAGAAAAATGCTTAGAACGCCAAAGCAGAAAAGTTAATAAAATAATAAAAAAAATTCAAAAACTTCCTACGCCTCCTTACATGGAAAAATTTCTCATCATCCAAAACACACCAACAAAAGGACAAAAGTGGGACCCACCCCTTCTAGAAACTCCTCCACCAAAAATTAATTTAGACCCAAAATCCCGGAACTTCCATAATTCATAATAAATAGCTCTTTTATCAGAAAAAATCAAATCTTATGTTTTTACCATAGGAAATTTAATTCTCTACAACTTTGCAGAAGAAAGTTTTCCAAATTCCAAACAGAAAATGTCTGAAATCCACAAACGGATGATTTTCTACACCAAAATACTGATAAAAACACCTCAGCACTAATTTCTTCTATTATATCCACAAAATAAATATTTTCTTATCATATAAATCAATAATTAATTATTCACAAATAATATTACAGAACTACAATATTGACAACTAGGTCGTTCCCAAGAAAGAGAGGGCCTTCTGATAAGGATTTCTCCTTACTGGCGCGCAATTAAATAACCCCTCCTAGACAGAACTTCCTTAGACATTGTCAATAATGTTATATAATAATATTATTCAAATAATATAAATTATTGATCTGATAATGAGAAATACTATGCAGTAGTAATTATTAAATTAACAATAATATAAAAATATTGTGCAATGTGCTACTGTGCAACAACGCGTATTACATAATTTTAACCACTGGGTATTCCAACAGTGTTAACGGTAACAACTACGCCGTTATTTTAAAAAAAACTCATTCGTGTCGTTTTCTTCATCTGACAGTTTTTCGTTATGGAGCCCACAAATGACTGCGCCGTCGTACGAATATTCCCCGACAGCAAGAATATTCTACGTCCAAACGAATATTCCCCGACAACAATGAATATTTTATAACCACTTGCTTATTTTAAAATATTTGCGCATATTACCCATAACATTCGACATTATCAAATTAACCCCTGACTATATCAAAATAATATATAGAGGAAATTCAATTTTTATTTATAAAAGTTGGGGTCTTACAATCTCCCCTCCTTATGAAATTTCATCCTCGAAATTGACGTGCGTACCTGGTATGCCGAAAAGGTGAGAATACCTCGTTTTCATTTTTGATTTTAACTCCCAGGTCATTTTTTCGATTCCAACTGTGACTCTCATGGTGCTTCAACCATAGTACCTCACAATGATACCTATTAGTTTGCCGCCGCACAAAAACGTCGTCCCCTACGGAGACTCTGGCTTCGATGCACCCCATACAAGAAGTCACCAGCGAAAGGCTCGGGGCTCTTCACACCTTATGGCTCTCGATCCTCCACCTTGACACGTTTACACGTTAAACCTCGAGATAAACTCCGCGATCTCTCTCTTTATATTGTTCCACCAGAATGTATGTCGAAGATCACGATACATTTTGGTACTATTGTGAATGATGTGTTGTGTGCCTCCATCATGATTCTATACTTCAAATCAACATCGTTAGGAACACAAAGTCTGGCGTTGACTCGAAGTATTCCTTCTTCATCGATTCTTGCCTCTAGAATAGCACCTTCTTCTTCATCTTCATCAGCTCCGGGTCTATAGCTTGATCAGCTTTAACTTTATCAATTAAAGTTGGTTCTACGTGTATATTTGACGTCATCACATGGGTCCCCGGAGTCTTGACTCTATTTTCATCCTTTATACGTTATACGTCATACTTTATACGTGTGTCAGCTACCATGTTCACTTATCTAGGATGGTATTGAATTGTATTTTTATAATCTTTCAACGACTCGAGCCAACGTCGTTGTCGCATGTTGAGTTTTTTTTGGAAAAATATTTGAGGCTTTTGTAGTATATTAGGATGTCATTAATAATGACAACCACGAAATGATCCAAACAAAGAGATAAGATCAACAGGTAGGGTGAGAATACCAATCTGAATCAAGCAAGATTTGTAAACTGTAGATGTAACGAAAGTTTTACCCAACGGAGTTTCAACAGATAAGTCAAAGTTTAATTTCTCAGGAGTCAAGTTCAAATGTTGAGCACAAGCAGGTGAAATAAAAGAATGGGTAGAACCGGTATCTAATAAAGTATAAACTTCGCTAAAGTATACGATTTAACTAACCCGTGATAAATTCGTTCGGGTTCCTCGTATTTTGGGAAGTCACGACAAACGCTCTTCCAAGAACCACCGACTTTGACTTGTCCAGAACCGCCATTGGAATCACCACCGCTGCTGGACTTGGTTTCGCTATAAGACAATCTCGAGCCATATGACCTTCCTTCCCATAGTTATAACATACCTTGAATTGTTGTGGGCAGTTTGGGCTGATTTATCCCTCTTTCCCGCATTTATAGCATACGACCGGTGGTCGTTCTCCTCCCCTAGAAACAGTTGATGCTGGTGCTGCTGTCGATGTCTTCACGTTCTCATTATTGTACTTTCTTTTCTTGAAATCTCCCCCCGATTCGCTTTTTTTATTATCATGGCCACGATTACCACCAGAGTGGTTACCGCTTCTGTCATGATACTTTTTTCCCTGCTAGTTGTCATTGCTCCGATGACTGCTGCCACCGGTATGACCCTGGTTATGGTCCCTCGGTTGAACAGACTCATTATCTCGTTCTAATAACTGAGCCCTGTTTACTATATCTGAATATAGAGAAAATTTGTGAGAAATGAGGTATTGACGAATTTCGGGTTTCAAACCTCTCAGAAACATCCGCGTCATACGTTCCTCATTCTCTACCAAATGAGGTGCAAACCTGGACAACTCCGCGAACTTAGCCTCGTACTGGGACACAGTCATGTTGTTTTGTTCCAGTCTAATAAACTTTACCTCCTTTATATGACGAATACTTTTAGGAAAGTACTTGTCATTGAACAGTTTCTAGAATGCTTCCCAAGACATCTTGAGTACGGCAGGCTGGGTTCGCTTCACAGACTCCCACCAGTAATCTGCCTCTCCATGGAACATAAAGGTGGCGAATGGAACTTTTTGTTCCTCTGTGCATCCCAAGACATCAAATATCTTGGTAATTTGCTTAACCCACGTCTCTGTCTTAATTGGATCTGACTTTCCCTAAAATTCTGGTGGTCCTAACTCTTTGAACTGCTTGGCAATGACAAGCCCCGAGTTGCTATTATCTCCACCTGTATTTTGCACACGAGTCTCCCTCGTCTGATTTTGCATGAACTGCAAAAAGCTTCTAAACATCTCATCGTTTATCGTCTGATCAGTGTTATTTTCAGGATGAACATTGCCTTCCTGCTGCACGTTCTCCTGGTTGGTGATTAAAGGTGTCTCCACGGTCTCATTCACTCCATTGTTAACATTCTCAGCTGCCATTCTCAAATACTGCCATAAAATAAAGGTTAATTAAACAAATTAACATATCACATGTTAACCCTATGCTCCGACTGACTAATTAAATACCACATAAGCTTAGGTAGGACATACTAGTGAAGGATTTACTCGTCTCTCCCCTCCTAGTTCTATTCCCCGATCTCCGCCAGAGATCATATCCCTAAGCTCTGATACCAACTATGATGCCCCCAGAATAAATCCAATCAACCCAACTCATTTTGAGTCGCCAAATACATAGTACAGAATCCAAATACAATCTTTTATAATACAAGGTCGTGAAAAATACGACCAGACACTGTGAGTGTCAATACAAACATCTAGAAAATATAAACATTCAATTAAGTCCTCATTACAATTATTATCACACTATTTTATAAAAATAGTGAGGACTACTACTGCTCTTAACTCTGCCCATCACTCTGCTCCCCGACTAGTCCCTGCAACATTCTCATTTCCTGAAGAAGACAATACATAAAAAGGGTGAGCTCAACTAGCCCAGTAAAAAATATTATGACTAAGATAATGGAAAATAAATTATTGTTAGTCTTCAACAAATCGGATAAAATAATATGGACAACAAGTTTTAGATCAACAACTGCAGCGAAAATAACAATATATCAGAAGAATAAAGTAGAAAATGATGTCTACTATCTTCTATGATTTAAAATTCCATCATCAATATTTTATCCCTGTCAATCAATATATATCTCAAATCAAATATTCATCTTTGCACTACGGGCCAAAGATATTCATTTGTATCACCAGTTGGTCATGTTCATCTCAACACCTGTCATCTTTGCACTACAGGCCAAAGATATTCATCAAGTAATCGTTCATCTTTGCACTACAAGCCAAAGATATTCATTTATATCACCATTTAGGACTGAAAAATATTTTAAAAATGAATCGAGTGAGATAAAGGACAAAATTTTGGGATTCGTAATTCAGTTTATCTAAGTTCAAAAATACTCCATAATACTCATTTGTGGAGCAAAATTCAAGAATAAAGTTCAAAACTTGGATCCAATCAAAGATAGGACCCATAATTGCCAACTTGGACAAATCGAAGAAAATTTCATTTTTCGGTGAATAGTGTCGTATTCGTGAATAGTGCCGTATACGTGAATAGTAACCTCGACATAAAAAGGTAAAGATTTCATATGAAAAATCATACTTCATAAATAGTACTCGTGAATTGTACTGTATACGTGAACAGTGCCGTATACGTGAATAGTAGCCCCGATGGAAAAGGTAAAAATTCATAATAAAATTCATACCAATATTTCGATGAAATGATATTGAAAGAAATAACATCATTTTAAAAAAAAATAACATCCCTTACAAAAATGATATCCCTTACGAATACGAAAGCAATAATACCCCTTACGAGTATAAAATCACATCTTTTACAAAATATCTTTTACGAAAATAATATCATTTACAAAAAATAACCTCCTTTAAGAAACATAACAACATCCCTTATCTTCCCTTACAAGAATGATATCTCTTACGAATACGAAAGCAATAATACCCTTTACGAGTACAAAATCACGTTCTTTACCAAAATACCCTTTCACAAAAATAATATCAGTTACGAAAAATAACCTCCTTTAAGAAATATAATAACATCCCTTACAAAAATGATATCCCTTACCTCAAAAGAATAGTACTTCTGATTGGAATATCAGATATAATACTGAAGAAAACTTGAACCGAATAGCAACACTTAAAGTATCCAAATACTCACAAAAATACGCTCGATATTATAGAGAGAGAAAACTTCTGATTCTGGTGTGATTTTTAAATTCTAATTCAACATCCTATTTATAGAAAATTGCTTAGAACGCCAAAGCAGAAAATTTAATAAAATAATAATATTTTTTTTCAAAAACTTCCTACACCTCCTTACATGGAAAAAAATTTCATCAGCCACAACACACCAACAAAAGGACAAAAGTGGGACCCACCCCTTCTAGAAACTTCTCTACCAAAATTCAATTCAGACCCAAATTCTAGAACTTCCATAATTCATGATAAATAGCACTTTATTCGAAAAATTCAAATCTTATGTCTTTTCCATAGAAAATTTAATTCTCTACAATTTTGCAGAAGAAAGTTTTTCCAAATTCCAAACAAAAAATGTCCGAAATTCATAAACGGATGATTTTTCACAGCAAAATACTAATAAAAATACCTCAGCACTAATTCCTTCTTTTATATCCACAAAATAAATATTTCCTTACCATATAAATCAATAATTAATTATTCACAAATAATATTACAAAACTACAATATTGACAACCAGGTCGTTCCCAAGAAAGAGGGAGCCTTCTGAGAAGGATTTCTCCTTACTGGCGCGCAATTAAATAACCCCTCCTAGACAGAACGTTTTTAGACATTGCCAATAATGCTATCTAATAATATTATTCAAATAATAAAAATTATTGATCTGATAATGAGAAATACTGTGCAGTAGCAATTATTGAATTAACAATAATATAAAAATATTGTGCAATACCTTGTGCTACTGTGCAACAATGCGTATTACATAATTTTAACTATCGGGTATTCCAACAGTGTTAACGGTAACAACTACGCCGTTATTTTAAAAAAAACTTATTCGTGTCAATTTCTTCATCCGACAGTTTTCCGTTATGGGGCCCATAAATGGCAGCGCCGTCGTACGAATATTCCCCGACAACAAGAATATTCCACGTCCAAACGAATATTCCCCGACAACAATGAATATTTTATAATCACTTGCTTATTTTAAAATATTTGCGCATATTACCCATAATATTCCACATTATCAAATTAACCCCTGACTATTTCAAAATAATATATAGAGAAAATTCAAATTTTATTCATAAAAGTTGGGGTCTTACATGATCAACCCTATAATAAGGGATTATATTACGCACTAGCGTTAAAATATTTGTACGCAATACATTGTACGAGGGTTGATCCCCCGGAGTACGAGATGGATGGTCCATATAATCTATAAGACTTTTAAAGGTTAAGGTAGAGATACTTGTTAACCTATGACCTAATTCATGGTCTTGTGACCCTCAGTTATACTTTTGATATTAATTTCTAATGTTGATTCAAAAGCCGAATTTTCCTTTGAGCTTATGGATCTTGAGTATCATTGGCTTTTTCCAGTTAAAGTTATTTTATTCATTTAAATCTTAACCATTGACGATTCATATATTGCTATTATTTATTATTATCCTAGTGAGCAATTGCTTTGTTCACTTTTGCATAAAACATGTTAGTTAAGCCTGAGAAACCCAATGAGCCATCGACGAGTAAGGGCAATGGCAAGACGAATAATTGAATGATGATTATTTTATTTTCTTTTTATGAAACTTATGTAATCAGACTAAATTATGTTTATATTTTATTTTTTGCTGATGATGTAATAGTTAAGGTTAGATAACCTGAGATTTTATTTTTGGATTATGTAACCCTTTAATGGATTAATGTTTATGAAGATTGTTATTTTATGTTATTATGGGTAGTTAGATAATGTATGTGATGGATCGTGAGCACCAAATCTGTGGGGTTGAGGTACCTAGATTTGGGGTTGTCACAATTACTCTCAGTAATAAATTCTCCTTCAATAGGCGGAGAAGCCTTTATAAAATTTTAAAGATAAACTTACAACTATTCACAACTAACTATCTCGGACAGCAAGCTTCAAACTCCTTCCTCAAGCTTAGTTGTATATTTCCTTTGAGTTCATAACTATTTTATTATCTGGTCTTGAAACAACAGCCTCTTCCTTACCTCACAAGTACACTAGAGACTCAACTCTCAGCTGGCCACTCTAAGACACTGATCTTGGTCAAAGAATTAATCGTCTTTCTCACAGGTACATAAAATAAACTAACTGTATCCTTTTTCTTTTTTACAAAAGTTTGGTTTGAATATGCTTCTAAGGTAATCAGATAAAATTTAGTACATATATATAAATGTTCAATTGACTTTTATATTTGATTCTTCTCAAATAAGCAGATAACAATTAAATATCAGATATTTAAATAAAAATTCAATACTTTTATTATTGAGTGAAATGCTTCTGTTTAAGCAAATGTGCAAATTTATAAAGACTCTCTTATTCTTTATAAATAAAGAGTGTGTTTCAATGTTAAACAAATTTAACTTTGAGTTCAGATATAAAAGTTTAAATAATTTTTATATAATGCAACAAGTATTTTATGAATGAATAAGTTTGTGTGCAAAATACTTGTGATGACAGTCATCAAGTATAACAATTTAATCAATCAAATAATACTTGATATAACAAATAAATTTGTTTCACTCAAATATATATTATATTATACTTGATCTACGTTGTGAATATTTGGCCACTTGGGATTTCAAAGACCGTTCAGATAATATTTCTTTGTTTAAGAAATATCTCTGAATATCGGTATCTAAGTACTGACTAAATTCTTCGTTTCACAATCTGATATTTATATAAATAATTTACAATACTTATATAAATTATCCATATCAATTAATAAAAGGCCACTTAGGATTTTAAAGACCATTCAGAAGATTTCAGAGAAAAACTTCTGAATTGTTTCGGTATCAAAGTACTGACTTTTTAAATGATATTGATAAATAAGATATATATATATATATATATATATATATATGTGTGTGTGTGTGTGTGTGTGTGTGTGTGTGTATGTGTGTGTGTGTGTATAACAGCTTATATTTGTATATCTATAATTATAAACAAGTATGAGAAAATGTAAGTACAACAATTCAATAACTTATCCCAAATACTTTGACCAATTTTATCTTCTTCAAAAGATAAAAACTTTAAGTGGAATCGAAAAATGCTTCTTTAGAGAGAGATTATGTAGGCAATGAGATAGAGCTTATCTTTGATTTGTAAATTGGTAAGTTGAAATGAAATGAAAATCTTCCTATTTATAGGAGGTTTTTGAGCCGAGGGTAAATATGCAATTTCAAAATTTATTTTCAATTTTAACGGCTCGAATTACTTTGATTTAAAATGGAAGGTCCGGATTTAATTTCTTATAGTTAGGCACGCGGATCCCGCCAAAACAAAACATACTCATATTCTCCTTAAGGCTTAGCCCATGAAGAAAGAAATTTTCTTAAGTCAGGCATTAAAGGTTTAACCCACAAAAGGTTTCCCTCATTTAACTTATCCAGCACATTAATGCCAAAGACTTCCGACACATGCCAATATTTAAGGCTAATAAGCCTTAGCCCATACACATCGCACACACACGTTACATACATACACATATAATATATATATATATATATATATATATATTATAATTTCTTTTTTCCCTTCTTCGGAAATAACTCAAAATGGTTTTTGAAATCTTTATATAATAATAAAATTATTTTGAGAATAAATAGGAAATCTCCTTGCCTTAGGAAATGTTATTATATGAATCAATTTCATTAATATTTGATATTTAAATTTTCAAGGTCAAGAAAAATAAATTTAATTTAGGATGAAAAACATTTTTGGTTAAAATAAATAGGATATTGAAAATAATTTATATAAAATCCTATGGAGAGGATTATACCCATTTAATTAATCATATTTCTTAAATATTGTTATTATCAAAAATAAACTTAAAGGTTTGGAGACCAATCAGTCTCTTGGTCTCAACCTGCTGCTATTTTTTATGAACTTCATTAGCCTTCGAGCAAGCAAGGCTATATCTTTATCACCATCAGCTTCATCGTGATAATCATTTTCTACAGCTTCAGCTTAAACGTAGAGCTTATTATCAAAAAGCTCATCTTATATAGTTATGAACATAATGTTCTTTGCTCTTTTATCTAGCTGCACAATCTTCTTTTTATTCTTTTTTAATTCAAATATGTGGTTGATATCCATCTTGTTTGGATCATCAGAGGTGGGAGCCAGCTTTGTTGGAATGTATAGACCATTAATCACAGCATTATATAGATCTTCATCTACAGCATCTATACAAGCCTGCAAACGAATTTTCTAGTTAGAAAATTTTTCTTCATTTAAAACGGGTGGCTTATTTCCACCACCAAACTCAGAACCGATTTTATTGTGTGGCATATGATCAACTCTAAGTGTTTAAGTTTTTAGGTTAGGAGAACCTGCTCTAATATCACTTGTTATTTCCCAGAAGCACACTAGAGATCTAGAAAGGGGTTGAATAGATCTTTAAAACTTTTCCTTATTTAAAGATGTATTACCAGATAATTAGTTAATCAGGATTAATTATACACATCAGGATATACTTTGAAAACCCCCCTTAAAGATTAAGGAAAATCTCAGTTCTAAATTTAGTCTTGTGGTTTTCAGTCACACATAGATATAACAGATATATCACACAAACGTAATAAATGCATTAACAGAATATAAAAACAAAATGAAAATTGCATAGGAAAGTTTTAAGTGGTTCGGAGACTAAATAACTCATAGTCCACTCTTCTACTTTAACAAGAAGGATATCCACTAAGGATAGGGTCACTAACACCAGATCACACATATCTCTTATAACTGAACCACTCAGGTTTCTTCGAGTCACTTACTCTCGAAATGGTCACTCAGACCAGGTCACTTAAACCTCTAAATCCCTTAGATTCCATCAAGTCATTTAGTCTTGGTATAATGGTCACTAAGACCAAGTGAATCATAATTGAATGTTGATCGATTGTGTTGAGAGGTGTGGCTAAGCTTTGCAATATGCTTCTCTTCTCAAGTACTTAGTAACTTTGAAATGATCATCTTTGAGGTGTTGGTAAGCTTTGCAATGAGGCTTGGCTTCTTCTAGTACTTAACACCTTTGCAATGATCATCTTTGAGGTAATGCTAAGCTTTTCAATGAAGCTTAACTTCTTTTGGTACTTAGCAGCTTTGAAATGATCATCTTTGAGGTGTTGCTAAGCTTTGCAATGAGGCTTGACTTCTTCTAGTACTTAGCACCTTTGCAATGATCATCTTTGAAAAGTTGATAAGCTTTACAATGAGGCTTGACTTCTTCTGGTACTTAGCAGCTTTGAACACATCTTGAGTCGTAGAGTAGAGCTTGCTCTACTTTGGCAGAGGTTCAGCTTTGTGTTTTGAATGATCCCCTTTTCTGGATTTGAATCCTTGTACGCTTTTATAGACCTTCAAAAATTTTCCCGTTGGAGAGTTCCCGTTAGTGAATTTAATATTTTAATCCAAAATATTCTCTTATTATTGCTTTGTAGGAAAGGTGTGCAGGTTGCTTTCGACTCTGCACAGTCACATCAGTCTGCAGTCCACCTACCACTTTAAGAAGTGATAGATCCCCAATCTAGCAATTTAGACATACCACTATCTGATCTTTAAATTTGAATTTAATGATAGTGAGAAATATATCTTGAAATCTTGGCTCTGCAATGCTCTGCAATTTGTCAGTCATACGTCAGTTCTAAAAATCTCTACGAATATGTCTTGTCATAGAGTTTAGTGAGAAGCGTAGAGTCTTAATTTAGGATACTCAACATTTCTGTACTCTATGAAGTCGCCATATCAACTTGAGAAGTGCTCTATAATCTTCTCTATGAATAGCCTCTACCATGCTGAAGTAGACTCTTCGAACTTCTCTTTTATACTGCGATCTCAGCTTTGGCATTATGATTTCGAAGGCAGTTCTACGATCTGATTCGAAGACCCTGCGATCTTTACTTCAACTCTGAGATAACTTTACAACTCTGCGAACATCCAACTGATGCTCTACGATATGCTCTATGAATGCTTGAGCAAACTTTGTGAACTTTTCGGCAGCTCTACGATTCTCAAGTCTGCTCTACGAACTGACTGAATCCTTCGTTATCTCTTTGCAAATTTACAGTCAGTTCAACTGATGATTTACGAACATCTAGATTACTTTGTGAAACATATCTAACACTATGAACATGCAGACTAATCCTACGAGGTGGTCTTTATTGAAACCCCTTGAGCCTCTTTATGATTTGGACTTTACTAACTGACTTCAGAGTATATTCTTCGTTCAATCTTCAATACGATCTTTACTAAGCTCTTTAATTCTCTGATTTCTTTTCAACGAAGGTGAGAACTCTGCGATCGATCATCTGATGCACTACGAAGGATGAGCTTACTCTGCGATCCATGATGACAATACGATCAGTCAAAGTAACTCTATGATCGTTGACAATATATACGATCGATTTTTCCTATCACATGTGCATTAACTCAAAAGATCAACCTAACAAGTTTTATCGTTCTATTCATAAGTCCTTGTACATCAAATCATCATTAAGGACTTTATAAAACTTACTTGTACAAATATACCTTAATCATAACATTCATCATTAAATCAAGCATGCATACTCTAACAATCTCCATAAGATTAACATAACACATTTGATCTTTCTATTCTAAGTCCTTGTACATTATTTCGTCATTAAGGACTTTACAAAAACTTACTAATACACATATACATTAATCATAATCATCATCAAATTAAACATGTATACTCTAACAACAATAATAACCTTGGCAAATTATCTCTTTTTCCTTAAATCAACTAAAAATCTAAAAGAGATCGACAGTTGTTTAAAATCAAGACCAACCAAACAAAGAACAAAATAGAAACAAACTCCTACGTCTACCCAGTGGTTTACCCATAACTAATAACTCAAGCATAAAGGTAATCTATAGAATCATAACTTAAGCTCTGATACCATCTCTGTAACACCTTTTTTTCAAATAAGAAAGAGAGGTCACATGCAAAGCACAATAAACCTCCAAATAAGTAAATAGAGCACTAATATCTTCAAAATATTTAATAGTTGATAATCCATTAAAGTTGAATTAAATACAATTCTCCAAAAATTGACAGAATATTCAAAACCTAAAATTAAATAAACTTAGATGGTCAAATGTAGTTCTTTACACACGAAACCCTAAACCACCCTGTAAATCTGCAGAAAGAAAAACACAACAAGAGTCAAATACCCAGTACAGATATAGAGTACAAGAATAATAAATTAAAATAACTAATTCAATTAATTGAACCAAACTGAAACGAACAAGACTAACACAATGAAATGATAGGCTAAATCAAAAGGGTTCGATGTTATTTCATACCGAGCACATAACAAAACAAAAATATGCCTTCTCACACAGGCAATCACACATCGAACTTCGCAATCTAGATGCATACAAAATCAGAAGGTGTGTTCGGCACAAACATCACCAATCCACATAATAGAATAGAACAGAAAACTAGTCGACCTCCCACAACAAAATCACCATATGGCCAACTTCCACCGGAGCACAAAACGGAGACATTGTGGACTGATCACACCGCCACGGAAGGTGTTATGCCTTGTTACTAAGAGCACATGTATGTGGTACCCGCACAAGTAGTTATAGTTCAGGTATTTTTTATCGTTTATTCCACAAAGATATAATGTCACAACACATGTGACATAACACCAACAAAAGGGTTCTAAATGTACATGTTGAACCAAATCAAATCATAAACACAATGTTTTCAAAAGAAGGTAACAACATGTATCGCTCTACAAAGATCAATAAAGTTTTATGTATAAAGAATGTGACACCCCCAAATCCGAGTACTTCAATTTCCATGGGATTTGGTGTTCACTGAACAAATATCACATAGATATCTACCCATAATAAATGCAGAAACATAATTAAATAGAAATCCTCCCCTTAAGTGGTTACAACATCTGAATATATGAATCCCAGGTCATCTAACCTTAATACATCGAGTGTGAAACATAAATAAACAAATAAGTCTTAAACATCACAACATAAGTCTTAACAAAACATCATAGTCTAAAAACAACATATTCTCAAATAATTAACAAGTCTGCTTCACTTGTTAGCTTTGCCCTTGCCTTTACTAGTGGAAGGCTCGTCAGTCCTTTCGTTCTTAATTGCAATATTATTATGCAAGAGTGAGCATGATTGCCCACAAGTATGATAATATAACAGTAATAATAACATGAGAGAAATCAAAGGGTTCTGAATAATAGAAAGCTCGGTTTTTAAATCAAAAATGAATAACAAGAATCAAAAGTACATTTGAGGGACATAAGACCAATAACTATGTCTTAGGTGTCCCGTATTTCTACTTTAAACCTTTAACAGTAATAAGACTATATGGACTCTACCACTCGTACTTAGGGGATCAGCCTTTAGTACCATGAATGTGCACATCATCTCAACGCTAACGCGTACAAAATCCCCTATAAAGGGTTGTTCATCTTAGTTTGACATCAGAGTCCGCACCAAAGAAAGTTTGGTTTGGATAAGCTCAATAATAGTTCTAGAATTTAGAACGGTCATCAACTATGGACTAGTCAAATCAATAAGGGTTCGCTAGTCTTACAAGGTTCAACAATAATTGATAATCAAATTGAATAATGAATCTTGAGAATATACAATCGAATAAGTATTGTATACCGAAGTAATGCTTTACAAATATTATAATATCTCATACGAAATCTTGACCTGAATAAACAAGAATAAGAACTTGATTGATATAGAAATATAAGTTTAGAACTTGCTCAATGAATAACTTTGAATTTAGAAACTTGCTCAAGTTAAAGAGTGTAATTAGAAAACTTGCTTAATTGAAAGTAAGAATTAGGAAACTTGTCACTTGCACAAGCTACAATTATAACTCTCGTTCCTCAATTAATCCTATATATCATTACATTCACAGTACAAATCAATTCTAAGTCTGATTATACTTGTCAAGTTACAAACATCAGTGTTTGAACACGTTACACGACTTTGCGAATAACGATTTACAAAATGTATTTAATTTACCGATTAATCACGTAAAACAAGTTAATACTTTGTTTTAATATCTCAATATATGCTTAACATGTCATCATGTTCATTACATTAAGTTTTAAATTACATTTCTGGACTCGAATACGTAAGTAAAATTTTTTGGGCAAACAGCTCAGCGGCGCGGGCGCACTCCAATTAGCCTTACTCAAGACGCGGCAGCGCCACATGGCGCAGGCGCTCTCCAATTATGCCTTGGAGCGGTGCGGCCGCACCACTACGCAGACAAAGTTACTACAGTTCGCGAAGAACACATAGAAAAGCCAAATAAATGCCAAATTAAACTAACACAACATATTATACTATTACTCATGAACTAATAACTTAACAAAAACATCATACAACGCTTCTAGCATATTTTTAACACTTTTGATTACATAATCACTCACATTAGAACACAAAAAATTACTGTTTTTGGTATTTTTCAAAGTTTCGAGATAAATCATGAAATTTATCATTGCAGATTCGTTATAACACCGAATCTGTCCGTTTGAATTTCGTTTTGTTCGTTTTAACATGCATAATCATAATCAACCTTCAATTTCAAGTTAAATAAACAATTAAAGCATGCAAATTTGTATATAAGGGTCATATTCATACTTTTCATACTCTGTAACTTATGAAACTTTGATTAAAGATTAATTACATGAATTTGATTATTTTAAAGCATAAATAATTGATAGAAAACATGTTATAAACAACTATTAACACATATATAATCATATCTCATGCATTCATCAAATTTTTCATTCAGAGAGAACTTAAAAAAATGATTTTCATGGAGAAAACATAACAATGTGAAATTAAAAGTTTGGGTTGAAGAGATTACCCTTGCTACTTGTTAAGATGATTCAAAGATGATATAAAATTCCTTTGATTCTACAATTTCTTTCAATTCTCTCTCAAACTCTCTCTAAGTTCTCTGATGAATATGATATATAAAGTCTGATATTGTATGTAAGGTTAGATATATAATATACGTATAAGATATAACTGATAGTTAGTGGGTGTAAGTTAATCCCCATAATTAATTAACTACTCCCACTAACTTAAGGCCATTTTTCGTTGTCTCCTCTACTAACTCCTTTCCCATTATTTTAATTAAAGTGTTTAGTAAATAGTTTATTTGTCACACTTTAATTAATCAAATAATCTCATTTAGATTCAATTAACTAAAATATAATATTCTACATTAAATCACATCATCACATAATTAAAATTCTCATTGATTAAGTATGTCAAATTATTAAATCTATAATTAATTATTAAATTATTTAGAATAACATTATGCTTATTAAATAATTCATTTAATTAAATAAACTCAATTAAATTCATACTTTGAACTATAGAAATTCTCCATATTAATTTAATCAATGTAACACATATAATTAAATTAATCTACCACAATTCCATAAAATAATTATTTAACTCAATAAATAAATTATCAAAAATATTTATTTAATTTAATAAATATTTAAATTAAATTACAAAATTCTCGTTTCTCACATCTTTTCCCCTTAAAAGGATTCTATCCCCAGAATCACGGTTCAATTAAATTCGTCCCGTACAACGCTTCGTAAGACAGTATGCCAATACTTGCGTGGTAACTGTTGTTGTAACCGAATTCAACGAGCGGTAGGTGATCATCCCAATTTTCTTTGAAATCCATGATGCATGTTCTCAACATATCTTCCAATGTCTGAATCATTCTTTCGCTCTGCCCGTCTGTCTGAGGGTGATATGTCGTACTCATTCTTAATTGCGTTCCCATGCATTCCTGTAGTCGCTTCCAAAAGTTTGATGTGAAGCGCGGATCTCGATTGAAAATAATCGACACTAGAACTCTGTGCCTTAAAATAATCTCCTTCACATATAACTTTGCCAACTGATCTAAGTTGAATCAGATCTTGATCGGTAGAAAGTGTACTGATTTCGTCAGTCGATCAATGATAACCCATACTGCGTCGTAGCCTTTTTGAGTCGTCGGAAGACCTACTACAAAATCTATAGTAATATGCTCCCATTTCCATTCTAGGATCTCTAGTGGTTGTAGCAACCCACTCTGCCTCTAATGCTTTACTTTCACTTTATGACAAGTCAGGCATTTGGCCACACAATCAGCAACGTCCCGTTTCATATTCGGCCACCAGAAATGTTGTCGGAGATCCTGGTACATCTTGGTACTCCTGTGGTGAATCGAATACCGCGAACTATGCGTCTCGCTCAAAATTTTCTCTTTAATCTCTGGCACTGGTTGTACCCAAACTCTGCTCTCGAATCTTAGCAGTCCTTCGCTATCCACTTTGAATTTTTGTTCATTTCCTTCGGATATCCTCTTCCTTATCTTTTCACATTCTTCATCCTGAAGTTGTTCTTCCTTAACCTTATCTAGTAAGGTTGTACCGGCTCCTAGCTGGAATAGCTTTTTTTCAGTCTCCATAGGATATCTCACCTCCAATTTCAGCTTCTCCATCGCTGAAATTAACTCCTCTTGGGCAGTCAACAGCATCAATTTATCTCGATCCTTTCTGCTTAAGGCGTCGGCAGCCACATTTGCTTTACCCGGATGGTATAATATCTCACAATTGTAGTCCTTTATTAATTCCAACCATCTCCTCTGACGCATATTTAAATCCTTCTGTGTAAAAATTTATTTCAGACTTTTGTGGTCTGTATATATTTCACACTTCTCCCCATAGATATAGTGTCTCCAGATCTTCAAAGCAGACACTACCACGGCCAATTCTAAGTCATGGGTCGGATACCCCTTCTCATAATCCTTCAATTATCGTGATGCATACGCAATGACCTTGTCGTTTTGCATGAGCACACAGCCTAGTCCTTTATGCGACGTATCACTATACACCACAAAATTTCTTGTGCTATCCGGAAGAGATAACACAGGTGCCGTACTCAATCTCTTCTTAAGCTCTTGGAAACTTTCCTCACACTTCTCCGTCCAAATGAATTTTACTGATTTTCTAGTCAAATTCGTTAGCGGAGTTGCGATTTTGGAAAATTTATGAATGAATCTTCTATAATAACCTGTTAATCCAAGAAAACTTCTCACTTCCAAAGGTGTCTTCGACTGATCCCAATTCATCATAGCTTTGACCTTGGAGGGATCTATCAAAATTCTGTCCTTATCAATCACATGTCCAAGGAATTGCACCCGCTCTATCAAGAATTCGCATTTCAAAAATTTGGCGTACAACTTCTCCCTTCTCAATGCTTCTAATGTTACCTTCAGATGTTCTACATGTTCCTCCTTGGTCTATGAATATACCAGAATGTCATCGATAAACATAACCATGAATTTGTCTAAAAATGGTTTAAACACTGTGTTCATTAGGTCCATAAATGATGCAGGAGCATTCGTTAGACCAAATGACATCACCATGAATTCGTAGTGACAATATTGAGTCCTGAACGCTATCTTCGGAATGTCCTCTGTCCTCACCTTCAACTGATGGTAACCACTTCTCAGGTCTATCTTCGAGAAGTATCTCGCACCTTTCAATTGGTCAAACAGGTCGTCAATCCTAGGCAATGGATAGTTATTCTTAATCGTGACCTTGTTCAACTCTCTGCAATCAATGCAAAGCCGCATCGATCCATTTTTCTTCTTAACGAATAATACCGGCGCTCCCCACGGCGATACGCTTGGCTGAATATATTTCTTGTCCAAAAACTCTTGCAGCTGCACCATCAACTCTTTAATCTCTATCGGAACCATACGGTATGGGGCCTTCGATATTGGAGCAGTTCCTGGTGCCAAATCAATCAAGAAATCTACTTCCCTATCAGGTGGAAGTCTTAGAAAATCATCCAAAAATACATCCACGAAGTCTCTCACGACTAGTATTTCCTCTAACTTTAGGTTCTCTATGTGACTATCCACTATGTAGGCTAAATACCCTACACAACCTTATCTCAAAAAATTTTTGGCATGCATCATCGTCAGACAACTCACTTGTCTAGGCGACTTGCTGCCATAAAACACAACCTTTGACGGAGTCATAAGGTTAATACACTTTCTCTGGCAATCAATTATCACCCCATAATTGAATAGGCAATCCATTCCAGAATAACGTCAAATTCCCCAAGTCTAATCGGGATAAGATCTACGTTCGTCACATTACCCTTAATATCCACCCTACAGTTCTTGTGTATGAACCCAATAGGAATCACTTCCATACTCGCAATCTCTATGTTCATAGGGTAGTCTAACTCATCCTTAGGCAATTCTAAGTTCTTAGCAAAGTCATCGGATATAAATGAACAAGTAGCACCCGAATCAAATAATACATATACATTAACATTATTGATCGGAATGATACCTAACACCACATCGCGTGACAGCACAGCGTCCTGTAGGGTTATGTTAAATGTCTTGGCAGTAGGTCGGTTTGTTGTTGTTGGTCCTGTAATCATCAGAGCATTGCCACCGCTGCTTCCCCTACTCCCACTTGATCCTGCCCATCCTGATACCTTCTTGGGACAGTCCCTTACCAGATGGTCCTTAGATCCACACGTGAAACAGGCGCCCTTCTTAGGGTTAGGGCAGTTAGGCACTATGTGGCCTTCCTGACCACAATTGTAGCAAACTCTTTTTCCTTTCATACAGACCCCCAAGTGGTTCTTCCCGCAGGTCGGACATGCTTCTACCATTTTATTCTGGCTCCCTTGCTGATTCCCGATCGATGTGCTGTCATTCCACATTCTCTTTTGATTATTACCTCCTCCAGTGTTATTGCCACTCGCCTTGTTACCTTCTCCTTCACTCTTCTTTTTCTTCTGCTCTTAGTTGTACTTTGTCATAGCATCGCTCCCACCTTCAGCGATGATAGCCTTCTCCAACTCTCCCATAAAAGTGTTTAACTGGAACATCGACACCTTGCTATACAACCAGGGCTTTAGTCCCTGTTCGAATCTCCTAGCCTTCCTCTCATCAGTGTGCACTTGGTATGTGGCAAACCTAGCCAACTCATTGAATCTCGCCGCATAATTTGGCACTAACATGTTACCATGTTGTAACTCCAGAAACTGAACCTCCATTTGGTTCTGTGCTCTCGTCGGGAAGTACATCTCGAAGAACATATCTTTGAACCTTTCCCTGGTTATCACACCTTGTCCTCCCCGGACCTTGTGTGCCTGCCATCAATAACTGGCCTCTACATTTAGTATAAACATTGCGTGAGCTGTCTTCTGATCCTCGCTGACCCTAGCAACGTCAAAAACCTTCTCCATTTCCAAAACCCAAGTCTGTGCCTCGATTGGGTTCATAGATCCCTTAAACTCTGGCGATCCCACCTCTTTGAAGTCCTTGAACATCGTTTTCGGTGGGGCTTGCTGCTGGTTGGTCATTGCTCCAGTCAATAAGTTCACCAACTACTGAACGGCGTTAATGTTCGCATTGGCGTCATTGTTATTCATTAACCCTTCCTGGGTTGGTTGACGAATTGGGCGTCTTCTCGGTGGCATATTTTTGTTTAAGATATACGCTTATTAGATCTTTATTCAATTCCTTAAATATTTAAGACTTAGCTTAAAATTTTTAAAATATTCACTTAACACATATCATCTCAAATAAACTCTGGTATTTTATTCAATTAAAAGTTTTTAAACAAAACAAGATAGCATCACTGCTATTTACATCAACTATCCCGAGATAAAGAATCTTCAAGATTTAAATCATCATCATATTCCGTTGTTAATAACGCATCGGAATTTACATTATTAATTAACATAGAAATATTCACATAATCATGTTGTTCCTATTACGGCCTACTAAGACGTCGAATAGCTTTTCTAAGCTCCTCTTCCATAATGCGGAACATCGTCCTACGATCCAGCATATACCAAGGAAATTCCTCAAACTGAACTGGATAATAGAACACTCGATTCCGGGCCCTATCAATCGCTGTCTGGAACATATAAGCCGTCTCCTCGATCTTAGTTTTATTTGCCCGATCGTCTTCCTCGGCAAGATCTGCATGTCGTGAAGCACTCATCCAAGCGTTCTCTGCTCTGGCACGCTTCGCCGATTCCTCTCGCAAATCATTCTTCAGCTTCTCTATCTCGGCTGATTTTTCCTCATTTTGGCCCTTCTCATGAACCAACTCCCACTCCACGTCTCCAAGACGTGCATCCAGAGTCTCGATCTCGCCATTCTTCTACTCGATGGTAGTCTGCTGTACAACTGTCTGCTCCTTCAGCTCCCGAACAGTATCCTGTAAATCTATGTTACGGTCATACAGCTCGTCGTACATCTCAGCACTGATAGAGTTTGGTGGAAACTCGTCAGGGTCCTCATCCTCCTCCTCTATTGCCTCAACCTCAATCTTCTCAGCGTCCTCCTCTAAATCAAATAATGGCTCATGCTCCTGACCAACAACAGTGATCAAAGGAGATGGCTCTCTCCGAACCAACTGCTCCCAGACTGTGTGAATGTCTCGGGACTCCTCCTCAATAACCACTCGGGGTACAACATCCCTAGGCTGACTGGATCCTCCAACATCCGACATCCTAAAAATCAAAATTTTAAGTCTTTTGTTATTACGTGATGCTAATCGATACTCACGAGTACATAAATATAAACACATAGCACATAAGGTAATTTATTATCTTTCTTAGAACTCGATAAGAGTTTATCATTATTATGTTATCGATCTCTTAAAAAGGCTATTACCTTAAGGTTTTTTCCCATCTAAGGTTCATAACCTACAGCTCTGATACCAACTTGTGACACCCCCAAATTCGGGTACTTCAATTTCCACGTAATTTGGTGTTCACTGTACAAATATCACATATCTATCTACCCATAATAAATCCATAAACATAATTAAATAGAAATCCTCCCCTTAAGGGGTTACAACATCTGAATATATGAATCCCAGGTCATCTAACCTTAATACATCGAGTGCGAAACATAAATAAACAAATAAGTCTTGAACATCACAACATAAGTCTTAATAAAGACATCATAGTCTGAAAATAACATATTCTCAAATAATTAACAAGTCTGCTTCACTTGTTAGCTTTGCCCTTGCCTTTACTAGTGGAAGCCTCGTCAGTCCTTTCGTTCTTAACTGCAATGTTATTATGCAAGAGTGAGCATGATTTCCCACAAGTATGATAATATAACAGTAATAATAACATGCGAGAAATCAAAGGGTTCTGAATAATAGAAAGCTCGACTTTTAAATCAAGAATGAATAACAAGAATCAAAAGTACATCTGAGGGTCATAAGACCAAGAATTATGTCCCATGTGTCAAGTATTTCTACGTTAAACCTTTAACAGTTATAAGACTATATGGACTCTACCACTCGTACTTAGGTGGATCAGCCCTTAGTACCATGAATGTGCACATCATCTCAACGCTAATGCGTACAAAATCCCTTATAAAGGGTTGTTCATCTCAGTTTGACATCAGAGTCCGCACCAAAATAAGTTTGGTTTGGATATAGTCAATAATAGTTCTAGAATTTAGAACACTCATCAACTATGGACTAGTCGAATCAAGAAAGGTCGCTAGTCTTACAAGGTTCAAAATAATTGATAATCAAATTGAATAACGAATCTTGAGAATATACAATTGAATAAGTATTGTATACCGCAGAAATACTTTTCAAAGATTATAATATCTCATACAAAATCTTGACTTGAATAAACAAGAATAAGAACTTGATTGATATAGAAATATAAGTTTAGAACTTGCTCAATGAATAACTTTGAATTTAGAAACTTGCTCAAGTTAAAGAGTGTAATTAGAAAACTTGCTTAATTGAAAGTAAGAATTAGGAAACTTGCCTATTGCACAAGCTATAATTATAACTCTCGTTCCTCAATTAATCATATATATCATTACATTCATAGTACAAATCAATTCTAAGTCTGATTATACTCGTCAAGTTACAAACATCAGCGTTTGAACACGTTACACGACTTTTCAAATAACGATTTACAAAATGTATTTAATTTACCGATTAATCACGTAAAACAAGTTAATACTTTGTTTTAATATCTCAATATATGCTTAACATGTCATCATGTTCATTACATTAAGTTTTAAATTACATTTCTGAATTTGAATACGTAAGTAAAATTTTCTGGGCAAATTGCTCACCGACGCGGGCGCGCTCCAATTAGCCTTACTCACAGCGCGGCAGCGCCACATGGCGCGGGTGATCTCCAACTATGCCTTGGAGCGGCACGGCCGCGCCACTACGTAGGCAGAGTTACTACAGTTCACGAAGAACACATAGAAAAGCTAAATAAATGTCAAATTAAACTAACACAACGTATTATACTATTAGTCATGAACTAATAACTTAACAGAAACATCATACAACGATTCTAGCATATTTTTAACATTTTTGATTACATAATCACTCACATTAGAACACATAAATTTATTATTTTTGGTATTTTTCCAAGTTTCAAGACAAATTATGAAATTCATCATTACAAGATACGTTATAACACCGAATCTGTTCGTTTGAATTTTGTTTTGTTCGTTTTTACATGCATAATCATAATCAACCTTCAATTTCAAGTTTAAAAAATAGTTAAAGCATGCAAATTTGTACATAAGGGCCATATTCATACTTTTCATACTCTATAACTTATGAAACTTTTATTAAAGCATAATTACATGAATTTGATTATTTGAAAACATAAATAATTGATAGAAGGCCATATTCATACTTTTCATACTCTATAACTTATGAAACTTTTATTAAAGCATAATTACATGAATTTGATTATTTTAAAGCATAAATAATTGATAGAAAACATGTTATAAACAACTATTAACATATATATAGTCATATCTCAAGCATTCATCAAATTTTTCATTCACAGAGAACTTTAAAAAATGGTTTTCATGGAGAAAACCTAAAAACGTGAAATTAAAAGTTTGGGTTGAAGAGATTACCCTTGCTACTTATTTAGATGATTCAAAGATAATATAAAATTTCTTTGATTCCTCAGTTTCTTTCAATTCTCTTGATGAGTGGGTTTTATACCTACAAATCGGATACCTTTTAGGCTTAATTCTTTGTTAACTTTAAGTATTTTTAGTGTTATGTTACTTTTTTTTGTGTTTGTGTTGTAGGAAACAGTTTCTGAGGGTCAAAACATGAAAAATAGAGCTTAATGGCATTTTTGTAATTTCAGTCACTGTACACCCGCCGAGGCGAGGGTCTCTAGTACAAAAAGCCCGTCGGGGCGAGCATGTCAGAAAAGAATGCTGATTTTTAGAAGTTGATTCGAAAAAGGATTCTGAGAGTTGATTTGGAGAAGGATCATCAGAGGGTTATAAAAGGAGAAGAATACACAAGGATTAAAGAGTTAGATTCCATTCCATTCCATTTTATTAGTTTAGATTAGATTAGATAAAACCCTAGTTTAGATTAGAGTTGAAGATTGAAGGAATTGAAGATCATTGGAGATTCAGAGTGGAGCAAGAGAAATTCATATTTGCATATCTCAATTCCTAACTTCTCTTTACTTCTATTTTTATCTTTCAATGTATAAACAATTGTGGATCATAGATTTTGACTTAATCATGAGCTAAACTCTATTTTGAGATTATAATGGATCTTGTTGCATAGTTTACTTTGAAATGCTTCCGAGTTAGTCTTATTCATTATTATTGGATTGTCTATTATGATTTGTGTTAAATTGCTTAATTGCCTAGCTAACAATTACCGTAATAACCCATATGAAATCGAGAGACGGATTATGGGTTTAGATTTGATCATCATAGCATGTGATTGTATTTTCTGCATGGCAATGGAATTTATGATTTGTATTTAGGATAGAGATATACCTTTACACCACATGTAATCTGATAAGAACTTGTGCTTAAACTCTCTTTAATTGTAATTCACATAGAGATATAGTGGATTAGTTAATTGGGGTGTTCATCTTAATTCTATCATTTGTGAATTTAAGTTGATATGGGTATGGTGCATCGAGAGATGGTCATATTTTACCTTAGTGTTCTTGATTAACAATCTGAGATAATTAATTTGATTTAATGGGAAGTGTATTGATTTAAATGAAACAATAGGTGAAATTATAGTCTCAAGTCTTCATATTCTATTTCATTCTAGGGGTAGTCAGAATTAGTGTAATTACATATTGTTAATTTGAAATACTAATTCATTCGTTTAAATAAGATTGAGTTGGTTACGGGTTAGTACTTGGTGATAGTTATTAAATAATTTCTCGTGGGAACGATACTTTACTTTCACTTTATTACTTGTTGACCACGTATACTTGCGTGTTGTGCGTAATAGATTTTACCCAACATCTCTCTCAAACTCTCTCTAAGTTCTCTGATGAATATGATCTATGAAGTCTGATATTATATGTAAGGTTAGATATATAATAGATGTATAATATATAACTGATAGTTAGTGGTTGTCAGTTAATCCCCAGAATTAATTAACTGCTCCCACTAACTTAAGGACATATTTGGTTGTCTCCTCTACTAACTCCTTTCCCATTATTTTAATTAAAGTGTTTAGTATATAATTTATTTGTCACACTTTAATTAATCAAATAATCTCATTTAGATTCAATTAACTAAAATATAACATTCTACATTAAATCACATCATCACATAATTAAAATTCTCATTTATTAATTATGTAAAATCATTAAATTTCTAATTAATTATTAAACTAATTAAAATAACATTATGCTTATTAAATAATTTATTTAATTAAATAAACTCAATTAAATTCATGCTTTGAAATATAGAAATTCTTCATATTAATTTAATCAATGTAACACATATAATTAAATTAATCTACCACAATTCCATCAAATAATTATTTAACTCAATAAATAAATCATTAAAAATATTAATTTAATTCAATAAATATTTTAATTAAGTTATAAAATTCTCGTTTGTCACAAAGAACAAATTCAAAAGATTACAAATATGAAGTATGGAACATCTAGGCCAAACCAAAGCAAAATAAGGATTTAATTAGAAACAAAACAATTAGACGATGTCCTAAATTCTGAACGATTAGCAAAACAAACAAATCAACATGATAAGAGTATCGCTAAAAACTATGGAATTTGTAAAAATTGTAATAAAAATAAAGGAGTTCAAATTACTAAATAAAGTTAAGGTATCAAAGATCAACTTCTATTCAAGAGTGTTAATAGAAATATAAGCAAAATGTAACGAATGACGAGATATTGCGAGATATAAAGAATACAACAATAATCAAAGGAGTGAAGTATAGAATCCGTACCTGATACGAAAAATCACTTATAGCACAACAATATCAAATATGAAATTTTATTCACGACCTAAACATATTCATCTCGAATTAAATATAATCCAAACTAATAATTCCAAAATAGATCGTAACCCATTTAAGATGCCTTTAATTATCGCCTTAGATCACTATCAATACTTGTTAAAACCAATTAATAAGTCAAAATATAGACTAAGCATGTGCATCAATTCTCCAAGAGTTAAAAACTCATTAACCACCCACTTATCATTGGCCAAAATCAATTTACATCAAAACATTGCCCAAGTAATAACCAAACATAATAAATACCCCCAAACTTAAAACAGACATTGTCCTTAATGGCTAAGATAGGAGAAAGTAAAGTAAAAGACTTTCCTGAAAATATAGCAATTTTTCTCCTTGTCTGCTAAGTCTGAAGAATAGGTTAGGCACATTAGAATGAATCGGGCACCACACTTGAATTGGACTTGACTAACCTGTGAACACAATAGAAGCAATTTTATTAAATCCTATTAAATGCAAATTTATTAACTACTAAAAATAAAAATTTAAATTTAAACTTGGGTTGCCTCCCAATAAGGGCTTGTTTTATAGTTGTCAACCCAACTACTTCAATTTTCTCTATCCAATTCCCATTCAAAAATTGAGGAACCCTCCATCCATCGGTAACAACGTAACTTTTTAGGGTTTTGCTTCAATAAGGGCCATTGTTTCAAGTTCACCTAGCTTATTACTTTTAGATAAAATCTCTTTTATGAACTGCAAATAGCTAGGTGTTTGCTCTGTTGTGTCTGTGAACGGAATATTGAATTGAAGCTTCTTGAACATAACTGGATCTTCATCCATCTTCTCATGGACCCTTATCTCATTCCACCATGGCTGCAAAGTTATACTGGCTCCCATGTCACATAGAGCTCTACCTACGAAAAAACTACTATTTGTACACGAGTTTGCAATGCCATTCGGATCCTTGAGTTTTGGTAGAAGAGGCTTATGGGGCACTATCAAAATTAGCTTAACAGCATTGGAACTCAAGGCTAGACCCTCTCCGACCTCCTTTTCTTGCTCCCCACTTGTCTCTTCCTTTTCAGCATCCATGACTACTGGCTCGGGTACTCCATCAGTTTCAGGAACCATATTACTTGGCAATTCACCTTGAGGGCGATTGTTAATGGCATTTACCAACTCCCCAATCTGATTCTCTATATTTCTCAAAGTCACTTCATGACTATTCTTCCACATCTCATTCTTTTTTATGTATTTAATCAGAAGCTCTTCCAATTCTGGTTTCTTATCTTGTTGTAAGGGTGGTTGTTGGCAGGAGAAATTTGAATGATACTCCCAATCCTATTGATAGTTGTTTGGATAGGCATAATTGTTGGGATAGTCACCGAAGTTTCCACCATACTATATTGACTCGAAACTGATGGTGCATTGTTGACTCGAATGGTTTCTTTTGTGATCCTTTTGCACTTATCGCACATATCCATTTGTTTGGCTAGTTGAGGCTTAAAAAAAGTTTCCAACACAATAATCACAAATCTCCGCTACACTTTGAATAGGTTGCGTTGCTAAAGCGTTGATCTTCTTCGAAAGTGTCTCCATCAGTGCTGACAACTCATGGAGTCCATAAATCTCTGCCGCATTTGGCTGAGTCATTCTCATATAAGGCCATTGATAATTGTAGTTAGCCATGATGTACCTCGTAAAGAAAAAATTGAAAATAGAAAAAAAATACGTGTAAATAAACTAAATTGATAAAAACTAATAATAAAATAATTATTAGAACCGTTCCTCAGCAGCGGCGCCAAAAACTTGTTGTCCGATTTATATAATGACAAATACGTGCAAGTGCACACTGTCAATCAAGTAATAAAGTGATAAGAAAAGTTATCGAACCCACAGAGAACGATTACTAACAATTGCTCTAATTATCAAATTTTTACCAAGTTAATCCATTTAAACAATCACTTAATTGTTTTGTGAAAATTATTTTAAATAAAAAAATAAAAACCAATTAACTAATAATTATTGATCACCGGATGATAAAAACATAGGAATACAATGTCCCCAATTGATCAACAATAATCGCCTTGTCTTATTCCCACTTGATTAATCCAATGAATTGATAACTAGGATTGTCTATCAATTCATTAACATCTTTCAATGATTAATAAAAAGATCTATTTTAGTTATTTTGCTACTGTCATGCAAGACACTTAAAATAGATTCATTAAGCACAAACTCCTAACACAGTTACATATGGCATACAAGTACTATTGTCTCATACACTATTATGTTATCTTTAACAAGAATCAACAAATTCATACGTTATCACATCCAAATCTAATAATAGATTTTCTCTTTCAATTTTATCTAGGATATCAAATTAATTGCTAGATAGACAATTAATAATTAAGCACAAGATATGATAATCAACTCCATAATATCAATAATGTATCCCTAATTGGAAAATTAGTTCATAATCCTAATATAAACCATCATATTAAACATATATAACATTCAAAGTTACAGATAAAGAAATTAAAGAGATGAAGAAAAACTCTAACAAGAATCTCCAATTTCCTTAAGCTTCAATCTCTGACTTGTCTTGTTCTCCAATCCAATCTTCAAGCCTCCTTAGGTGGTTGTCAATCCTTTTATTTCAATAGACTCCTCCAAATCCAAGTTATAATCAAGTATTTATAGTCCTAAGAGAAATCCTAACACATAGGCACCCCAAAATTCTATTACAACTCAAATTGAACACTATGACACCCAAATAAGCTTTCTCCCCGCCGTCCGGGTCGCCTCACGCTGTTCTTAGGCCATTTTGGGCACCCCGAGCTACAGTTTTAGAAAATCTAATTGTCCGGCGCGCCCCGCATGGGTTTTAGTTCATTCATGGTGCGCCCGCGCCAGTCAATTTTCTGTTGCGACGTCCTTTGGTAAAACGACCATAACTTTTGATCCAAGATGAGTTACGGGGCCCGTTACCTATCAAATCGAAGATCTCGACGAGATCTACAACTTTCATTCTTTGAGAATTGACAGATTTAGGTTGGAACATGGTCTAAATTGGGCTTCAAGTGGATGATATGTAAATGGCAAGCATGATAACTCTGAGCTTTGATCTCTGTTGATAACAATGTCATAACTTTTTCATCCGAACTCCGATTTAGACTATTCAAGATGTTTCAAAAATCTAAGAAGTAGATCCACCATAAAACCTAAGTTCCAAGCCAAGAACATGCATCCAACTTAGTGTTAAAAGCCGTTCAATCTTCCTTTCTTGCATTTTCTTTCATATTGTACTCCAAAAGATGTCCGAATTACTTTTCCTTGCTTCTTCATGTCAATGTCATGGCATAGCCTACTTGCGCCTTGCTTCGTCGTGCCTAGCTTGAATCGCTTAGCTCCACTTTAACACCGCTTTAGCCAAGTAGCTTCATTTTTTATATCTTTGTTCTATTTTCCCTTTTCCAACACAAGATCAATTAAACACATAAAAAGGAACAGAAAATACCTGAAAACTCACAATCCATCAAACTAAATATATTCAATTCATAGGTATAAAACCTACTCATCAATACTCCAAAACTAAAAAATTAATAACAAAACTTAAGAAATATTAAAACCCTAATATGACAAATTATTCTTGATACGTCAATTGTGACGCCCCGAAATTCGGCCTATTTTTCTTGCCGAATCTCGTGCGTTACGATATTTCCCATTCCATACACACATCATTATATCCTGAAGATACATGATATATTCACATATTCCCAGGTTCTATTACCTCAAAACGTTTCTTCATTAAGAATAATAATAAATACATTGTTCTTATCACATTACAAGTGTGACTTAACTAGTCACCATATCTATAGAATAGTTTTAATCTAACTATTCCCCAAGTCTCGACTTGATCTTCAAGCTTGTTCATAACATGAACAGTACTTCATCTTGTGACGCTAATGGTACTCGTGACCATAGCATCTCACCACAGCAGTACATCCATCATCATGATCTTCATCAGTTCCTTTAACATATACTACCGTCGTTCGCTAAAAATATTTTTATTTCAAGCAAGTGTGAGCATTCAATTGCTCAGCAAGTCATAGCAGTTGAGTAAACAACCAAAGCAAGAATCAAAGTTCTTTTAAGTCTTCAATAATCGAACAATGGTTATGAAGCAGTTTGAATAATAGGAATACGTTCCGATTCCTATCAACTTAAAACATACATCATACTTTCATCCTTCTACTATTTCCATACACATTATGTCTGGCTAAAATCATTAGCACAGACTTAACAAGAACGGTTCATGAATAAACCGAACTCTTTCACACTTAACAGTTCAATCATAGAACGGTTCATTTCACTGAAACACCAAAGTGTTAACATTGTGGCACAAGGCCTCATACATACTACCATCTTGTACAAATATCGCACATTTGCACATACGAAATTTCTTCCTCGTGCTCAACATTTAAGGAAGTTAAGAAACTAACATTCATATGAAAATGAATGAAGTTAGGAACTTACATCAAGTAGAACTTGAGCAAGATTAGAAACTTGCCTTCCGCACAGTTACCGCTTAGGGTTTACGCTGAGCTGCTCATCAAAATTTCTATCTATCACATAAGGGATAACAAATACCAATTAGTCAAATACTTGCCTTATGAATTGGTTTAACTTCACTTTACTTCATATGGTTCGCGTTCTTGTTACTAAGTTTATGCGACCAATCTTTACTTTCATTTTAGACTTAACTTCTCCGAACCATTATAACCTTAATGTTCATTAAGTTAATCTTCATTACATTTCTTCCAACGTTCGGTCCGTTCAACTCGGAACGTTTATCCAAGTTATTAACGTTAACTCGGCTCTTTCAACGTTATACGTTCTTCATTCTCTTATTACCGTTCATTACGGCTTATTACCTCTTATTATGCCAACATGCATTAACGTCTAAGTCATACAACCAATGTATACTTAAAATATTCCCTTAACGCTGATACGATTCACGAGAAACATTCACGTATCCTGCGTTCACGTTACTTGTCTCTTAATCTCATTCAACCTTTACTTAAGATTTAAATCACTTGTTTAAGTGTTACAATAAGTGAATTATATGTTCACTATCTTTTGTGTGTCATCAACCGACTCTCGTCGATCGTCGTTAGACCTCACGACAAGCGAAACCCTAATCGGTCTGCTAGGTCGCACTTATTTCCATTGGATACCCATTATTAGACTTCGTATAGAAATTAAGTAAGTTTTAACCTCATTTCTTTACATTCTCGCATGCCACACCTCTATTACATAATATGTAACCTTGAGGCGTGCATCCAACTCGATCACGAACCCTAGTTCACATTTTAGGGTTTCGAGTTTTAGAATTTTATATACGTTTTGTGAACGTGTAATCCTTGAAATCGATCTTAAACACATTGTTTAAGTGATCTCTCTTTATTAATCTTACTCATATACTTGCCCCATAATTATCATGTAGAAAGTTGGGACAAAATATAGCCATGTAAAAAAATTCTTTCCTTGATGGCGCGGTCAGCGCTAGATTTCCCTTACAAGCGGCGCGGTCCGCGCTACCTATGCAGGGACTCAAACCCGGACTAGCGCGGTTAGCGCTGGTTAAGGCGTGGCCAGCGCTACCCCTGAATCTCAGAAATATTTCTAAGTCTAGAAAATTTTTAAAATTCCCGAGCTCGCAACGTGATCGTTATAACTCGAAATTGGCTCATTCTAAAGCCAATAGTTCACATATCTTACGTTCTACAATTCCATCTATTCAGAATTCATTTCTGAAACAGTTGGCGGAAAATTAATCGATTCGTCTATTTTTACGTTTTTGTTGAGCGTTTGCGAACGTTCGACGCTGAATTCTTCGTTTTAACTCCGAATTCATTCGTTTTTGCTCTCGCAAGTCTTGTTTACATAATTACACTTGTTGCAATTGAAAACCAACATTTTCGAATCACACGGTGACTTTTGACTTTCATTCTGGAAAATTTTATAATCTCGACGTTTAACGTCTAATCGCATAAACTTCCGCCTAAACTTCGTTTCTCCTTATTTTTACGTCCAACCAAATGGAATCAATCCATTGGCTATTCATCTATGATTCTCACCATCTAAAACATCTAAGTTTTAATGGCTTTCTACATTATGTTCTTCATGTTCTTCGTGTTCTTCGTTCATTCTTCGTTCGTAATCAATATTATGATTATGATTTTACATTTTCTCGCATTCTAATGTTATAAGTTTGATAATTCAACCTTATAACATCGGAGAGTTAATATAACTCATCCGAACCGTCCACTAACATCTTTTCATTCATTAACCATTTCATCATGGTTTTAACTTAACCAATTCAAGGTTTTAACATATTTCTTCCTTAACTCCTTAACCAATCACTTATGGTTTCACTTGTTCTAGATTATTAATGGTTTAAAGTCCACTAATATCAATCTCCATACATCCTCCAATTCATTCTCTTCCATTTTCCACTTCTCCATTAATCCAAGAAATGAAAGAAAGATGGAAATTTAAAGTTTAACACTTATACCTTATAAGTGTTCTTGAGTTCTTGAGTTCTTGAGTTTGTTCATGACAAAACTCTTAAGCTAGCTTCTTTGGCTTCCTTGAATTTCTTCCTCAAGCTCTTCATCTCCTCTTCTTTCCATTGTTGGTGGGATTTCAAACAAGGAAAATGAAGGGCTAAGCCCTCTATTTATAGGCAAAGCAAGACCAAGGGCTTAAAGGTCTTTTAGGCCAAACCTCTTCACTATTCCCACCTCCTCACCCTTTCTTTGTGCCCAAGTTTGAGCCCATGTGCAACCTATGTCTCCCACATGCCAAATCATGTCCTCCCATGTGCTAGCACATGCCACCATGTGTTCTCCCATGTCCCATGGGTCATGGATTGCCCCATGGGTTTTACCCACTCGTTTAACCGCCAGTTCGACCCATGGGTTTAATAATTAGATTTAATTCAAATTAAATCCCTTTTACTTCGTATAAAAATCATATTACACGACGTATTAATTCTCGTATCCTCCTCGTATTATACTCGTATAATAACTCGTATTATAATCGTATGCATTTCGTATAATAATCATTTATTATTATACGTAATCAATTTAATCATTGATTTTACTTTTCCTAACGCATATGATTTTAAGTCCCCATGCAAAAACTTCGCGAGCCATAAATAAAATATTATTACATATTCCATCTCGTCACAAAATCCTATCATTACGCGTTTCTCGGAATTTCAAAATAAATTCCCGAGCAGAAATGGATGAATAGTGATTTTTGTCATTTTCTTCTCGAGAAAATTTTTCTCGGCTAACTTAACTTTTCACGGTATATTACAGTCAAATCTTTCGACAGAATGTCATTCCGACATTCCAATCTCCCAGAAAGGCTTAGGGTCAAAACCCTAACCTCAAATCCTAACCCTTAAGGTTAAACCCTAACCCTTAGGTTTCATACATGAATAGTGCTTATTTCGTCTTTTTCTCAAAAATATTTTTATTCCCGGAAATCTTTTATTTTCATCTTGAAAATTCATAATCGTTCATTCCAGCTCGTAGCCAGAATCCTCCCCATTTCTAATCATCATATGTCATAGAATGATTAATATACACATATCACAGAATAATAATTAGTAAAATACCTTTTGTTAATTATTAATCCTTTAATCTTAAATTTTTGGACAACTCAATTTTTCGGGTTGTCACATCAATCTATTATCCTGGTCTTATCACCATTAGTCAAAACTTAATTGTCAAATTAATTAATTTTAACAAAAAATAGACTTCAAATAATCAAACTTAGCCTCAAGAATCACTCAAATCGGACTTAAAATCATTGAGTTATACATTTTTAATTATTAGAACTTGTTGCTCAAAATTCTTATACAAAAATTCCAAATCAATCCTTTCTTCAAATCATATTTGAATCTTTAACGGTTCAAATTTGGTGAACATATTCTCAGGTTATATATGTATAACATATTCAAAAATTATAACAATCCAACGGTCGAATTAAGAGGTATAACTCACTTAATATACCTTAAAATATAAAAACTGATTTTCAGATTTTAACGTTTACATTCAATCAAATTATATTTCTTTAATATAAATTTATCTCCTCTTTCCGATCACCATGATATCTAATTTCATGTTTATATTTTATTTAAAAATAATCTTTAAACTTAAAATCAAAATACGAAATAATATTTACCTTCCTTGTTCGTCTTTCTTCAATACGCATCAGTAAAGATTTTGAATTTTAGGCCTTGTAAATTTTTCAAAATCTCTTGATGTCTTCAAAAAAATTGTTGCTCTCGAAAAGATACACGAAATAGGCTCAAGAATCACTTGATTCGGAGTTAATATGAATGAGTTATGAATTTTCAAAATTAGGGCTGAAAATAGTGACAGGAATCAGAATAGGTTGCGGCTTTCAGCAATTTCAGACATGAAGATGACGTCAAATAACTTATCTTCATATTTGTAATTATATAGAACAAAAAACTGAAGAAATGGGCTTTGGATTCACTCAATTCTGACGCCAGATGAATTAATTATGATTTTTCTAATGGGCTGCAATAAGTATAAGTATTCTACTCGGGAATTCAACTAATCAAATTAGAATAGGATTAGGGTTTCACCTCCACTCTTTAAATATAAATAGGAAATAATATAGGATTTACTAAAATTCTAATGGACTCTTTAATTTAATTTAATCAATTATTAAATTATCTACTAAAAAATTAATTTTTCAAATGAAACAAGTAAGAAAAAAAATTAGTAACTAACCTTTTCAAATTCTATTTTGATTTCAAGAAAAATAAAATTAATAATTTTATGTCACAACCAGCTGACATCTTCTGAGGCTTTAGCAAAGACGCAGGCAGTCTCTGTTGATCTTAGTTCTGCAAGATTTACCATGTACACATCGTCTTCTCTAGTTCCAGTCAACTTCAAGGAGTTTGATTCCAGGTCTCTGACTTGACACTGGTTGTTGAGGAAGATCACTTGATGCCATTTATCACATAGTTGACTAATGCTCAGGAGATTATACTTCAAACCTTCAACAAATGTTACTTTACTGAAAGACACTGCATCATTTCCTATAAAACCATATCCTCGAGTCTTTCCAGAATTGTTGTCTCCAAAGACAATTGCATGACCATCTTTTTCTGTGAAGTTCGATAGAACTTTGTTGCCAGTCAAATGCATTGAGCATCCACTATCGAGATACTATATTAATAACTAATGGAGCTCATTTCCTGCATTAAACATTAACATTTATTTTGGTACCCAGATTTTCTTGGTTCCTGATTTGTTAATTCTTTGTGGCACCCAGATTTGCTTGATTCAAGGTCTATAATAAACAGAATAATCATCAAAATAACACATAGCAGTAACATGTCCATATTAATGATAATTATAGCATTTTATATGATGAATGCTTGTGTGTGTGTGTATGGATTCCTTCTCTACGAGAACACATATGGACGATAGACACTTCTAGCCTTTCTTCTGGGCTTATGCTCTCTCTGCTTCCACACTATTCTACGATTCTAAGAATTCGTACGATGAAAGGTAACTTTATATTTCTTGCCTGGTTAGTTCGTAGAGTAAGTATAACCAGACTCTACAATCTTTTAAGGCTAAAAGGTAATGTTTGACTTACCCTACTGTTTCTTGAACCCTAGACCAGTATGTAATCTATTATTTTTCGGGATTACAACTTGATCAACAGAGATTGTACAACTCAGAATAATTGGCTCAACAACCTGTGGATTTCACAAATATAATACCTCTATGGAGAATAGAAGCATTATTATTGTAAATTTCCAGCACTATGTCCACACTATTATCTGGGGATGAATCCCCCCAAATCTTAATCCTGATTGATCTGAGACTGATCTCTGACTTGTGATCAGGAACTCCATAGACGAAGAATGCATATTCATGTAGAGATAGTCTTCCCTAGCTCATTAGAATCTAGAGTAGATTCTCTTTGTGCAGGTTGTTCAGTTTTCTCTCTTAATTTCTCATTCTCAACTTCAAGATTGGAGCGAGAGTTAGCATTTCATAGAGTTGTTTCCAGCTCCACTTGTACTTTCTCTTTTTCCTCTTGAAGAATAGAATGATCATTTGATAGAACCCTGAACCATTTCATATACTTATGTAGATTAGATGTAATGTCGTGCAATGCAATTCTTAGATCATCTATATCTACATCCGGAGAGTTAAAATTAAATACATCTCTGATAACAATTTCTTGATTATCAGTGGTGTTGTCTGCTTCTGCTTCTATGGCCATGAGACACAGGTTGGCCATCTGGGGTTCTTCCACATCGTTGGACACTGAACTCGAATCATTTTCAGTTTCACTCCACGATCCCTTAGCAACTAAACCTTTGTCTTTATTTTGGTACTTCTTGTAGCCCTTGAATTCTTTCATTGAGGCAGACTCCTTCTTCTTTTTATCTTTCTTCAGCTCTTTTCTCAGAGGCTTGTTGCACACAGCAATATAGTGACATAACTTCTTACAATTATAGAACATGTCCTTTGAATGGTCTCGGTTGTTGTTGTTGTTGTTTTATCTTCTTGACTTGCTGCTTCTACCTTTCCTCATGAACTTTCTTAGTCTTCTAGCAAGAAGAACAATATCTTCAACGTCTTTATCATCATCAGATTCATTTTCAACAGGAGCTTTGGAAGATGTCTCTGAAGTGTTAAGGGTGACTCCTATTTCCTTTCTTTTGGGTTCTGATGTAGTCTCTGCCCTTTGATTTAGTTCCAATTTATAGGTAAGGAGTTACAGTAAAGCTTTTGCACTGTTATTTCCTTTAGATTCTTTAATTTTTTTATCGCATTTGTTTTCCCACTTGCTTGGCAATGCTCTCATGAATTTAATATTAAAGTCTTTGTTGGGATAGACCTTTCCTAATGCTTTGAGGGAGTTGAGCAGAATGTTGAACCTCTCATAAGTAGTTATTATATTCTCTCCAGGAACATGTGAGAACATTTCATATTGTTGGGCAAGTATGGATTTCTTGTTTTCCTTTACTTCTTCTATTCCTTCATGCATCACCAAGAGAGCTACCCACACCTCCTTTGTCATTTTGCAGTTAACTACGTTTTCAAATAATTCATCCTCCAAAGCCATGAAAAGGATGTTCTTGGCTCTTTTATCGAGCTGCACCAACTTCTTCTCCATGTCAGTCCATGCATGGTGAATAACCCTTCGTATTCACTTTTTTATTAAGTTGTGGGAATAACCTGTCTACGCGGACTACCGCATACCTGGTGAATGACCCTTCATATTCATTTCTTTATTAAATTGTGAAAATAATCTTTCTACGCGGACTACCGCATGACGGGTGAAAATTCATTTGCAGTTTCGTATATTATTTCATTTCAGATTCCTAAATCTAAACTTACTATGGTAAGTATTGCTTCTATAATTTCTGAAATGATTAGAAATTGCTTAAGGTTTTTGCTTCATCTAATATTATTTCACTAAAATATTGATCTTAACTTCTTATTAAAATTTAAATCTTTTTATGTCAGGGTACTATTTATTCGGATACTATTCATTTGAGTACTATTTATGGGATACTATTCATGACAAAATTGGTTTCCTTTCTGTCCAAATTATCTTTAATTCATAACAGAGTACTATTCATCTGGGGTACAATTCATGCCGGAGTACTATTCACGACTAAATTTAGTTTCTTTTCTTTATCCAAATTATCTTGTATGAAACTTATTCTTGAAATTGGATCCATGTTTTGATCTTCATGTTGACACTTTGGACATTATTGAACTCTGAATAAATTAAATTATAAATCTCTAATATTTGTCCTTGTTCTTACTTGATTCATTTCTTATATCATTGTTATAACCCTCAGACTTAAATTATGGTTATAGTTATCTTTGGCCCGTAGTGCAAAGATGAACTGTTGATTGATGAATATCTTTGGCCTTCGTGGCAAAGATGAAGTGTTGATTGGTATCATGACAATTGATTTTACAATTGTATGTCTTTGGCCCGTAGTGCAAAGATGGACTGTTGTTTGGCATGATCATGACCATTAATATTACAGTTGAATATCTTTGGCCCGTAGTGAAAAGATAGACAATTGATTGGTATGATCATGACCATTGATGTTACGTTTTAAGGTCTTTGGAGTAAGGTGTAAAGATGGTATGATTATTGAGTGTCTTTAGCCTTTGCGGCAAGGACATTGAGTGAAAGTTCTATTAAACCTTTGTGGCAAGGAGAAACTGTTGATTTACATGATTATGAACATGAATTGTGAATTTAACTATAATCTTTGATGTTACAGGAAAAGACAGGTGGTGAAAGTTCTCTTTGTCTTGAGTACAACGAAGAACTGTTAATTGGTGTTACATGAATAAAATATCGATGATGGACTTTTAATTTGGGGAAGATAGTAGACATTATGTTCTACTTAACTCTTCTAATGGATTGCTTATTCCGCTGCAACTATGGTTGAAAACTTTTATCATCTACCATATATCCTAAATATCCGATTCATTACGGATGAAGGCTATTGATAATTTAATTATCTTTAGTCATGATATTCTTTACTGGACTATTTATACTCACCCTTTTGCTTCACAATTCCTTTCAGGTAATAAGAGTGTAACTAGGTCGAGCGGGGATAACAGGGGAATAGAACGATGGTCTATAACTGTTGAAGTTTCCCATAAAATAGTATGGGAATAATTGTATTAAGGACTTAAACTGCGTTTATCGTATTTTATACGACATTTAATAGTTGATTTTGGTGAACTAAATAGGGTGAGGTGAACCCAACTTTGGAAGGGTGTGTTGCCACTATCATATAAGATGTCTAACCACATACGACTTTGTGTTATCAGAAGACATGGTTGTGCGCACCCACTTGCTAATTATATCTATGAGCACTACTTACATAATCTTGGAGTATGGTTGGAATATAATTCTTAGTTTGAGACAATGGAGATAATTATATGGCAAGAGAATACCCACCATTGGAATGAACAGGATAGTAATCTTCTCGTTCTTCTTTGGGGTCTATTGGGTTAACCAAGGTTAATTCTCAAGTCCTATGATATCTATTATAACTTAGATGCATGGCCTCCCATGTACGAAGGTTTCCTAGAGCATTTTCCAAAAATTTTAATTCCTAAAACAGTTATTGACTCTACCTCTATGTAACGTATCATTGATAAGGAGTATGAGTATTGTTATTCACAGCTTATGTGTTGTCGTATTTTGCACGACAGATTAATGTAATAAGATTTGTATTTCGATTCTATGCCAAGTATTTAGCGACTCAGAATAGGTTGTGTACTGGACCTATTTTGGGGGCGTCACAAAGGCTCTATAAAAAAAATAGAAAGAATAGCAGGAAAAATTGGTTATGAGTTATGAATCAGTGTGCACAGTTGTTGTTCCATACAAGCTTTGTTAAGTATTTATATTGATCATATGCGAGTTACTTATATGGATGCATGTTAATCTAATGATGTGCATCGGTGAATGGCGAGGTTGTTATTTGTGAGTTAATTGATGTCGTGTTAATCAAATCTATATTGATTAGTATTAATATTCATGGTTGGTAGTAAAAATTGAAACCTTTGAAAGTTTGGTTGAATTGAATTCAAAAATCTTTAATATACCTTTGTTTTACATGAGAACATGTAAAGACTAGGTGTGGGGAATTTGATGAGTGCAAAATATTCTATGATTTTGATTCATTTATTTTTAGTTTTATTGCATGTTTTATGTGTTTATGAGCTTATTAGGGTGTTTGATGATTCCAGGAGGAATTGCACATAAAAAGAGGAATTGAAGCTGAAAAGGGAAGACTTCATGGTTTTTAACACTAAGTTAGATGTTTTTTCTTAGCTTGGAACTTGAATTTTATTGTAGATCTCGTCGAGAGCTTCGATTTGATAGGTGGCACGTTCAGTAACTCTTCCCGAATCAAAAGTTATGGTCATTTTACCAAAGGACGTCGTAGTAGAAAATGGTCACGCAAAGGACCAAAAAAGTGAAAATAAGCATAATGTTGGAAGCCGCGGCGCCCACAAGACGAGCCGCGACGCTCTCATGGTGAGCCACGGCACTCACAAGGCGAGCCGCAACGCTAAGGGGCGTGGTCAGGAACTAGATTTTCCCAATTTTGTTAATTTTGAAGGAATTCTACTAGGATTTGTATTGTTAATTTCTTAAGGTATTAGGGCTTTATTCTATGACTATAAATACATGTACTTAGTCAGTTATTAAGGGAGCTTGGCTACACAATGGTAAACCCTAATTTTGGAGGCAAGAGGGAAGACATGTCAAGCTAAGTTATTTATTTTCAATTATTATGGATGTTGAATCATCTTTATAATTAATGGTTTGATTAAGTCTACTTTATTTATTCCTTCGTGCATGAAATTTATTCTGATAATCTGTTTCAACTGCTTATATGTTATTCAGTTTACTAATTTGGTTTCTGCAAGATTAAATTGGTTAATTGATATCATCTGCTAGATTAAAGTATAATATTAACCAAACGATGTTATATCTTATCACAGGTAGTACTTAGTAATACTTAATTGTGGACAAGCTTTTGGGTATTGCTAAGATTATCAGAAGACAAGTTAAATAATCCCTGATTGTGTGATTGTTGCTTAGAATAACCTAATTCTCTAATTCTTAGTGCTACTGTTATATTAAATCTAGACTGATAGTTCTAGGTTGCATAATAGTTAGGGTCTCTTCAGGCGATTGTCTCGTTGGATTTACACTTAAGGAGAATTTTGGATAATTAAGCGATTGTTGTTATCTACGGTTATTAATTTCATAAAAAGGAAAATATTGTTTGAACTTGATTATTCCATAATTATGAAAAGATGATACTGAACTAAAGAACTGAAGTTTTTAATTCATTATTTGTTCTTATCAATTTACTTTTGCTAGCTTAGATAATCAACTCAAAACCCCCCTTTTCATTAGAAACATTAGGATAAATATAAAATAATTCACACTCTGTGGGATCGATCCTAGCTTGTTGTTATACTAATTCTTGTGGTAATAGAGTAGAAGTAAGGTACTAATTTTGGAGTGTCAACGACAGCTCTCACTAGGCCATTTTGTGGCGCTGCAGCGCCAGTCACGCGCCATAGTTTTCGAGGCATGCTTCTTGACGCGTTTTTGACCAGATTGTTAGGGAATTTTCATATATTTTCAATTCTAATATAATTAGGATGCTTTTAGTTAGGATTTTGATAAGATTTTGATTCCAATTTGATTTATCACTTAGTAATCCATTCCTTTTTGGATTCTAGGGTTTTCTTATTAGTATTAATAAGCATAGATGAATGTAATTCATAACATTATTCAGATTTTATCAATATACTTATGACTTTATTCTCTACTTTTGGTTCTTTAAAGCATTCCTAAGAGATTTCATAGTTTACTTTGAGATTCAACTTTGACTTATCAAACAACAATACATAGTTGTGTGTGGCGTATTCTACTGCATCAATGGATAAGTCAAAAAAAGATGTGAATTTTTCTTACTATTCCTAATATGCCGATTGTACCAAGATTATTGCTTACATATAAGCAAGGGGTCGAAGTTTCGTTGGTGTCCATTCAACGCAGAGTTTCTAACAGGAGCAATTGTACCAAGATTACCATCTACAAATAGGCGAGGGGTTAAGTTGTTATGAGCGATTCATCCTACAACTTTGCTAGAAACGATCCGGGCGACGTCCACCTCACGCAAGCGTGTCGTGGAGTCTATCATTTGATATCAAAGCTAAGAATTTCTAACAAGTTACTTATCCTTTAAATTTTCCTGTTTGAATTGTTGAGTATAAAAAAAAAGGATAGAAAATTTTCAAAATTTTATTTTGATTGTTTGCTATCGTTGAGAGTCATACCTTCTATATTTTTGTTTGTGATAAGTTATTTTTGAATTAATTAGTAAAACTGTGAATTTTGCTTGTTGAGTTTCAAAAAGAACCTATTAGAGAGAATATTTAAAGGTAAAAGGCAAGAGTTGTGAGTATAATTTAGGGTAAAAGCCAACTTTGAGTGCATACACAAGTGATACATTAATTCGAGCGAAACACGTGAGCGAGTGGTGAGGAAATTGTTTTCTACTAACCCTTGTTTATAGAAAATTATGTCTAGGTCCAAGGATAAAGCTACTTTTGAAGATTCCCCATCTAATTTTGATCTGAAGTTTATGATGGCGGCTATGAAGAAAGAGTTCTCCAGACAGTTGGGCATGGAAATGGAACAGGTGCATTTACGCATCGATCAGATGAGCGACACCCAAGTGGAACAATCTCAAAACTCCCAAGGTGGGTGTCCAAAAGGAAAAGCACAACAAAAAGGCTCTAGAGCGAAGGAAGAAACTTTCTACGAGGGATAGTTTAGCGAAGAGGAGGACCGTGAATTCGACTTCCTTCGTCGGAGATATGGAGCAAGGAATAGGGGAGATCGAAATCGGGTAGACAACAACTTGGATAACATCAAAATGAAAATTCCAATTTTCCAAGGGAAGGGAGATCCAGAGGCATATCTATAGTGGGAAAAGAAGATGGAGTGGGTATTTGATTGTCACAACTATTCAGATCTCAAGAAAGTCAAATTGGCCGCTACAGAACTTTCAAATTATGCAGTTACTTGGTGGGCGTTGGTCCGATTAGATGACACAATTAACGTGCAAGTATACGCGGCCAACGACTAATAAAGAGTGAGTAAAGATATCGTTCCCACAAGGAATTAATAGATAAAGGGTGGCCAAAACACTAGTACATAATCATCTCAGTATTATTTAAACGGATGGTATAAAGGTGGAATTAAAACTAAGTTAACCAGACAAGGAATTAAGCTTAAACTAATTAATCTTAGGGCAAAATCAGATAATGAAGGCATGCGATTCCAATTTCCCCTAATGATTCATCTAAGTCGTTTCACTTCCAATTAGGTCAAATTAATCGTTAAGTGTGCTAACCGAGAACACAAAAGTGAGAGAAGGCCATCTCTCGATGCACCTAATCCTTATCACGTACAATCCACAGATGATAGAATGCACGTGAACACCCACATTATCTAAACCCCTATATGTCTATGGTGTTTACAAATAAATAGGGTTTTAGGTCAAGTTCTCATTTGACTACGGGCGGCGCTTCGGTATATGTCTATCCTAAGCACAAATCATACATCCAACGCCATGTGAACGTACAATCGCCCGCTACTACGATTAGATCTAAACCCACACTTCGTCTTTCAATCTCATGTGGGTTATTACAGTAATTGGTCATGACTCAATTAAGCAATGAAAGCATATATCGCAGTAGACAATCACATAATAATCAATAAGAACCAACATGGAAGAGAAATCAACATAGACTACTCATTAAGTTCCATTGGAACCTCAAAGTTTACTCTAAGTCATAGACAACTCAAACATACCATCCACATGTTGAATAAGCATCATAAGAACACAAATATGAATTAAAGAGAAAATAAGGGTAAGAATTGCAAATCTGATTCCTCTTGATCAAAATACGAATCCTTGATGTTCTTCAAATGTTTCAACCATCAAGTCTAATAAAACCCTAGAACATTAACTACTATAAACTAGCCTAATCTCTACTTCTATTCTACTCCTAGACAAGAAATGTAAAAGAAAATGAAAATAGAAGAAAAAGATTAGGGCTAAGCTCCCTTATGGGAGGATTCCTCTATGTGTAGCCAAAAATGCCCCTTATATGCTTCCTACCCAGTCTTCCTGCAAAAGCCCCAAGCCTAAACCGAAACTGCTGGGCTAAAACTTAGTCAACTGGGCATCAAGACCGGCGCAGCTGCGCCGGCTCCCTGACCAATGCCTGCGCAGCTGCGCAGGGGTAAGATGCTGGAATTCTTGCTGCTTTGTCCCTGCTTTCTCCTGCTGCCCTTCTAAATTCCTTCTTGACTCTAATTGCTCCTAGCTTCTGCCCATTACCTAATGCCAATGTCTTGTTCCCTCTTGTTCAGTCCATCACATGCCATGACTTGGCTCTTTAAGCTTTGCTCCTTTTTAGCTCCTTTTAATCATTTTAAGCTCAATTTGCACCCGGAGAGTCCCAAATACAGAAATCTACAAAAGTAAACATAAATGCATGAAAAGCTACAATACACAAGAGTTTAAGCAACAATAAAAGCGAGTTGATATCTAAATAAGTGGTTATAAAATCACTTATCAAATACCCCCAAACTTAAACGTTGCTTGCCCTCAAGTAACATAAACAAAACCAAACACAGATGCAATGCAAGTAACTAGAGTGTATGCAACCTATACTAAGATGAAGGTGAATCCATGTTTCAGTCAGAATAGATATTCAAATGCAACGCCTCAGAAAAATCACAGGCCAATCAAACAGATAAGCTACTCAAGACAAGATTAAAAGCATAACCTTGCAAATCCAGATCTGTCAGCACTGATGCAATGTGCGTTGTGTGCCTAGCAACCATTAAACATGCTTCGACAAATAAATCCCATACTATGCTTTTTAGGGGGGAAAACCAGTTTTAATTCGAGACAAGCAGTAAATTAGATAATTTCTAACTCAGACCATGTATTACTTAAGTTATGAGACATCAAGGAGTTTATTATTCTTTTTATTGACTCACGAAGGCGTATTTGCACTTTCCCGTATACACATTCGACTGTGCAATGCCTAGTCCTCTTAGGCTTTTCAATGATATCCATGTAGCAAGCTTTCGACCAACGACTCCCAGACCAGACGGTCTTAGGGCACTGGGTGTAGAGACACCCCGAGGGCTTACTTGCTCGAATATCAAAGGCCACAGGATTCGACGTAGTCAAAGTGTTTATTCTATTTTTTTCTTTTTTTGAATCTTTTCTTTTTGTTTTCTTTTCTTTTTCTTTTTCATAGGGGAGTGCGTCTTACACTCCATCTCCCCACATAGCATGCATACCCCCCTGTTTTCCCCCAAACTTAAGCTTTTAACAGTCTTAGTTATTATCATATGATCACTGACTCTTTCTTTAAAACATAAATTTCCCACCAGAAGACAAGTATGTGAACATTTAAACTTAGCATGTCATGTTGGCTACTCTATCGTGCTTACTAGTTACACAGTATCTGACAAATAAGGATTTACATATATGACAATGAAATCAAGCTTAAGTCTCCAATCAATTCGAAAATTAAGAAATTTTAGTTTTCATCATAGGCCACTAACTCACAAACCAACTTCAACCTGGATTTATGTAGTATGTCATGCAACATGTCCTAACACAGCTAACTAAAACAAAACAAAAATTTTAAAAATTTGACAATTTTTAACAAAATACGAACTACATGAACTAAATGAACTAAACAGAATGCAATATGATATGAATTAAACTACATGCAAATAACACCCTAATACCCCCAAACTTAAAGTGTTCAATGTCCACATTGAAGGTAAAAGGGTAAAAAGGGAACTCCCCTACTCAGACTCATCGTCCTCCTCCTCCTCAATCTGCTCTGGTGGTGTGTCTGGAGGAGGGTACTGACTGTCGGTGCCAAATATAGGAAACTCTGCATGTATGCCCAACTGCCCGAATGCCTGAGATAAAGCCTGGGAGAAACCGGATGTATAGGTCTGGAAGTCTGTGTACGTGGTATCCATTCGTCTCCTCAGCTGCCTGATCTCCCTCTGCTGCATAGCATACTGTGCGGGAGTTGGCCCTGCCGCCTAATCTTGTTCGCCTTCTTCATCTTCCTCATCGACCTCCTCATCATCATCAGAATCATCACATCGTACAAACCCCAGTCCTCGGGGATGAGACTTTGCCCCTGCCAGATGGTGTACTGCTGGATGGTTGTATGGTCTATATCGTGCATCGGGCGCTACAGCTCTTCATTATCCCAAACCACTCCAGCAGCCAAACATAAGCGTGTAATCACCGAGGCATGTGGAATCGCTCCTGAGGTGCTCCCCCTCATAAACTTCAGCATAGACTGATTCAGAATGTGCCCTATATCAATCCGCCTATTCTTGATGATGCCGTAGAGTAGGGTAGCCCTCTCAGTGGTGACCTCAGCATGATGGCTCGAAGGGAGAATGCTCGCACAAATGAAGCTGTACCAAGCCTTGGCGTATCTACTCAAGGCCGTTTGAGGGAAGCCTATCTCTCTGGTTGTGCCTGAGTATGTTGTCCATTTGGTGCCCGATTTGCACAGTTCCTTTATCAGTCTGTCCAAGTTAGTCTCATGACACTGAGACTCGGCCCAATTTGTCTGGCCAGAAGGAATAGTGTCTAGCTTAAAATTTTCATTTATGGCCTGCTTTGTGTATGGAACCTGCTTTCCTCTCATATAAGATATCCCATTTTGCGCCTCGTGGGCGTTTGCATAAAACTCTTTGACGAGGGGCATAGGGGCTGACAGTGGAGTGGCCACAACAAGCGCCCATCCATGCTCAATAATTTACTTTTTCATAAGACAGTCGTTATTGCCTGGCCTCAGCCCCTTTTCTTTCACACAGGTCTTTTTGTCCAAAATATTCATGTAATAACGCTGAGCAGCCAGGTCCATAAATCTATAGTCGTCAAGAGCCTCATGGGAACTACCTTCGCCATGCTCTATGCTCGGAGGAGGAGACGGTGGTGATGGAGTGCGGATTCGCTTTGGCATCTTGGCAAAATGTGCAAGCAAAAGATATTGACTTCTGTCCTTTGAATACTATGAAGAACAAGCAAAACTCCAACTCAAATTAATCAGTCTAACTCTGCCAATGGCTCGGTTCCCAACTATCAACTTGATGCTCTTAAACTCTGTCCAATTTTTCTGCGTACTTTATGAAATTTAAACCCCAAATGCAATGAAGAATTCAATTGCCCACAAATTTTTGCAAACCTTCTCACTCTACCCACTGCTAAAATCAGCCAAACACTAAGCCTCTTTCTTTATCAGGATCGAAATCAAACAGTTGGAGTGCACCCCCAAGGAACTCAAAATTGGACCTTTCCTTTTCAGTTGTAACACAGATTGGGATGATTTGAGATGAGCAGAACACACCTTACACTTCCTAGAACACCTGCAACTCCTTACTAATATCCCCTGATTTGGACAATAGACCCGAAACCTTGTTTGCTCCAGTGGCATTGAATGGAATAAGGCCAGTGAGGGGTTTAATAGAGATAGAGACTGTAGGGATTTAGAGATGAAGAGGTAGGAAGATTTAGGGCTAATGGGTTTTGGAGAATGAGACGAGAGAGATGCCAAGTGAGGGAGAGAGATATAGAGGTGTCTGCATTTTTGAGAGCACAGGATGCAGAGATGTTTAATTTGGGAAATGAAATAAGAAATGGGCCGAGCTTTTAATTTTAAAAACGGAGAAAGGGCATTGGCGCATCTGCTCATGGGCAATGAAGAAAAGGAGCGCAGCTGCGCAAGGGAGAAATGGTCTGGATCTGTCTGGAAATCAAGGCGACTGCGCGGATTGTTGGGCTTGGCTTGACGCTGGCGCGCCAAGTCTCAGAGACTTCTGCTTAACTTTGATTTGCAGCATCAAAATGTTGATGGATCAAGGGCTTTTCCACACCATCACTTAAAACCTGCTAGAGCACATAACCCCATTAACTTACTACTAACAAAAAAACTATAATGAAATTATTTACAATTAGAAGAGTTATCTAAAAGGGAACTTAAACATATGGGAAGAATTATATGTATGCAAAATCCCAAAAAAAAATTATATGTGCACATAAGCCACAAGCTCATTTTCAAAAATATGATCAAAACACTTTTAAGTCCCAAAAATAGATGTATGCACATATGCCTAAGTCCAAAAAAGTGAAGGCACTGAGCTTCATAAATCTACGAGCATTCAAAAAAAAATTAAAATAAATATTAAACTAATAAGAATTAAACAAGGGGAGGGAAATATGATAGAAAATAGGTAATGGAGAATTAAACAGGTAGGGAGAGAGAGAAATGATGGGGTGCCTCCCATCGAGCACTTGATTTATAGTCCTCTAGTTGGACTGTGTCTGAACACTGCTATCCGACCCCCCGACGATATTGGAGAACCCCTCCATCCATCAGAATTGCTATATGCTTTTGGAGGCTTCCCAATAGAGGAGGACTCGGAATTAAACTACCTAGCACATAATATGAACAAGAACTCCCCATACGGAAGGTAGGGGAGCTAGGCAATGGTCCCGTTGTGTATGTGAAATGATCTGGGCATGGAAGCATAGAACACACAATGGACTCTTCTTCTATTCTCTTTTCTTCTGACCACTATAGTGTCGAGACTACGGAATCTCTTGTGTCGTGGGGATCCGTCTCTGTGATGTGGCTACTAAGGGGGCAAGGATGTGCAAACTTGACTGGAGTCTCAAACATCGGCGGAGAAGGCTCTTGGGTGATTATCACTATTGGTTCATACTGTTCCACATCCCCAATTGGCTCCTCGATATCCATTGCCTTTCGCTCGTCCAATTCCAAGTGCACTTCGGGCTCTTCATCAGTCTCTGCACCCATGTCATAGCACCATGTATCTTAGGGTTCATAACTTACGGCTTCAGTCATTGGAGGTACAAGATCTTGCATTGTTGTCTTTTGTTCACATACCTCCTCCTTCCTTAATGCCGTGCTAATCTGCTCCACCCAAGTCTGAAGATCCTCAATCTATTGTTCTTGCTCAATCAAGGTCTCCTCTGTCGATGCTATGGAATTCCCCCACATAATTTTCAATCCTTCCTTTTCTGTTTCAGCCATGGGCTCCCTGTATTGAGGCTCATTTGTAGAAGCATATTTGATTGGGGCCATCTGACATTGAAAATTTTGGTTTGATGGTTCCTGGCTCACAAACAACTCCTCTTGGTTTCTGAGCTTTCATACATGAAGTCTATTATTGACTGTTCTCCTTATAAACATGGGGATTGATAAGTGGGTTCGGGTGCACAATTTGGACTTGGCTCGTGTTGATCTTGATAGTTCGTAGTATTGGTCGGCCCTTGCTCATCCTCTATCATCAAGGCCCTACTAATCTGCTCTGCCCAGTTCTGGATATTCTTGACTGACTTCTGTTGCTCAATCAAGATGTCCTTCAGTGATATGTCACCTCCTTCCTCCAATCTTACATTTTTTGTGTCACCCTCATTGTGTTGAGGCTCATAAACTGGAGTCTGGAATGTGCATTTTGGGGCGTAAACGGGATTTGGATCCCAATATTGGTCTTGATAATAATCTGATGAAGGGTTTGCTGAAGGGACTGGGTGATACCCCCAATCTGGCTGATAAGTGGGATAAGGCTCGGTGTAGGAATAACCACCCCAATACTGCTCCTGTCCATAACTGATAGGCTCCTGATGGCTCGCATAGCTCACAGCACCATAGTCATATGTCACTGCCGTCTCTCGACTCTGCTGGGCTGAAACAGTATCCAGCTTCCTCGAGAGAACCTCCAAATGTGCTGAAAGTGAAGCAATTGGATTGACGCCATCAGTGTATGCTTCCCCTGGTTGCTCTTGCCTTGTACCATTCCATGGATATAAATTTAAGTCCATTATACCTGAGAAGAGAACAAATGAAGAAAATTAAACAAAAATAAAAAGTTTAAATTAAGACTAATTTGATTAACTAATGTTGGCAAACAGTTATCAAATAATTCCCCGGCAACGACGCCAAAAACTTGTTGGTCCGATTAGATGACACAATTAACGCGCAAGTATATGCGGCCAACGAGTAATAAAGAGTGAGTAAAGATATCGTTCCCACGAGGAATTAATAGATAAAGGGTCGCCAAAACACTAGTACATAATCATCTCAGTCTTATTTAAACGGATGGTATAAAGATGGAATTAAAACAAAGTTAACTAGACAAGGAATTAAGCTTAAACTAATTAATCCTAGGGCAAAATCAGATAATGAAGGCATGAGATTCCAATTTCCCCTAATGATTCATCTAAGTCGTTTCACTTCCAAGTAGGTCAAATTAATCGTTAAGTGTGCTAGCCGAGAACACGAAAGTGAGAGAAGGCCATCTCTCGATGCACCTAATCCATATCACGTGCAATCCACAGATGATAAAATGCACGTGAACACCCACATTATCTAAACCCCTATATGTCTATGGTGTTTACAAATAAATAGGGTTTTAGGTCAAGTTCTCATTTGACTACGGGCGGCACTTCGGTATATGTCTATGCTAAGCACAAATCATACATCCAACGCCATGTGAACGTACAATCGCCCGCTACTACGATTAGATCTAAACCCACACTTCGTCTTTCAATCCCTGTGGGTTATTACAGTAATTGGTAATGACTTAATTAAGCAATGAAAGCATATATCGTAGTAGACAATCACATAATAATCAATAAGAACTAACATGGAAGAGAAATCAACATAGACTACTCATTAAGTTCCATTGGAACCTCAAAGTATACTCTAAGTCATAGACAACTCAAACATACCATCCACATGTTGAATAAGCATCATAAGAACACAAATATGAATTAAAGAGAAAATAAGGGTAAGAAATGCAAATCTAATTTCTCTTGATCAAAATACGAATCCTTGATGTTCTTCAAATGTTTTAACCATCAAGTCTAATAAAACCCTAGAATATTAACTACTATAAACTAGCCTAATCTCTACTTCTATTCTACTCCTAGACAAGAAATGTAAAAGAAAATGAAAATAGAAAAAGAAGATTAGGGCTAAGCTCCCTTATGGGAGGATTCCTCTATGTGTAGCCAAAAATGCCCCTTATATGTTTCCTACCCAGTCTGCCTGCAAAAGCCCCAAGCCAAAATCGAAACTGCTGGGCTAAAAATTAGTCAACTGGGCATCAAGACTGGCGCAGCTGCGCCGGCTCCCTGACCAATGCCTACGCAGCTGCGCAGGGGTAAGATGCTGGAATTCTTGCTGCTTTGTCCCTGCTTTCTCCTGCTGCCCTTCTGAATTCCTTCTTGACTCTAATTGCTCCTAGCTTATGCCCATTACCTAATGCCAATGTCTTGTTCCCTCTAGTTCAATCCATCACATGCCATAACTTGGCTCTTTAAGCTTTGCTCTTTTTTAGCACCTGTTAATCATTTTAAGCTCAATTTGCACCCGGAGAGTCCCAAATACAGAAATCTACAAAAGTAAACATAAATGCATGAAAAGCTACAATACACAAGAGTTTAAGCAACAATAAAAGCGAGTTGATATCTAAATAAGTGGTTAAAAACCACTTATCAGTGGGATCATTTGATGACTAGCCGGAGGAGATGTAGAGAGCGTCCGATTGAGACTTGGGTGGAGATGAAGGCAGTAATGAAGAAGAGGTTCGTACCGAGCCACTACCACCAAGATTTGTTTCAAAATTTGCAGAATTTGAAGCAAGAAAGTAGGAATGTAGAAGACTACTTCAAAGAGATGGAGATGTTAATGGCTAGGGATAATATTGATGAGGATAATGAGGCGATGATGGCTTGATTTTTAGCAGGGTTTGTGACGCCCCCAAATTCCAGTGATCGCCACTTGGCCTCTCGAATTCGGTTCATCACGTGCTCATGGTAATACATCACAATAATAATAACTAAATATCACACAATCACAGCAGAAAATCTATTCTAGAATAATTTACAATGATTTATTATAATTATTTCCCCAAGTCTCGCAACCTACAGTACTTAATAGATTACATAATAATATCAATTAACGACTTATTACATAATCTAACTTAAGCTTAAACATAATCAAATCCAGTCTTACTACATCATCTTAATACAATATCAAAATATTTAAAAACATATAAGAGACAAGCTAGTTGGTAGCCTTGCCCTTGCCCTTATCAATGCCTGAAGATTCACTATGCTCTACCTTAACTGAAATGTTTTAGGAAAAGCAAGAATGAGCACAAATTGCCCAGCAAGTAATATACAATAAGGGTAAGTGATATAATTCTTAATTCTCGAAAGGGTATAACAAAGTTTGATAGTTCAAGGATAACAAGAATATCAACAGTTTTCAATAATAGTCGCTAAGGACAGAATAATATCAATGTGATTCAATAATAAATCAATTCAAGATTTCAAGATAACTGAATACTGAGCAGTCGCTAAGGACTATGAACTTCTACTAGAATTAACAGTAATAAACTGAAAATCCAACAAAAACAGGTACAACAGGTGATCAGCCTAAAGTACCATCGTTATGCATAACAATCAATCATACTCAAGTGTGCACGTCGGTTCTCCGACAATTATATATTTCCTTCGAAGAAGGTTGTCCTTCTCAGTCAAATACAAGATCCCGCACCAATCAATTAGTTTGGGTCGCTTTTCAATAATATAAGTCTAGCCGAATCAAATGGCATAGACACTTTCACAATAGTCAAGAACAATACTAAGTTCAACATGAATAATAGCTTTAATGAAATAAGAGTTCAAGTATGCTAATTCAATTCAAACGATTAATTAGAAAACTAGTTCGCAATATACAAAGATAGAATACTTGTATCCAAAGCGATAAGGTTTAGATACTCGCTTACGATATCCGTTGAATAAAGTAATGCAAGGGTTTAGGATACTTGCCTTATGCGTAGTTTACTTACGTAAAGCTAGCCAACACTTTCGGATTCCTATCGTAATATAATTACGTATATATATAATATTCATTAGTCATATAATTTAACTTCACATTTTATCTTCGAATATACGATCAACACATAAGCTAAGTTTTAACCTAGCTACACAGTTATATAGAATATAATTTTTATCCTTAACTCCCTCTTTTCTCAAGTTGATCATATTCATACATCATTACTATCATGTGAGACTACCACAATTAGCAAACATACTCGCATATTATTAATATCACATAAGACTACAATCAATACTAAATATATTTCATTTTAGCAAGTTATGGCATTCTCATAAGTTAACCGTCAAAATCGGGTTCAAGTAACATCATATAATATCACGTAGCATGTATACATTTTAAAGAATACTTTTATGTTTGTATAACTTTTCCAAATCCAATCATACATGGTATAGGTTCTTAAGTTAATACTTAAAGCCATTCAAGGACACGAACTCATAAGGTCTAACATGCTCGCTTTTTAAACACATAAGATATTCATATAACTTGTATTGAACATGTTCATGAGTATCGAAATTCAAATCTCAATGTAACATGTCGACGTTCACGTTCAACACTTATACTTTCATTAATAAAGTTTGCTAATACGTTCTAACACGTTCATGCTACATTATGAAATTTGTATACGTAAGTTAATGTGTCCGACATGTATTTCAAGTTTATACAAACATGCCTTAAAAATCAGAATATATATATGGTCTTTACATGTCAATATCAACCTTCAAAACTTGTATTTTTGTTAGAAATGTTCAATGGTGAGGTTTAACAGGCCCTTGCCATACTATGAACCATATATATATAAGTTAATATGTCTTTCATGCATCTCTACCTCATACCAACATGCTTTGAAAATCAGAACATCAATGTGCTACACACATGTCAAAGTTAGTTTTCAAAACTTTGATTTTTGTTAGGAAAGTGCACTACTTAGGTTCACATGTTGATATTATATCACGATACATATATACTTAAGTCAATATGCATTTCATGTGTGTCTAGGTCATACCAATATGTCTCACAAGTCAGAATGTCTAAAATGGATACAACGAATCAACGTCCATTTTGAAATCCTAAGTTTATTTCAAAAATCTATCACTTCATCGTTTATGTAAGCGATCCGAATATAACATGCTCATACTAATTTAACAAGTCCATATATAGGTATAAATCATATCAGCATTCTTGTTTTATTTTATTTCATCAACTAATATGTAGCAGACATCAAGCAGGAAGCAAAAAGCAAAAATCTGCAGCAAGGGCCCTGCGCAGCTGCGCTGTGCCGTAGTGTAATGCCGGCGCAGCAGCGCCGTGCCTGGTTCGAACCAAGATGCAGTCTGCTTCGGCAGACTTCCAGCCCAAACACAAAACTTTCTTCATCAATTCGTATGTAGTCAGTCATATAACAATTTAAACATGCTTATATAGTTATATAACACTTAAGTAAGCATTCTATATCCCAATTACACTTTAATTCAACATGATCAAGAATCTAAGAAATTACAGAAAACCAAAATGAAGAACTTGAGAGTATACCTCTGCAATGCAATTGGGCTTGCTGCTATCTCAAGAACACTAATATATATATATAACTCTTAACTCAACACTCAAGCAATACTCAGCAATTTGAAATGTGAAGGAAATGGGTTGTATTTATAGCACAAACCATTACTCAGACAATGCTATCTTCCCATGAATCAAACCAATGAGAATTTGAATTGTATGGAGGTTAAGAAATGGTAGGTAATTAGTAGTTGAAACTCATCATCAAGCCCACTCCTTTGCTCATTATGAACTATAAAGCTATGATTTTACTGAGTTTGAGGAAGAGATAGGGAGTAGACTAGCTTGAGCATTTCACGTGGGAGGGAGAGTGACTAGTAATAAGGGACAAGGCATAGAAATCTCAGCATTTCCAAATTGTAAACCAACTAGTGTTAATACTTATGTTATATACACACACACATACATATATCATACACTTAGGTATATATGTATACTTAGGTAGTAAATTCATTTAGAGTCGTAATGTAGTTTGCAATAAGGAAATAATGTTACAATGTAGTGAATGTAATTTATATATAATTCATGTATATTTTATTACACCGGTATAATTTAATCGGATACTATCACATTACATTATCTCATGAATTATTAAATTGTTCACCATATATTCATGATGTCTCACTTTATTAAAATTAATAGTTTACAATATGTTCATGATATATTATACAGTGTATACCCACATATTTATTGTCACACAAGCATAAACATGTAGCTTATATATTCCAATCAATCTTAATACATGGTCTCTATGTGTAATATATTCACATTGCCCTATAACATAGTTTATGTATATACATGCATGGTCACACTTAAGTGTCTCTCTATACTATATGATATAGTTGTATTCCATATACTTTATATATTCAAGTATTGCACATTTGCACAAAACAATTAATATAATCTTATTATATTAATAACTTACTTATTTATTTTATTATTCATAATGTCAAATAAATAAATTATTCATTTCATTGATTAATTAATAATAATATTAATTAATCCATTCCTCATTGATTATTAATTTTCATAATAATCGATTAACACTTATATCACATTAAATGAATATAAATCTTATTATACTATAGACACGTTGCTCGTTATTAATATTATATTTCGTGCAATAATAATAATCACATATTATTAATTAATCATCTATAACAATTATTCTACGATGACAATTAATTAATATTCTACGATTAACAATTAATATAGATTAATTATTTGCTTAAATTAATATAATCATTATTATTTCCCATCACGGTGCCACACAAGGCAATTCATCGAGTTTATTATAAACTCCATATTTTTCTCAATTGTCATAATTATTCAATTTAATATAATTGAATTAATCATTCTCATAACACAAAATCATTTATATTTTAATAAATTCTCATTCCCATTAATATATTTATTTAATAATATTAGAAAATTCTCGGGTATTACAGGGTTAAATTGGGAAATCGCAAATTTGGTGGAGCGACAACATTATGTGGAGTTAGAGGATATGGCGCACATGGCTGCCAAAATAGAGAAGCAGCTTAAGATGAGAAATGGCCAACTATCAAGTCCTACCACAGGCTCATCGTGGAAGTCCAATGTTGTAAAGCGAGAAGAAAAACCAGTTGTGATTAAACCGAAAATGGAGCAAAAGCAAGGAAGGACTAACCGGGGATTGCAAGGTAAAACTAAACAACTTTCTTTTAGTCGTAATCGAGTATTGTATGTTTTAAATGTCAAGGCAGGGGACATATTTTGTGACAACCCGAGAATTTATAAGATTTTAAATGATTAAATAAAGGTTAAATAACCTAGAAATAGAGTATGGATTTAAAATTTTGTGAAGGACTTATATGGTTTTGTGTATTATTTATATATTTATTTAACATATAAAGAGAATTCAGAATAAAGTCTTGTAACCTAATATATATTAGGTATGAAAATTAAATAACTTAAGGGTTATAATATGTAAGGATGTAGTATTTAAAATTTTTACTAAACTAAGAGATTAATTTTATTATCTCAATTTATTAATTTTATAACCTAATTGGGTTAAGCAATTAAATATATTTGAGTAAGGAATTAAATTACAATTGAGTGAATAGAAATCCTAATTAAATAATTAGGGTAGGATAGAATTAAAATTAATGAACTATGTTAAATTACATAGCCCAATTATTTTATTAGCAAGCCTAAACTTTTTAATGGAAACCCTAACTAAATGATTAGGGTAAGATAAAAATTAAAAGTATTGAATTATGTGAAATTCATCGCCCAAAGGATTAATTTGCAAGCCCCAGAGAAATTAGTTAAAGCCCAATACTTTAGCCTAATGGGAGAGAAGATATTTTGGGCCTTTAATAAGCTTAATAAGGCATTGGGCCTTTAATAAGCTTAATAAGGCATTGGGCCTAAGCCCAAACAATTAGTTAGGAAGCCCAAAAAAAATTAAAATAGCAAGCCCAAAAGGGTAAAAAAATATTTTTAAAAATATGCAAAATGACCAAATTACCCTTAAAATTATTTGGAAAATGACCAAAATACCCTCCAATCCATGTAAACTTAAATCAACCAATCTGAGAAGAGATGATGCAAGCATGATGCAAGCATGACATCATCCTTAAAGAAACACAGATGATGCAAGCATGATTAAGCATGACATCAGCATTAAAGAAGCACAAAAGATGATGTCATCATGATGTCACCCAGGGACTAAGGTGCAATTAATGAAGTACTAAAGTGTAATTAACTAGGGTACCAAACTATAATAAGCCAGAGGCAAACTATAAAAAGTCGAGCCCCTAATGTGCAATTATTAAAACTACGTTTTCCTATACATAGGAGCCATTTCTCTTCATTTTTTCAAAACAAAAATTAGAGTTAGAGAAAGAGAGGAGGAGGAGGATTTTCGTCGCTATAGAGAGAGAAAGAGAGAGGAAAGTTTTTTTGGTGAGTTTCAAGATTTCAAAGGATTAGTTAAAGCTTGCAACTTCAAGAGGTATTTACTCTAGTGGTTATTATTTTCATTTTTTTTATTTAGTAAAAATATACTTTTATACGCAGTTATAATACCCAAATTATTTTAAATATATACTACAGAAGTCCTATTTACAAGCAGTTATAATGTCCGATTTATTTCTCTTATAAAATAGAAAATATACTTTTATAAGCAGTTACTATGTCCGATTTTCTTCAAGTATTTAATAAGAATATTCATTTTATAAGCAGTTATAATGCTGAAATTATCTCAAATATAATAGTCAAATATTCATTTTCTAAGCAGTTATAATGCTCGATTTATTTCAAACATAGTAAACGAATATTCATTTTATAAGCTGTTATAATGCTCAATTTATTTTACATATAGTTGATGAATATTTATTTTATAAACAATTATAATACCGAAATTATTTCAGGTATAGTATAAGGAGTCATATTTATAATTGGTTATAATACCCGAAATAAAATTTAAAAAAATTAATCGTTAAACCCTTAATTAGTCTATATAAACTTATAATTGTATAGGTGGACCGAGGGACGAAAAATTAGCGTAAACGGTATAGGCGAATCAGGCAAGTTTTCCCTAACTCAAGCTTGAGTTAATATTTTTCAAGCATACTAGTGGATAATTATTATTGATTATTCCACATCTATGATTATTATTGAATATTCGCATTTATTGCAAGTTTTTTTCCTGCACTATGTTCAAACTTTCTATTTTTATTCAAGTTTTCCAACTACATTTAATTTTTGTATTAAATGTAATTCTTATATTGATGACATATGAACTCATTTTAAATGTTATTCGTGATATCTGTTATAAAAAGGGTTATTGCTTCTTGTTCAAGCATAACCAAGCCATATGAACTGTTATTTGCGTAAAATGTGTTTGATTTGATATCAAAGCATAAACTATGATGAAACCAATAATGTTTGGTACAGATATATATACTGATACTATTTAGAACCGGCAGTTATAGTACTGACTGGTGGTTATAGGCAGTTATAGCACTGACCTTTTTAGGATATGCATATTATGTTTGATTGAACAGATCAATCTCGGGATTCTAAGTCTTTATGACTGATAGAAGCCAGAATGATGCTAATGACTCCTAAGTCTATATGATCTCTAGAAGTGATTATTATGTCCGATTGAACAGATCAATCTCGGGGTTCTAAGTCTTTATGACTGATAGAGGCCAGAATGATGTATATATATATGGAAAAACTCTGAACTATATGTTCATTCAATTCAGATTTAGTGTGAGTATAAAGTATAAATTGTTTTAAACTTGCTGAGCCTTTTGTAGCTCATCCTTGCAAAATATCATTTTCCTTTGCAGTGTCGAATGATAATCTAGGATGTTCCTGTACTCACTCTTGTGGATAGAAGGACTCTACTGGTTTTAAGTTTTACTATGTTAAATTTGTTTATATCTTTTGATGTAATAATAATGTAAAATTGGGATCTATGTAATCGAATTTTAAAATATGTAATATATTATTAGCCTTTGTCAATAGCTTAGCGTTTACATTCTTTAAGAAGTTAGAATAAAGTACAGTATCTATATGAACTATGCATCTGAATGAGGGTATTGAATGATCTTGGGAGTTCTGTAAGAATTGAGGTTACGCCTCTCAGTTCTAGGAACAATCTTATCATTAATACTGTGAATGTCAGATAGATAGGAATTATTGATATGAAAGAAATATCCATGAGATTATAAATCTATACATCCAAGTGAGGGTATCCATATACAGTAATTGTTCTGACGAGAACTACTATCTGTTATGAGATACTGTGAATTTTGGATTGATAGAAGTTATTATCTTATGGAATATTTACGTGAGCACCAAATCTGCTATAGAAAATGTAGAGAATTTGGGGGCGTCACAATTTGGTATCAAAGCTATAGGTTAGAAACCTTATGTGAGGACACCTTAGGCTATAACCTTAGAGGAATAAGAGTAGTAGAAAAGTTAGTGCAAACATAAACTCAAAAAAAGAGTTTATAGGAGATGAATTGAGGAAATTCATCGTAAAATAAGATAAAAACTAACCTAAAGAAAACTATTGTTTGTTATGTGTATACAACGTATATTAGGTGCTAATCAAGTTAATATAGTTGATCAAAAATTAGGAATTTAAGGATATTCACATAAGTGAGTGAGGAACTGGTCGTTCCGTTTGAGCTGGTATCTGAACCAGAATCAGTTGGGCCAATAGAGAATAATCCAGAGGGTAGGCTATGAGAAGTGCCAACTGAAGTAGCTTATAAAATAGTGTTTGAAGAGAAGATAAACCTATGGTAGATTTAAAGAGTGCTCATAAAGAGTACCGGAGTTGGAGCTAAGTGAAGAAGGAGACTCAAATCCCAATTGGGCTTATATAAAGCTAGAAGGGGGGACAACAGAAAAAGAAGAAACTGAGGAGCATGACATGTTTAGAAAACGGGTTAAGGCGATGAGATTTGAAATACAATGTAAAACTCAAAAGTAATGAAGGGAAAGAAAATATGGAATAAAAAGTGATTTAGGAAACTCAAAAAGTAAACAAGGAAACTTTAAAAAGAGAATAGAAGAACTGTGGGAAGATGCATACAGAAGTATGTAGAAAAGTCAGAAGGTATGAATCATTAGATCATTTAGCAAGGTATTATTCTAATAAGAATGCAGGGAAGTAGTAGAAATACATAAAATGAAGTTTGTAAAGGTGAGAATAATAAGATAATATCTTATAAATGAAAATGAATATATATATATATATATATATGAGAATAGTATGTAAATTCTGAACTTTTGTATAAGATAGGGAATAATGGTAAATCCTATTTTCTGGATGTAATGAAGGGATATGTAATGTATATAGAAATAGCTATAAGATGAACTGTGATATATAAATAATATGGTATTCCCAATGTGTTATAGGAATAAGGGAATCCTCGTGTGTAACTAGTTATGTATATCACTAGTCGGTTATGTATTTTCTTTTGTGTGTATCGGGTGATATGACATAAATCACTATTTAAATATGTAATCTCCTATATGTGAAATACAAATTCCTATTTGCTAAAACAAATTGTTCACTTATTATATGATATTTATACCTAGTTAATTGTTATCTTTAGAAAAATGGCACCGCGAAGGAGACCACAAGCAGAAATTGAAGCGGAACAAATAGAGGTAAACCCAGCTGAACAATTAGTAAATCTTTTGTTAGGAACTTTACAAGGGAGGTCAGGAAACCCACCACCAACTGCACCCAATACCTCAAATACTACCCAGTTTAAAGACTTTAAGTTAGTTGGACCACCAGAGTTTAAAGGAATTGATGAACCAATAAAGGCTCAGACATGGATCACTGAAATGGAGAAAGTGTTCAAAGTGACTAAAGTAAATGAGGAGCAAAAGACTGACTTCGCTACTTTCTTTCTGAAAGAGGAAGCAAATCATTGGTGGGAAGCTAATAAAAGTCGAGCTGGAGAAGGGATCATTTCTTGGGATAAGTTTAAAGAATTTTTCTTTGCAAACTATTTCCCGAGCTCAATGAAGGATCGCATGGAGGTTCAATTTTTGGAGTTGAAACAAGGAGAAATGACGGTATCTCAATATACAGCCCAATTTAATGAGTTGGCTAGATTCGCATTATATCAAGTGGATACTGAAGCAAGGAAGACTAGAAGGTTCGAAGAGGGATTGAAACCACAAATCCGAAGTAAGATATCAATTTTTCAAGTCAAAATATTTTCGGAGATTCTAGAAAAAGCTATCATTGTTGAGAAAGAGGGAGAGGCTTTACAAAAATTTTATAAGGAAAAGAAGAATAATACTGAAGGAGAGGAAACACAAGTGGAAATAACAACAAAAGGCGATAGGATATCGCTTTTCATAATAACTCTGGAAAAGGAAGCAATAATTTCAACAACAATGTTAACAAGGGAGGAGATAACGGCTCCAATCAAAGAAATGAGCATTGTCATATTTGTGGGAAAAATCACGGCGGAGTATGCAAATTGAGTGGGATTAAGTGTTTTACTTGTGGAGAAGAGGGGCACTACTCAAATGTGTGTCCAGAAAAGAAGAACGATAATAATAATCAGATCAAACATAATAAATGTTTCAACTGCGGGGTGGAGGGGCACATTGCTAAGTTTTGTCTAAAACCCAGAAATCCGAATATAGGGGGAAACCAAAATTTCAATAATAACCCCAAGCCAGCAGTAGCAGGAGTTGTGGGCCAAAGTCATCCAAATGCTAGAACATTTAACATGACGGTAAGGGATGCTGTTGCTGCACAGGACGTGGTGACAGGTATTATCCCAAAATGATATTGTAAATATCTATGTGTTATTCGACTCTGGTGCTACTTATTCGTTTACATCTATTGATTTTGCTGAAAATTAAAAAAAAAATGCCATTTGAAGGTATAAAGTTACCTTCCAGGATAGATAATTGCTAATAAAGAAATAAATTTCGTTAAAATAAAACAGAAAAATTATTGTATAGTGATTAAATAACACAATTTTCGGTAAACCTTATCCTTTGTAGATAGGAGAGTTGAAGAAATTCTAAGAATGAATTGGTAAACTGTGGAGCAGAGTTAGATTGAGAAAATGATAAACTTTAAGGTTATATAGAAATACTAGATAATGTTTGGTGATAATTAAGATATTCCTATTATCGAGAAAGAGAGTGTAAGCCGGAATAATCAAGAAAAGTTTTTTTTCACTCCTTAGAGAGAAGTCTGGGTATAATGTGAGGATAGAATATTTCCATATAGAAGGAAGCCGTGTGTACTCATTAAATGAGAATGAAATTAGATAAAGGTTAAATTAAAAACCTAGTTTTTATGAATAAAAGTAGTAGGGATTAGTAATTTCGATGACGAAATTCTTAGAAGAAGGGGTGAATGTAACAACCCAAGAATTTATAAGATTTTAAATGATTAAATAAAGGTTAAATAACTTAGACTGGAAATAGAGCAAGGATTTAAAAATTTGTGAAGGACTTATATGGTTTTGTGTATTGTTTATATATTTATTTAACATATAAAGAGAATTCAGAATAAAGTCTTGTAATCTAATATATATATTAGGTATGAAAATTAAATAACTTAAGCGTTATAATATGTAAGGATGTTAGTATTTAAAATTTTTACTAAACTAAGAGATTAATTTTATTATCTCAATTTATTAATTTTATAACCTAATTGGGTTAAGCAATTAAATATATTTGAGTAAGAAATTAAATTATAATTGAGTGAATAGAAACCCTAATTAAATAATTAGGGTAGGATAGAATTAAAATTAATGGACTATGTTAAATTACATGGCCAAATTATTTTATTGGCAAGCCCAAACTTTTTAATGGAAACCCTAACTAAATGATTAGGGTAAGATAAAAATTAAAAGTATTGAACTATGTGAAATTCATGGCCCAAAGGATTAATTTGCAAGCCCAAGGAAAATTAGTTAAAGCCCAATACTTTAGTCCAATGAGAGAGAAGACATTTTGGGCCTTTAATAAGCTTAATAAGGCATTGGGCCTAAGCCCAAACAATTAGTTAGGAATCCCAAAAAGAATTAAAATAGCAAGCCCAAAAGGGTAAAAAAAAATTAAGGAAAATATGCGAAATGACCAAATTACCCTTAAAATTATTTGGAAAATGACCAAAATACCCTCCAATCCATGTAAACTTAAATCAACCAATCAGAGAAGAGATGGTGCAAGCATGATGCAAGCATGACATCATCCTTAAAGAAACACAGATGATGCAAGTATGATTCAAGCATGACATCAGCATTAAAGAAGCACAAAAGATGATGTCATCATGATGTCACCCAGGGATTAAGGTGCAATTAATGAGGTACTAAAGTGTAATTAACCAAGGTACCAAACTGTAATAAGCCGGGGGCAAACTGTAAAAAGTCAAGCCCCTAATGTGCAATTATTAAAACTATATTTTCCTATAAATAGGAGTCATTTCTCTTCATTTTTTCAAAACAAAAATTAGAGTTAGAGAGAGAGGAGGAGGATTTTCGTTGCTATAGAGAGAGAAAGAGAGAAGAAAGTTTTTTTTGTGAGTTTCAAGATTTCAAAGGATTAGTTAAAGCTTGCAACTTCAAGAGGTATTTACTCTAGTGGTTATTATTTTCATTTTTTTATTTAGTAAAAATATACTTTTATATGCAGTTATAATGCTCAAATTATTTTAAGTATATAGTACAGAAGTCCTATTTACAAGCAGTTATAATGTCCGATTTATTTCTCTTATAAAATAGAAAATATACTTTTATAAGCAGTTACTATGTCCGATTTTCTTCAAGTATTTAATAAGAATATTTATTTTATAAGCAGTTATAATGCTGAAATTATCTCAAATATAATAGTCAAATATTCATTTTATAAGCAGTTATAATGCTCGATTTATTTCAAACATAGTAAACGAATATTCATTTTACAAGCTGTTATAATGCTCAATTTATTTTACATATAGTTGATGAATATTTATTTTATAAACAATTATAATATCGAAATTATTTCAGGTATAGTATAAGGAGTCTTATTTATAATCGGTTATAATACCCGAAATAAAATTTAAAAGATTTAATCGTTAAACCCTTAATTAGTCTATATAAACTTATAATAGTATAGGTGGACCGAGAGACGAAAAATTAGCGTAAATGGTAGAGGCGAATCAGGCAAGTTTTTCCTAACTCAAGCTTGAGTTATTATTTTTCAAGCATGCTAGTGGATAATTATTGTTGATTATTCCACATCTATGATTATTATTGAATATTCGCATTTATTGCAAGTTTTTTTCCCGCACTATATGCAAACTTTCTATTTTTATTCAAGTTTTCCAACTACATTTAATTTTTGTATTAAATGTAATTCTTATATTGATGACATATGAACTCATTTTAAATGTTATTTGTGATATCTGTTATAAAAAGGGTTATTGGTTCTTGTTCAAGCATAACCAAGCCATATGAACTGTTATTTGCGTAAAATGTGTTTGATTTGATACCAAAGCATAAACTATGATGAAACCAATAATGTTTGGTACAGATATATATACTGATACTATTTAGAACCGGCAGTTATAGTACTGACCGGTGGTTATAGGCAGTTATAGCACTGACCTTTTTGGGATATGCATATTATGTTTGATTGAACAGATCAATCTCGGGATTCTAAGTCTTTATGACTGATAGAAGCCAGAATGATGCTAATGACTCCTAAGTCTATATGATCTCTATAAGTGATTATTATGTCCGATTTAACAGATCAATCTCGGGGTTCTAAGTCTTTATGACTGATAGAGGCCAGAATGATGTATATATATGTGGAAAAACTCTGAACTATATGTTCATTCAATTCAGATTTAGTGTGAGTATAACGTATAAATTGTTTGAAACTTACTGAGCCTTTTGTAGCTCATCCTTGCAAAATATTATTTTCCTTTGCAGTGTCGAATGATAATCCAGGATGTTCCTGTACTCACTCTTGTGGATAGAAGGACTCTACTGGTTTTAAGTTTTACTATGTTAAATTTGTTTATATCTTTTGATGTAATAATAATGTAAAATTGGGATCTATGTAATCGAATTTTAAAATATGTAATATATTATTAGCCTTTGTCAATAGCTTAGCGTTTACATTCTTTAAGAAGTTAGAATAAAGTACAGTATCTATATGAACTATACATCTGAATGAGGGTATTGAATGATTTTGGGAGTTCTGTAAGAATTGAGGTTACGCCTCTCAATTCCAGGAACAATCTTATCATTAATACTGTAAATGTCAGATAAATAAGAATTATTGATATGAAAGAAATATCCATGAGATTATAAATCTATACATCCAAATGAGGGTATCCATATACAGTAATTGTTCTGACGAGAACTACTATCTGTTATGGAATACTATGAATTTTGGATTGATAGAAGTTATTATCTTATGGAATATTTAAGTGAGCACCAAATCTGCTACAGGAAATGTAGAGAATTTGGGGGCGTCACATATTTCAAGTTAATGTCCAAATCAAAGAACTATGTTGTTGCTTGAAAATGGAGAATTGGAGACCAAAGGAGAAGATAGTGACACTGATTCTATGTCACCATTAGAGGAAGTAGATGATAGGGTGGTTGCTATACATAATGCAGTTTTAGTTATGAGGAGAGCACTAAGTACACAGGTGAAAAAGGAAAGTAGTGAACAACGGAAAAATCTTTTCCATACTAGATGTCTTGTGAATGGAAAGATTTGTTGTGTCATGATAGATGGAGGTAGCTGTACTAATGTGGCGAGTACTACCATGGTGGAGAAATTGGGATTGTCTACATCCAAACATCTACAGTCGTATCGTTTACAATGGCTCAATGACAGTTCAGATATCAAAATGACCAAGTAAGTATAAGTTCCATTACTATTGGTTGATATGTGGATGAGATATTGTGCGATGTGATTCCTATGCAGGCGGGACATTTGTTTCTTGGTAGGCCATGGCAGTTCTATAGTAGGGTTAAAATGATGGTTTTACTAATGAATATTCATTTGTGCACAATAAAAGAAAAGTCACATTGTGTCCTATGTCACCACAACAAGTGCATGAGGATCAAATTCATTTGCAAAAAGATGTTCAAAAAATAGATTAAAGAAAAGAAAAATCAAGAGGAAAAAATATTTAGGGGAAAAAGAAGAGAGAAAAACAAAAATTTATGCAAAAAAAATGATGTGAGGCGAGTTTTGGATTCTAAACAGTCGATGATTATACTTCGGTATAAGGAGGCATTTTTGAATACGCTAATAATTCTTTGTTGCCTAGTGTTGTTTCATCTCTGTTGCAGGATTATGCGGATGTATTTTTCGAAGAGCTTTCACAAGGATTACAGCCGATTCGGGGAAATGAACATCAAATTGACTTTGTACCCGAAGCTACCATTCCAAACTGTCCAGCTTATCGAAGTAATCCCGAGGAAACGAAAGAGTTACAAAGGCAAGTTGGTGAACTAATGGAGAGGGTTCGTAAGGGAAAGCACAAGTCCTTGTGCAGTTTCAATGATTCTAGTGCCAAAAAAAGATGGGAAATGGCGAATGTGCATCGATTGTCGAGCGATAAATAACATTACGATAAAATATCGACATCTCATTCCTCATTTAGATGACAAGTTAGATGAATTGCATGGGTTATGTGTGTTTTCAAAAATTGACTTAAAAAGTGGGTATCATCAAATTCGAATGAAAGAGAGCAATGAGTGGAAAACTGCATTTAAAACAAAATATGGTTTGTATGATTTTATGAGTAGTTAGTGTTACCTTTTGGATTAACTAATGCACCTAGCACTTTCATGCGTCTAATGAATCATGTTTTGCGTCCATTCATTGGTAAATTTGCTGTTGTTTATTTTGATGATATATTGATTTAAAACAAAAACTTGGGAGAACATGTATTGCATTTAAAATCTGTTTTAGATGTACTTCGTAAAGAAAAGTTGTTTGCTAATATGGAAAAATATACATTTTGCACGAATAAAATTATTTTCCTTGGCATTGTTGTAAGTTTACAGGGAGTTCAAGTTGATGAAAAAATACGTGCAATCCGAGAATGGCTGAATCCTACGAATGTAAGTCAAGTTCGTAGCTTTCATGGACTCACGAGTTTTTTTCGACGTTTTGTGAGGAACTTTAGCGACATCACAACACCATTGACGGAAGTAATCAAAAGAGCTTGGGTTTTAAATGGGGAGATGAATAAGAGAATGCATTTCAGTTGATTAAGGATAAATTGACTAATACTCCTTTACTTGTTTTACCTAATTTTACTAAAACCTTTGAACTTGAATGTGATGCTTCAGGTTTGGAAATTGGAGATGTGTTAATGCAAAAGAAGGAAAGTCGGTGGCGTACTTCAGCAAGAAATTGAGTGGGGCAGCTTTGAACTATCCTATTTATGACAAGGAGATGTACGCATTGGTTCGAGCGTTGGAGACTTGGCAGCACTATCTATGGCCTAAGGAATTTGTGATCCATACTGATCATGAATCATTAAAATACTTGAAGGGTCAGTGAACAAGAGACATGCACGATAGATGAAATTTATCGAGACATTCTCATATGTAATTTGATACAAGCAGAGTGTGGAAAATGTCGTTGCAGATGCTCTTTCACAAAGGTATGTGTTGTTAAATACTTTTGATACGAAATTACTTGGTTTTGAAAGAATCAAAGAATTATATGTTAATGACCATGATTCCTGTGAAGAGTTTAAATCTTGTCATAAGAATGTTGTGGGTAAATACTTTAAAGTTGATGGATTCTTGTTTCGTGAAAATAAACTGTGTATAACTTGCATGTTTTTTACGTGAATTATTGATTAGGGAATCACATGGGGGTGATTTGATGGGTCATTGTGGTATTGATAAGACTTTATTTGTTTTAAAAGAACATTTTTATTGGCCTCATATGAAACAAGATGTAAAAAGAATATGTGATAGATGCCTTATGCGTCGTCAATTTAAATCTCGTGTTCAACCCCATGGATTGTATACACCATTTCCTATATCTAGTGAGCCTTGGATTGATTTGTCTATGGACTTTGTGTTGGGTTTACCTAGGTCTAAGCATGGCCATGATTCTATATTTGTGGTCGTGGATAGGTTTTCGAAAATGGCACATTTTATTCCATGTCACAAAACTGATGACACATCCCATGTTGCTGATTTATTCTTTAAGAAAATTGTGCGTTTACATGGCATGCCTAAGACAATTATTTTTGATAGAGATACTAAGTTCTTAAGCTATTTTTGGAAGACATTATGGTGTAAGTTAGGTACTAAATTGTTGTTTTCAACTACTTGTCATCCACAAACTGATGGTCAAACTGAAGAAGTTAATAGGACTTTATCTGCATTGTCAAGGGCTATCATTAAAAAGAATATCAAGCATTGGGAATAATTTTTACCACATGTTGAATTTACATACAGTAGATCTGTTCATTCTGCTACTCATTTTTCGCCATTTGAAATTGTATATGGTTTTAATCCTTTAACTCCGTTGGATTTATCACCATTACCTGTTTCTGAGTATACTAACATGGATGGAAAAAAACGTCTGAATTTGTTAAGCAGATACATGAGAAGGCGACGCTCAACATTGAAAGGAGTACGGAACAATATGCAAAGCAGGCCAACAAGGGTCGACGTCGAGTTATCTTTGAATCGGGAGATTGGGTGTGGTTACATATGCGGAAAGAAAGATTCTTAGCTCAAAGATGGTCGAAATTGCTTCCAAGAGGAGATGGTTCATTTCAAGTTCTCGAGCACATTAATGATAATACCTACAAGTTGTATTTACCTAGTGAGTATAATGTTAGTGTCACATTTAACGTTACTGATTTAAGTCAGTTTGATGTAGGTGATCATTTGAGGGTAAATCCTTTTAAAGAGGAGAGTAATGATGAGGACATGCCTAAAAGATTCAAGGAGGGTCTTAACAGTCTAATCAAAGAAGTTTGGAAGGATATGGGTTCGAGTTCGAAGATAATTGAGGTGGATTCCAAGTTCATGAATTTGGTGCAAGTGATTAAGATAAGCCAAGATTCGAAAACAATCGAAGGAGACTTTCTTACCAACTAACGCTGCCGTGCTGGGTTTAATGAAGAACTTGGCGCTGTCACGGCAAGTATTAAGGGAATTTTGTTGAGTTCAGGTGGAACGGCACAGCCACTCCAGCTCTAGGCCATTTTGTGACACTGTCGCGCCAGTCACGCGACACAAATTTTGAGGCATGAATTTTGACGCGTTTTTGGCTAGATTTTTAGGGATTTTTTATATCTTTTCAATTCTAATGTAATTAGGATGCTTTTAGTTAGGATTTTGATAAGATTTTGATTCCAATTTGATTTATCACTTAGTAATTCATTCCTTTTTGGATTCTAGGGTTTTCTTATTAGTATTAATAAGCATGGATGAATGTAATCCATAACATTATTCAGATTTTATCAAAATATACTTATGAGTTTATTCTCTAATTTTGATTCTTTGAAGAATTCCCAAGATATTTCTTAGTTTTCTTTGAGATTCAACTTTAACTTATCATATAACAATACATAGTTGTGTGTGGCGTCTACAAATAAGCGAGGGGTTAATATATTGTGAGAGATTCATCCTACAACTTTGCTAGAAACGATCCAGGTGGCGTCCAACTCACGCAAGTGTACCGTGGAGTCTATTAAGTATTCATCACTTTTCCGATTGCGCATTTGTTGTAACCTTAGAAGCAAAATTGTCTATCAACCAAAAAATATAATCAAGATTATCCACGATGTCAAACAACACTGATAACAACTAATCAGAATACATGTTTACGAACCATTACACATGGAGGCACGTTAATATTGCAATCGACGTTTAGCCCTCCTTGCATTTCGTTCCTCAGTTTCTGCAAGCATCCTCTCTCGATATTGGGGTCATCGTACAACATTCAAAGACTCTTTGTCTTTCATTTATACATATTATATTTTATTTTTTAAGAGAATGTAGAGGCAAGTTTGGGGAACACATGATGTATTAACTGCTTTTGAGAACTTTTTCAAACCAAAAAAGTTCAAGGAGCATGACAAGGGTTTAGATGTAAAAATGATGGCATACATGATCTAAAGTAGAAGCTAGTTCATGAATACCCTTTGCAAGTTATGCGTAAGATACTGGTGACACATAAATAAAGAAAATTCGTATAAACTTATATACAATGCAAATAAAAGTGATAGGTGTAACACTTCATTTTTCAAGGATATACTAATTTGTCTAATTGAAGGATAAAAACTATGTAAGACCTCTTTGTGTCATTCCATCAGACAGGTAGTGTACAATTTCAGTGGAAAAAATTGAATCTAACCTTAAAAATCCAGCCCACTTCCTCCAACCTTCTCTAGAATGAATACTAATATTTAGAAAAGAAACACAACAAAACTCCATAATTAGCATATGTATTAATAAATCCAGTTGCTCAAAAATCCAATAAAAGATTGAGAAACAAGCCTATATGGGAAAAAGCTAAATACAAAAGAGCATCACTAATTTAACATAGATTGAAGAGATTTACTGACATGTGTTGAGTTGGAGCACAAAACTTGTGAAATTGTTTTGCTTGAGTGGAGAATTTGAAAGCTTATATAAGAATCACTCCATGAGATGATGGGATCAGTTTTTGGGTCATCTACCATTGCAAATGTTCATCGATGTTCTCTCTCTGTTCACTCCGATGGAGTTTCGCTCTCTTCTTCGATTGATAATCTAATTCGAAGAATTAGGGTCATGAAGGTGGCCTTGCTGGGTGTCTCAGATATAGGCTCTAAAATATTGAAGAAGATGAAGGTGACTGAAGAGTAAAATAGGAGAAGAGGGAAGATACACAGAGAACGGAAGAGTGGTCTTCCGGAAGACGAAACAACATTCATTCACACATGGGAAAGGATAAGACAGATTCAACGAACCAGAGAAAAAACAAAAAGCCAAATTCAAGACCAACCGATACAACTCGCCTAATTTTGGACTAACCAAGTCGACTCATTAATACAAACCACCCAAGGCAACTCAGCGTCTTTTGCAATTTCATGGATCGCCTTACGTGCTTTTATATATAGGTATTGATTCTTGAGTCCGTCACTAACAATGACAGAATAATATCAATGAATGCTTTGAGAGATGCATAGTCATATCCAAAATCTCATGAACATAAAATTCAGACATTTATCCTTCTCAATCATGCTTTTATGCTTTGTAGAATCCTAAACACAAATTCCCACCATACTTCTCAAGTCCATTTAGTTATAACTATTAGCCTCACTCTCTGTATTGTGAATCATCAACTAATTATAAAAACTAAAAATAAAAATCATATATTGTACTTGCAAACCAAGTTAAAGTAAATAAGAACATCATGGCAAAAAGTAAAAATATAAATGAAATTCATTCATGTTGGTAGATAGATGGTCACATATTATCTAGAAGAAAACTGATTCTGCATTAAAACCAGAACAATAAACGCAAATGTATCGCGAACAAGATGAGGACAAACCAATAACCCATCTTGTGATGCCACAGCACTCAAAAATTTCTTCTCCATTACAATTACATTTGCTTGACCTCAGCTTCATCGCCGCCACTCTTAAGTGCCTTCAATTTTCTGTAACCTGTATCAGTACCAAATATCCTGAAAGAAATGCCACAATCAATTTCAGTAACCAGTACAGTCGTAAAAACTTGAAAGAAAGTATAAAATATAAAACTAGAGACCAATGTGCATATCATATAATAGGAAATTGAGGATTAAGCATCATACGAAAGAAGTAAAATTATGTTAATAGGATAATGATTCCTGTCTTCATCTCAAACACCATCAGATATGTAGTTTGAAAATAAACTAAATGAGACTGAATTAATATTGATCTGAACCATTCAAATATTCCCATCCAATTAACCAGATTGCAATTGTTATCATACAAGTTGTCCACAAAAATAATACAGCAGTGAAAGGAGGACAATGTGACTATGCAAACTTGACACTGGCTAAAAACAACATCGGAGTCCAAACAGTCCTGCAGATGTAGTTTTACTACTTTATTTAGAGTGGACCATGCATGTATTGGTCTTGTTGTAATAATTCTGCAGTGGGTCATGTATGTTTAGCATAGGATACCTTCTTTTTTAAAGAATATGATTCCCTTTGCAAAAAGTATGTAGTGCATGCATTGGATGCCTTCTCTTTAGAAAAGAAAGGAAATCCAATTATTAAAAGTATGAAATGCGTGTAGTTTGTTGAGTTCCACTCTCCATCACTATATAAGGAGAGCTTGTTTCAATTTAGATGCAGATCTAGCCGAAGAATAAAATTTCAGTATGTTTTTTTACTCCATTTCTCACTAATTTTTCTCTCAAGTTTTCTGGAGTAGAATGTATATTCTACACAAACATTTATAGCATTGCTAAAAGAAAGTATGCTATGTTGTTACCTCTAGTAAGAGGATCCTCTACATCAAAAATTCAAAGCATGCATATCAATGATCCGAAGTGTCGATGGCCTGGTTTGTTACTGCAACATGCAGCCTGCATAGTCACTTTGATCTTGCACTTTTGAGTTGTGAGGCTAACTTGGGTTTAACTGCTAGTATATTGCCAGTATACAGACCAGTTAAATACGGCCTCAGCAGGGGAGACTTGCTTTGTAGAGCCATCTGGTTAATAATTATTGGATCTGAGATCCTCCATCTGTGGGTTATCTTGTTTGCCTTGTCTAAATGAGTTCCTAACGATAGAAACCATCTTCTTGATCCAGTCTGGGTGTGGGCTGGAACATGGCAATTTTTCCTATTGGCTTTTGGACTTATCTTACCATTGACTCATTTCTTATGTGTTTCGAAGCCTTCCGATAACAAGGCTGCAAAGGAGCTGACAGCATAGGAGCAGATCGTGGGGAGTTTCGATCATCTCTTATTAGGGAGCCTTCTGCATGGTGATGCACTGTGCTTCTTGGGTTTTCTTTTCTTCTTAATCTCTTCTTCCCAAGGTTCCATCCATCCATCTTCTTCAAAACATTTTGTATATGAAGAACATTTTGTATAGTGACATATGTCAAAATAACAATGGTCATCCCAGAACATATAGACTGGTTTTCCTTATCGATCAAAAGAAAAAATTGGCACTTGGGTACGATTCTCATCCGCCATGTAAGCATTACTATATCCGAATTGAGTAGGAAAATCTGTTGTACATGCTCCTCTTAAAAGTAATCACTGTTTGTCCTCTTGAATTCTTAGAGAAGATGTGGTCTGCATTTTGAATTGGAGCTGGTTGTGTTGGAGAATAACAACATAGCAAAAACAATAACAAGGAAAAGATCGAAAGAAAACAATCACAGAAGACACAAGATTTATGTGGTTCACCCAAAACGTTTGGGCTAGTCCACGCTTGGCGACTAACAGTTTCACTATCTCTTAGAAAATTCGTACATCATACAATTGTAAGATCCCCTCCTTATATAACGAATATAAGTAACCCTAATTCATCCGAAAGTACAAAACTACCCCTATAGACCTACCGGCCCTCCGCTCCAGAAACGGGCTCAGTTACCTTTTGGGAAGCTTTACAATCACCTGTTAATTAAAGTTCGGATCAAGTTTCACCACTAACAGGTTGTTGGTTTTGCTGGTGTCTTTCTTCATAATTTTTTACCCATGTTTCAGGCAACAATTTCAGCAACTTCTAGAAGGAGATTTGTCGGGGGATATGGACACAAGATGACACTTGAGTAAGATCAATGTTGATCAACAAAGCCTCATCTGTTTCATTCGGGACTGTAAGGTCAATCGCATGATTCTGAACACGATGATGCAACGTGTTTCCAAATGTAGTCCCAACTTGAGGTGCTCCAACAGTTTGGATCTGGACCTTTAAGGCTGTTAACAAGTGGGGATCCTGAAGTGGCGCACAAAAAAATCGGGTACAGTGTTATAAACACTGTTCCAGCATTGAAAGTTGTCTGGATGGTGACAATACAAGCATGTTGGTATTCAATAAATCTTGTATTAAGAAGAGCAATTCTAGAAGTAACAGGTAAACCTTTACAACCATAAAAAGTTAGAGCAAGTCGAACTACTCCAAAATGCAAATGAGTGTAACCTTCTCGAAGCCACTGAGCAGGAAAATGTGATGGAATTTCTAGGGTAACATATTGTTCCTCAGAAGTAGTGGGCAGATTGCATTGATCAAATCTGGACGCTTGTGCATATTCTTTTACATTTTTACGGGATGAACTAAGTAAATGAACGAAGAGATTTGTACGGGGATGAAGATGGTTTATGAAATGCAGTGTATAGGTTTATGATAGGTATCTCTGTGAGTGGGGATATTATCTTCATCAAAGATGTGGTGAATATCATACAAATAATTTAATTTATGGGCATTAGATTTTCTATTAGAGGAAGAGTTGGATAAAGTAGGAATTTGGAGAGATGAAGATGAGGTTGAGATTCTTGGAGTACTCATAGTTTAACAGTAGCTTTCTTCCAAAGTATTGTTTATATCCTAAACATAAACATTTAAAATTTTAAAAAAAAAAGAAAAAAAAAAGCCTAATAAATTGGTCTGTATACTGGCAATATACTTGCAGTCAAGCCCAAGTTAGTCTCAGAACTCAAAAGAGCAAGATCAGGGCGACTATGCCGACCACATGCAACAGTAACAAACCAGACTATCGACACTTCGGATCATTGATCTGCAAGCTTTGAATTTCTGATGTAGAAGATCCTCTTACTAAAAGCAACTACATAGCATACTTCATTTTAGCAATGCTATACAAGCTTTTGTTGAATATACACTATACTCATTTAGAAAACTTGAGAGGAAAATTAGCGAGCAATGGAGTAAAGAAACACATTAACTCATCGGCTAGATCGCTCTTGAATTGAAACAAAGCTCTCGTCATATAGTGATGGAGAGTGGAAACCAACAAATTACACACATTTTACACCTTTAATAATTGGATTCCTTTCTATTCTAAAAAGAAAGCATCCAATGCACGCACTACATACTTTTAATAAAGGAGATCCCATTTTTTATAAAGAATGTATCTTATGCTAAACATACATGACCCACTCTAAATAAAGTTGTAAACACGCATCTGGAAGACTGTTTGAAATCCAATGCTCCTTTAGTCGGAGTTAAGGTTGATGTAGTCGCATTGTCCTTCTAGCTCATCTCACATGGTTGGAATGTGCATATTGGGTCATCGCAGTAGAAACATAGATCTTTTGTGGGGCCCTCGGAGATTTCTATTAGAGAAAAATCTAGGGGTGAACCATAATCCCATGGATCTAGGGAGTCTTGGAAAATTGAGTTCGAATAACTTTGATCCAACTGATTAGGGGAATGGCCATGTTCTAAAAGACTAGGGGAATTCGATAGGTTTTTGGATTATTTTTCAAAATCCAAGTAAAACTATCTACAATGGCTTGGTCCTCGCAAACTCCTGGAAGATCATCCCAAGGTGCCTTATTCCCTACAGATTATATCCCACATGGAACAACTCCATAGCTTTCTGCAATTTTCTGAACCTTTTGACAATAGGCTCTCAGACTTCAGAGGAAGTGTCCCACCGAATGTAGAATTTTGACACAATGTCTACTTGGCTACCTGAGTGGAGTTTTGCATGAAGAGCATGGTTAGGGGCTCCCGTGGAGTCTGGGTCATGTGTTTTCAAAAGAAACATGTCATAGACATCCAAATTTGTCCATGTGTATTTTTAGATGGCTTTATGGAAAATTTGTTTCCACCATGACAATGGATGAAACCATTCTAGAAATCCTTCGCATTTAGGAAATTTTTTTTAACTCATTTGCTTCTAATCTGGACATTATGAGACTAATGGGGAGTTGGATGACAATTGTGTGTAGGCAAAGAATGTACAAAGAAATTATAAGACTTCGGAGTCCAGGTGGAGTGTATGAGGAATTGCCGTTACACTGAGAAAAGGAGATGTATGGGAGGGCATCAAGGAATCTTACAAAGTCGTAGCCATAGTTGTTATGGCGTCGCCATGGCATTGCCTAGGCAACGACCGCTAGAGACGCCTTGGACGTCGACCTGTCAAGCCTCGCGCCTCGGTAGTTGGTAGTTGACCCCATGACTCATCATAGCCCATAGACTAGCTATGTGGTGTAAGCTTATTACTTATTAGACTTGTAATGCGTGATGGGTGTTGACTTGGTTGATTTTTATCTTCTACGTAGTGTTTGTTGACTTGTTCTACTAGTTTTCAATGTCAATTGTTTTATTTTTGAATTTTGATTATTTAGTATTCATATAATTGTGTTTTTAATTGTATCCCATGGTGTTAGTTATGATGTTTTGAATTTTAATGTATATAAAATTTTATTGTTCAATATACTTTTAAAGTAAAATAAATAAATGTATAAATTGCACTTTGTTAACAACTTGTCGCCAGATAGACGCCATGGTTGGCGCCTTATCGCCTAGGCGTCTTGGCGGTCAACTAACATCGCGTCTCGCCGTAGCGCCGTGACAACTATGGTCGTAGCACGTCCATAGCGCCCCTAACATAATAAGACTAAATTTAAAAGTTTACATAAATTTTAAACCTTTTAAGTTTTTTCGCTTTTTACAATTTAAATTTTATTATTTCAACTTTACGACACTGCACCTCAATGTCTCTCAACTTTTATAAATCCTTTTAACAACCGAATCTAGTAGTCGAACCATGAAAGTTTTCTATGGCTCGAGGGATGTTCCTAGCCAAACTACTTATGGTCTATTTCAATTTTTGAAAGGCAGAGATTATTTCCTGAATGAAATTATTACTTGGCATATTGGCTTTTAAGGAGTTCTTGTGTTCAACTCTTATCCTTTGGGTTGTGGTTCCACTTGTGGCGAGTTTCTGTTATCTTTATCGGCCAACTTCTATAGAGTGGAGATCTAAAACCTAATTTTACTTCAATTTGTTTTGTCCTCTATTTTCTAATGTCAACCAATGCCTAATCCATATAAAGGTAGGGTAAAGTGTGCTACCAACCCAATTAAAGTGTAAATTTTAAACTTAAAAAGATGAAGAAACCTTTACTTCAAGACACAACAGTAAAATAATAATTGAAGACTACAAAACAGCAGAACCAAAATTCATTGAAATTTGACAGTATCCAAGTAAAATTCTAGTATAGCAATTTAAACCCAACCAACAAAGGGTAAGCCTAGGTAGGTTGTTGTAACCTACTTATCGGTTTCAATCAAAATCCCTAAGCCACAAACTTTGAACAACTACTTTCATACTACATTTCAACTATCTCTACAAGCAGAAACCACCTGATGCATTTGTAGAAATGCTACATTATTGTACCTCAAAAACCCGCCATCTCAAATGAAAGTACCAAACCCTAGCATATCGCAATCCTGCTGTAGAATATTTTGTTCATCTGCAGAAACTTGCTAACAAAGATCTAATGCAATAAACAACTTTTTAAGAACAATATTTAGTCCCTCCAAAGTGTGAGTTGACTCTGGGGAAGCAAGAAGTGCTTTAAGCTTAACACGTCTCATTTTAGTCAAATGCCTAAAACTCAGTTCAGAGTGGTTGTGGCAATGCAGATTTTCAAAACTAACTTGCAGATACAATTTTCATGTTCATTGTTTTTATAGTTTAGGTTGAAATTGTCATTTTGATGCACGTAAGAACCTTCAACAAATTACACAGCAAGCACTGGAATAAGTGTAAAAGAGTTGTAGAAATATTCAGTAACAATTCTACCAATATTGAACATAGTTGATCAGATTATAGGGCAGCATTTAAATTCATAGTGTTTCAAACCAGAAAGTTATTTTCTATTCCAATGCAAAACAAACCCTTACCAGTCCATGTAAACGAAAGTTGAAGAGTAGTTTCCAGACTTGGTATAGAGCAGCCGGTGATGATAATCATGGAAATCAGCACTGAAAATTATTTGTACAGAACTATCAGGCATAATAGCTAATAAAGGTATTACTATCAAATACTGTCAGCTATGAACGAGCTAAAAGAAAACTTCTATACTAACCCCCCATATAAGGGCAAGAAGTTTGAAATGCTCCATGGAAAATGGTAACCACAATGTGCCTCAACAGTCTCCAGGACTCTTACTACCATCCACAACCACAGTGTGATCAGATGGGGCCCAGTGATGGCAGGACCAACAATTGTAGCAAATCCAAGAAACAGTATTTCAACAGGGTGAGCGTATTCAGAAGTCAGTCCAAAGGGTGTCGCATACCTGAATATCAAGACACATTAACAAACATACTGAAAGCATTCACATTAAAATGAATCTCTTTTCACTTACTCATGATGGACACTGTGAACATGCGTGTATAAAAATTTTGTATGCAAAATCCTGTGTCCCCAATAGAAGACAAAATCTTCTATGATGAAGTAAAATAATATCTGAGTTGAAATTACTTTCCTGCAACATGAGATTCAGAAACATTACGAAAAATAAAGTAGCAGTAACAGTTAAAGATTCTACAATTGTTTGGTGTTGATAATTATATTTATCTGGAAGGAATGAGAAAATTGTATATAATATATGATTCGAAAATACAGCTTTAGTATCTAAAGAACCTGAAAATACCAGGACGGCAGTGGGAGACTACTTCGCATGCCCATGAATCTAAAGACAGGATATGAGAAAATCATAACTGGTAGGTTGACACATAAATGATACAGCACTAGGCGAGTAATACATTTCTCCTGAGCTTCAGCAGTGTTAACTTTCTTCTGCATTTACCAGAAATTATTACTATTAATAAAAATTAAAAATATTAAGCAAGACGAGGCCAAACATGATTGAAGGATGTACTATCAGTATGTCTATCAATTTTTATTTTTTTTTGGCTTTGTAATGCCTACCAAATTTCTTAATGTCAGCAATAAGATATGTTGACGTATCAGAAAGAAACCTATTAGCTCAAGGGAATAATTAACTCCTATGATATGTTAAAAACTATCAGTTGTGTTATAAAACTTAAGAAATAACAAAAGATGAAAGATAGAAATTTTAGGAATTTCTCCTTGGTGTGTTTTCTTTCATTTGATAAATTGTCTTTTATAGGCAAAGAAGTGGAACACACATCCAACAAAGATAATCAAATCATAGACTAGACCAATGATCTAATTTATAGCCAATGACTTGAGATCATTAGGAAATCATACAATATTATAACACTCCCCCTTGATTTCCTATTTGATTTCTTAAGATAGAATATTAGGTCTCATTAAAAATCTTGCTAAGAAAACCCAGTGGGAAAAAACTTAGCAAAGGGAAAAATAGTACATCTCCCCCTCAAAAGGAATTCATTACTCCTTGATGAAGTGTTTTGATAAGTCTTTCAGTTGACACATTCCGATCTTATTCTGAAGTTTTGCAAACGTTACATTTGGTAGTGACTTTGTGAATAAGTCAACTAGATTATCATATGATCCAATTTAATGCACATCTATATCACTATTTTTTTGCAGCTCGTGTGTAGAAGAATTTAGGTGAAATGTGTTTTGTTCTATCTCCCTTGATGTATCCTCCTCTAAGTTGAGCAATGCATGCAGCGTTATCCTCATACATAATTGTAGAAATATCTTTGATTGATGGTAATCCGCGTGACTCTTGGATATGCTGAATGAATAATTAACATCAACCAAACACACTCTCTATTTGCTTCATGTATTGCAAAAATCGCTTGAGTGATTCGATGTAGTTGTCATAGTATGCTTTGTGAATTTCCAGGATATAGCCATGTCACAATATGTAAATACATAGCCTATTTGTGATCTCTCAATGTGTGGATCTGATAAATATCATGCCTCAACATATCCAACTAATCGCGACGTTGAATCTCTTGGATAAAATAATCCAAGATCTATACTTCCACGGAGTTATCTCAAAATGTGTTTGATCTCATCCCAATGCCTCTTAATCGGAGAAGAATTGTATCTTCCAACAAGTTGACAGCAAGAGTAATATCGGGTACAGTTTGAAAGATACATAAGAACACCTATTGCACTTAGATATGAAACTTCAGGTCCAAGAACTTCTTCCCAACTTTCTAGAGGTCAAAATGGATCTTTATATGGATCTTTATCAACTTCTAGAGACCGAACAACCATTGAGGTAGTCAAATGGTGAGCTTTATCCATATGAAATCGACTAAAAATCTTTTCAGTATATTTGAATTAATAAACAAAAATTTCAGATGTTAAATACTCCACTTGTATTCCCAAACAGAATTGTCTTTCTAAGATCTTTCATTTCAAATTCATCTTTTAATTACGTATTTATTCTTGTGAGTTCTTCTGGAGTACCTACAAAATTCAAATAATCTATATATACAGCAATGATGGCAAATCCACTGTGTTTTCTTAATAAAAACTCATGGGCATACTTGATTATTTGTATACCACATACGACCGGACTCTTTCAACCCATATAATGTCTTTTATTGAATAATCAATAAGTCGATTATACCACATACGACCAGACTGTTTCAACCCATATAATGAGCGTTGCAACTTTATTAAATATATGTGAAGAGACTTTTGTGATCCAGCCATTTCTAATCCTTCAAGAATTATCATGTAGATCTCACTGCCAAGTGAGCTATATAAGCATGTTGTTACAACAACCATCATACGTGTTTCCAAACCTTCCAGGGTTACCATACCTAGTAGAAAGAGAAAAGTGACTCCATTCATTACTGGAGAGTATGTATCTTAATAATCAATATCAGGTCTTTGTGAAAACCTTGAGCTACAAATTGGCTTTTGTATCTCACAATTTCATTTTTTTCTCATTTCGCTTTCGTACAAATATCCATTTGTTTCCAACCGGGATTACTCCCAACGGTGTTTGGACTACTGGTCCAAATACTACCCTTTTCAATAATGATTGTAGCACAGTTTAAATAGCATCTTTCTATTTTGGCCAATCTTTTCTTCTCCGACTTTCTTCCACGTTTTGTGTTTCAGGATCAATATCAGGAATCATAGTAATATCTGATGCTATAGAGAAAACAAATATATCATCAATCATGACTTTGCTTCGATCCCATATTCTCTCATTTTGTAACTAATTTATTGAGATCTCTTGGTATTCATCTCTTATCCATTCGATGAGATTTTGTACCTCTTCTAGGGGTATTCCCACTTTTGGAATAAGTGCTACTTCTGGAGCTGGTATTACTTCTGGGACTTCCTTATTTACTTTTTGTTTTTGTAGTGTCTTTTACACCAACCGGTCTTCCAAGTTTCTGGGGCTTCCTTATTCTTCTGTTGCCTTATTTGTCAATTCTTTGATAATAGGTATTTATATTTTTGCTGGAGTATTCACTGCAGATGTATGTAACTTTATCACTTTCCTATCATCATTAAATGCATCTGGCATTTTATTTGCAATATTTTGTAAATAAATAATTCTTTGGATTTCAATTTTACATTGTCCTATGCGAGATCAAGTGAATTTAATTCTGATGCATTCCATGATATTTCAGAGGGTTTCTTATTTAAAAGTTTTCCTCCTAACGGTGGAAATACAAATTCATCAAAATGACAATATGCATAGCGTGCGGGAAAAACATCTCCAGTTAAAGGCTCAAGATATCTAATAATCGAAGAAGAATCAAAACCAACATAAATTCTAATTCTTCGTTTGGCTCCCATTTTAGTCGTTTGTGGATGTGCAATTGGAACATATACTGCAGTTCCAAAAACTCGAAGGTGTGAGATGCTGAAAATCTGACCAAGAACTAACTGTAAAGGAAATTATTTATGAAGAGACATTGACCTCACTCGAATGATGGTTGCAGCGTGAAGAATTGCACGACTCCAAACTTATGTAGGTAAGTTGCCCCTTAATATTAATGGACGTGCAAATCAGTTGAAGTCTTTTTATTAAAGATTCAGCTAAACCATTTTGTGTATGTACATGAGCAACAGAATGCTCAATTGAGATTCCAATAGTCATACAAAAGTCATTAAATGTCACTGATGAAAATTCAGTAACTTGATTATTTGAGCAAGAAGTTTAGAGAAGACAAAATTTCGAGATGAGAGGAGACAAACATAAGCATATATTAAAACCATGAAATATCGAAATGGGCCAGACAATGGATGAATGGGTCCACAAATGTCTCCTTGGAATATCTCTACGAATTTTGAGGTTTCATTATAAACTTTTGCTGATGATGGCTCAAACAATTAATTTTCCTTGAGAACATGCAGCCCAAGGAAAATCACTACCAGAAAAAACCTTCTGATTCGTGAGATAATGACTAGTAGCATTTTCAATAATGCGACGCATCATAAACGTGTCTGGATGACCGAGTCTTCAATGTCAAAACATAAAGGATTTGGGATCTATGAATTTTGGAGTCACAACAGTATGAGACTTAATTGCTTTAATATTCATAGTATATAACCCAGAAGAAATTAATTGAAGTTTTTCTATAATGTTTTTCTTTCCAAAAATAGTAGAAGTGAGGAAGAGATATTCATAATCATTTTCATTTGTTGTTTCAATGTGAAAACCTTCTAGTCGAATAAATTTAAAGCTAATCAAATTTCTTCTTAATTTACTAGAATATAGAGCATTTTTTTATAAAATATTGTGTCTCATTTGATAACATGAAACTAGCTTTTTCAAATCCCTTAATTAAACTTGATATGCAAGAGATAGTTCTCACGCTTCCCTTATCTTTGGTTAGTTGTGAAAAATATTCTCATTTTGAAAGATTGTAGAGTTGTTGCACTATCTGTTAAACATATATCTTCCATATCCATTAAAGTTGGTATGACTCGTATAAAAATAAATTAGAAAAAACATACATTATTCATGAGGAACGCATAATATTATACATGCAGGGTACAAAATGAAAACTAATAATATTAGAATAATGCAAGAGACACAACTTATTCTACAACTATTTTACAATTTATTGATGTGTCATACTCCATCTCAGCTTTTATGTGTGGTCGAAGACTACATTGAAGCAATTTGTTCATCAATATGTTGAGGTGGAGTATGCCACATCAGCAAATTGTAAAATAGTTGTAGAATAAGTTGTGTCTTTAGCATTACTCATAATATTATACATACAGGGTGCTTAATAATGACAAGAAACTAATCGATAACCCAAAAGGTGCTTTCAGATGGTCCATTAATGTCGTCGAACTTTTTCTCATTGTTGATTAGCATCAACAATATTCATTTGATAGTTAACAAAGTTTGTTTTTGCCACTCTTTGTTCTTTAGAAACTCCCATAAATTAACCAGATGCCCTGGCGTACGACAGGTACGCGACCAATGCCCATTCATCCCACACCTGAAACAAACATCTGATTTGTTCTTTGTCTGTGCTGCATTTTCTTTATTTTTTCTCAGCCCAGACTCTTGCCACTTCTAGTGCCCTGAATTGTTGCAATTTTGGAATTTGTTGTTATGATCCGTCCCTAAAACTTATTATTTTGCCATCCCATTGTCACGTTTATTTTGCTGGAATGATGTGTTGTTAATGTCTGGCAATGGGGTAGAACTCGTTGGCCCTACTTGATGGTTTTTCAACAACAATTCATTATTTTTTTCCTCAACAAAGAGGATAGACAATAAGTCATTGAATTTTGTGAACTTTGTCTATATATTGTTGTGGCGGAATCATGTTGGTGCGATGAAAAGTTGAAAGCGTTTTTTCTAACATTTGGTTTTAGAAACTTGATCCCCACACAAGGTCAAAGTAAAGGTTATTCTATAGATATTGGAGTACTATACTTCGTAATTGATTTATAATCTTGTAGCCTTAAATTAAGCCACTAATAATATTATACATACAGGGTGCTTAATAATGACAAGAAACTAATCGATATCCCAAAGGTGCTTTCAGATGGTCCAGTAATGTCATCAAACTTTTTCTCATTGTTGATTATTGTTGGAGCATCAACAATATTCATTTGATGGTTAACAAAATTTGTTTTTGCCCCTCTTTCTTTGTTCTTTTGAGACTCCCGGTATAAATTAACCAGATGCCTTGGCGTACGACAAGTATGCAACCAATGCCCTTTCATCCCACACCTGAAACAAACATCAGGTTTGTTCTTTGTCTGTGCTGCATTTTCTTTATTTTTTCTCGGCCCAAACTCTTACAACTTTTGGTGCCCTGAATTTTTGCGATTTTAGAATTTGTTGTTATGATCTGTCCCTGAAACTTCTTATTATTTTGCCATCCATTATCACGTTTATTCTGCTAGAATGATGTGTTGTTAATGTCTGGCAATGGAGTAGAACCCATTGGCCCTACTAGATGGTTTTTCAACAACAATTCATTATTCTTTTTCGCAACAAAAAGGATAGACAATTAGTCATTAAATTTTGTGCACTTTGTCTATATTGTTGTGGCAGAATCATGTTGGTGAGATGAAAAATGTTGAAAGCGTTTTTTCTAACATTTGGGTTTTAGAAACTTAATCCCCACACAAGGCTAAAGTAAAGGTTATTCTATAGATATTGGAGTACTATACTCCGTAATTGATTTATAATCTTGTAGCCTTAAATTAAGCCGCTAAAAGTTGGCATTAAGGAGAACAACCAATTTTTGGTGGTCAAATCTCTCCTTTTGTTGTGTCGATAAGGTCAAAGAATCTTTGATTGTTAAATACTCAGTTTTCAATCCTTCATCAATGTGATGACGAAGAAAAATTATGGTTAGTGCATTTTGTGATATAGTTGTTGTGTTTCCCGATTCAATGGTTTTTTCTAGCCCATTTGCCCTAAGGTGTATTTCTGCATCAAGTGTCCAAGCCAAATAGTTGTCTCCAGGGATTTTCAAAATTGAAAATTTTTATTTTTGCTAGGTTTGCCATCTATTCTGGTTAAAACATAATAATTTCCATTACTTATTAACACATGTAATAAATAATTGCATGCATGATAGGGAGTCCCAGAAGTAATACCAGCTCCAGAGAACTATTTGGCTTGGACACTTGATGCAGAATTACACCTTAGGGCAAATGGGCTAGAAAAAACCATTGAATCGGGAAACACAACAACTACCTCACAAAATGCACGAGCCATAATTTTTCTTCGTCATCACATTAATGAAGGATTGAAAACTGAGTATTTAACAATCAAAGATCCTTTGACCTTATCGACACAACTAAAGGAGAGATTTGACCACCAAAAATTGGTTGTTCTCCCTAATGCCAAATTTTAGCGGCTTAATTTAAGACTACAAGATTATAAATCAATTACGGAGTATAGTACTCCAATATCTATAGAATAACCTTTATTTTGGCCTTGTGTGGGGATCAAGTTTCTAAAACCCAAATGTTAGAAAAAACGGTTTCAACATTTTTCATCGAACCAACATGACAAAGTTCACAAAATTCAATGACTTATTGTCTATCCTCTTTGTTGCAGAAAAGAATAATGAATTGTTGTTGAAAAACCATCAAGTAGGGTCAACGGGTTCTACTCCATTGTCAGACATTAACAGCACATCATTCCAGCAGAATAAACGTGATAATGGATGGCAAAATAATAAGAAGTTTCAGCGACAGATCATAACAACAAATTCTAAAATCGCAACAATTCAGGGCACCAGAAGTGGCAAGAGTCTGGACCGAGAAAAAATAAAGAAAATGCAGCACAAACAAAGAACAAACCAGATGTTTGTTTCAGGTGTGGGATGAAAGGGCATTAGTCGCGTACCTGTCGTACGCCAAGACATCTGGTTAATTTATACCGGGAGTCTCAAAAGAACAAAGAAAGAGTGGCAAAAACAAACTTTGTTAACCATCAAATGAATATTGTTGATGCTCCAACAATAACCAACAATGAGGAAAAGTTTGGCGACATTACTGGACCATCTGAAAGCACCTTTTGAGATATCGATTAGTTTCTCGTCATTATTAAGCACCCTGTATCTGTACGTATAATATTATTAGTGGCTTAATTTAAGACTACAAGATTATAAATCAATTACGGAGTATAGTACTCCAATATGTATAGAATAACCTTTACTTTGGCCTTGTGTGGGGATCAAATTTCTAAAACCCAAATGTTAGAAAAAAACGCTTTCAACTTTCCATCGCACCAATATGATTCTGCCACAACAATATAGACAGTTCACAAAATTCAATGACTTATTGTCTATCCTCTTTGTTGCGGAAAAAATAATGAATTGTTATCGAAAAACCATCAAGTAGGGCCAACGGGTTCTACCTCATTGTCAGACATTAACAACACATCATTCCAGCAGAATAAATGTGATAATAAATGGCAAAATAATAAGAAGTTTAAGGGATGGATTATAACAACAAATTCTAAAATCGCAACAATTCAAGGCACCAGAATTGGCAAGAGTCTGGGCCGAGAAAAAATAAAGAAAATGCAATACAGACAAAGAACAAATCAAATGTTTGTTTCAGGTGTGGGATGAAAGGGCATTGGTCACGTACCTGTCGTACGCCAAGGCATCTGGTTAATTTATACCGGGAGTCTCAAAAGAACAAAGAAAGAGTGGCATAAACAAACTTTGTTAACCATCAAATGAATATTGTTAATGCTCTAACAATAACCAACAATGAGAAAAAGTTTGGCGACATTACTGGACCATCTGAAAGCACCTTTTGGGATATTGATTAGTTTCTTGTCATTATTAAGCACCCTATATGTATAATATTATTAGTTTTTATTTTGTACCCTGCATGTATAATATTATGCGTTCCTCGTGAATAATGTATGTTTTTTCTAATATATTTTTGTGTCATTCCAACTTTAATGGATATGGAAAATATATGTTTAGCAGACAGTGCAACAACTCTACATTCTTTCAAAGTGAGAAAATATTTTTCACAACTAACCAAATCTAAGGGAAGCGTGGAAACTATCTCTTGCATATCAAGTTTAATCAAGGGATTTGGAAAAGTTAGTTTCATGTTACAAAATGAGACACAATTCTTTATCAAAAAATACACTATATTCTAGTAAATCAAGAAGAAATTTGATTAGCTTTAAATATATTCGACTAAAAGGTTTTCACATTGAAAAAACAAATGAAAATGATAATGAATATCTCCTGATCACTTCTACTATTTTTGGAAAGAAAAACAACCTAGAAAAATTTCATTCAATTTCTTTTGGGTTAGATACTATGAATATTAAAGCAATTGAGTCTGTTGTGACTCCAAGATTCATAGATCCCAAATCCTTTATGCTCTCTGACATAAAAGACTCAGTCATCCAGGCACGTTTATGATGGGTCGCATTATTGAAAATTTTACTAGTCATTCTCTCACGAATCAGAAGATTTTTTCTAGTAGTGATTTTCCTTGGGCTGCATGTTCTCAAGGAAAATTAATTGTTCGACCATCACCAGCAAAAGTTTATAATGAAACCCCAAAATTCCTAGAGAGATTCCAATGAGACATTTGTGGACTCATTCATCCATTGTCTGCCTCATTTCGATATTTCATGGTTTTAATATATGCTTCAACTAGATGTCTCATGTTTGTCTCCTCTCCTTTCGAAATTTTGCATTCTCTAAACTTCTTGCTCAAATAATAAAGTTAAGGTACGGGCTCAGTTCCCAGATCATCCAATCAAGTCAATTCAACTTGATAATGCAACTGAATTTTCATCAATGACATTTAATGACTTTTGTATAACTATTAGAATCTCCATTGAGCATTTTGTTGCTCATGTACATACACAAAATGGTTTAGCTGAATCTTTAAAAAAAAGACTTCAACTGATTTGCACGTCCATTAATATTAAGGGCCAACTTACCTACCTAAGTTTGGAGTCGTGCAATTCTTCACATTGCAGCCATCCTTCGAGTGAGGCCAACATCTCTTCATAAATATTTTCCTCTACAGTTAGTTCTTGGTCAGATTTCCAACATCTCACACCTTCTAGTTTTTTGAACTGCAGTATATGTTCCAATTGCACCTCCACAAAGGACTAAACTGGGAGCCCAACGAAGAATTGGAATTTATGTTGGTTTTTATTCTTCTTCTATTATCAGATATTTTGAGCCTTTAACTGAAGATGTTTTTCCTACACGCTATGCATATTGACATTTTGATGAATTTGTATTTCCACCGTTAGGAGGAAAACTTTTAAATAAGAAACCCTCTAAAATATCATAAAATGCATGAGAATTAAATTCACTTGATTCTCGCACAGGACAATGTGAAATTGAAATTCAAAGAATTGTTTATTTACAAAATATTGCAAATAAAATGCCAGATGCATTTAATGATACTAGAAAAGTGATAAAGTCACATACATCTGCAGTGGATACTCCAGCAAAAATATAAATACCTATCATCAAAGAATTGACAAATAAGGCAACAGAAAAATCTAAACCACGCCAGAAACTTGGAAGACCGGTTGGTGCAAAAGACACTACACCACAAAAACAAAAACGTAAATAAGGAAGTCCCAGAAGTAATATCAGCTCCAGAAGTAGCACTTATTACAAAAGTGAAAATACCCCTAAAAGAGGTACAAAATCTCACCGAATGGATAAGAGATGAATACCAAAAGGTCTCAATAAATTATTTACAAAATGAGAAAATATGGGATCGAAGCAAAGTCATGATTGATGATATATTTGCTTTCTCTATAGCATGAGATATTACTATGATTCCTGACATTGATCCTGAACCACAAAACGTGGAAGAAAGTCGGAGAATAAAAGATTGGCCAAAATGGAAAGATGTTATTTAAACTGTGCTACAATCATTATTGAAAAGGAAATTAATTGGACCAGTAGTCCAAACACCGTTGGGAGTAATCCCAGTTGGAAACAAATGGGCATTTGTACGAAAGCGAAATGAGAAAAATAAAATTGTGAGGTACAAGCCCGACTAGTAGCTCAAGTTTTTTCACAAATACCTGGTATTGATTATCAGGATACATACTCTCCAGTAATGAATGGAGTCACTTTTCGCTTTATACTAAGTATGGCAACCATAGAAGGTTTGGAAACACGTCTGATGGATGTTGTAATAGCATACCTATATGGCTCACTTGATAATGAGATCTACATGAGAATTCCTGAAGGATTAAAAATAGTTGAATCACAAAATCCCCGTCAAATATATTTAATCAAGTTGCAACGCTCATTATATGAGTTGAAACAGTCTGGTCGTATGTGGTATAATCGACTTGGTGAATATTTAATAAATGACGAGTATACAAATAATCAAGTATGCCCATGTGTTTTTATTAAAAAAACACCAAGTGGAGTTATCATCATTGCTATATATGTGGATAATTTGAATCTTGTAGGTACTCCTGAAGAACTCACAAGAACTGCTACTTATTTAAAAGATTAATTTGAAATGAAAGATCTTGGAAAGACCAGATTCTGTTTAGGAATACAAGTGGAGCATTTAAAATCTGAAATTTTTGTTCATCAATCTACATACACTGAAAAAGTCATTTTCATATGGATAAAGTTCACCCTTTAACTACCCTGATTGTTGCATAATCTTTAGAAGTTAGAAAAAAATCCATTCTGACCTCTAGAAAGTTCTTGGACCTGAAGTTCCATATCTAAATGCAATAGATGCTTTTATCTATCTTGCAAACTGTACACGACCCGATATTACTTTTGATGTTAGCTTGTTGGCAAGATACAGTTCTTCTCCGACTAAGAGGCATTAGGATAAGATCAAACACATTTTGAGATGCCTCCGTGGAAGTATAGATATTAGATAATTTTATCCAAGAGATTCAAAGTTGCAATTAGTTGATATGCCGATGCAGGATATTTATCAGATTTACACAATGGGAGATCACAAACAGGTTATGTATTTACATATTGTGACACGGCTATATTCTGGAAATCCACAAAGCAAACCATGACAGCTATATCTTCAAATCACTCAGAGATTCTCGCAATACATGAAGCAGGTAGAGAGTGTGTTTGGTTGAGATCAAGTATTCAGCATATACAAGAGTCATTCGGATTACCATCAATCGAAGATATTCCTACAATTATGTATGAGGATAACACTGCATGCATTGCTCAACTTAGAGAAGGATATATCAAGGGAGATAGAACAAAACACATTTCACCTAAATTCTTCACACACACGAGCTGCAAAAGTAGGGTAATATAGATGTGCATCAAATTCGATCATGTGATATAATCTAGTCGACTTGTTCACAAACTCACTACCAAATGCAACATTTGCAAAACTTCGGAATAAGATTGGAATGCGCCAACTAAAAGACTTCTCACAACACTTCATCAAGGAGTAATGAATTCCTTTTAAGAGGGAGATATGTACTCTTTTTCCCTTCGCTAAGTTTTTTCCCACTGGGTTTTCTTAGCAAGGTTTTTAATTAGACATAATCTTCTATCTTAGAAAATCAAGGGTTAGTGTTATAATATTGTATGATTTCCTAATGATCTCAAGTCAATGGATATAAACTAGATCATTGGTCTAGTTTATGATTTGATTATCTTTCTTGGATTTGTGTTCCACTTCTTTGCCTATAAAAGACAACTTATCAAATGAAAGAAAACATGCCAAGGAGAAATTACTAAAATTTCAATCTTGCATCTTCTTTTTTATAAAGAGTAATTTCCCGACCTTGCAACCAGACTATGTCTCCCCTTCCCGAACAAAACTTTCAATAACAGGCTTACGTCTGCGGTCCGTAACCCCTAATGCTTTCTTCAAGTGGGAGTCGAACTCAAGACATCCGGGTTTACAGCTGGACCCAAGTTCTCCTTTAAACCACCGAGGCAAACGGCGGGATTTTACATCTTTTGTTATTTCTTAAGTTTTATAACAAGATAGAAATTTTAGGAATTTCTCCTTGGTGCATTTTCTTTCCTTTGATAGGTTGCCTTTTATAGGCAAAAAAATTGAACACAAATCCAACAAAAATAATCAAATCATAGACTAAACCAATGGTCTAGTTTATAGCCATTGACTTGAGATCATTAGAAAATCATACAATATTATAACAAGTTGCTAATTATTCAATAAAGTGAAACGAATTGTTTTGCTTTTCATGTTTTTGTTGTACATGTATTCTTCATCCAGGCCGATGTTTCTTAAGCGAAGTAAAACTTCTACTCGCAATTTGAAAACTTGTTGGTTCCACAAAAACTTGCAAAATGTGGCTTAAATACACAAAAGCCAAATAACCCATCTTTCAACAAAAACCAGACCCATACATTACGACTATAACGCATGACAAGGATAATTACAAGTTAAGATTTTTTTAAAAAAAAATAGCTTCTTACAGGAAGATATATATAGAACCTCAACGTAACGTGCTAAATTAAAATTTTAAGTAAGATAAAGACTTTAATACAACGATGCAGGATCCAAGCATCCAACTATATCATGAAGTTGAAATCCCAACATAATTTTTGGACTAGGAGGTTTTGTTATCTAGAACATTTAATGGACTGCATCAGGCTCCGGTAATTGGAGTAAACTTGAACTAGAGGCAGATACCAACCAATAAAAGAAAAAAGAACCTTCCCCATCAAGGGAGGGAAAGGACTCGCCTACAATACATTGGAGTCCTGAAGCACCACCACAAACGCCACTGCGTGTCCACCTGCAGTGCGGTAAGGCACCAAAAAAGAAACTAGAGCCAGAAACTTTATACTAGAAAAGGGTAAAATGCAAAGTTGACCACTGAACTTTAGTGATTTTTGGGTATTGAGCCCCCTTTTGTTGATCAACGCAAATTGAGCCCCTTTCTATTAAAAAAATTAGATTTTGAACCCCAGGGCGCCACATGAGCGTTGACCGCCTACGTGGCACCAGTTGGCACCAATGACGTGGACTTTTGTATACTTTTGCCGAATTAATTGCCAAAAACCTGTTCTTCCCAAGATTCGAACCCAAAATCCAAAGTTTGAAATTTTGACCATGATACCACTTGAGCACTATGAACCTTGTTAAATTATCCCTAGAATTAAGTTTTGTATTAAATCAATTCACTTTCCCCAAGAGCATATGAAAAGAAAAATGTACCCATCAGTATATACTCGGCAAGTAATACTGAAAATACAAACACAAATATTTATTTGTCTTCGCACGAGATGTTTCATTTAAAAATGAATAATACTTATGCAATGATTTATAGTAATTTATGACAAACAGAAAAAAAAACTCTTTAAAATTTTTAAATATCTTTTGAAGTACTCTTATTTTTTTGAATTTGATAACAAAAATGAAAAGGAAAGTAAAACCATCAAGTTCTTTCTATTTCCCGCTATTAACACTACATACCATAATAATTAATAAATAAAAGAAAATATTTATATGAAATTTATTATAAAAAAGAAAATGAAAAACAAGAGCTCCAGCCACACTGAAATTAGCCAAGTAGCTATTTTTTTTCTGGTTTATCAGTTGCCACTTTAAGGACAAAAACCCTCAAAAAAGCCTAGACTGAGTTCTGAGGCAGAGAACCAGACACAGAATACGAATATGGGAAAGAAAGATCAGCAACAACAAGAAGAGCTTCTAAAAACCCTAGGAGATTTCACCAGTAAAGAAAATTGGGACAAATTCTTCAGCATCAGAGGCACTGATGACTCCTTCGAGTGGTACGCCGAGTGGCCTCAGCTTCGTGGCCCCCTTCTCTCTCACCTTTCCGACAAGGAGACACCATCGCCGCCACAGGACTCCTCCACTAGCTACACCCCCACCACCGGAGCACATATTTTGGTTCCCAACTGTGGCAATTCCCCACTAGCCATAGTTCACGATTCATGAAAATCAAAATTGAAACCCTAAGCTTGAGGAGAGAGAATCCTGCTCGAATTATTTCTTTGGACAAAAGTTATAATAAATTGATTTCAAACTAACAAAAGTTATAATAAATTATAATAAAAGTTAATATAAATTAATTAAATAAATTAATTTTTTAGTACAAAATTAATAAATTATAAAAATTAATAAATTAAGTTAATATAAATTGAATTATAATAAATTGATTTAGTACAAAAGTTAATTCTTTGGACAATCTAACAATTAAGCTAGTTGTGCTTGGGTGGCCTCATGCCCAAAATTTCAAACTAGAGGTTCTAGGTTAAATCTGGGAAGCACCATGTTTTTAAGAATTAATTTTGAAAAAGTCCACGTCATCGGTGCCAGCTGGTGCCACGTAGGCCGTCAACGCACATGTGGCGCCCAGAAGCTCAAAATCTAAATTTTTTAATAAAAAGGGGCTCGATTTGCGTTGACCAACAAAAGGGGGCTCAATACCCAAAAACCACTAAAGTTCAGTGGTCGACTTTGCATTTTATCCTACTAGAAAAATCCACCAGTTTTTACTTCTTGTAATCACCGGTTTGTATAAGAAACTATTATCTGAAAGTGTTGCTTCTATTTAAGAAAGGAAAATATACTTAGATTTACCTTTAATATTACATAATTGAATTCCTCCAAGATGATAAAATCTAACTAGAGTAATTAGACTCAAAATTGCATCTCCATCCACACCAACTTTAAATGACAGCAGAGCCCTCTCAGGATTTAGTACTTCAAAATCTTCGTTAAACTTTCTCTGACCATCTTTACAACCCTCCTCATTCTTATACACTTCATACTTGTCTTTTAGGATTCATCTCAACATGCTAACTTGGTCACATGTGAGGTATAGGATGACAGTCCATTATTTGTTACACTTTATCCATGCGAATAACATCATCAGGAAGATCAGTGTCCCGCATCAGAACTTAGGCAGCTACTTAATTAACATCATAAGATATTAAAGTCAATACCTAAGAATGCTTCTTTCATTTCTACGATTAATACTTCTATTATTCACTGTCCTTGGTCGATATTAACACTGTCTTTTGGACATTGAACAGACTTGATGCAAGTATTTAGAGACTACCCCGATGGTTGTTCACTCTTTAGAAGTTGATAAAGATCCATTTGACCTCTAGAAAGTGGGGAAGAAGTTCTTGGACCTGAAGTTTCATACCCAAGTGCAATAGATGTTTTTATGTATCTTGCAAATTGTACACGACCCGATATTACTTTTGATGTCAACTTATTGGCAAGATACAGTTCTTCTCCGACTAAGAGGTATTGTGATAGGATCAAACACATTTTGAGATACCTCCGTGGATGTATAGATCTTGGATAATTTTATCCAAGAGATTCAACGTCGCGATTAGTTGGATATGCCGAGCAAGATATTTATCAGATTTACACAATGGGAGATCACAAACAGGTTATGTATTTACATATTGTGACATGGCTATATCCTGGAAATCCACAAAGCAAACCATGACAGCTACATCTTCAAATCACTCAGAGATTCTCGCAATACATGAAGCAAGTAGAGAGTGTGTTTGGTTGAGGTTAATTATTCAACATATCCAAGAGTCATACGGATTACCATCAATCGAAGATATTCCTACAATTATGTATGAGGATAACGATGCATACATTGCTCAACTTAGAGGATGATATATCAAGGGAGATAGAACAAAACACATTTCACCTAAGTTCTTCTACACACATGAGCTGCAAAAGTAGGGTAATATAGATGTGCATCAAGTTCGATCATGTGATAATCTAGTCGACTTATTCATAAAATCACTACCAAATGCAACGTTTGCAAAACTTCGGAATAAGATTGGAATGCATCAACTAAAAGACTTCTCACAACACTTCATCAAGGAGTAATGAATTCCTTTTAAGGGGGAGATATGTACTCTTTTTCCCTTCGCTAAGTTTTTTCCCACTAGGTTTTCTTAGCAAGGTTTTTAATGAGACATAATCTTCTATCCTAAGAAATCAAGGGTTTATAATATTGTATGATTTCCTAATGATTTCAAGTCGATGGCTATAAACTATATCATTGGTCTAGTTTATGATTTGATTATCTTTGTTGGATTTGTGTTCCACTTCTTTGCCTATAAAAGGCAACTTATCAAATGAAAGAAAACAAGCCAAGGAGAAATTACTAAAAATTTTATCTTGCATCTTCTTTTTTGATAAATAGGAATTTTCCGGCCTTACAACTAGACTATGTCTCCCCTCTCCGATCAAGACTTTCAATAACAGGCTTACGTCTGCGGTCCGTAGCCCTTATGCTTGCTTCAAGTGGGAGTCGAACTCAAGACCTTCGGGTTTATGGCAAGACCCAAGTTATCCCTTAAACCACTGAGGCAAGCGGCGGGGTTTTACATCTTTTGTTATTTCTTAAGTTTTATAACAAGATAGAAATTTTAAGAATTTCTCCTTGGTGTGTTTTTTTTCCCTTAATAGGTTGCCTTTTATAGGCAAAGAAGTTGAACACAAAACCAACAAAGATAATCAAATCATAAACTAGACCAATGGTCTAGTTTATAGCCATTGACTTGAGATCTTTAGAAAATCATACAATATTATAACAAGTTGCCAATTATTCAATAAAATGAACCGAATTGTTTTGCTTTTCATGTTTTTGCTGTACATGAATTCTTCATCCAGGCCGATGTTTCTTAAGCGAAGTAAAATTTCTACTCGCAATTTGAAAACATGTTGGTTCCACAAAAACTTGCAAAATGTGGCTGAAATACACAAAAGCCAAATAACCCATCTTTCAACAAAACCAAACCCATACATCACGACTATAACGCAATGACAAGGATAATTACAAGTCAAGATTTTTTTAAAAAAATTAGCTTCTTACAGGAAGATATTATATAGAACCTCAACGTAACGTGCTAAATTAAAATTTTAAGTTAGATAAAGACTTTAATATAGTGGAACTCAACGATGCAGGATCCAAGCATCCAACTATATCATGAAGTTGAGATCCCAACATAATTTTTGGACTAGGAGGTTTTGTTATCTAGAACATTTAATGGACTGCATCACACTCCGGTAATTGGAGTAAACTTGAACTAGAGGCAGATACCAACCAATAAAAGAAAAAAGGCCCTTCCCCATCAAGGGAGGTAAAGGACCCGCCTACAATACATTAGAGTCCTGAAGCACCACCACAAACGCCACTGCGCGTCCGCCTGCAGTGTGGTAAGGCACCAAAAAAGAAAAAAAGAAACTAGAGCCAGAAACTTTATACTAGAAAAATCCACCAGCTTTTACTTGTTGTAATCACCGGCTTGTATAAGAAACTATTATCTGAAAGTGTTGGCTTCTATTTAATTAAGTAGGAAAGGAAAATATACTTAGATTTACCTTTAATATTACATAATTGAATTCCTCCAAGATGATAAAATCATAACTAGAGTAATTAGACTCAAACTTACATCTCCATCCACACCAACTTTAAATGACAGCAGAGTCCTCAGGATTTAGAACTTCAAAATCTTCGTTCAAACTTTCTTTGACCATCTTTACAACCCTCCTCAATACTTGTCTTTTAGGATTCATCTCAACATGCTAACTTGGTCACATATGAGGTACAGGATGACAGTCCATTATTTGTTACACTTTATCCATGCGAATAACATCATCAAGAAGATCAGTGTCCCACATCAGAACTTAGGCAGCTACTTAATTAACATCATAAGATATCAAAGTCAAGACCTAAGAATGCTTCTTTTATTTCTATGATTAATACTTTTATTATTCACAGTCTTTGGTCGATATTAACACTTTATGTCTTTTGGACATTGGAACAACTTAATGCAAGTATTTTGATCACCAGTCCTATCAATATTACTCATACAAATACTTTAACTATTTTTACTTTCATATAAGACTACACCAAACATCTTGATCCATACTTACTTCTAGACTGCAAACATCTTGAATCCATACTTCCCTCTAGACTACATCAAACTTCTTCTACCCAAGCTGTGACACCATCATCTTTCTACTATGTGTAGTTGTTGGGGGTTGTATTTCAAAAAACATATCGAGCTAAATCCTTGCATCAATCCAAAGATGTTTAGAATTTAACACCATTCAAAAACCAACATTTCTACCAACAAAGAGGTGTGTGCCCATTGTACCCATCAAAAATTAAAACAGGCAATAGAGTACTTCTAAATAACCTGCCTAACGGTGCTATAAGAACCGCCCTTATAGTCTTATACCAGCAACTAGGTAACAGCAGAACAGAGCCAAGCAAAAGCATTTACACCACATAGAAAGCAATGTGCTATAGGTTTCTAGTCACATAAACAGTAGAAGAAAATCTCCATCTACAAATCTATTCTTTATTTATGATCTTCTACGGAAGTAGCACCAATTCAGGAGCAGTTTTTTTTGCTAGTTTAGGACATTATTTAAACACACACACCCAACCTTTGCCACTGCCAAGGTTTGAAACCCCACCCTCGTGGTGCAGAAGGGATGAAGGTAACCTTTGGGCCAAGACCCTTTGGTTAATTCAGGAGCAGCTTTTACCATAATCTTGAACTGTAATTATGTCACACCCAATTTTCTTACCAATGCAAAGAATGAGCCAGGAATTTTTTTGGTACTTGGCAAAAGTCCAGAACTATAAAATAAAAATAATTAGATAAAAAACTGATTTGACCAATTGATTTAAAATTGCCAAAACTTGCGCCTGCTGAATATTCTATTGAATCAAACCTTAATGATTACTTGGGGGCCCAAAAAAATTGTAAACATTACCTATCCCTTCTTACCTTCAATCTATATCTGAGAAGGCTATAAATTAAGGTATAGAAGTTGAAAAGAGGATTTTCATCAAAACACTCAGAACACTAAGGTCATAATTCTGATTTTCCTTGCAATAATATGAATACAATGTTCATAACAGCCAATAGCAAATATAAAAAGTCATCCTTGACATGTGTACACTAAGAAACTATATGTGTGCAACATCAATTGACACTGTGTATTTGATATGTAAAAGCATATTTGCCTAACTCTCACAAAGAAAATAGTTTGGTCATACCAGAACAGTGAAAACTACTAAAAAATACAATATTCAATTTGTGACCAGGTTAGTACAACAATCAATTGGATTTGATTACAGTAAACAAATCAACAAGAGTGGAACCTGAATCTTGTACTTGCCAAGCCATCCTGCCCTTTCAAAGTAGATGAAAGGAAGTCCAGACAAGAAAAAGACGCTTTCATGAAGGATGAAACTTCCAAGACATGCCAGCTGAAAGTCACTGAAGTGAGTTATCAGGTGCTGCATCACAAAGAAGAAAAACAAAATCAATCTGATGAAAGAACATCAATAGTTGGTGAGTCAGCTAGTAGAAATATCAACTATGTCAGCACTAAATCATCCCAATTCCAAACAATAAAGAATGTGGACACTAAATTAGAAAAAGAAAAAAATCCCCATTTCTATGCAATGTAAAAAACGCGACTTTAGAATTTTACATACAAAATTCTACATATTAATTAAAATGTAAATCCAACATGAACAGGCAACTTGTATGTCTTATTCCCTAAGCATATCAATTCCAAAAAGACACCATATACTTGGCCCTTCCAACAAAAGGGATCTTACTTATACATTGTTCATGTTGAATACTTGAATCATGATCTTACAAACAAATGACATTTTCACTTGATTATCATCTAATTTGGATTTCTCTCATTTCACCTCACCTTATATCAACTTTTAAGGGGTAAGTAACATGCTTGGTAGTTGAGACATCAGACATGTCAACAAATAAACATCAAGACCATGTTATGCAAAATGCATTAGTTTTTCTGAATAGAAGTATAGACCTACCAAAATATTCACCCCAAAACTGTAATCATAAGCCTAAAGCTGCTTATAATCTGATGATCTAGGTGTACAGTTATGCAAAACGTTTTTATATGTACAAAAGGGTTATAAAATCAGAAAGTACTGGGAAGATAATAAATTTGAGCACAGTAAATCTAACAACATCAAAAATTGAAAATACTCCAGAATTCAGAGCCTAACCAAAAGGAAACTAAAATTAATTACATAAATCATATCACAACTTAGAATCTATATATCTTTTTCTTTTCAACTTTGATGAATGCACATTACAAATTTACAATTGCTATATACATATACATATAAATACAAAATCTCAATAGATCCAAAACTAGCAATGCCTGAATGTATAAAAGGGAACGAAGCCGACTATATCAAATCTGGGCAGAAAGTATCATCTTCCAGCAAAAAAGCAATTATCGAAAAGTAAAAACAGATGGATAGATATATAATACCCTCCAGCCAGACTCGATAATCGAATCCATGAACTCCGGTACGAAATTGCTTGATCTCCGGCCAGAACAGAGCGGATTGAGAGGGACGGATAGTGTTAATCAGTAGAAAGGCGAGAAGAATGAAGACAAGCTCAAGACGAGATGGATGGGACAAGACACTCTATGAAGGGAATCTGCGCTCGTGATCTCCTCTCTAAAAAAGATACTATATACATACCACATGTACGTTTTTAACTTTGTTTGAATCGGTGGGGACTCGGAAAGGTGGTGGACCTGTGGGTTTGTCGTTATTTTCCTTAATAGGAAAATGATATATACTCCTCCTTCCCGTTCCCATCTCAAAAACACAAGCAAATTACCATTTACACGGATCAGGATCCTCATCTCAATTTGAAAGAGAGAGTCTTCATTTAAAATTATTGGATCTAAGATTTAAAAGCAGTCACTTCATTTAAAAGCTATTAACTTAACTCTAACTACCTCATTTATTTAAAAGTTATTAACTTAACTCTAACTACCTCATTTAGAAGCCATTAACCTAATTCTAATCACCTCATTTAAAATTCATTAACCTAACTCTAGTCATTAATTTAATAAAACACTAAAATATTAAATAAATCTATTATTATTATTATTATTATGATGATGAGTACTTTGTTATGTCTTATTGTTTTTTAATACTTATTTTTAAAATTCATGTAATTTTTTAATAGAATAACCAGTATTAAAAGAACATGTAAATTTATGTAGCATAATTTTTTTTGTCCTTCATAACCTTAACATGATAAAGTGCTCAGCTCCACTCAATAAATATTTAGATAAAATAGGTACATAACTTTCGCACCAAAAAAAGAAGAAGAAAACATAATACAAAATAATAATAATAATAATAATAAAATAATTATTAAAAAACAATGAGGAACACAACAAAGTGCTCATAATAATAATAATAATAATAATAATAATTAAATACAAGCATATATATTTCCACATAATCATGCAATCTGCTATATTTTTTGAACTTTGGACAGAAACAAAAAAAGAAGAAGAAAAGTATGCACACCCAAATAATAAATACTGTGCGTTATTTATTTGAATACATTGCTGTTAATATACACACATGAATTATGTATAACATCACAATATATAATGTGTGCAACAGCAACTATTATATGTATGTATTAACACTCTAGTCAAATTCTCCTTCACATTTTTTTAGTTCGTTCCAAAATTAGATATACATTTATATTTTACAACTATAAACTGACATGATATTCCTAATTTGTCATTATATTTTATTATTGTTTTCGATATTAAACAACCACTGTTGAATTCTTAATTAATACCAAGGTTATATGATGTCTAGATGACTTGTTAAATGAAGGGTAACTATGTAGTGAAACTCAGTATGAAATATTAAAATTGAAATCTTTCTTGTCTCTAAATTCTTCTATTTCTCTCTCTATATTTCTAATCAGTAACAAATGGCAATGGAATTTTCTGCTTCTGTGACTGCATGGACAGAACAATTCGTTGCAGCTAAGAAGCAAATTGATCCCAAACCAGAATTAGAGCATCAATTTTGTAGTACTGTATGCTTGAAAATTGCAAGATGTTTTTAATTGACAAACAGAGTAAAGTAATTCATTAACCTAACTTTAGCCATTAATTTAATATAACACTAATATATTATTATTATTATTATTATTATAAAACAATGAGGGACACAACAAAGTGCTAATAATAATAATAATAATAATAATAGATTAATTTAATATATTAGTGTTATATTAAATTAATGGCTAGAGTTATGTTAATGGATTTTAAATGAGATGACTAGAGTTAGGTTAGTAGCTTTTAAATGAGTTGGTTAGAGTTAGGTTAATAGCTTTTAACTTTAAATGGAGACTCTCCATTTCAAATGGAGAGGATCCTGATCCCATTTACACGCATAAAAAATAGAGAAAAATGAGTAAAAAAGTTTTAATTTTATTTTTAGTGACCTCATAATATTATATAAAGTAATTAATATTTTTATTTTTTATATTAATAGACCCTAGCTTATAGTTACCTTTCAGTATATGTATTTTATCCCCGACTTGGTTACATTTGCGGTGCAATGGTGAGTAATCCGTTATGACCGAACCGAATTGTTTATTCGGTTATAACCGAATACCAAATTTCATACAATTTTACTATTTGAATATAAGTATCCAAAATTTGCACTAATCTAATAAGTGAAAATCGAATAACCAAATTATATTATTCGGTTATTCAGTATATAACCAAAATATGAACTTATTTTTGCCAAACAAAAAAATTAATTTCAAATTTCATACTAGAGTTTTTAAACAATATTTAACCACAATCCACAACCATAATAATTCATAAACTAGTTTAATAATTTTAGATTAACAATACATAAGTACATAATCATGACAAAAAATTTTAAAAATATTAAAATATCTATTTCGGTTATTCGGATATCCGAATAGCAAAATTTTAAAAATCGTAACCGAACCCAAATAGCTAAGCTTTTATAACCGAATTAAGCAAAATAATCGAATAACTGAAATAATTCGGTTAATTTTTTTTTTTTTATTTAGTAATTCGGTTTTACCCATTTTTTGCTCACCCCTAGTGCGGTTTCGATTTTTCAGTAATTTAGAACGCATCCATTTTAAAAAAATCTTTAACTAGAACAACATCGACAACGGTATAAGATTTTTCGATACCAAAACTGCACTACCCAGTTTATATTTTAAATTGCACCAAATCGACTTGCACAAGTCAAAAATTAATAATACTTTTAACTTATTTCTATTATTAAATTAGTTTAATAATTCTATAACACGTAATAATATTCATTAAAATAGCTCAAAAATATTAACGAGTAATATAAGAATATATGTTCAATTAAAATTAAGATAATATTATTATATTTTTAATATATATCAACTTAAAATATTCATAAATTAAGTGTTGATATGTAAAAGTAAAAAATAATAAAACTATTCGCTTGAGTAACTCTATAATTATATATAGTACTACAAAAAAAAAATAATGCTGTAAAATATAGAGATATAATTAAAATAAAAAGTAAATATAGAGAGGTTCAAAGACTGGTGCACTACATGTTTAAGAAGTGGAGCGGTGCATCGGCAGTTCAGAGTCAAATACCAAAATTGTATCGCATCGGTCTTGGTTTAAAAAATTTAGCACCAAAACCACACCAACGAGGCAAACGATTCGGATAAAATAGTATAATTTTATAATTTTAGAGTGCAAATATCACATCCCTTATAACAATAATTAGTTTTGTTGGTTGTGCTTCAAAATATTGAGTTTTGGCAAGGTTCCACATTGCCTATTGTTATAACCTTCCTTGTGTATATTAGTAAGTTTTGATGTGGGCTTAGTAACTAGGTTAAGAAAATAGGGATGGTCTCGCGCACATGAGGACGGCTAAGGAATTGGGTTGGGCCAAGCTTGGATCTTGGACATCCGGCCAGAAAACCTTAGTGCGTAGGGTGCTAAAATCCCTAATTATTTTATTATTTTTATCTAACCCCACTAACATTATTTCTTTCCAACATTCATAATTTTCTATATGTATACCATCTGCTCTTCGGAGATAACACAGTTGTTATCAATATCTCTCTCACAATATACTGCTTATATACTCAGCTCATATTAGATTATATACTTAGTTCGTGTTATTTTTTTGGGCAATCCATATAGACAAGTCCACAGTCTTCATCTGTGAGTATACACAATTGAAGACTTCACCGTTGAATCCTGGAGAGTGACGCCGGAGCTCATCTGTACCAACGGTTTATAACCAGTGAGGGCGAAATCACTTTTTAGGACAGTAGTTTCGCTACGCCTCGGTTTTTCAGATAAGTTGTTCCAATTTTTTCATTATGTGATCTTGTTAATATTACTTCGATTTCCAACAATCTAAAAAGTGAGTTTGGTTAACAAGATGGCCTCTCTAAAATTGAACGCTTCTCCATCTTGTCTGCTGCTATTGAAACTGTTGGAAAAATTCTGCATAATTATCCAACAACATAAAGATGTGATTTTTTTTTTGCTGTTATAATTTATTGATTTGTGGGCAACCAACTTAATTAGTCCTTTTGCAAGGATGTTTAACTTTTGAAATATTGTGTTTGATAATCGAATCTGATTTTGGGTTTGTCAGGCTTCTAGAGTCGTTTGTTATATTTTTGCTTCTAATTTTCCTATTCATAGTTTATTGAATTTGTGATGCCAAAAAGGTTACACTATATATCCTAAAACTTAATATTGATGTCATGATATATGCTATCAAAGTGTATTCTTCATTTCATGCGTTGATGTATTTTGTAATGGTGTCTGTTGACGTCTGTGGTGGTTGGCATCTGGCAATTAGAAATTATTTGTATGCCCCAGAATAGAGGATGATTCCCCCCTCAGTCCTACTATGCTCGATTAAAGAGATAAGTATATATGGAAGAAGGTGAATGATGTTAGTACCAAACCTTGGAATATTTCAGTCATAAGCAGGGTCAATAATGACCTTAGAACTATGAACTGCTTATGGTGCTTGCTGTCTTAATTTCTTTGTGTGAAAACCCCTTTCTGGCGTGTCTTGTGCTAATCTATCGAAAAACTTTGTTCAGGCAATTTGTTGTACTCGCTTTCTTTGTTCTTTCCATTATGTATTTGACATGCATATATTTGAAAATACTATATTTTTAAATTTAGCTCTTTCATGTCATTTTGGTATCATGTCATGAACTTTGTGGGTTACAAAGAGTTACACCTATATATACATATATTTGTTATATACAACCTAATATAGTGGAATAGCTAATTGGAAAAACTTGCATACTGGTTGGTTCAGTAAACTATTTGGGATCATCAATCATGTTTAGTTTACCATGGCTTACATTCACTTGATACTTTGTCATAAACCTCCATATAGCACCCATACATTAACTAGCATTTGTAGTTTTCTCATTTGATTACTCACTTCTAAAGGTTAAGGGAGGGTGAGATCTTGAGTTGTCAATTGTTATTATTTATCGTGGATTGGATTATAAAATATTTGCAAATCCAAAATATGAGTAGTTATTCAGCTGCCCTGACTTGTGACCATATAAGTAGTCCCGTTTCACTATGCTCATTTGTGCTGGTTGGATAGACATTTAATTATGCAATAGTTAATTAATTGTGATAATTAACATGATTATCAGAAAAATTCCAAAAAATTACAGTAACCTTTTGTGATGATAAGGTACTGTTGTAAATTTTATGGAAGTATTTTAATGTGTTTATTGCATACTTCTAATATTAATTGAGTAATATTAATTGTTGGTGGGTGCTTAGAATTAAATTACCATATTGTAATAACTCATGTACCTTTGTTCCTAGTGAGAGTGATTTAGGTGTAGTAATTTAATTGAATTATTTTCTAAATTCACGTCTTATGGGCTGAAAAATTAATGGTAAATAATTGGGCATTTATATGGATTGTGTATCCTAAGCCTGACAAAGTTTCTTCTGTTCTATTATTTTATGTTAATTTGGTTCATGTGGCAAAGATGATGAGCAATGATGATAATTCTAGATATACTAAAATCTATCTCATTGCCTCTAAAAGATGAAGCGGAAGAAATGTTTATTAGATAAAGCTGAAGTTGAAAATTTGTTAGAAAGGAAAAATAGAACTCTTAAAGATATGATGAATGCCATGTTAATTAGTTCTAGTTTACCATATAATAGGTGGGGTGGAGCTTGTCTTTCTGCAAATCATATTCTAAATAGAGTTCTTTATGGAAGGAACATGCACCTAACTTGGGGTATCTTAAAATGTGGGGGTGTCTAGCTAAAGTAGCTATACCAGAATTTAAAAAGAAATAAAATTGGACCTAAAACAATGGTTTGTATTTTTATTGGATATGCTTCAAACATTGTTGCATATAGATTTTTTGGTAATTAAAGATGAGACTAATAATTATCAAAATACTTCTAGTTTGGTAACTAAGGATGCAAATTTTTTAAATTATACTTCCGTTGATAATAAGAGATAGGGGCAGTTCATCTTCAAATGAACACTTTAAAAGGAAGTTAAAGATCTGGGACCTGCACCTACTAGAAGTAAAATGCAATGTTTTGAGAAAAACTTTGGTCGAGATTTTATAATTGTTTTTATTACTGAAGATGACCAAGAAGAAGCAATGGAATCATTTGATGCAATCTTTTGAAAAGATGTCATTAATAGTGAACTATAATCCATTATGAGTAATCATACATGAGAGCTAATTATTTTGCCTAAAAGACGTAAATCTATTGGGTGTTTACAAAGAAGTTAATAGCTGACCGGTCTATTGATATTCTTAAAGCAAGTTTTCAGTACTTGTTGGTATGTGTTATGTGCTAATGATCAGCATTATGTGAAATTCTTGTGAATTGTTTTAATGTGCACTCCGTGCAATGATGTGATAACAACTGTTTATAGTCAGTTGATGATTTAAGTTAATTGTTCTATGAACTATATAATTTTAGAAATGCGAAGTATGAGTATTATGAAGCATGTATCAGATGTCAAGCATGTATAAATTTACAACATGAGAAAGATGAAACATGTGTAAAATACGAATCATAGATAAGATGTAAAGCATGAGAAATGTGATATATACATGAGATACGAAGCATGGAAATTGTGATTATTTATTTATATGTGAATGACTTGCTAATATTTGGTATTAATGAAAAAGTTGTGAAAACTATTAAATTTGAGATGAAAAACGAACTTGATTCTTGGCATGAGAATTAATAAACATGCAAATTGTTTGGTCTTAATCTCATTATGTTGAAAATATTCTTAAGAAATTTGATTTCTTTAATGAAGAGCCATTAGGAACACCTTATGACTCTAGTGTTCATTTAAAGGAAAAAATAAAGGGTTTGGTATTGCACAAACTGAATATGCCAGAATCATTGGTAGTGTAATGTACTTAATGAATTGTACTCGACCTGATATTGCATATGTCATTAGTAGATTTAGCATATACACACATAATCCTTCACAAGATCATTAGAATGCATTGCCACGTCTAATGAGGTATTTAAAAGGAACAGTTAATGTAGGTGTACATTTTACTGATCATCCTAATGTTTTTGAAGGATATTGTGATGCTAATTGGGTATCTGATAATGATGAAACAAACTCCACTAGTGGATATGTGTTTACTTTAAGTGGAGGAGCTATCTCTTGGAGATCTGCTAAACAAACTTGTACTGCTAAATCTACTATTTAATCTGAATTTATTGCACTAGAATTGGCAGGTACAGAAGCAGAGTGGCTGAGGAATTTATTGGCAGACATACCATTGTGGTCTAAACCAATTCTTTCTATATCTCTGCATTGTGATTCTCAAGCTGCCATTGGGGGAGCAATGAACCATGTGTATAATGGAAAACAGAGACATATTCGCTTGAGACATAATATTATACGAGGACTGATCAGTAACGGTGTAATTTCCATGGAATTTGTGAGGTCTGAAAAGAACCTAGCGGATCCGCTTACAAAGAGATTGATTAAAGAGATTGTCCAAGAAGCATCCAGAAGGATGGGACTATTGCCAAACATCTTGTGTAAGTAGTACGTGATGGAAACCCAACCCCATGTGATTGGAGATCCCATGAATTGGGTTTAATGGGTAGCAACAAGTCACGGAATTACTTAATTATAGCACTGCAATTATTTATATCCCTTGTTGTGTGCATGCGGTGCTTACTGACAAATTGTGAAAGGATGAATCTTTCAGATTCTTAATGAAACTCATAGCCCTAAAGGGTGGTGTACGTCAGTTTATACTTGATGGGTTCACCTATATAAAGGTGGAAGTGTAGGTCGCTTCCTATGAGAGTCTATGGCAAACTCTCTAGAGCCTTTATGAAAATCTGGGACGCGCATGGCCTAGAACGCTCCCAACTGCGGACTTGTGTGGATTCGGGTTTTTGAGTATGTGTGCAAGTTCACCTGGTTGTATTATAGATAATGGGTTCAAGAATTTAGTTCATCTATAATATACAATCTTGAGCTTGTTCCACTAAGTGTCGATTCAAACCCACAAGGTATCTGCATTATGTACTTAAAAATTCATTGCCTTTCTTACTTCCTTTTAATTTTTTTTTCTCTCTTTGATATTTTTGAATCATGTGGGGGATTGTTGGTTGTGCTTCAAAATATTGAGTTTTGGCAAAGTCCCACATTGCCTATTGTTATAACCTTCCTTGTGTATATTAGTAAGTTTTGATGTGGGCTTAGTAACTAGGTTAAGGAAATAGGGATGGGCTCGCGCACATGAGGACGGCTAAAGAATTGGGCTGGGCTAAGCTTGGATCTTGGACATCCGGCCAGAAAATCTTAGTGCGCAGTGTGCTAAAATCCCTAATTGTTTTATTATTTTTATCTAACCCTAGTCGCCGCCCTATCAGTTTCTCTCCCAACGTTAAGTAACGTAACTCTTATTTATTCCAGCGTTCCTCTTCAAACGTTTACTGACATTATTGCTTTCCAACGTTCATAATTTTCTATATGTATACCATCTGCTCTTCGGAGATAACACAGTTGTTGTCAATATCTCTCTCACAATATACTGCTTACATACTCAGCTCATATTAGATAATATACTTAGTTCGTGTTATTTTTTTGGGCAATCCACATAGACAAATTCACAGTCTTCATCTGTGAGTACACACAATTGAAGACTTTACCGTTGAATCCTGGACAGTGACGCCGGAGCTCATCTGTACCAACGGTTTATAACCAGTGAGGGAGAAATCACTTTTTAAGACAGTAGCTTCGTTATGCCTCGGTTTTTCAGATAAGTTGTTCCAATTTTTTCATTCTGTGATCTTGTTAATATTACTTCGATTTCCAACAAGTTTCACATACTTATTTATATAATAATACTATGGTGACTAAAGAATGATTAAAAAAAAGAGATACAAAATGATGTGTATGGTTGTAGTTAGTTACAACTATTGGACTCACTAATGTATGATGAATTATCTATTAATTATATTTTGACACATCATTTTGTAAGCTAATTTTTATAAGAGTTTGTAGCGATACTCCTTATTTATTGTGCACTAAATCAATAGATAGAGAAAGAATGTGTTATATATATTTTTACATATTAATTAAAAGGTGACCCACACGTTTATCTCAATTCCATTACGCGAATATTATGGATGATGAAATTTTATTACCGTAATATTATTTTGTTATCTCATAAATCGTGTTTGTGTTTCACTAATACCTTTTAAAGTTAAGTTTTCACATTAAAGACAGTAGTAGTGTAGTGCTAGGTGGGGTGTTAAGATTGGTTAAATTGTTGGTTATGCGGTAACTAACACCTGATCCCGTGCAAAGCATGATTTTGTTATAAAATTATTCTATTTTTTTAATAATTTTTTATATTATACTATTATAATATATTAATTATACTATTATTAATATTATTATTAATAATAATATGAATTTTAAAGAACACTAACTAAATTTAAAAATATATGAAAATAAGAGATAGTGATAAATATATAATTATATGATAGTAGAATAAAGATAAAAAGATTTTGAAATGAAATAAAAAATGAAAAGACACTACTACAAAACACTAAAAAGATGACACTTAATAGACAATATTTTTATAAAAAAAACGTTATGATTTTTATTTACACAACGCTTTTTTAACAAAATGTTGTAGTTAAATATGCAAAAGCGTTCTGAATTTATAAGAGCCAATTTTTGGTTTTAAAGTTATAACGTTTATGTATTAGAAAAACACGGAGCATTCCGCCCTTAGCCATATCCGACCCCCTTTTGCCCTAACACTCTGCCCCCAGCATATCCTCCCCAATCTCCTTCTAAACCTTTCCATCGCATACAAATTGAAAACCCTCTCAAGTTAAATACTGAGCTTCAGTCGATTTAGGGTCTCACACTCTCGCTCACTACTTTTTTAGATTTATGCAGTATATGTATTCTTTCTTTCATTAACAACAGGCTTTGGAAGAAGAAGATGCAGAGATTTAGATTACTGAAGAATGCCATCTCGTCATCAACCGGAAAAGATGAAGATTTTGAAGATAACGAAGACGAAGAAGAAGAAGAGGAGACAGTCACCGTGGAATCAAGGTTGCTTTCCGAAAGAGCCAAAATAGAGATCCTGTTCCATCGAATTTCCATAGAGAATTTTCCCCTTCGAGTTCACAACGTTTTAATCAAGGGCAATACCATGACAAAGGAGCCGCTGATCGTTTCAGAAATCGAAGCCCTAAAAACAACAACCACAGTCCAAGAGTTGCTTCAGGCGGCTAGTATTGCTAATGCTCGGCTTCGACGGCTCGAGATTTTTGATTCGGTTAACATTACTCTCTATTTGGGGCCACCAAAGTTAAAGGTATTACTTTGCCGATATTTACATTGCATATGGTTCATTGATTTCTCACCTTGGACTTCGAACTGAAGCGTAATCTTTTTGAATTTCCTCCCAGCACAAGTTGCTTGCAATCAAGCATAACATTAGTTGAATTGCATTTATACAGATTTGATAGTTTTAGATAGTGTTGATAGGGAATTTGAGAGATGACAGTTTTTCTAAAGATTATTTTCTTTTTATTTGATACATTAAAGGTTTATGAAAGTGTCCTTGTACAGACATTTACTGACTAGCAAAATGCTTTTTGAATTCTGTTAATGATGTTAATTCTCACAATTCTGATGATAATAGTAATTCTTTATTTAGTTTATATTGGTGCTGAAAATGTTGTGCATCGAATCAGCAGTGGGATACTTAATTCTATTTGACAAATTCTCCATGTATTTGGCATAGAATCACTAATTACTATACTTCTAACATTTGGTTTATTTGCTTGCATTATCCAAGGTCATTCATTATTGCAATCTTGTAGATACGTAATCTATTTGTGGATAATAGGGAAATTAGTTACTGCAAATCAGATGAAATGCCTCTAACGTGGGAAATAATTGTGGAAGGAGGCACCATAGGTATACAATTATTTCCCCAGGTTGGAAGTGTTTATCTGAGATAAAAAAAATATAAGAGAGATACAAAATCTTTTTGGCACTAGACACAATCATAACTTTAATCTTTCGAGTAAATGAGCCAAAATTATATATATATAAAGGTATTATTGCATGCTTTTAAAATTTTTTGGGTGTTCTCTTTATTTTGTTGCTCCTTTGAACATCATTTATCATAATAAATCTGATATACTATTGCTTGAATATAAGTTTTAAAAGGTACATTTACTAATCCTTAGGAGTTATTTACTTTTTCTAGCTGCTCTGAAGTACGTCAGCAGCTGGCCTTTTGATGAAAAGATTTTTGTTCAGTCACTTTACAAGGTAAATATCAGATATGTCGAGTTGCTTATATCAAACTAGGTTTCAACTATTTAGTGACTTTTCTTGTTTTGAAAATTTCCCCAATCAGATACTACCCTACAGTTTAAGAATATTTCTAATGTCCCCAGTTTCTCGGTCATATTTAATTTGGATCTTTCATTCATTATTAATCTACATCTATGTCTTGAACTTATTCAATATTTATTGATCTTGAACTTTCTCTATATTTGGTCGTGAACTTTCTCTATATTTCCCTTTGTCTTCTTCAAGGTTCATTTAATATGCAACTTCCTATTGGTGATGCATAATCTCCATTAACATCAGTTACACAAAAGCACAGAGCACAAATCTATAGATGCATGTGCAACAATTTTATTTTTTTTCCTTGGGTAAACCAACAGAACATTTCACTGAAATCTAAAGTAACGATATGCTTGGACTAGGTACTTTGAATTATGTTAACAACGTTTGTGCTGTAAACAGGGTGAAATAAGGGATGGGCAAGATATTCTTGTCAGGGTACATTCCGAATGCCTTACAGGAGATATATTTGGGTTGGCAAGATGCGATTGTGGGAATCAGCTGGGGCTGGCAATGCAACAAATTGAGGCCATTGAGATACCTGACTGAGTCCAGATAAAACATGGAAGTTGAGTAATTTAGTGTTATTTTTCTAAACAATAATTTTTTTTTTTTACTTGTTTCATGTTATTTATGTGTGAGTTTTGTAGGATTGAACATTTGGTTGGCTGGTATTACCTTCGAGTTGGTTGTTGGCAGTTGACCTTCTTAAGATGGAAAGTGCAACATCTGTCTGAAAGGTGTATGGACGCATATAATGGGTTGCGGTGAAGTGGCAATAAATCCCCACTTTTTTCTGGCATTGGACATGTTACGAATATAACATATACAGTCATGTTCTTATTGCATTAGTGATCTTGATTTTTTCTAGAGCAGCATTAAATTGTTGCAAAAAATATATATGAGAAAGCAGTTGTGTTGTTATTAACAAAGGCCTGATCATTATAACTTCCGTTTCATTGTTATGTGTAGATAAAATCAGCCCAGAGGCACATATCTCATTCACTTTTAGTCTCTGTTATAAAGAAAGGCCCGACTATGAGGCGAATGGATTCGTTTATCCGTGTAATTCCCTCAACTCCTCGAGTAACATCTGAAACAAAGTTATGTTTTCTTTTTAATCAATGATAGTACTGCATATTGCACTATCAGTTTTTGTGGCAATCAAATGAAGAATAAGTTTCTAGGACTTTTTAATGCTGTTGTTTGGGTATGTTTGTTCAGTATGTATTTATTGTGATAAGTTCTGTCACTAATATTAGTTTTATTGTTTAGAAAATAATGTAGATGATGCGGAAGATATACCAGAAGAAAAGGTTGTTTGAAGAATCTGTATGGTTGAATTATGTGAAGGTGGAGAGACCCTAAAGATGGAATGCAAATGCAAAGGTGAACTTGCTTTGGCTCACCAAGAATGCGCTGTAAAATGGTTTAGCATCAAAGGTAATAAAACCTATGAAGTGTGCCAGCATGAGGTTCAAAATCTACCTGTCACGCTTTGGCGGATTCAAAGTGTTCAAAATCAAATTACTGGAGCAAATAGAGCCCTATAGAGGGAAGTTAATGGATTCAGGCAAGTGTGACTTATACTCCCTCCATCCAGAAATTTTCATAATTCATGTATCTTCTCACTCTCGTATACAGTGTGTGTTATACTCCCTCTCCATCCATAAATAGGAGTCTCATTCATCTTACTGAATTTTTTCTTCAAGTCCAAATGTCATAATTGGACAAAAAGTTAATTGTTCAAGTGTGTCATAGCCTCGCAGGCAAATTTTAATACGTATAAAATAAATTCAACAGTTCAAATGAGGCTCTCATTTTTGGATGGAGGAAGTACTATAAAAAAATCTAAATTATGACATCCCTAATTTCCTGACCTTTTATATGTATCTAGGATCTTATTTAAATTCTGTTTGGGCCATTGAGATTATAGATTTAAAGATTGACCCAAACAGCAAAAATTAAATAAGCTAAACAACATTTGACCTTCCTAATTTTGCTAATGCCAATTCTTTCCTGGTAATGCAGGACTTTGCAAACTTTGATGTTTTCTACCTGTAGCACTTGTTTGGGATTCAAGTTCTATAGGATATGGAGCAACACAAGAAATTTTAATTAGATAATTTTTAACTCAGCTGACACATCGCCTTATCTTTCCTCCATTAACTTTCCTTAATAAACACAATCAATTAAGTCTCCTCCGTCAACTCCTTAAATTTTGAATAAAGGAAAAAGAAAAAGAAAGAAAATACCAAAATTTTATCTTAAATATATAATTAAAATTTTAATATTATAATATATAATTTTATGTGGGATGAGATTTTGAGAATTCCAAAAATTAAGTGGTTGGATCCATTTTTTGATACTATAAAAAAAGAAACAAGCAGAAAAAAGGGTGATTAGCCTTATATATATTACCAAGCAAATTCTTGCTCTTAATCTATATTCAAATTCAAAATAGTCTAGAGAGAGATGGATAGGGTGTTTTCAATGGAGGACATTCCCGACCAAGCTTACCTCATGAGTCAACTAGATTTGGCGTGTGCTGCTGTAGCTTTGACTCGGGAAGATTCTACTGCTGCTCGTTATGACAATGGATCACAAACCTTACAGCTGAGATCGGCCGGGCATAATTTATCCAAGGGAGAAGATAAGGATGCTTTAGGTGGATTAATTCCTTCAATGTAGGGCATGCTAAAGAAATCAACAACTAGTGGACGCTCTCAAGGTTTCAACATCAGCTTTCAGAACTCTGTTGTCCACAACTGCTTCATTATACTTTTGGCTTATGTCCGTAAGACGATTCACTAAACAAGAATTTCAACTCTTAATTGAGAAACTTGCGTCTCTAACTCGGTTAAATGGGCTTGTTTTCTTCTTCTCGAACGTCTAGCAGATTCTCTATTGGAAAGCATTCTCCTACCACGTTTTGCTTCCCATATTCTCTCCTCTTCCACTTCATCATCATCTGACAGCTGCTCTCCAGACGAACATCCACTAGTTGTTGATTTCTTTTGCATGCCCTGCATTGAAGGAATTAATCCACCAGAAGCATCCTTATCTTCTCCCTTGGGAAAATCATGCCCGGCCGATCTCAGCTGTAAGGTTTGCGATCCATTGTCATGACGAGCAGCAGTAGAATCTTCCCAAGTCAAAGCTACAGCAGCACACACCAAATCTAGCTGAATACTGAGGTAAGCTTGGTGATCTTTTGAATTGATGGGAACATTGGGAGGACCAGCATTAAACGCTGTCGTACTTGGATTACAATTTTTCTTGATCTCAACCACTTCATTTTCGGCTGTTACAGGCTTCAACGAGGAAGGAGGAAGATGGGAGGAATCCAATGCGGACGCCTCCCGGAGATATCGCTAGAACGCCCACTCATAGGCGCTGCGGTTCATCATCTTTGATGCAGACAACGACAAGGCCCATGATTCCTCCTCTGTTGCCGGCGGCTGAGTCACCGGCACCGGCTGCCAAAGGTGGTCGGGAATGTCCTCCACTGAAAACACCCTATCCATCTCTCTCTAGACTATTTTGAATTTGAATATGGATTAAGAGCAGAAATTTGCTTGACAATATATATAAGGCTAATCACCCTTTTTTCTGCATGTTTCTTTTTTTATAGTATCAAAAAATGGATCCAACCCCTTAATTTTTGGAATTCTCCAAACCTCATCCCACATAAAATTACATATTATAATATTAAAATTTTAATTATATAGTTAAGATAAAATTTTGGTATTTTCTTTCTTTTTCTTTTTACTTTATTCAAAAATTTAAGGAGTTGATGGAGGAGACTTAATTGATTATATTTATTAAGGAAAGTTGATGGAGGAAAGATAAGGCGATGTGTCAACTAGTTGAAAATTATCTAATTAAAATTTTAATATTATAATATGTGACTATATCTCAATCATTTAATTTAAATCAAGGGATAAAATTTTAAGAATTCTAAAATTTGGACGTCCCTTAAAAGCCTAATCCAAAAATAATTTGGATTTTGGTTTCCTTTTTTTTTCCTTTTCTCAAATTCAAGCAGAAGGATGTGTAGGCTAACCGTGTTTTTTCCTATTTTTACCATGGCTAACTGTGCTTAATATTGGGCTCCATGAGCATGCAATTCCTAGACCGCGACTATTAACTTCTTTGTAAATGGTTGTTAATATAAGGCTCTTCTATATATCTATTTATATATATATATATATATATATATATAAAACACAAAAAAATTAATTTTTATCCATATGAAACCCCCAAATTCACATTTACCATATAGTTCTGGGTAACAATTATTCACATTTCAATGTCACACCTTATACTATATTTAATGCATGAAGTGACTTTATTATCCATGTGACGCCCCCAAATTCAGATACCTGTACCTCGAATCTGGTGCTTCACGATCTAATTCTAATAATATACTAATATTAACCAATAGCGAAAAATAGAATAATTTACATTGATATAATATAAATATTCTCGTCCCAAGCCACGAAACTGTTACTAATACACTTCATAACTTACTCCAAAACATAACTTAATACATAATATTAATTAAGTCTTACTACATCATAAGAATAAATTCCTAGCATGGAAGAACAAAGTTACTCCGTAGCCTTGCCTTTGCCCTTGTCCTTTACTGAGGTTCCACCTTTCTCTGCCCTAACTGAAATGTTTAAGGAAGCAAGAATGGGCAAAAAATTTGCCCAGTAAGTAATATATAATAAGAGTAAACATGCATATAATAAAATCATAATATCAAGGGTATAATGATAATTGATAGCTCAGAAATTTAAAGAATAATGTTGTGAATAAAGAAATTATCAAAGGTTCCAAATCTAACCTTTGAAGTCAATAAAGAGCCACTATGGACTGAAAGATCAAGAAAAGCATTTAAAGGTTTCAACAATTTCAAGTGAATGAATAGATGTCACTGAATGTCACTATGGACCAAAACTTTCTAGAAGAATCCAAAGATATAAGCAAATTCCAAGTTAATAAATATTGAATACTGAGTAGTCACTATGAACCATGAACTCCTGCTAGAATTAACAGTATTACACTGATAATCAAATAAAAGCAAGTACAATAGGTGATCAGCCTACCGTACCTGGTGTTATGCATAACATACCCTGCTCTTCGTGCAATGTCGGCACCCCGACTGTATAGTTTTCCCTTTTATGAGAGTTGTTCATCTTAGTAGATTATAAAAGTTTGCACCAAAACAATTGGTTTGGATCGCTTTCTAATTTATAGACAATGGTCTAGCCGAATCAAATGACATAGACGATCTTCAACACACTTAGGAACAATTAATATGCTCAACATTCGTAACATGATTCAAAGAATCATTTTTCAAAGATTTAATTATGATTTAAATCAAACTTCAGAGTATGAATAATAATTTTCAAAAATTTAGTAGATATCATAAGAATTATTCTGTAGAACAATTAGTTTATACGATCAATAAATGTACAAGCAATTAGAAACTTGCATTCAATATGAAAATTAAATGGAGTTAGGAACTTGCACAATTTATGACAGTTGGTATAACAACAATTCGTTTACTCAAAATGAGGGAACTTGCATAATGCACAAGGTTGTGTAAGTTAGAGAACTTGCTCAATAAAGAGTAAGGTTCGAATACTTGCATAATCATAGATTCCTTGCATAAAGTAAATGCATAGGTTAGGATACTTGCCTTTCGCGTAGATTACCAACTTATAGCTTAATGTCACTTCAATGTCCTAAAATATTATAGTTATGTATATATATACACACATTCATTAGTTATACATAATCGCTATATAAACAATAATAATCCTACACATCCACTAGATACATGCTCAATCATGTACGTCATATACATACATTTAGTCATATAAGCAATATGCATTCAAACCACTTAGTTTGTTTAATCTACCTTGCAATTGCTTTTGAAAGTTTTATTTAGAAACATTCTAGGAATTTTTGAAATTTTGATTCTATATAGTCATCACACACTTGAACACTTAAAACATCACTTAAGTCATGTATTATAGCTTAAGACATTAATGTATACATGCTACTAGGTTCAGTTTACAATTAAAACAGTCAGACATTACTAGAAAACAGTAAAAAGATGACACTTAATAGACAACGTTTTTATAAAAAATGTTGTGGTTTTTTTTACACAACGTTTTTTGAGAAAGTGTTGTAGTTTGATATACAAAAACGTTGTGGATTGAGAAGGGACAACTTTTCGTGTTAAACTTATAACGTTTTCTTAAAGAAAACTTTATCTATTAAAAAAACACGGAGCTACTCTTCACACTCTTCTCTCGCTCTCTCCCTCTCTCGTTCTGACTCTCTCTTCAAGCAAATTACTCTCTGATTCTAACTCTTCTCTTCAATAAGTCGCTCACTCTTGCTCTCTCTGGTTCACGAAGTAGTCGATCTGGGATTCAACAAATCAAACCCTTTCAATCTCCTTTCAGTCTTCTCCAGTCCTCTCTCTGCTCTCTAACCCTTTCAATCTCCTGACTCCCAACCTCAAAACCTAAATCTTCTTAGCCGAAACCTAAATATTCTTTAGCCGAATCACATTCTAAGTAGACGGTCACTCTCAATCGAAGGTCAATCGAACCAAATGTTGCTCTCAATCGACATGGACTGGGAGGGGATAACGTGAGAGGCAACTACCGGGACCTTCATCCTGGTCCGGTGAGCCTCCTGCACTGGAGCGACAGCGGCAAACCTTGGCTTGGGCTGGACTTTAAGCAGGCGTGCCCGCTTAATTTTACACCAAGGAATGATACTGGAGGTATGAAAAGGATCTAAAGATTATTCTCTTTTTATTTGATACATTAAAGGTTTATGACAGTGTCCTTGTTCAGACATTTATTAACTAGAAAATTGCTTTCTTAATTCTGTTAATGATGTTAATTCTCACAGTTCTGATGATAATAGTAATTCTTTATTTGGTTTATATTGGTGTTGAAAATTCTCTGTGCATCGAATCAGTAGTGGGATACTTAATTCTGTTTGACAAATTCTCCATGTATTTGGCATAGAATCACTAATCACTATACTTCTAACATTTGGTTTATTTGCTTGCATCATCCAAGGTCATTCATTACTGCAATCTTGTAGATATGTAATTTATTTATGGATAACACAGAAATTAGTTACTGCAAATCAGATGAACTTGAAAATAGTATGTAACCTAAATAATATGTTTCCTTGTACTATCACCTGAAGATGAGAATCGTCTTGTAAGCTGGAAAGCTATATTAGAAGAGGACATAAGGACAATTCAGTCTCAGGATAACAAAAATCATATCACTGAGGTACTAGCAGCAAATGTTCTTGAATGCTATGATCTAAATTCATATATACCCTTTTGTCCCTTGTACAGTTCATCCCATGGATTGAGTTTCTTCCAGGAGGGAAAAAACAGTGGCAAAGACACTCTCAAGCTGGAGACAAATGCTGAATCTTCCAAGGTTTTTTATCTTTTATTTTTACTTTTGAACAATCTTATTATACTACTACTGACTATTTCAGTGGGGATATGGCTTACTTATGCTTCCTTTTCATCAACCTTAGGAATTTGCAGGGGGAGTATTTGTGGGGTTAAAACCTGAATCGAAGTCTGAGCACTCAACAACTGAAAATAAAATTGAGGCAGACAAATCAGTTTCTTCAGCAAAGAAAGAATGGTGAGAATCCTGCTCCACCAAAAGCGGTAAGTCCAGTTCTTGTATCTATTCTAACTGAAAAGGTAGAGAAAAATGAGGTGGAAGAGAGCATGTACAGTGCTTGCATCTTAATGTGTCCAAGTCTTATTGATCCCTTGCGTGAGAAACATAGATAACAAGGCCTTTTCATTTACGTTTGCTCTGGGTAATTACTTTGTGTCTCAGATATCAGGTTTGCTTTGTAATTCAACTCATTTACTGTTTTAGTAACCTAGTTTACATGAAACAGGTGGGTATATATTCAGATTATTGTCCTTGTGTTTGTTTACGAGCTTCAGATTGGGGTCAATTCTCAGACTTGGCTTGATAAAGAATTATATCAGGTTTATTTGAAATAGCTAAGCATGACAGATGCTTTATGTTACTCTTTTTAGATAGGTTGCATGATACAGTTTAATTTGCAGTGAAGTACGCGTTGAGGGAGTGGAGACACTTGACTACTTGGATAATGTTGGTCCGATTAGATGATGACACAATTAACGCGCAAGTATACGCGGCCAACGAGTAATAAAGAGTGAGTAAAGATATCATTCCCATGAGGAATTAACAGATAAAAGGTCGCCAAAGCACTAGCACATAATCATTTCAGTCTTATTTAAACGGGTGGTAAAGAGAAGGAATTAAAACTACTTTAAACTAGGCAAGGAAGTACACTTAAACTAATTAATCCTAGAGTAAAATCAGATAATGAAGATAAGAGATTCCAATTTCCCCTAATGATTCGTCAACGTCGACACACTTCCAATTAGGTCAAATTAATCATTACAGTTGTTAGCCGAGAACACGAAGGTAAGAGAAGGCCATCTTTCGATGCACCTAATCCATATCACGTGTAATCCACAGATGATAGAACGCACGTGAACACCCACATTATCTAAACCCCTATATGTCTATAGTGTTTATAAATAAATAGGGTTTAAGGTCAAGTCCTCTATTGACTACGAGCGACGCTTCGGTATATATCTATCCTAAGCACAAATCATACGTCCAACGCCATGTGAACGTATAATCGCCCGCTACTATGATTAGATCTAAACCCACACTTCGTCTTTCAATCCCATGTGGGTTATCACAGTAATTGGTCATGACTCAATTAAGCAATGAAAGCATACATCGCAATAGACAAACATATAGTAATCAAATAAGACCATCATGGAAGGAATATCAAATTAAACTACTCATTAAGTTCCATTAAAACCTCAAAATATGATTTAAGGCATAGACAACTCGAATATATTATCCACAAGTAGATTATACATTATCCAAATACAAATTGAATACAAGGAGAGTGAAGAGATAGAAATTGCAAATCTTTGTTCTTTCTCCAAGTGTGGATCTTCAATGTCAATCTCTTGCTTCAGTCTTCTTCTCTAATCTAACCCTAGAATCTAACTAACTAACTAAACCCTAATCTAACACTAATCTACTCCTAATCTATACAAGAAATGTAAGGGAAATGGAAGAACAAGCTAGGGCTAGGGCTTAAGGCCAATATTTGATGGATTTTTTGGCCACAAACGAGCCCCCTTATATCCCAATCAAAAGCCAAGTCCCGTTCAATTAAAAAGTCAAGTCTGGCACAGCTGGGGACTGGCGCGGCCGCGCCCAAAAATGCACTAAAATCCGCGCGCCCGCGCCAAGGCTTTTCTACTGCAGAGTCCTCTGGTAAAACGGCCATAACATTTGATCCGGGAGGAGTTACGAGGCCTGCCACCTATCAAATCGAAGCTATCGAAGAGCTCTACAACTTTTATTCTTTGATCATTGAGAAATAATGGATTGATGAAGGCTAAAATTGAGCTCCAAGTGACAGCTATTCATGAAAACTCAAAACGTGAAGTTTAACGTCCGTTGGTATACGGGGCATAACTCTCACCTCCAAACTCCGATTGGGATGATTCAAGATGTTCTGGAAAGCTTATAAGATGCTCTAAAATATGACCCAAGCTCTAATCCAATAACATGAAATGAACATAAACCCCCCAAACGATGTCCGGATTGCATATCCTTCCCATTTTTGCTTCAAATGCCATTTTTGCTCCTTTTGGCCTCTAGACCCGTGGCATCACCTTCATTGCTTCCTCACCCATGCTATCTTCATGCTTTAAGCCCATTTCAGTGCTTTGCCCCATTTAAGCGTTCTGTTGCCCTTTTAAGCTCAATTTGCACCTAGAGAGTTTCTAAACCTGAAAATTACAAAAAAAAGCAAAAACACATCAAACGTACAACGATACTTGAGTTTAAGCAACAGAATGAGTTGGTTACTATCCGAATAAGTGGTCATAAAAGCCACTTATCAAATACCCCCAAACTTAAACGTTACTTGCCCTCAAGCAACCAAAACAAAACTAAACAAAAGATGCAATGCAGTATCTACAATGTATGCAACCTACGCTATTATGAATGCGAATCCAAGTTCCCAGCCAGCATTGAACTTTCAAAGCAATGCCTTAGAAAACCATGAGATAGTTGAACAGATAAGCTATCCAAAACAAGACCATAAGGCATATTCTGCAAATCCAAAACTGTCAGCACTGATGTATTGTGCGTTGTGTGCTTAGCAACCATTAGATATGCATTCATATAAATAACTCACCTACTATGCTTCTTAGGGGAAAAACAAGCTTTAATTTAAGAAAACCAGTAAATCATATAAGTTCTAACTAAGACCGTGCATTACTAGAGTTAAGAGTCAACAGGGGGTTTTCAATAAGCTTTTATTACTCACGAAGGCGTATTCGCACTTTTCCGTGTACACTATCGACTGTGCAATGCCTAGTTCTCTTAGGCTCTTCAATGATATCCATGTAGCGAGCTTTCGACCAACGACTCCCAAACCAGACGGCCTTAGGGCGCTGGGTGTAGAGACACCCCTAGGAGTTACTTGCTCGAATATCAAAGGCCACAGAACTCGACATAGTCAAAGTGTTTATTCTATTTTTTTCTTTTTCAATGCATTTTCTTTTATTTTCTTTGTCTTTTTCTTTTCCTGCACGGGAGTGCGTCTTACGCTCCATCTCCCCGCATATATCATGCATGCCCCATGTTTCCCCCAAACTTAAGCTTTTAACAGTCTAGTTATTATTATATACGAACTGAAACTCTTTTATTAAAACATAGTTTTTCCACCAGAAGACAAGTATGTAAACATTTAAACTTAGCATATCATGGTGTTTACTCTATCGTGCTTACTAGTTACACAGTATCTGACAGGTAAGGATTTACATATATGACCATGAAATTAGGCTTAAGTCTTAAATCAGTTCAACAATCTGATTTCAGTTTCTTCACAGGCAACATACATAACTAACTAACTGAAAACTGGATTCATGCAGTATGCTCTAACACAGAATGCAAAACAAAATGCAAAAATAAAAGAAAATTTTTAAAATTTTCACAAATTTTAACTATTTACAACCTACATGCACTATATGAACTAACTTACATGCAATGAACTATTTACATGCAAAACATGAAATGAATTACCTATATGCAAAATAAACACCAATACCCCCAAACTTAAACTGTTCAATGTCCTCATTGAAGGTAAAGGTAAAAAGAAAGAAACTCCCCTATTTGGCTTCTTATGCTGCATGAAATGAAGTGACGCCCTCTCAGAAGTTTCCCCGTCTCATCTATGCTCTTGGTAAAATAAACTCCGCTCAACACTATACTCAACGAACCAACCCAGCTCCATATCAATCTTGCTCTGTTAGAGATTCCACACTCAATGTCTCAATTGATCAGGTTGAGAGGATGAGGTGGATGGGAATTGGTTCTTTGGATTGAAGAGGTAGGAGGTTTTCAAAACTAAGGCTTGTAGTGGGGGGGATTGCATTAAGGAACTGAGGGTTTGGGATTATAGGGACTGAGGCTTGGGGGCTGCTAATAATTGACATGAAGTGGTACCCCCTAAAATCTAAAGGATTTTTCCCAAGATAGGCCCAATTTATGTGTGGCGCGGCCGCGCGTGGTAATGCCTTGGATTGGGTGCGGCTGCGCAGACCATCAGATTTTGTTGCTGCAGATTTTTGGCATGAACTGAGGTTGGCTTTTGCTTTTCATTCATTCCGAGCAGCCTTTGACCTGAAATACGCAGACAATACTTATTAAGCCCTCCTAGACTAACAAAAGTATATAAAATCTATTTACATCAAGAGAATGAACATGGAAAGATATATGAATTTATATTCCCAAAAATTCTCTAAAGGCGTATATGCAATGCAAGTGCATCAAAAGTATGCTATAAGCTCTGTAATCCCAAAAATATACGCATTCATGCCTAAGTTCAAAAATGTAGGTAATGAACTCCTAATTTCTACAGTATGCAAAAATTTAAACTAAATATTAACTAATAAGAATTAAACGAGGGGGAGGGAATTGTGATAAAAAGCATGTAAATGGAGAATTAAACAAATAGAGAGAGGGATGATGGGAAGTAGGTAATAGAGAATTAAACAAAGAGAGAGAGAAATGATGGGGTGCCTCCCATCTAGCGCTTGATTTATAGTCCTCTAGCTCGACTGTGTCTTCCCACTGCTACCCAACTCCCCGACGATACTGGAGAACCCCTCCATCCATCAGAATAGCTGTGTGACTTTGGCGGCTTCCCAGTAGGAGCGGATGCAGATTTAAACTACCTAGCATTGGATAAGTAAAAGAATTCCTCGTCCTGAAGGTTGGGGAGCTAGGCAAGGGTTCCGTTGTGTAGGTGAAATGAACGGGGCATGCAGGTATAGACCACACAACGGACTTTTCTTTTATTCTCTTCTCTTCTGACCACCATGGTTTGAAGCTCACGGACTCTCTCATGTCATCGAGATCCGTATCTGTAATGTGGCTTCCAAGGGGGCAAGGGTGTGCAAACTTGACTGGCTTGTTCCACTTAGGCGGAGGAGGCTCTTGGGGGATTGTCACTGCTGGTTCACATTCATACTCCACAGCCCCAATTGGCTCCTCGATATCCATTGCCTTTCGCTCGTCCAGTTCCAAGTGCACTTCGGGCTCTTCATCAGTCTCTGCACCCATGTCATAGCACCATGTATCTTGGGGTTCATAACTTACGGCTTCAGTCATTGGAGGTACAAGATCTTGCATTGTTGTCTTTTGTTCACATACCTCCTCCTTCCTTAATGCCGTGCTAATCTGCTCCACCCAAGTCTGAAGATCCTTAATTGACTTTTCTTGTTCGACCAAGATCTCCTTTGTTGATGCTAATGAGCTACCCCACATAGTGTCCAATCCTTCCTTTTCTGTTTCAGCCACGGGCTCCCTGTATTGAGGCTCACTGGTAGAAGCATAGTTAATTGGGGCCATTTGATATTGAAAATTTTGGTTTGATGGTTCATGGCTCCCAAACAACTCCTCTTGGTTTTCTGAGCTTGCATACATGAAGTCCATTGTTGACTGTTCTCCTTGTAAACATGGGGATTGATAAGTGGGTTCGGGTGCACAATTTGGACTTGGCTTGCATTGTTCTTCATAACTAACAGTATGGGTCTGCCCTTGCTCATCCTCTATCATCAAGGCCCTACTAATCTGCTCTGCCCAGTTCTGAATACTCTTGAATGACTTCTGTTGCTCATTCAAGATGTCCTTTAGTGATTCTATGCCACTTCCTTCCTCCAAGCTTGCATTTTCTGTGTCACCCTCAAATTGTGTTGAGGCTCGTAAACTGGAGTCTGGAAGGTGCATTCTGGGGCGTATGCGGGATTTGGATCCCAGTGTTGGTCTTGATAGTAGTCTGATGAAGGGTTTGGGTGATACCCCCAATCTTGTTGATAAGTGGGATAAGGTTCGGTGTAGGAATAACCACCCCCATACTGCTCCTGTTCATAACTGATAGGCTCCTGATGGCTCGTGTAGCTCCCAACACCGTATTCATAGGTCACTGTCGTCTCTCGATTCTGCTGAGCTGAGACAGTATCCAACTTCCTCTAGAGAACCTCTAGCTGTGCTGAAAGTGTTGCAATTGGGTTGACGCCATCAGTGTATGCTTCCCTTGGTTGCTCTTGCCTTGTATCATTCCATGGATAGAAATTTAAGTCCATTGTACCTGAAAAGAGAATATCTTAAGAGAATTAAGCAAAATAATAATAAAAATGTTTAAAGTCAGAATAATTTTATTTAAACTAATGTTGGCAAACAGTTATCCAATTAATTCCCCGGCAACGGCGCCAAAAACTTGTTGGTCCGATTAGATGATGACACAATTAACGCGCAAGTATACGTGGCCAACGAGTAATAAAGAGTGAGTAAAGATATCGTTCCCACGAGGAATTAACAGATAAAAGGTCGCCAAAGCACTAGCACATAATCATTTCAGTCTTATTTAAACGGGTGGTAAAGAGAAGGAATTAAACTACTTTAAACTAGGCAAGGAAGTAAACTTAAACTAATTAATCCTAGAGTAAAATCAGATAATGAAGATAAGAGATTCCAATTTCCCCTAATGATTCGTCTACATTGACACACTTCCAATTATGTCAAATTAATCATTACAGTTGTTAGCCGAGAACACGAAGGTAAGAGAAGGCCATCTTTCGATGCACCTAATCCATATCACGTGCAATCCACAGATGATAGAACGCACGTGAACACCCACATTATCTAAACCCCTATATGTCTATGGTGTTTACAAATAAATAGGGTTTAAGGTCAAGTCCTCTATTGACTACGAGCGGTGCTTCGGTATATGTCTATCCTAAGCACAAATCATACGTCCAACGCCATGTGAACGTACAATCGCCCGCTACTATGATTAGATCTAAACCCACACTTCGTCTTTCAATCCCATGTGGGTTCTCACAGTAATTGGTCATAACTCAATTAAGCAATGAAAGCATACATAGCAATAGACAAACATATAGTAATCAAATAAGACCATTATGGAAGGAATATCAAATTAAACTACTCATTAGGTTCCATTGAAACCTCAAAATTTGATTTAAGTCATAGACAACTCGAATATATTATCCACAAATAGATTATACATTATCCAAATACAAATTGAATACAAGGAGAGTGAAGAGATAGAAATTATAAATCTTTGTTCTTTCTCCAAGTGTGGATCTTCAATGTTAATCTCTTGCTTCAATCTTCTTCTCTAATCTAACCCTAGAATCTAACTAACTAACTAAACCCTAATCTTACACTAATCTACTCTTAATCTATACAAGAAATGTAAGGGAAATGGAAGAACAAGCTAGGGCTAGGGCTTAAGGCCAATATTTGATGGATTTTTTGGCCATAAACGAGCCCCCTTATATCCCAATCAAAAGCCAAGTCCCATTCAATTGAAAAGTCAAGTCTGGCACAGCTGGGGACTGGCGCAGCCGCGCCAAAAAATGCACTAAAATCCGCGCGCTTGCGCCAAGGCTTTTCTGCTGCAGAGTCCTCTGGTAAAACGGCCATAACTTTTGATCTGGGAGGAGTTACTAGGCTTGCCACCTGTCAAATCGAAGCTATCGAAGAGCTCTACAACTTTTATTCTTTGAGCATTGAGAAATAATGGATGGATGAAGGCATAAATTGAGCTCCAAGTGACAGCTATGCATGGAAACTCAAAACCGTGAAGTTTAACGTTCGTTGGTATACGGGGCAAAACTCTCACCTCCGAACTCCGATTGGGATGATTCAAGATGTTCTGGAAAGCTTATAAGATGCTCTACAATATGACCCAAGCTCTAATCCAAGAACATGAAATGAACATAAACCCCCCAAACGATGTCCGGATTGCATATCCTTCCCATTTTTGCTTCAAATGCCATTTTTGCTCCTTTTGGCCTCTAGACCCGTGGCATCACCTTCATTGCTTCCTCACCCATGCTATCTTCATGCTTTAAGCCTATTTCAGTGCTTTGCCCCATTTAAGCGTTCTTTTGCCCTTTTAAGCTCAATTTGCACCTGGAGAGTTTCTAAACCTGAAAATTAAAAAACAAAGCAAAAACACATCAAACGCACAATGATACTTGAGTTTAAGCAACAAAATTAGTTGGTTACTATCCGAATAAGTGGTCATAAAAGCCACTTATCAGATAATTTGTTGTAATTTGAGAGAAAGGTACAAAGAGCAGGTAGATGATGCTATTACCTTTGATAGTGAGGTACTATTTGTTGTCTACTTGTGTTTTTAATCTTGTAGTGTTGAAACTGGACTAAAATTTAAGAACCCCACTCACATGTGAATTGATATCTACATGACTACATATACATGATCTATTAATAGTTTTGAATTTTATTTGGTTTTAGCCTTGAATAGTTAATGTTGTGATATTCCCTTAATTCCTTTTTTCATTTACTATCTACAATAAACTCATATTGTCTTTCCTATTAGATAGATTGATAAGAGTGTATGTAAGACCCCAACTTTTTATGAACAAGATTTAATTTCCTCTATATATTATTTTAAATAGTAAGGTATTGATTTGATAAATGTCATAAGTTATGGGATGATATGTGCAAGTTTTACAAAGTAAGCAAGTGGTCATAAAATATTCATTGTGTCAGAGAATATTCGTTTGGTTGGGGAACATTCTTGTTATCGGGGAATATTCGTATGACGGCGCAGTCATTTGTGGGCCCCATAACGGAAAACTGTCGGATGAAGAAAACGACAAGAATAAGTTTTCTAAAAATAACGGCAAAACTGTTACCGTTAAAACTGTTGAAATACCCGGTGGTTAAAGAGCAGTAATACGCGTTGTTGTACAGTAGCACACGGTATTGCACAGTATTTCAAATTATTGGTTTTTACTTAAGAAGTCACTTACTTAATAATTGTTACAATAATTAATGTTCAATATCTTATATTATTGATTCAATAATTGCTACGTTGATATTTTATATTATTGATCCAATAATTACGTTGATATTTTATATTATTGATCCAATAATTGTCGCTGCACAATATTTCATATTATCAAATCAATGATTCATATTATTTGAATAATATTATTAGATAGCATTATTGACAATGTCTAGGAAGTTTTGTCTAGGAAAGGGGTTAGGTCATCTAATTGCGCGTCAGTAAGGAGAAATCCTTATCGAAAAGCCCCCTCTTTCCTGGGAACGACCTGGTTGTCAATATTGTAATTCTGTAATATTATTTATGAATAATAATTGATTGTTGAAAAATATGATAATTAAATATTTGTTCAATGTGGATATAAATGGAGAAATTTTTAGCGTGAGACATTTGTTGAAAGTTGATATTTTATTTTTTTCGATAAAATAATTCATTTAAATATATTATTATAATATTACATTATAATATTATAATGTGATAATATAATAGTATAATTTTATAATTTAAATAATAACATTATTATAATAAATTCATGGTATAAAAATAAAATAGAATTTGAATTTTTTAATAATTATAAATGTGTTTAATATATATATAAACATGTGAAATTAATGGGGGAGAGAGAGAGAGAGAAGAGAGAGAGTTAGTGGATGTTAGTGGAGAATGGTGGAAAAGGAAGAAAAGAGAAAGAAAAAAAAAGGAGGAAGATGAAAAGGAGGAAAGAGAAAGGGAAGGGGGAAATTTTTTTTGGGCATTCGAAAAAACATGTGAGTGGGGTTGGGGTTTGTTTTTTTGTTGATGTGCTGAAGAAAGAGTTTTCAAAGATGGGTTGCTGCATATTTTTCATCCGTAAATTTATTTTGTCAACATTGGTGTTCTGACATTTTCCTATAAATAGGTTGCTTAGTTAGAAATGAAAATCACACCAGAATCAGAAAATTTTCTCTCTATAATATTGAGCGTATTTCTTGTGAGTATAAGGATAGTTTGAGTATTGATAACAGTGCAAGAATTCTTCAACATAATATCCGATAATCCAGACAGATCTATTATTCTACTGAGGTATGAGATATTATTTTTCTCGTAGATGATGTTATTTTCTTTCAATATCCATAAAGAATATTTTTTTCTTTTATATTCCATATTATGAAAGTGATAATATTTCATTTCATATTCTCAAACTTAAACTTACTACGGTAAGTATTGCTTCTATAATTCCTGAAATGATCAAAAATTTCTTGAGTTTTGCATTTCATCTAATATCATTTCACCGGAATATTGATATGAACTTTCTTATGAAATTTTTATCTTTTCATGTTGGAGTTACTGTAAGGCCCCAAATTTTATGAATAAGATTTAATTTTCTTTATATATTATTTTGAAATAGTAAGGTGTTGATTTGATAAATGTGATAAGTTATGGGTGAAATGTGCAAAGTTTACAAAGTAAGCAAGTGGTTATAAAATATTCGTTTGGTCGAGGAATATTCTTTTTGTCGGAGAATATTCGTACGACGGCACAATCATTGGTGGACCCCATAACGGAATGAATGTCGGATATAGAAAGCGACAGAAGTAATTTTTATAAAAATAACGGCAAAACTGTTACCGTTAGTACTGTTGAAATACCCAGTGGTTAAAATACAATAATATGTGATGTTGCACAGTAGCACACAGTATTTCGAATTATTGATTCTTACGTAGGAAGGCACTTACTCAATTATTGTTACAGTAATTACTGTTCAATATTTTATATTATTGATTCAATAATTGCATAATATTTTATTGGTTCAATATTTGCTACGTTGATATTTTATATCAATAAGTGCTACTTTGCTATTTTATATTATTGATTCAATAATTGTCATTGCACATTATTTCAAATTATCAAATCAATAATTCATATTATTTGAATAATATTATTAGATAGCATTATTGACAATGTCTAAGGAAGTTCTGTCTAGAAAAGGGGTTGATTAATTGCGTGCCAGTAAGGAGAAATCCTTATCGGAAGGCCTCCTCTTTCCTAGGAACGACCTGGTTGTCAATATTGTAGCTTTGTAATATTATTTGTGAATAATTAATTTTTGATATATATGATAAGAAAATATTTATTCAATGTTGATTTAAACGGATGAATTTTTAACATGTTACATTTGTTGAAAGTTGGTATTTTATCTTGTCCGATAAAATAATTCATTCAAATATATTATTATAATATTATATTATAGTATTATGATGTGATTATATAATAGTATAATTTTTATAATTTGAATGGTAACATTATTATAGTAAATTCATGGTATAAAAGAAATGAGGTGGAAGAGTGCAAATTAAATTTGAACTCTTATGATGCAAACAATGATGTCATCGGAGCGATGAGGTAAGCAAGGATGTCATAGGATCGATGATGTAAGCGATGATGTTATAAATTATGACGAAAAGACTATTTTACCCTTACTTTGCCGAGCCTATAAATAGAAGCTCATTTCTTCATTATTTCTCACTAATTCACTAAAGCTATAGAGAGAGAAAGTATAGAGAGAATAAGAGAGAAAGAAGAAGAGTATTCTGCTATTACACTAGTGTAGTCTCCAAATTTTTAAAGTAAGGGGTATTATTTCTTTCGTATTCATGAAGAGAGTTATTTTCTTTCAATATTCGTAAGGGTTGTTATTCCATTCTTTATTATTCTATTGGAATAATCTGTCTACGCGGACTACCGCATCTATGGTGAAATCCTGTTGTTATTCCATTCTTTATTATTCTGTGGGAATAACCTGTCTACGCTGACTACCTTATGCCTGGTGAATAATCCTTCGTATTCAGTTGTTATTAAATTGTAGAAATAATCTGTCTGAGCAGACTACCGCCAGACGGGTGAAAATCTAATTGCTGTTTCGTATATTGTTTCATTTCATATTCCTAACTCTAAACTTACTACGGTAAGTATTGCTTTTAGAATTCCTGAAATGATCAGAAATTTTTTGAGTTTTGCGCTTCATCTAGTATCATTTCACCGGAATAATTTTCTGAACTTTCTCGTGAAATTCTTATCTTTTCATGTCGAGTTACTATTCATGAGTTACTATTCACGGATTTTTTTTTTGATTGTATCCAAGTTTTGAACTTCATTCTTGAATTTTGCTCCACAATTGATTATTACGGAGTATTATTGAACTTGGATAAACTAAATTACGAATATCTAATCCTTGTCCTTTATATCACTGGATTCATTCCTTATATTATATTTCATCATCGTTAGTCCTAAATGGTGATATAACTGAATATCTTTGGCCTGTAGTGCAAAGATGAAAGATTACTTGATGAATATCTTTGGCCTGTAGTGCAAAGATGAATCATTACTTGATGAATATCTTTGGCCCGTAGTGCAAAGATGAACAAGTGTTGAGATGAACATGACCAATTGGTGATACAAATGAATATCTTTGGCCGTAGTGAAAAGATGAATATTGATTTGAGATATATATTGATTGATGTTACAGAGATAAAATATTGATGATGGACTTTTAAATCAAAGAAGATAGTAGACTTCATTCTCTACTTAACTCTTCTAATGAATTATTTTCGCTGCGAATATTGATCTAAAACTTGTTGTCCATTATATTTTACCTGATTTATTGAAGGCCAACGATAATTTATTATTCATTATCTTAGTCATAATATTCTTTACTGGGCTAGTTGAGCTCACCCTTTTCTTCCATTGTTCTCTTCAGGAAATGGAAATATCGCGGGGACTAGTCGGGGATCAGAGTGATAGTCAGAGTTAGATCAGTAGAAGTTCTCACTATTCTATAAAATAGTGGGATAATGATTGTAATTAATTAGGAGTGAATTTGAATGTTTATATTTCGTATTATATACGATTTGTATTGAAATTCACAGTTTGTGTGGTCGTAGTTTGCACGACCTTATGTTATAAAAGATTATATTTGAATTCTGTACCATGTATTTGGCGACTCAGAATGGGTTGGTATTGAACCTATTTTGGGGGCGACACAGTTGGTTCAAGAAAAGGGCTAAAATAAAGAGAAGTCAGTTTAGATAGAGAAGCTGAAGAATGATTTGCGAGAGGAATTAGCGAAGCGTGCTAGAGCAGAGGACGCTTGGTGATAAGTACATAATATTCGATAATTATTATTCCTTTATATTTAGTTTTATTACATGTTTAATGTGGGTATGGGCTTAATTAGTATGTTTATTATTTCAGGTGAATTAAGGCGTAAAGGATGGAAACAAGAAAATTGCAAGCAGCTCACGATTTTAATTCATAATGAGCCTACGTTAGATTTCAGCAGCTAGGTTGAATAAATGTTATATGGGCCAAGACATGAGCAACTCACGTTATTTCACCAACTTGCAAAGGAACGGGCCAATTTCGAATTCAACAAGGATTTAGCTTGGGCAATGCAATTAGTGATTGGTTAATATTTCCTAGAAGCTTCATGAAATTCAAGGGGAGCAACGAAATAAGCTTGCAATTCCTTTTCCAAGTAGCTCACGGATGGTGTCCATTAGATAATAATCCTAGCAACAAAGGAAGCAAAGTGGAGGCCCACGGTTTTAGCAAATCAGTAAAAGGAATGGCACATGGGCTCACGTTCCAATTTAAATCACCAGCTTGCAAACGGTTTTGATTACCTAGTGGGCCTACATGGTATGTACATATTCATGGATTCTATTCCAAATTGAAGAAGGAAAACCACATGCATTCCTATTTCAAATACAAGCTTCCCACGTTCTTTCTCCTAATGGCCTACGGAATTAAGCAGCTAGCAAAGGAAAAATTGAAGCAACACATTATCACAAGTGGGGGCCACGTGCATGCATTCATCAACTATGCCAACGTAAGCACAAGCAAAGGAAAGTCCAACTCTTAAGAATTCCTAAGCAGCTCACTAAAATATTTCACATGGGGCCCACGTTAATCAGCAGCTTCTAAAAGGAATATCATATCACGAAATTGAGTTTCCAATTTGGCAAAGGAATACATGCAAAGCATTATGGAAATTAAATCAAAGAGCATGCAATGCTGGGCAGTGGTTCGCCCCGCTGGGGCGAGGATTTATTAAAGGAGTCTCTCGCTGGAGCGGGTAGGCGGGATATGGGTCAGCTACACTTCTCCTTTTCCCATTCGGACGGAGCAATAAGGAAGGGGAGATGAGGGCTGCAAATTTAATGTTATAAATAATTTCTTTATGGAAACTAGTTATAATTGTAATTCCTTTTAGGATTTGGATTCCTAGTTCTTATAGGATTTAGGCCCTTGTCTAGCACTATAAATAGAGGATGATAGTCAATGTTTTATTCATTCAATCTTCTACCAACTATCATACCTCATTGAAGTGCAGACTTGGAGCATGTCAGGCTAGTTTCTTTATTCAGTTCTAAAGGGAGGTGGAACCTTGTTACAAGTAATTAATTAATTGAGTATTATTATTTATTCCTTCTTGTATGAAATTTCTTCTGATAATCTGTTTTCATTGATTGCATGCTAATTGATCTAATTAATTTGATATGGCCAATTGAGTTAATTTAATCATTATCATCTGCTAGATTAAGATTGGTATTATGTGTAATTGATATCTGTCTTCATCACAAGTAGTAAATTAGTGATACTAATTGTGGACAAGCTTTTGGGTATTGCTAAGATTATCAGAAAACAAGTTAAACAAATCGAGCTTATGTGTTTGTTGCTTGGATTAGCCTAATTCTCTATTTCTTAATACTTCTATCATATTAAATCTAGAGAGCTTGTTCTAGGTTATATGCTAGTTGAATATGGTGAAGAGCTTGTTTCATACAGTGAATATCTAAGGAGAATTTCAGATAGCAGAGCTTATTGTTATCTAGGGTTAATAGTTTCATTGAAGGGTAAAGAATAATAACTTGATTAATTGATTGCTGTGCTTGGTGAAACTGAACTACAGAACTGAAGTTTTTACATATTTGGTTAATCTCTTTATTTAAATTCTGTTTTTCTTAGTTTAAAACAATTTCAAAAATCCCCCATCTTTATTTTCTGTTAAAATAGTAGAATAAATCTAAAACAAACTCACTCTCTGTGGGATCGATCCTTGCTTACTACTGTGCTAATTATTTAAATTCGTGAAGTGAAAGTGAGGTTAATTTAGGAGTGTAAACGACAGCTCCCAAATTTTGGCGCCGTTGCCGGGGAGTAATTGTGCGTTTTATTTTTATTCTATTATTTCTTTTGTTTTTGTTTTATGACTCGATCTTCTCAGGCTACTATATTAGATTTTGATCCAGAGATTGAGAAAACTGCAAGGAGGCTAAGAAAGCAAAAAGTACAACATTCTACTGCAGATTTAGACGAGGCTTCTGCATCATCACCGGGCCTCAACTTAGCTTTGGAATTACTTTCTGACAAATCATTCACCGAATCAGACGAAGAAGAAAAGATGGCGGAGCCCAACAACAATCGGACATTGAAACAATTGGCTACTCCTAATCTTACTCATCAACCTTTGTGCATTGAATATCCTGCTTTAAATGCTGCATTTGAACTTAAATCCGGACTAATTCATCTTTTGCCTACTTTCCGTGGTCTTACAGGTGAAGATCCATACAAGCATTTAAAGGAATTTCATGTGGTGTGCTCGACCATGAAACCACACGGAATTTCAGAGGAACAAATCAAATTAAGAGCCTTCCCATTCTCTCTAGCAGATTTAGCAAAGGATTGGCTGTACTATCTCCCATCCGGATCAATAAATTCATGGTGCGACATGAAAGGGCTATTCTTAGAGAAATATTTTCCTGCTTCAAGAGTGGCCAACATAAGGAAAGAGATTTGCGGGATCCGACAATTTAGTGGAGAAACTCTCTACGAGTATTGGGAAAGGTTCAAGAAGTTGTGTTCCAGCTGCCCTCCCCACCAAATCGATGAGCAACACTTGATTCAGTACTTCTACGAAGGATTGATACCAATGGAAAGAAGTATGATCGATGCGGCTAGTGGAGGAGCATTAGTGGACAAGACACCAGAGGCTGCAAGAAATCTGATTGCAAACATGGCTGCTAACTCACAACAATACGGAACAAGGAATGATCATACTCCAAAAAAGGTAAATGAGGTAAGCACAAGTGAATTGGTACAACAGATTTCTAACTTAACTGCTGTGGTGCAACAATTAACAACAGGAAACGTGCCGGTTGCGAGGGCTTGCGGATTATGCTTAATGGCAGGGCATGCTACTGACGCGTGCCCAACATTGCAAGAGGATGAGAATGCACAGCAAGCCAATGTAGTAGGTAACTACCAAACACAACCAAAGAAATATGATCCCTACTCAAACACTTACAATCCAGGCTGGAGAGACCATCCGAACCTCAGTTAGGGCGGGAACAGGCCACAAACACAAGGAGTGTTCCCACCGAGGCAGCAGGGCTTCCAACCAGCCCAACCCCAATATCAACCTAAGCAAGCAGCACCTGCACCTACTGGAACAACATTGGAGGATATGTTCAAAGCATTCATGGGACAGACACAACAGTTCATGAATCAGACACAGCAGTTCCAGCAGGAGACAAAAGCTTCGGTTCAAGACTTGAGAAACCAAGTAGGACAGCTGGCTACAACTGTGGGGATATTGGAATCCAAAGACTCGGGAAAATTACCATCTCAAACAGTAGTCAACCCAAGGGAGAATGCAAGTGCCATAACTTTGCGGAGTGGAACACAGTTACATACACCACCTACCCCCGTAGAGTTTGAGGAGGAAGCAGCTAAGGAGGAAACAGAAAAATCCAAGGTACAACCTAACCCTCCTACTCAGCTTAAAAACATTCCTCTTCCATTTCCTCCCAGAAATTCTAAAACCACAAAGAAAGATGAAAAAGAAAAAGAAATTCTGGAAACTTTTAGAAAAGTAGAAGTAAACATCCCTCTCCTTGATGCAATCAAACAAGTGCCAAGATATGCAAAATTTTTAAAAGAATTATGCACTAATAAAAGAAAATTGCAAAATGATGAAAAAGTTACTGTTGGAGAAAATGTATCTGCTGTCCTTCAAAGAAAAATGCCTCCTAAATGTAAAGATCCAGGAATGTTCACAATCCCATGCAAAATAGGAAACACCAGATTTGAAAAGGCCATGCTAGATTTAGGAGCTTCAATTAATGTTATGCCTTTATCTATTTATGCCTCTTTAAATCTAGGTCCTTTGAAAAATACTGGTGTAATTATTCAATTGGCAGATCGTACTAACACTTACCCCCGAGGGGTAATTGAAGATGTCTTAGTGCAGGTGAACGAACTAATCTTTCCTGCAGATTTTTACATTGTGGACATGGAAGATGATATATCACCAAACCCTTCCCATATCTTGTTAGGAAGGCCATTCCTAAAAACAGCAAAAACCATGATTGATGTGCATAATGGGACCTTGACAATGGAATTCGATGGAGAAAAGATTCAATTTAACATCTATGATGCCATGAGGTACCCTAGTGATATAGGGCAAGTTTTTGCTATTGATGTGAGAGATTCCTTAGTACATAGAGCTTTGGAAAGAATACACAGGGATAGTTTGGAGGTGGTCATCACCAACAGTATGGATATGGACAAGGAAGATGAAGTTGAGCGAACTCAGGAATTGAATGAAATTGTGGCTGCACTACACTCATTGCCGAAATTCTCAGATAAGTCAGCAGTACATTCTATTCAATTACCTATTTCTCATCAAAAGTTACTACCATCTGTTGTGCAAGCTCCAACCCTAGAATTAAAACAATTACCTGTACATTTGAAATATGCATATTTGGGGACTGATGATACTTTGCCTGTTATTATTGCTAGCAATCTAACTAAAATGCAGGAAGATAAATTGCTGAGAGTCCTAAAGGACCATGTCACAGTTTTTGGTTGGACGATAGCGGATATCAAAGGTATTAGTCCTGCGATGTGCATGCATCGGATATTATTAGAGGATGGAGCTAAGCCCACGAGGGACGCACAAAGAAGATTGAATCCACCTATGATGGAGGTGGTGAAAAAAGAGGTGCTCAAACTGCTTGATGCCGGCATAATCTATCCCATTTCCGATAGTCAATGGGTGAGTCCAGTGCAGGTAGTCCCAAAGAAATCCGGAATCACCGTTGTCAAGAACGATGATAATGAGTTGGTACCCACACGGATACAAACAGGATGGAGAGTGTGTATTGACTATAGGAAATTAAATGCTGTAACAAGAAAAGATCACTTTCCTCTTCCTTTTATTGATCAAATGTTGGAAAGATTAGCTGGGCACACTTATTACTGTTTTCTAGATGGTTTTTCAGGATATAACCAGATTGTGATTGCACCCGAGGACTAAGAAAAGACCACATTCACATGTCCCTTCGGCACATTTGCATACCGACGTATGTCATTTGGACTCTGTAATGCTCCTGGTACTTTTTAGAGATGCATGGTAAGCATTTTTTCAGACCTTTTAGAAAACTGCATTGAGGTCTTTATGGATGACTTCACAATACATGGTGATTCTTTGGATGCATGCTTAGATAATTTGAGTCGTGTTTTGGATAGATGCAAGGAAACTAATCTTGTTCTAAATTGGGAAAAATGTCATTTTATGGTAGAACAAGGAATAGTACTTGGTCATGTTGTATCATCTAAGGGTCTCGAAGTTGATAAAGCTAAGATAGATATTATTTCTGCTTTGCCTTACCCCGTCAGTGTGCGGGAGATTCGTTCTTTTCTTGGTCATGCAGGATTCTATCGAAGGTTTATCAAGGAGTTCTCGAAGATTGCATTGCCCTTGTGTAAGTTGCTACAAAAGGATGTGGACTTTCAGTTTAATGATGAGTGCAAGGAAGCTTTTGATATTTTAAAGAAATTGCTGACCTCTGCCCCTGTGATCCAACCACCGAATTGGAAGTTTCCATTTAAAATCATGTGTGATGCAAGCAACTATGCAGTGGGGGCTGTTTTGGGACAAAGAATTGACAAAGTTGTTCATGCTATCTACTATGCTTCTAGAACTTTGAATGGAGCTCAGATAAACTATTCCACAACTGAAAAGGAACTTTTATCTGTGGTTTTTGCTTTAGATAAATTTCGATCATATTTGCTTGGCACTAAAGTTATAGTTTATTCTGACCATGCTGCTCTCAGGTATTTGCTAACTAAGAAGGACTCTAAACCTAGGATTATTAGATGGATTCTCCTTTTGCAAGAATTTGACTTGGAGATTAAAGATAAGAAGGGTGCAGATAACTTGGTAGCGGATCACCTGAGTAGGTTGCTGAGAAAAGAGGATGAACTACCTCTGCGTGATTCCTTCCCAGATGAGCAGTTACTTTCCATCCATGCTGAAACTCCATGGTATGCAGATTTGGTGAACTATTTGGTAAGTGCATATTTTCCTAAGGAATTTTCCAAATCCCAGAAAGAAAAGCTAAAGAGTGATGCTAGACACTATGTTTGGGATGATCCATACTTATGGAAATTTTGTGCTGACCAGATAATTAGAAGATGTGTGCCAAATAATGAATTCCAATCTATTCTAGTTTTTTGCCATTCTCAGGCATGTGGAGGACATTTTGGTCCAAAAAGAACTGCTAACAAAGTTTTGGAAAGTGGTTTTTATTGGCCATCAATTTTTAAAGATTCCTATCTGTTTTGTAAAACATGTGATAATTGCCAAAGGACGGGGAATATCTCTCAAAGAAATCAAATGCCCCAAACTCCTATTTTAGTTGTTGAGATTTTTGATGTTTGGGGTATAGATTTTATGGGACCTTTTCCTTCATCCTTTGGAAATGTATATATTCTTTTGGCTGTTGATTATGTCTCAAAATGGGTGGAAGCTAAAGCCACTAGGACTGACGATTCTAAAGTTGTTGCAGATTTTGTCAGGACTAACATATTTGTCAGGTTTGGAGCACCACGGGCCATCATTAGCGATCGCGGAACTCACTTTTGTAATAGGGTATTAGCGGCTTTGTTCAAGAAGTACAATGTTTTGCACAAGGTTTCTACATCCTACCATCCGCAAAGTAATGGCCAAGCTGAGGTGTCCAACCGGGAGATCAAATCCATTTTGGAAAAGGTAGTCAACCCAAGCAGGAAGGATTGGAGTTTGAGACTAGATGATGCACTTTGGGCCTATCGAATGGCATTCAAAACTCCTATTGGGATGTCACCATATCGGATTGTGTTTGGGAAACCCTGCCACTTACCAGTTGAGTTAGAGCATAGGGCCTTTTGGGCAATCAAGCAGTGCAACATGAGTTTGGAAGTAGCTGGAGTACACAGGAAGTTGCAATTACAAGAATTGGAGGAATTAAGGAATGAAGCCTATGAAAGTTCAAAAATTTACAAGGAAAAGACCAAGGCCTTTCATGATAAGCAAATTATGCGGAAAACCTTTGTTGTGGGACAGAAAGTTTTGTTATATCATTCTCGGCTTAAGTTATTTCCGGGTAAATTGAGATCTAGATGGGTTGGTCCTTTTGTTATCACTAATGTGTTTTCTCATGGTGCAGTCGAGATTCATAGTCCAAGTACAGGAAAGATTTTTAAAGTGAATGGACATAGATTGAAACCGTTCTATGAGGGACATCAGGTGGAAAATATTGAGATGGTGGAGCTAGATGATCCGGTCTATGAAGAATGAGAATGGAGACATGATGTCAAGCCAATGACAATAAACAAGGGCAGCTGCTTGGGAGGCAACCCAAGAATCCAGATTTGATCTTTCTATCCTTTTACTATTTAGTTTTTTATTTTTTATTTTTTTTAATTGCATGTAGTTCTTTCTTCTTTGCATGATTTTCTTACATTGGGGACAATGTAAGGTTTGAGTGTGGGGGGAGAGATTTAGGTTTTTTATTTTTTTATTTTAGTGATATTGATCTGCTGATTTTGATAGGAAATAGGACCATCTAGATGCCTTTGAAAATTTTTGAAAAAAAATTGGATTCCATGATTCTATTTGCCTATGTGTTCGAAGGTTAAGATCAACAAATGAGAATCAATGCTAAAAATTCAAAATTTGTTTAATGCTTAATTGGTTAATGATTGAGAAAAACTAAGTCATGATCCATAGTGATTGATTTAAATTGAATTTGTGTCTCATGAGCACTTGAACATGTGATATATGCTTAGTTGGCTAAGTTATCTGTGGAGTTGTCTATGTGCACTAATCTCATGCTCTAGAACTATTGAACTGCTTAAGCTTTTTGCAGGACCATGTGAAAAAAAAAATAAGAAAAATTGGAAACCAGTGAACTTATTGAAAAAGAAACACAAGAGAAGTCATGTGGTGGGATGAGATGGAGCGTAAAACGCACTTTCCCATAAACACGTGTGGATAAGTGAGATGGAGCATAAAATACACTCACTTACAAAAAAATGATTGAGGAAGGTGAAACGGAGCATAAAATGCATTCACCGGAAACAAATTAGAAAAACGAAAGGGGTCTTGGAGAAAAAAAATTAAAGCAGATAAAAATATGTCTCGAGTTTTTGAGTGGTGTACACGATTTTTTCTATGGTAACTAAGTTGAGTAAGTGTGTGGATCATAGACAAGGGCTTATGTGATTACAATTTAATTTAAGGAAATTCATTGGTGAAGTGGCGAGGTGCTTATCTTGAGTTGATTATGTTTTTGTGGGTTTAGTATTGATAATCATGATTTGATCTTAAAATATTTTGACATGCTGGTTGAATAGAATTGCTTTTGGAAATCAAACTTTTTGTTTACACGAGGACGTGTAAAGACTAAGTGTGGGGGAATTTGATAAGTACATAATATTCGATAATTATTATTCCTTTATATTTAGTTTTATTACATGTTTAATGTGGGTATGGGCTTAATTAGTATGTTTATTATTTCAGGTGAATTAAGGCGTAAAGGATGGAAACAAGAAAATTGCAAGCAGCTCACGATTTTAATTCATAATGAGCCTACGTTAGATTTCAGCAGCTAGGTTGAATAAATGTTATATGGGCCAAGACATGAGCAACTCACGTTATTTCACCAACTTGCAAAGGAACGGGCCAATTTCGAATTCAACAAGGATTTAGCTTGGGCAATGCAATTAGTGATTGGTTAATATTTCCTAGAAGCTTCATGCAATTCAAGGGGAGCAACGAAATAAGCTTGCAATTCCTTTTCCAAGTAGCTCACGGATGGTGTCCATTAGATAATAATCCTAGCAACAAAGGAAGCAAAGTGGAGGCCCACGGTTTTAGCAAATCAGTAAAAGGAATGGCACATGGGCTCACGTTCCAATTTAAATCACCAGCTTGCAAACGGTTTTGATTACCTAGTGGGCCTACATGGTATGTACATATTCATGGATTCTATTCCAAATTGAAGAAGGAAAACCACATGCATTCCTATTTCAAATACAAGCTTCCCACGTTCTTTCTCCTAATGGCCTACGGAATTAAGCAGCTAGCAAAGGAAAAATTGAAGCAACACATTATCACAAGTGGGGGCCACGTGCATGCATTCATCAACTATGCCAACGTAAGCACAAGCAAAGGAAAGTCCAACTCTTAAGAATTCCTAAGCAGCTCACTAAAATATTTCACATGGGGCCCACGTTAATCAGCAGCTTCTAAAAGGAATATCATATCACGAAATTGAGTTTCCAATTTGGCAAAGGAATACATGCAAAGCATTATGGAAATTAAATCAAAGAGCATGCAATGCTGGGCAGTGGTTCGCCCCGCTGGGGCGAGGATTTATTAAAGGAGTCTCTCGCTGGAGCGGGTAAGTGGGATATGGGTCAGCTACACTTCTCCTTTTCCCATTCGGACGGAGCAATAAGGAAGGGGAGATGAGGGCTGCAAATTTAATGTTATAAATAATTTCTTTATGGAAACTAGTTATAATTGTAATTCCTTTTAGGATTTGGATTCCTAGTTCTTATAGGATTTAGGCCCTTGTCTAGCACTATAAATAGAGGATGATAGTCAATGTTTTATTCATTCAATCTTCTACCAACTATCATACCTCATTGAAGTGCAGACTTGGAGCATGTCAGGCTAGTTTCTTTATTCAGTTCTAAAGGGATGTGGAACCTTGTTACAAGTAATTAATTAATTGAGTATTATTATTTATTCCTTCTTGTATGAAATTTCTTCTGATAATCTGTTTTCATTGATTGCATGCTAATTGATCTAATTAATTTGATATGGCCAATTGAGTTAATTTAATCATTATCATCTGCTAGATTAAGATTGGTATTATGTGTAATTGATATCTGTCTTCATCACAAGTAGTAAATTAGTGATACTAATTGTGGACAAGCTTTTGGGTATTGCTAAGATTATCAGAAAACAAGTTAAACAAATCGAGCTTATGTGTTTGTTGCTTGGATTAGCCTAATTCTCTATTTCTTAATACTTCTATCATATTAAATCTAGAGAGCTTGTTCTAGGTTATATGCTAGTTGAATATGGTGAAGAGCTTGTTTCATACAGTGAATATCTAAGGAGAATTTCAGATAGCAGAGCTTATTGTTATCTAGGGTTAATAGTTTCATTGAAGGGTAAAGAATAATAACTTGATTAATTGATTGCTGTGCTTGGTGAAACTGAACTACAGAACTGAAGTTTTTACATATTTGGTTAATCTCTTTATTTAAATTCTGTTTTTCTTAGTTTAAAACAATTTCAAAAATCCCCCATCTTTATTTTCTGTTAAAATAGTAGAATAAATCTAAAACAAACTCACTCTCTGTGGGATCGATCCTTGCTTACTACTGTGCTAATTATTTAAATTCGTGAAGTGAAAGTGAGGTTAATTTAGGAGTGTAAACGACAGCTCCCAAATTTTGGCGCCGTTGCCGGGGAGTAATTGTGCGTTTTGTTTTTATTCTATTATTTCTTTTGTTTTTGTTTTATGACTCGATCTTCTCAGGCTACTATATTAGATTTTGATCCAGAGATTGAGAAAACTGCAAGGAGGCTAAGAAAGCAAAAAGTACAACATTCTACTGCAGATTTAGACGAGGCTTCTGCATCATCACCGGGCCTCAACTTAGCTTTGGAATTACTTTCTGACAAATCATTCACCGAATCAGACGAAGAAGAAAAGATGGCGGAGCCCAACAACAATCGGACATTGAAACAATTGGCTACTCCTAATCTTACTCATCAACCTTTGTGCATTGAATATCCTGCTTTAAATGCTGCATTTGAACTTAAATCCGGACTAATTCATCTTTTGCCTACTTTCCGTGGTCTTACAGGTGAAGATCCATACAAGCATTTAAAGGAATTTCATGTGGTGTGCTCGACCATGAAACCACACGGAATTTCAGAGGAACAAATCAAATTAAGAGCCTTCCCATTCTCTCTAGCAGATTTAGCAAAGGATTGGCTGTACTATCTCCCATCCGGATCAATAAATTCATGGTGCGACATGAAAGGGCTATTCTTAGAGAAATATTTTCCTGCTTCAAGAGTGGCCAACATAAGGAAAGAGATTTGCGGGATCCGACAATTTAGTGGAGAAACTCTCTACGAGTATTGGGAAAGGTTCAAGAAGTTGTGTTCCAGCTGCCCTCCCCACCGAATCGATGAGCAACACTTGATTCAGTACTTCTACGAAGGATTGATACCAATGGAAAGAAGTATGATCGATGCGGCTAGTGGAGGAGCATTAGTGGACAAGACACCAGAGGCTGCAAGAAATCTGATTGCAAACATGGCTGCTAACTCACAACAATACGGAACAAGGAATGATCATACTCCAAAAAAGGTAAATGAGGTAAGCACAAGTGAATTGGTACAACAGATTTCTAACTTAACTGCTGTGGTGCAACAATTAACAACAGGAAACGTGCCGGTTGCGAGGGCTTGCGGATTATGCTTAATGGCAGGGCATGCTACTGACGCGTGCCCAACATTGCAAGAGGATGAGAATGCACAGCAAGCCAATGTAGTAGGTAACTACCAAACACAACCAAAGAAATATGATCCCTACTCAAACACTTACAATCCAGGCTGGAGAGACCATCCGAACCTCAGTTAGGGCGGGAACAGGCCACAAACACAAGGAGTGTTCCCACCGAGGCAGCAGGGCTTCCAACCAGCCCAACCCCAATATCAACCTAAGCAAGCAGCACCTGCACCTACTGGAACAACACTGGAGGATATGTTCAAAGCATTCATGGGACAGACACAACAGTTCATGAATCAGACACAGCAGTTCCAGCAGGAGACAAAAGCTTCGGTTCAAGACTTGAGAAACCAAGTAGGACAGCTGGCTACAACTGTGGGGATATTGGAATCCAAAGACTCGGGAAAATTACCATCTCAAACAGTAGTCAACCCAAGGGAGAATGCAAGTGCCATAACTTTGCGGAGTGGAACACAGTTACATACACCACCTACCCCCGTAGAGTTTGAGGAGGAAGCAGCTAAGGAGGAAACAGAAAAATCCAAGGTACAACCTAACCCTCCTACTCAGCTTAAAAACATTCCTCTTCCATTTCCTCCCAGAAATTCTAAAACCACAAAGAAAGATGAAAAAGAAAAAGAAATTCTGGAAACTTTTAGAAAAGTAGAAGTAAACATCCCTCTCCTTGATGCAATCAAACAAGTGCCAAGATATGCAAAATTTTTAAAAGAATTATGCACTAATAAAAGAAAATTGCAAAATGATGAAAAAGTTACTGTTGGAGAAAATGTATCTGCTGTCCTTCAAAGAAAAATGCCTCCTAAATGTAAAGATCCAGGAATGTTCACAATCCCATGCAAAATAGGAAACACCAGATTTGAAAAGGCCATGCTAGATTTAGGAGCTTCAATTAATGTTATGCCTTTATCTATTTATGCCTCTTTAAATCTAGGTCCTTTGAAAAATACTGGTGTAATTATTCAATTGGCAGATCGTACTAACACTTACCCCCGAGGGGTAATTGAAGATGTCTTAGTGCAGGTGAACGAACTAATCTTTCCTGCAGATTTTTACATTGTGGACATGGAAGATGATATATCACCAAACCCTTCCCATATCTTGTTAGGAAGGCCATTCCTAAAAACAGCAAAAACCATGATTGATGTGCATAATGGGACCTTGACAATGGAATTCGATGGAGAAAAGATTCAATTTAACATCTATGATGCCATGAGGTACCCTAGTGATATAGGGCAAGTTTTTGCTATTGATGTGAGAGATTCCTTAGTACATAGAGCTTTGGAAAGAATACACAGGGATAGTTTGGAGGTGGTCATCACCAACAGTATGGATATGGACAAGGAAGATGAAGTTGAGCGAACTCAGGAATTGAATGAAATTGTGGCTGCACTACACTCATTGCCGAAATTCTCAGATAAGTCAGCAGTACATTCTATTCAATTACCTATTTCTCATCAAAAGTTACTACCATCTGTTGTGCAAGCTCCAACCCTAGAATTAAAACAATTACCTGTACATTTGAAATATGCATATTTTGGGACTGATGATACTTTGCCTGTTATTATTGCTAGCAATCTAACTAAAATGCAGGAAGATAAATTGCTGAGAGTCCTAAAGGACCATGTCACAGTTTTTGGTTGGACGATAGCGGATATCAAAGGTATTAGTCCTGCGATGTGCATGCATCGGATATTATTAGAGGATGGAGCTAAGCCCACGAGGGACGCACAAAGAAGATTGAATCCACCCATGATGGAGGTGGTGAAAAAAGAGGTGCTCAAACTGCTTGATGCCGGCATAATCTATCCCATTTCCGATAGTCAATGGGTGAGTCCAGTGCAGGTAGTCCCAAAGAAATCTGGAATCACCGTTGTCAAGAACGATGATAATGAGTTGGTACCCACACGGATACAAACAGGATGGAGAGTGTGTATTGACTACAGGAAATTAAATGCTGTAACAAGAAAAGATAACTTTCCTCTTCCTTTTATTGATCAAATGTTGGAAAGATTAGCTGGGCACACTTATTACTGTTTTCTAGATGGTTTTTCAGGATATAACCAGATTGTGATTGCACCCGAGGACTAAGAAAAGACCACATTCACATGTCCCTTCGGCACATTTGCATACCGACGTATGTCATTTGGACTCTGTAATGCTCCTGGTACTTTTTAGAGATGCATGGTAAGCATTTTTTCAGACCTTTTAGAAAACTGCATTGAGGTCTTTATGGATGACTTCACAATACATGGTGATTCTTTGGATGCATGCTTAGATAATTTGAGTCGTGTTTTGGATAGATGCAAGGAAACTAATCTTGTTCTAAATTGGGAAAAATGTCATTTTATGGTAGAACAAGGAATAGTACTTGGTCATGTTGTATCATCTAAGGGTCTCGAAGTTGATAAAGCTAAGATAGATATTATTTCTGCTTTGCCTTACCCCGTCAGTGTGCGGGAGATTCGTTCTTTTCTTGGTCATGCAGGATTCTATCGAAGGTTTATCAAGGAGTTCTCGAAGATTGCATTGCCCTTGTGTAAGTTGCTACAAAAGGATGTGGACTTTCAGTTTAATGATGAGTGCAAGGAAGCTTTTGATATTTTAAAGAAATTGCTGACCTCTGCCTCTGTGATCCAACCACCGAATTGGAAGTTTCCATTTGAAATCATGTGTGATGCAAGCAACTATGCAGTGGGGGCTGTTTTGGGACAAAGAATTGACAAAGTTGTTCATGCTATCTACTATGCTTCTAGAACTTTGAATGGAGCTCAGATAAACTATTCCACAACTGAAAAGGAACTTTTATCTGTGGTTTTTGCTTTAGATAAATTTCGATCATATTTGCTTGGCACTAAAGTTATAGTTTATTCTGACCATGCTGCTCTCAGGTATTTGCTAACTAAGAAGGACTCTAAACCTAGGATTATTAGATGGATTCTCCTTTTGCAAGAATTTGACTTGGAGATTAAAGATAAGAAGGGTGCAGATAACTTGGTAGCGGATCACCTGAGTAGGTTGCTGAGAAAAGAGGATGAACTACCTCTGCGTGATTCCTTCCCAGATGAGCAGTTACTTTCCATCCATGCTGAAACTCCATGGTATGCAGATTTGGTGAACTATTTGGTAAGTGCATATTTTCCTAAGGAATTTTCCAAATCCCAGAAAGAAAAGCTAAAGAGTGATGCTAGACACTATGTTTGGGATGATCCATACTTATGGAAATTTTGTGCTGACCAGATAATTAGAAGATGTGTGCCAAGTAATGAATTCCAATCTATTCTAGTTTTTTGCCATTCTCAGGCATGTGGAGGACATTTTGGTCCAAAAAGAACTGCTAACAAAGTTTTGGAAAGTGGTTTTTATTGGCCATCAATTTTTAAAGATTCCTATCTGTTTTGTAAAACATGTGATAATTGCCAAAGGACGGGGAATATCTCTCAAAGAAATCAAATGCCCCAAACTCCTATTTTAGTTGTTGAGATTTTTGATGTTTGGGGTATAGATTTTATGGGACCTTTTCCTTCATCCTTTGGAAATGTATATATTCTTTTGGCTGTTGATTATGTCTCAAAATGGGTGGAAGCTAAAGCCACTAGGACTGACGATTCTAAAGTTGTTGCAGATTTTGTCAGGACTAACATATTTGTCAGGTTTGGAGCACCACGGGCCATCATTAGCGATCGCGGAACTCACTTTTGTAATAGGGTATTAGCGGCTTTGTTCAAGAAGTACAATGTTTTGCACAAGGTTTCTACATCCTACCATCCGCAAAGTAATGGCCAAGCTGAGGTGTCCAACCGGGAGATCAAATCCATTTTGGAAAAGGTAGTCAACCCAAGCAGGAAGGATTGGAGTTTGAGACTAGATGATGCACTTTGGGCCTATCGAACGGCATTCAAAACTCCTATTGGGATGTCACCATATCGGATTGTGTTTGGGAAACCCTGCCACTTACCAGTTGAGTTAGAGCATAGGGCCTTTTGGGCAATCAAGCAGTGCAACATGAGTTTGGAAGTAGCTGGAGTACACAGGAAGTTGCAATTACAAGAATTGGAGGAATTAAGGAATGAAGCCTATGAAAGTTCAAAAATTTACAAGGAAAAGACCAAGGCCTTTCATGATAAGCAAATTGTGCGGAAAACCTTTGTTGTGGGACAGAAAGTTTTGTTATATCATTCTCGGCTTAAGTTATTTCCGGGTAAATTGAGATCTAGATGGGTTGGTCCTTTTGTTATCACTAATGTGTTTTCTCATGGTGCAGTCGAGATTCATAGTCCAAGTACAGGAAAGATTTTTAAAGTGAATGGACATAGATTGAAACCGTTCTATGAGGGACATCAGGTGGAAAATATTGAGATGGTGGAGCTAGATGATCCGGTCTATGAAGAATGAGAATGGAGACATGATGTCAAGCCAATGACAATAAACAAGGGCAGCTGCTTGGGAGGCAACCCAAGAATCCAGATTTGATCTTTCTATCCTTTTACTATTTAGTTTTTTATTTTTTATTTTTTTTAATTGCATGTAGTTCTTTCTTCTTTGCATGATTTTCTTACATTGGGGACAATGTAAGGTTTGAGTGTGGGGGGAGAGATTTAGGTTTTTTATTTTTTTATTTTAGTGATATTGATCTGCTGATTTTGATAGGAAATAGGACCATCTAGATGCCTTTGAAAATTTTTGAAAAAAAATTGGATTCCATGATTCTATTTGCCTATGTGTTCGAAGGTTAAGATCAACAAATGAGAATCAATGCTAAAAATTCAAAATTTGTTTAATGCTTAATTGGTTAATGATTGAGAAAAACTAAGTCATGATCCATAGTGATTGATTTAAATTGAATTTGTGTCTCATGAGCACTTGAACATGTGATATATGCTTAGTTGGCTAAGTTATCTGTGGAGTTGTCTATGTGCACTAATCTCATGCTCTAGAACTATTGAACTGCTTAAGCTTTTTGCAGGACCATGTGAAAAAAAAAATAAGAAAAATTGGAAACCAGTGAACTTATTGAGAAAGAAACACAAGAGAAGTCATGTGGTGGGATGAGATGGAGCGTAAAACGCACTTTCCCATAAACACGTGTGGATAAGTGAGATGGAGCATAAAATGCACTCACTTACAAAAAAATGATTGAGGAAGGTGAAACGGAGCATAAAATGCATTCACCGGAAACAAATTAGAAAAACGAAAGGGGTCTTGGAGAAAAAAAATTAAAGCAGATAAAAATATGTCTCGAGTTTTTGAGTGGTGTACACGATTTTTTCTCTATGGTAACTAAGTTGAGTAAGTGTGTGGATCATAGACAAGGGCTTATGTGATTACAATTTAATTTAAGGAAATTCATTGGTGAAGTGGCGAGGTGCTTATCTTGAGTTGATTATGTTTTTGTGGGTTTAGTATTGATAATCATGATTTGATCTTAAAATATTTTGACATGCTGGTTGAATAGAATTGCTTTTGGAAATCAAACTTTTTGTTTACACGAGGACGTGTAAAGACTAAGTGTGGGGGAATTTGATAAGTACATAATATTCGATAATTATTATTCCTTTATATTTAGTTTTATTACATGTTTAATGTGGGTATGGGCTTAATTAGTATGTTTATTATTTCAGGTGAATTAAGGCGTAAAGGATGGAAACAAGAAAATTGCAAGCAGCTCACGATTTTAATTCATAATGAGCCTACGTTAGATTTCAGCAGCTAGGTTGAATAAATGTTATATGGGCCAAGACATGAGCAACTCACGTTATTTCACCAACTTGCAAAGGAACGGGCCAATTTCGAATTCAACAAGGATTTAGCTTGGGCAATGCAATTAGTGATTGGTTAATATTTCCTAGAAGCTTCATGCAATTCAAGGGGAGCAACGAAATAAGCTTGCAATTCCTTTTCCAAGTAGCTCACGGATGGAGTCCATTAGATAATAATCCTAGCAACAAAGGAAGCAAAGTGGAGGCCCACGGTTTTAGCAAATCAGTAAAAGGAATGGCACATGGGCTCACGTTCCAATTTAAATCACCAGCTTGCAAACGGTTTTGATTACCTAGTGGGCCTACATGGTATGTACATATTCATGGATTCTATTCCAAATTGAAGAAGGAAAACCACATGCATTCCTATTTCAAATACAAGCTTCCCACGTTCTTTCTCCTAATGGCCTACGGAATTAAGCAGCTAGCAAAGGAAAAATTGAAGCAACACATTATCATAAGTGGGGGCCACGTGCATGCATTCATCAACTATGCCAACGTAAGCACAAGCAAAGGAAAGTCCAACTCTTAAGAATTCCTAAGCAGCTCACTAAAATATTTCACATGGGGCCCACGTTAATCAGCAGCTTCTAAAAGGAATATCATATCACGAAATTGAGTTTCCAATTTGGCAAAGGAATACATGCAAAGCATTATGGAAATTAAATCAAAGAGCATGCAATGTTGGGCAGTGGTTCGCCCCGCTGGGGCGAGGATTTATTAAAGGAGTCTCTCGCTGGAGCGGGTAGGCGGGATATGGGTCAGCTACACTTCTCCTTTTCCCATTCGGACGGAGCAATAAGGAAGGGGAGATGAGGGCTGCAAATTTAATGTTATAAATAATTTCTTTATGGAAACTAGTTATAATTGTAATTCCTTTTAGGATTTGGATTCCTAGTTCTTATAGGATTTAGGCCCTTGTCTAGCACTATAAATAGAGGATGATAGTCAATGTTTTATTCATTCAATCTTCTACCAACTATCATACCTCATTGAAGTGCAGACTTGGAGCATGTCAGGCTAGTTTCTTTATTCAGTTCTAAAGGGAGGTGGAACCTTGTTACAAGTAATTAATTAATTGAGTATTATTATTTATTCCTTCTTGTATGAAATTTCTTCTGATAATCTGTTTTCATTGATTGCATGCTAATTGATCTAATTAATTTGATATGGCCAATTGAGTTAATTTAATCATTATCATCCGCTAGATTAAGATTGGTATTATGTGTAATTGATATCTGTCTTCATCACAAGTAGTAAATTAGTGATACTAATTGTGGACAAGCTTTTGGGTATTGCTAAGATTATCAGAAAACAAGTTAAACAAATCGAGCTTATGTGTTTGTTGCTTGGATTAGCCTAATTCTCTATTTCTTAATACTTCTATCATATTAAATCTAGAGAGCTTGTTCTAGGTTATATGCTAGTTGAATATGGTGAAGAGCTTGTTTCATACAGTGAATATCTAAGGAGAATTTCAGATAGCAGAGCTTATTGTTATCTAGGGTTAATAGTTTCATTGAAGGGTAAAGAATAATAACTTGATTAATTGATTGCTGTGCTTGGTGAAACTGAACTACAGAACTGAAGTTTTTACATATTTGGTTAATCTCTTTATTTAAATTCTGTTTTTCTTAGTTTAAAACAATTTCAAAAATCCCCCATCTTTATTTTCTGTTAAAATAGTAGAATAAATCTAAAACAAACTCACTCTCTGTGGGATCGATCCTTGCTTACTACTGTGCTAATTATTTAAATTCGTGAAGTGAAAGTGAGGTTAATTTAGGAGTGTAAACGACAGCTCCCACTTGGATGAGTGCTTCCTGACGTGCAGATATTGCTGAAGATAACGATTGGGCAAAGAAGGCTAAAATCAAGGAGACAGACTACACATTTCAGACATCGATTGACAGGGCCCAAGATCGGGTGTTCTATTATCCGGTTCAGTTCGAGGACTTACCTTGGTACATGTTGGACCATAGGACGATGTTCCGTATTATGGAAGAAGAGCGCAAAAAAGCTGTTCGACGCCTTAGTAGGCCATGATAGGAACAATATTGATTATGCGAATTTTTCCTTGTTAGTTAAAAATGTAAATTCCGATGTGTTTATAAACAACGGAACATGATGATGATTTAAATTCTGAAGATTCTTTATCTCGGGATAGTTGATGTAAATAGCAGTGATGCTATCTTATTTTGTTTAAAAACTTTTGATTGAATAAAATATCAGAGTTTATTTGAGATGTTATGTGTTAAGTGAATGTCTTAAAATATTTAAGTTAAGTCTTAAATATTAAGGAATTGAGTAAAGCTCTAATAAGCGTATATCTTAAACAGAAATATGCCACCGAAAAGACGCCCAATTCGTCAACTAGCCCAAGAAGGGTTAACAAATAACAATGACGCCAATGCCAATGCCAACCCCAACCCCAACCCCGTTCAACAGTTGGTGAACTTATTGATTAAAGCAGTTAACATCCAGCCGCAAGCTCCACCGAACACCTCGTTCAAAGACTTCAAGGCGGCGGGACTGCTAGAATTCAAGGGATCCATGAACCCAATCGAATCACAGACATGGGTTATGGAGATGGAGAAGGTTTTCGATGTTGCTAGGGTCAGCGAGGATCAGAAAACCGCTTATGCAACGTTCATGCTGAAGGCAGAGGCCAGTTATTGGTGGCAGGCAAACAAGGTTCGGGGAGGGCAGGTTGTGATAACCTGGTAAAGGTTCAAAGAGATGTTCTTCGAGATATACTTCTCGACGAGCGCACAGATCCAAATGGAGGTTCAGTTTCTGGAGTTAAAACAAGGTAACATGTCAGTGCTAGATTATGCGGCGAGATTCAATGAGTTGGCCAGGTTTGCCACATACCAAGTGCACATTGATGAGAGGAAGGCAAGGAGGTTTAAACAAGGACTGAATCCCTGGTTGTATAACAAGGTGTCAATGTTCCAATTGAACACTTTCGCTGGAGTATTGGAGAAGGCAATCATCGATGAAAATGGGAGCGATGCTATGACCAAGTACAACCAAGAGCAGAAGAAGAAGAAGAAGAAGAAGAAGAGTGAAGGTGAAGGTAATAAGGCTAGTGGCAGTAAAAATGGGGGCGGTAATAATCAGAAGAGAAGGTGGAATGACAGCACATCGACCAAAAATCAGCAAGGGAGCCAGAAGAAAAGGGTAGAAGCATGTTTGACCTGCGGGAAGAACCACCTGGGGTTCTGTATGAAGGGTAAAAGAGTCTACTATAATTGTGGTCAGGAAGGCCATATAGCACCTAACTGCCCTAACCCTAAGAAGGGCGCCTGTTTCACGTGTGGATCTAAGGACCACTTGGCAAGGAGCTGTCCCAAGAAAGTATCAGGAGGGACAGGAGCAGGAGGAAGCAAAGGAACTAGTGGTGGCAATGCTCTAACTATCATGGGACCAACACGAACCAACCGACCTACCGCTAGGACATTCAACATGACCCTGCAGGACGCTGTGCAGTCACGCGATGTGGTGTCAGGTATCATTCTGATCAATAATGTTAATGCATATGTGTTATTTGATTCGGGTACTACTTGCTCATTTATATCCGATGACTTTGCTAAGAACTTAGAATTGTCTATGAACAAATTAGAATACCCTATGAACATAGAGATTGCGAATAGGGAAGTGATTTCTATTAAGTTTGTACACAAGAATTGTAGGGTGGATATTAAGGGTAACGTGATGAACGTAGATCTTATTCCGATTAGACTTGGGAAATTCGACGTTATCTTGGGGATGGATTGGCTATTGATCAATTATGGGGCGATAATTGATTCCCAAAATAAGTGTATTAACCTTATGACTCCGTCAAAGGTTATGTTTTATGACAGCAAGTCGCCTAGACAAGCGAGTTGTCTGACGATGATGCAAGCCAAGAAGTTATTGAGACACGGTTATGTAGGATATTTAGCCTACATAGTCGATAGTCGTAAAGAGAGTTCGAAGTTAGAGAAGATACCAGTCGTGAGAGACTTCATGGACGTATTTTTGGATGATTTGCCATGACTTTCGCCTGATAGGGAAATACAGTTCGTGATCGATTTGGCGCCAAGAACTGCCCCAATATTGAAGGCACCGTATCATATGGCCCTGGTAGAGATGAAAGAATTGATAGTGCAGCTGCAAGAGCTATTAGACAAGAAATATATTTTAGCCGAGGGTATCGCCGTGGGGAGCGTGGTGTTATTCGTTAAAAAGAAGGATGGGACGATGCAGCTCTGCATCAATTATAGAGAGTTGAACAAGGTCATAATTAAGAATAAGTATCCGTTACCTAGGATCGACGACTTGTTTGACCAATTCATGGGTGCAAGATACTTCTCAAAGATAGACCTGAGAAGTGGTTATCATCAATTGAAGGTGAGGATAGAAGATATTCCGAAGACAGCGTTCAAGACTCGATATGGTCACTACGAGTTTCTGGTTATGTCATTTGGTCTAACAAATGCGTCTGCAGCATTTATGAACCTAATGAATAGAGTGTTCAAACCGTTTTTGGACAAATTTGTGGTGGTGTTTATCGATGACATTCTGGTATATTCAAAGACCAAGGAGGAACATGTAGAACAACTGAAGGTGACGTTGGAAGCTTTGAGAATAGAGAAGTTGTACGCCAAGGTTTTGAAATGCAAATTCTGGATAGAGAGGGTGCAATTTCTTGGACATGTAATTGATAAAGACGGAATTTCGGTAGATCCCTCAAAGGTTGAAGCTGTGATGAACTAGGATCAGCCGAAAACACCGTCGAAAGTGAGAAGTTTTCTTGGATTAGCCGGTTATTATAGAAGATTCATTCAGAACTTTTCCAAAATCACAACTCCGCTGATGAATTTGACTAGGAAATCGGTGAAATTCGTTTGGACAGAGAAGTGTGAGGAAAGTTTCCAGGAGCTGAAGAAGATACTGAGTACGGCACCTACGTTATCTCTTCTGGATAGCACATAAAATTTTGTAGTGTATAGTGATGCGTCGCACAAAGGATTAGGCTATGTGCTTATGCAAATCGACAAGGTCATTGCGTATGCATCACAACAACTTAAGGATTATGAGAAGGGGAATCCGACCTATGATTTGGAATTGGCCGCGGTGGTATTTGATTTGAAAATCTGGAGACACTATCTCTATGGGGAGACGTGTAAAATATATACAGATCATAAGAGTCTGAAATATATTTTTACACAAAAGGATTTGAACATGAGCTAGAGGAGATGGTTGGAATTGATTAAGGAATATGACTGTGAGATTTTATACCATCTGGGTAAAGCGAATGTGGTCGTCAACACCTTAAGCAGAAAGGGTCGAGAGAAATTGATGCTGTTGACTGCCTAGGTGGAGCTAATTTCAGCAATGGAGAAGCTGGAATTGGAAGTGAGATATCCGATGGAGTCTGACGAGAAGCAGCTCCAGTTGGGAGTTGGTACAACTTTACTGGATAAGATTAAGGAAGCACAACTTCAGGACGAAGACTGTGAAAAGATAAGGAAGAGGTTATCTGAAGGGAATGAACAGAAATTCAAGGTGGACAGTGAGGGACTATTAAGATTTGAGAGCAAAGTTTGGGTACCGCCAGTTCCAGAGATTTAAGAGGAAATTTTGAGCGAGGCTCATAGGTCATGGTATTCCATTCACCCCGGGAGTACCAAGATGTACCAGGATCTCTGACAACATTTCTGGTGGCCGAATATGAAACGAGACGTTGCTGATTGCTTGACTTGTAAGAAAGTGAAAGTATAACATCAGAGGCCGAGTGGATTGCTACAACCACTAGAGATCCCAGAATGGAAATGGGAACACATTACAATGGATTTTGTAGTTGGTCTTTCGATGACTCAGAAAGGTTTCGACGCAGTATGGGTTATCATGGATCAATTGACGAAATCAACACGCTTCCAACCAATCAAGATCAAATTCAACTTAGATCAATTGGCGAAGCTATATGTGAAGGAGATTGTTTCAAGGCACGGAATTCCAGTGTCGATTATTTTCGATCGAGATCCGCGCTTCACATCAAATTTCTGGAAGCGACTACAGGAATGCATGGGAACACACAGTTGAGAATGAGTACGTCGTATCACCTACAGACAGACGGGCAGAGCGAAAGAACTATTCAAACATTGGAAGATATGTTGAGAGCATGCATAATGGATTTCAAAGGTAATTGGGATGATCACCTATCGTTAGTTGAATTTGGTTACAACAACAGTTACCACGCAAGTATTGGCATGCCGCCTTATGAAGTGTTGTACGGCTGAAAGTGCAAAACTCCACTATACTGGGACGAAGTTGGCAAAAGAAAATTACTCAAACTGGTACAACAGACAGTCGAGATCGTCAAGGTGATCCAGACAAGATTAGTAGCTGCTCAGGATAGGCAAAAGAAATACGCCGATCCACACCACAAAAATATAGAATTTGAATCGGGTAACTTTGTTTTCTTGAAAGTCTCTCCCTAGAAGGGAAAGATCAGATTTGACAAGAAGGGGAAATTGAGCCCTAGGTTCATTGGACCCTTTGAGGTGCTGCGAAGAATCAGAGAAGTTGAGTATGAGGTAGCCCTACCTCCGATGTTAGAGCACATTCACAACGTCTTTCATGTTTCAGTCTTACGACTGTACAAACCCGATTACAAACATGAGATTGAATATGAACCCCTGCAATTTGAGAAAGATTGTTGGCAGAAAAGAACAAGTTCTCAGAAATAACGTAATACCTTATGTTAAGGTAATTTGGAGGAACTACAACGCTGAAGAAGCTACGTGAGAACTTGAAGAGCACATGTGACACCCCCAAATTTGGTATCTTAATTTCCACAGGATTTAGTGTTCACTGTTCAAATATCATATGACTATCTACCCATAATAATAGAAATTCATTTATTAGATAAATAATCTATCATCTTACATCATCTGAAATAATAATACATAATAAATCCCAGGTTATACTTAACCTTAAATCTCTGTTGCGGAAACGTAAATAAATAAGTCTTATACATCACACAATAGTCTTGAACTTTAACATATCATAATCATCACAAGTCCTCATCACTTGTTAGCTTTTTTTTTGCCTTTGCTACTAGAAGGCTCTTCACATTGTTCGTTCTTAGCTGCATTGTTATTATGCAAGAGTGAGCATGAATGCCCGCAAGTATAAAAATATGACAATAATAACATGCGAGTGAAATCAAAGAAATCTGAATAACAGAAAGCTCAACTTTTGAATCAAGAATAATTAATCGAGAATCAAATTACTTCTGAGGGTCATAAGACCTTGAACTAAGTCTTAGGTTGTCAAGTATATTAACCTTTAAACCTTTAACAGTTATAAGACTATAGACTTTACTTCTTGTACTTAGGGAGATCAGCCCTTCGTACCGATACTGTGCACAATACCTCAACGCATAAAGCATCATCAATTCTCCTTTAATAGGGTTGTTCATCTCAGTTTGACATCAGAGTCTGCACCAAATAAAGTTTGGTTTGGATAACTCAATAGTAGTTCTAGAATTTAGAACGCTCATCAACTATGGACTAGTCGAATTAATAAGGGTTCGCTAGTCTTAAAGGATTCAACAATATATGATATTCAATTTGAAAAATAACTTCTCAAGGGTATACAATCGAATAAGTATTGTATACGGAAATGATACTTTTAAAAGAATCATAACATCTCATATGAAAATCTAAACTTGAGTAATCAAGAATAAGAACTTTGCTCAATATAGAGTTTAGGTCTATAACTTGCTCAATAATAATAAGTTAGGGATAGAATACTTGCCTTGTACGCAAGCTACAAATCTAGTTACAATTCATTTCTTCAACGTCCTACACATTACATTATGCATACGATGTCGATTAGTTTCATAATTTCTATGTTCAATTGTTGAACTTCTCATTTAAGTCAACTTATAAATTGGTTCCTAGTGTTAAATTATTAACTAACCACATAACATGAGTATCAATTCACAATATGTGTACCATATAATTATAATCCTACAAACAATCATAATCAAGTTTTACAATCACAATATTCAGTTCGCATTTAGGTTGTTAACTTGAACCTTCACATTACTTATACATGTCAATGACTTAGTTTATTAACATGAACTTCAAATCATATAATATTCATGTTTTATAACTTAGAACAATATCTTTTATCGTCGAGAGTACTATACTTGCGTATGTGCATGTTCGACACCCTCCGATTGCCTTCGAATACGCATCAGTCACAAAGATGGCCAATTTGACTCCTCTTAACAACTTCAAATTGAAAAACTTAAAAAATAAAAGTTGTAGGTCTACTTATAATCATTCCGAATCATTTTGAATCGCCTTAATCAGAGTTCGTATGAAAACGTTATGCTTATTTTACTTTAGGAGGTTAAAACAAAAATTTTCCCTGCACTACCCCTACTTGGGCGGGGGTTAGGCCCGCTGGGGCGGGCATGGTGCTGCATGGAACCCGTTGGGCAGGTCTAGAGCCGCTGGGGTGGGCGTGCCATGGCGGTTCAGCCCCTATTCGCGATTTTTGACAGATTTGGCCCAAAAATCTCAATTAAATGCAAATCAAACTAGTACCGTGATTTCTATGAAGTCTAAACTTCATAGAAACATCATACAATGTTATTAGCATGTTTTTAACATCTTAAATCATGCAATTACTCAAATCAAATCATGAAATTTCACCGTTCTTGGTGTTCTTGATAGTTTTGAAGAAAAATATAAAATTTGACGTCACGGATTCGTTATAACTCTGAATCCGTCCGTTCAAAGTTTGTTTTATTTGTTTTAACATATACAATCATAATCATGTGTCAATTTGAATTAAAACATATGATTACAACATTTATTTCACCAATATGGGTTATTAACCTATATTCAATACTATATCTTTTATAAAACCCAATTATTAACAAAATTACTTGGTGTGATCAATGTAAATCACGTATATATGGCATATAATATATCATGGACATATGTTAATATATATATATATATATATATATATATATATATATATATATATCCATGAAATCACAATTATCAATTTCCTCCATTCACAAAGAACTTATACCAAACACATAAAATGAAAAACTCTGTAAATCTTTGAAAACCCATTTAAGGCAAAATTATATAGTTTTAATCACTGTAATACATGTATACATGATATATAATATGTTATTAACATATACTAACATATTTATAATCATTTCATACTTTAATTCTCAACATAGTTTCACAGAGAACTTTTAGACTATGTAAATGAAAAATATAAGAACATGAATCTAAAACTAAAGAAGAAGGAATTACCCTTATTAGTTTGTAAAAAAATATATATGTTAATCCTTCAATCTATTCTTAATCAAATCTTCTCTCAATCTCTCTCAATCTCTTATTCTCACTTTCCCAACTTTTCTCTCTGACTTCTCTCTGAAATTTTTTTACGTTTTCTTTTGATAATGACTTAGGATATATTAAGTATACGTATATATATAAATAGCCGTTGCTTGTTAACTGACAACTTCCATAAGGGCCCTGTTTGGCAACACCCCTAACTCCTTTTCCATTTATTTTAATTAACTAGTTTAGTATATAGTTAATTGTAACACTTTAATTAATTCAATTAATCTTATTTAAATCAATTAAATAACATAAGATAATTCACATTAAATCACATTATTACATAATTAATATTTTTATTTATTAATTATGTCAATTCATTAATTTTTTAATTAATTATTAAATTAATTAGGATAACATTATGCTTATTTAATTAATTCATTTAATCAAATAAACTCAATTAAATATATACTTTGAACTATTAAATTACTACACATTAATTTAATCAATGTAACACACATAATTAAATTAATCCACCAGAAATTCATGAATTAATTATTTAAATTAATAATTAAATCATCAAAATATTTATTTATTTCAATAAATATTCAAATAACGTTACAAAATTCTCGTTCGTCACACCTCATGATGAAAACTTACCCACATTTATTTGCTTAATCTATGTGTAAGCGATTATGGGGACAGAATCTTTGTAGGGGGAGAATGTAATGGGACGAGTTTAATTGAACCGTGATTTTGAGTACAGAATCCTTTTAAGGGGGGAAAGATGTGACGAACGAGAATTTTGTAATTTATTATAAATATTTATTGAATTAAATAAATATTTTGATGATTTATTTATTGAGTTAAATAAATATTTGATGTTTATTTATTGAGTTAAACAATTATTTGATGGAATTGTGGTAGATTAATTTAATTATATGTGTTACATTGATTAAATTAATGTGAAAAATTTTTATAGTTCAAAGTGTGAATTTAATTAAGTTTATTTAATTAAATAAATTATTTAATAAGCATAATATTATTCTAATTAATTTAATAATTAATTAGAGATTTAATGATTTGAAATAATTAATAAATGAGAATTTTAATTATGTGATGATGTGATTTAATGTGGAATATTATATTATATTTAATTGAATTAAATAGGATTATTTGATTAATTAAAGTATGACAATTAAACTATATAATAAACACTTTAATTAAAATAAAGGGAAAGGAGGAATAAAGGAGGACAACCAAACAAGTCCTTAAGGGAGTGGGTGTTAGTTAATTTGATTTAACTGCTCCCATTATCCCTAACAGTTATATATTATACGTATATGTATTAGAACTTATATAATATATATATATATATATATATATATATATATATATAAGTCTTCACAAGCTTTCTATTGGATTACTAAATCCTGCTTCTAACAAATGACCAAGCCTCTCTTATATAGGAAGAGAAAAGGCGTTACTGATACAACTCAATGATTACAAAACAAGAATGACTATTACATAACAGTAATGCTTTATCAAAAGATGAAAGCATTATTACAACTTTTGACTATTACAAACAGCTTTTCACTATTACAGACGCGTTAAAAATAAAATACAGACTAACTTTTGACTAAAGGGGCCATATGGCCGACAAACAAAACAAGACTCATACAAGACGACAAATGACTTAGCAACTGCTTTTGGCTGCTTTAGACAAAGAAGCACGAGCTGCGCGGGCAGGAGCATCTTGCAACGAGGCTGACCAAAGTAACTGTAGGAATTCTAGGCAAATGGGTCCTGAGCATCTTGAAGAGAGATGCTTCCGTACGGATCATTAGGGCTAGAATGTTGACTGGAATGGGACGAAGAGGATGAACAAACAGAAGGAACTGAGTCCTCACTGAGTTTATCCATTCGCTTTTTAATAAGACGAGATAACTGTTTGAGTTCATTATCAGTACAATGCTCAATATCCGCAAAATCTAACTTAGAAGATTTTTTGGATTTTGATTTACTAGAGGAAGATTCCTTGGTAGGAGGAATCGATTGAATAGGAGAAGGATTGGGAAATTCCTTCTGGACTTGACCAACAATGCGATAAGGATCAAACTTATCCCACCATTTAACTGAAAATTCTCTGGTAACATGAGTAATTTGACTAAGGTTAGAGCGGGAAACATCCTTTTCGGATGTTAGAACATTATCAGGAGAAAGAGCAACATTAACAACCGGAGAATAAAATCCATAGTTCCATCTAAGAATCCATGGAATTTTATATTTACTAACAAAATGAAGAATTACTGGAATGCAACAATTGGATTGCACCATAGGAACTCTAGAACTGAAAACATTAAGAACAGACTGGAGTTCAATTGGTAATATTTTATAAATGAGACCAAAACGTTCCCACCATAAAACGAACCAATGAGGAATTTGACTTTTAAATTTGTGATCGAACTGAATAAACCAGGAATGACTAAACGATGGAGTTTGAAACAGAAAAACCCTGTTCCAAGCTTCCATGTAATCATAATAGCAAAACTGGCTATCATGACCTTCTAACTGTCTAAGATCAGATGGATGATTACCCCAGTTTGGCATGGTGATAATCTGTTTAATATATAAGGAATGATAGATGATCTTAGAGGAATCATTTCTATCATAAATAGGTTTAATGACAATTGACTGAGTTTGAAGCAAGACATCCTTATAATGCATAAGAGATTTATAAGGAGCCAAAGGAATAAAATGCCAACCAGTTGGGAAATTCTCAGTGTAAAGTTCTTACAAAATCTCAATGGGTAAAAGAAGATAAATCTAAAACTTTAGCTTCTCATCCTCCCCTTGAAACTATTCTTTTACAAGTTAAAAATGACTCTGTTATTGCTAGTCCTTTCAAAGTAGCTGATGGTAAAACTGATGATAAAAAAATTATTGAACAAAATAATTTCACTAATCAGTATTTAGCCACCACAGGTAAACAACTTGATAAAATAGAAGAAAAATTTGATAATACTCTTATTAAAAACCCTGATAAGAAACTAGATCAGCCTTTATTAACTCTCCTTGATAATAGAGATGGAAAGGGATTGCCTAGCAAAGATTCTGACTTAGTTAAAAGTATTGATAAACTTATTAAAAAGATTGGCTCGAGCTCTGGCACCGTAGCCATTATTGAGCAGATTCGAGAATCTGACGATGAAACCAATAGTGACTCGGACGAGATATCTGAGGTCACTTCTGTTCCTGACCTTACTGAACAATTAAACAAGTTAACCTTTAATAACACTAGTATTACAAAAAACTGGTATACTAGACCTACTCCCCCTGATCTTCAGTTCGAAGAAAAAAATCTTGATAATCAATTTTCTGTTTGGTCCAATAAAATTTATGAATGGAATATTGATGGGTTCAGTGAGCATCAAATTCTCACTAAGATGAACCATTTGTCTATGGTAGCCAATAGTTATATCACAGCATTTAATAATCTTACTCAACCTGATATCGTTGAAATATTAACCAATGGTTTTACGGGTGTTCTTCGCTCTTGGTGGGAAAAACACCTTGATGAGGACGCTAGGAATTCTATTATTCATGCTTACCAGCTGGATGACAATGGTCAGCCTATCTTTAGAGAAGATATTGGCTTTGGTGTTCCGGATGGCATTAACACGTTGATTTTCACAATAATAAAACATTTCATTGGAACCCCTAGTAATATCACTAAGAGGATCCATGATCAGTTAAGTAATCTCACTTGTCCTACCTTAAGTGATTTTAGGTGGTATAAAGATGTCTTTATTTCACGCGTTATGCTTCGTAATGATAGTAACAAACCCTTTTGGAAAGAAAAATTTGTTAATGGTCTTCCTTCTTTATTTGCTCATAAAGTCCGTGAAGAACTTAGTAAAACTTTGGGCTATATTGATTATGATAATCTCACTTATGGTGACATAATTAGTTACATTCAAAAAATAGGCTTAAAAATGTGTATTGACTTTAAAATTGCTAAACAAGCCGCTAAAGATAAAAAGAAAGCTAAATATGAACTTGGTACTTTTTGTGAACAATATGGTTTGCCACCTATTGCCCCTTCTCGTAGAAAGCATAGGAAAAAGCAAATTGAAACACACAAAAAATGCAAGCATCATAAAAAGCGTTCTAGTCAGTCTAATAATAAAGATAGTTATTATGAAAAACCCAAGTCACGAAAGAAAACTCGAAATAAAAAATCCACTACTAAATCCAATGATAAAAGTAAAATTACTTGTTATAATTGTGGTAAAAAGGGTCACTATAAGAATGAGTGTAAATTAAAACAAAAATTGAGTCAGTTGAATATTTCTGTTGAAGATACTGAAAAGATTTTTGAGTTACTTCGAACTCAGTCTGAAGAGGATAATGGTCTTTCTGATGTTCCCTATTCCTCTGCTAATGATGAAAATAGTAAAACTCCTAGTGAAGATAATGAAGTCACCCTTTGTACAGATAATTGTAGATCTGATTGTTGTAAAACTATTAATGTTCTTACCAAAGAGGATCAAGAAAGCTCTTTGTTAATCGAATTAATTAGTAAACTTACTGATGAAGATTTAAAATTACAGTATATGAAACAGTTAAAAGAATTGTTTTCTAAAAATAGTTCGGGAAAGGGTAAAATTACGAAAGCTAAAGAAAAACCTGTTATTAGTCTTAATAAAACCCTTGAGAGATTTAAAACGGCTGAAAAGGAAATCACTCTCCCGGAGTTAAATCAAGAGGTCAATAAGCTTAAAAAGGAAATTTCTGGTCTTAAGATTGAAATATCTGATTTAAGAAGAAATATGACTAATCTGACCTCCAAGGGTTCAGAACTTCATATTTCTGATTCCTCTGATAATGATGAAGACCATCCTGAGTCTTCAGGTGTTAAAGACGAAGAATCACTTCTGATGGTTCAAGGCAATTCATTAAAAAGATTAAAGGATATAACTATTCAAAAATGGTATATCATTGTTCTCCTAGTTATTGATGGAACTTTTGCAATTCAGCTACCTGCCCTTGTTGATATAGGTGCTGATTTGAATTGCATTCAGGAAGGATTTATTCCAACCAAGTTCTATAAGAAAACCAGTGAACGTTTTAATTCAGCTAATGGTAGTAGTATGGAAATAAAATATAAACTGCCTAAAGTTCATATTTGCCAGGATAGTATGTGTTTTAAAACATCCTTTGTTTTAATTCATAACTTGACAGATAAAATAATTTTGGGTCTCCCGTTTATATATTTATTATACCCATTTACCACTAGCAATAATGGTTTAACTACTGAACACCTTGGGCAGAAAGTGGTTTTTGAGTTTATCACTCAGCCTAAAGAGAGAGACTTGAAATTTATTCAAGATGAGTCCATTTCTAAGTCACTCAACCTGTTAAACTGTAAAACTTCTCAATTAAAATATTTAAAACAAGAGATTAAGTATAAGCAAGTTGAAGATCTCCTTCTACTTGAAAAAATTCAAGACAAGATAGAAGAACTTCGTTTATTCATGGTAAAAAACTTATGTGCCGATTCTCCTAATGCCTTTTGGCATCGTAGAAAGCATGTAGTCAAACTACCTTACGCTAAGGAATTTAAAGAAAATCTTATTCCTACTAAGGCTAGACCTATTCAAATGAGTCATCAACAAATGGAGCTTTGTAAGCAGGAAATTAATGACTTACTTGCAAAAGGTTTGATAAAGCATAGTAAATCCCCTTGGTCTTGCCCTGCCTTTTATGTTAATAATGAAGCAGAAAAAGAAAGAGGTGTCCCTCGTTTAGTCATTAATTACAAGCCGCTTAATAAGGTCTTAGAATGGATTAGGTATCCCCTTCCCAATAAAGAGGACCTTCTTAGTCGCCTTAGTAATGCCACCATTTTTAGCAAATTTGACCTCAAGTCTGGTTTCTGGCAAGTCAGTATCCACCCTAGTGATAGGTACAAAACTGCCTTTACCACTCCTTTCGGTCACTATGAATGGATTGTTCAAGCTTTTGGCCTGAAAAACGCCCCCATTGAATTTCAAAATATTCTTAATGAAATACTTAACCCTTTCAGTCATTTTATCATCGTGTATATTGATGATATCCTTGTTTTCTCTAAATCAATTGATGAACATTTCAAACATCTGAATTCGTTCTTCAAAGCCATTAAAGTCAATGATTTGGTTCTTTCACCAACCAAATGCAGTCTCTTTCAAGTTAGGGTTAAGTTCTTAGGTCATGACATTTACCGCGGTCTTGTTAGACCAATTCAAAGAGTCATTCAATTCGCTGATAAATTTCCTGACAAAATTATCGATAAAACTCAACTCCAGCGTTTTTTAGGATCCCTTAATTACGTCGGTAAGTTTTATCAGAATTTGAGAAAAATCTGTAAACCTTTGTTTCTTCGTTTACAGAATAATCCTCCTCCCTAGACTGATGTGCATACTGCCATCGTTCAGCAGGTCAAGAAATATGTTAAGGTCCTTCCTTGCCTTGGCATATCCAATGAATCAGCTTTTAAAATCGTTGAAACTGACGCCTCCGAAATTGGCTTCGGTGGTATCTTGAAGCAGAAGTTAACTCCTGCTTCTTCTGAGCAAATTGTTCGGTTCCACTCAGGCGCGTGGAATCAAGCCCAATTAAATTATAGCACAATTAAAAAAGAAATCTTGGCATTAGTTTTATGTATTACCAAATTTCAAAATGATTTATTAAATCAAAAATTTTTAGTTCGCATTGATTGCAAATCAGCAAAATATATTTTAGAAAAAGATGTTAAAAATATAGCTGCTAAGCATATTTTTGCCAGATGGCAATCTATTCTAAGTATTTTTGATTTTGATATTGATTATATTAAAGGTTGTGATAATTCAGTTCCTGATTTTTTAACTCGGGAATTTATTAATTCAGGTACCCCTCCAGTTCATAATGAGTGTGAGAGGTAAAGATTTGATTGTTTGGCCTCCTGGCCCTCCAGGCCCAGGACCTCCTAGTCAGAAGCCCATGGGAGCTGTAATCCCACATCCAGTTATCAAATTTTTCTTCTATTTTATCAAGTTGTTTACCTGTGGTGGCTAAATACTGATTAGTGAAATTATTTTGTTCAATAATTTTTTTATCATCAGTTTTACCATCAGCTACTTTGAAAGGACTAGCAATAACAGAGTCATTTTTAACTTGTAAAAGAATAGTTTCAAGGGGAGGATGAGAAGCTAAAGTTTTAGATTTATCTTCTTTTACCCATTGAGATTTTGTAAGAACTTTACACTAAGAATGATGCTTATCATACCAATCATAAAATGTAAGGTTCTCTCTAGTGAGCTTAATAAATTTTTTCCAATTATGGACAATTTTATCTCTATCAGGTTTATCATACATATTTCTGAAAACATGGCGTTTTTGTTGATTTGCTTTTGAATTAAAATCAGCAACAAGACTGTCCCAATCCAATTTAGAGACTTTAGTAATGACTCTTAACTGGTGATTAATTGGGGCATCAAAATCAGAGGGAGAAGGTCCGACCGAAACGGTAGGAGACCCATCTTCTTGTTCTCCATCCGCCTGAAAGGCAGGAGTATAACAAGGATGACTTGTCTGTCCCTGATTCAACACACCTTTCAATTTAACATCAGGAATAGAAAAGTCACTTAAAACTTCAGTGTCTCTTCTGGAGGTAGAAGGGACTGAAGAACTGGTAAATTCTTCAATAATAAAAGGTCTTCTAGTACGTTCGAAACTGATCCTAACCGTACCATCAGAAAATTGTTTAATATTTTCCAGATTTAATAAATTATTATTAACCGGTTTTTGTGAAACTTCTTGGGGAAGAATCCATTGACTAGGTAGCGTAACGTCTTTCCAAAGAATAGTTTTTGGTGTTTGAATATTGGTGTTATTAGTACTACTCTGAATTAAAACAGTATGATCTTTAGGACTTTTACTGAGTGCGTGAATATTTAAATTGGTTTTCATAACCTTATAATAAATTCTGTAAATTAAGGCTAAAGGTTGAGATCCCTCTATCATTTGAGTTATCTCACCAGCAGTTTTAATATTCAAGGTTAAAGCTTTTAATAAATTAATATCAGACAAACTCAAAGGAAGGTCAGGAAAGCAATTAAAATGAATAGGACCATCATGCAAACTAGACTCCATGATTCCAATAATACTAGGAGCATAATTGAGATATCTCGCATCTCTTAAGCATAAAAAGACACTTGAGTTTATTCCTTTAATGGTTAGCGGTTTAACTGCAACCTGAACAAGACCAATATGAATAAAATTATAACCTTTCTTTCGATGTTTATTAATAACTTTAGGAGAAAGAAGACTACAATTTTCATACTCTTTATTTATAGCATAAACTCGTTCAACAGTTTTAACATTGTAATCAGTTTTGAAATTATCAATAAAAGTTGACTGGTAAATCTCTTTAGGAGACACACTAGGTATGTTCCAGTTATTAAGGGTTTGATTAATATTTTCATAACTATGTTCTTCTTGGTTAACTATGTTTGGAACAGAAGGAAGAGAAGATCTATCACTAACCGACGAACTAGATCTGAATAATCTACTCATAATTAAAAATTAAAGTTTTAATAAATCTGTGTTCTTCCGTACATACCCCTTTCTTTGCTTAACATAAACACATACCCTATCATCTAGTGATTCCCAGAAAGCCAAAACTGCTCACACACAAGAGACTTACAAAGGCTGGACAAGGACCTATGGCGATGGAGGGTGGTTTACACAAAGAGACTAGGTGACTTTTTGAACCAAGAAAGATCAAAACTTTTGATTTTTAAAAATGATATATTTATATATCAGTTAAGTTTATTATTTCATATACTGTATTCATCATATTAGAGAACTTAAGAGAGAGTTGAGAGAATTGAATTAGGAGAGAAGTTTGGAAAAATCAAAGAGAAGTTCATATCATCTTCACAGAGATTTCATGTTCTTAGTTTTTCCATTTACGAATATTCTGAGTTCTCTATAAATGAAAATTGTTGATTATATGGTTATATATATGTTAATATATGTTTATAACATGCTTTCTATCATTTAATTATGCTTTAAAGTAATCAAATTCATGTAATTATGCTTTAATTAGAGATTTGAAAGTTACAGAGTATGAAGAACATAAATATGACATATATGTATAAATTTGCATGTTTTAATTGTTTATTAAACTTGAAATTGATGGTTGATTATGATTATGCATGTTAAAACGAACAAAACGAAATTCAAACGGACAGATTCGGTGTTATAACGAATCTGTAATGATGAATTTCATGATTTTTCTCAAAACTTTGAAAAATATCAAAAACAATAAAATTATGTGTTCTAATTGGACCAAATATGTGATTTAAGTTGTAAAATGCATGCTCTGTATGTTACTACATGTTTCTGTGATGTTTATACTTCATTGGTAACATTAAGAATCGTTATTTGAGCTTAATTTGCATTTATTTGGATTTTTCTGTACATTGTTCGCTAACTGTCAGACTTCACTGCGACTCGGCGCTGCAGCACCGGTTCTGTGAAGGAACCGGGAGCTGCAGCGCCAGGCAGGCAGTTGGCTGACGTAGTCGTGGCGCGACAACACCGGTCCTGAGAAGGAACCCAGCGCTGTAGCGTCAGGCCGAGGCTTAGCTGTCGTAAGCATGGCGCTGCAGTGCCGGTCCTGAAGAAGGAACCCAGCGCTGCAGCGCCAGGCCAGAGGCTTGGCTGACTTGGGCTCAGCGTTGTAGCGCCGGTCCCCAGTACAAATTGGCACTGCAGCACCGGCCAGCAGAATGAAACAGTAAATTTTATTTAAGTGTTCAAAGTTTAGAAAGGTGTTTTAAAATCTAATGTAATGAGAATGATGACATATTAAATATATATTGAGATGTTTAAACAAATTATTAATTTGTTTTACGTGATTAATTGGTAAGTTAAATACGTTATGTAAACTCGTTATTCGAAAAGTCGTGTAACGTGTTCAAACACTGATGTTTGTAACTTGATGAGTATAATCAGACTTAGAATTGATTTGTACTTTGAATGTAATGATATGTAGGATTAATTGAGGATCGTGAATTAATTATAGCTTGTGCACGAGGCAAGTTTTCTAATTACACTCTTTAAATTGAGCAAGTGTTCTATTCCTAATTTATTATTGTTGAGCAAGTTCTAAACTTATGTTTCTATATCAAAATAAGTTCGTATTCTTGTTTATTCAATTCAAGATTTCGTATGAGATATTATAATCCTTGTAAAGCATTACTTCAGTATACAATACTTATTCAATTGTATACTCTCGAGATTCATTATTCAGTTTGATTATCATTTATTGTTGAACCTTGTAAGACTAGCGAACCCTTATTGATTTGACTAGTCCATAGTTGATGAACGTTCTAAATTCTAGAACTATTATTGAGCTTATCCGAACCAAACTTCCTTTGGTGCGGACTCTGATGTCAAACTGAGATGAACAACCCTTTTATAGGGGATTATTTACGCGTTAGCGTTGAGATGCTGTACACAGTCATGGTACTAAGGGCTGATCCCCCTAAGTACGAGTAGTAGAGTCCATATAGTCTTACGACTTTTAAAGGTTTAAAGTAGAAATACTTGACAACCTGGGACATAGTTCTTGGTCTTATGACCCTCAGATGTACCTTTGATTCTTGTTGTTCATTCTTGATTCAAAAGTCGAGCTTTCTATTATTCAGAACCCTTTCATTTCTCTCATGTTATTATTACTGTTATATTATTATACTTGTGGGCAATCGTGCTCACTCTTGTATAATAACATTGCAGTTAAGAACGAAAGGACTGACGTGCCTTCCACTAGCAAAGGCAAAGGCAAGGTTAACAAGTGTTGAAGACTTGTTATTTGTTTATAAATATTATGTTTAAGACTTGATGTTGTTTAAGACTTATTTGTTTAATTACATTTTCGCATTTGATGTTTAAGGTTAGTTCAACCTGGGATTTATTTATTATTCAGATGTTGTAACCCTTAAGGGGAGGATTTCTATTTATTTCATGGTTTGCATTTATTATGGGTAGATAGATATATGATGATTGGACAGTGAACACCAAATTCAGTGAAAATTGAAGTACCCAGATTTGGGGGTGTCACAGAAACAGCGCGGGAGCGCCCATCCCCAGAGTTAGATTCTGTAGATTTTTCAAGAGAAAAGGATGGTAAGCAAGGGACTGAGACATAATAGAAGGAAACAGCAGAACAACCATGTGTTACTCCACTAAAAGTGTATCCACCCGTCCCTTATCCACAAAGGCTCCAAAAGCAAAAATTGGACAAGCAATTTGCCAAGTTCCTCGAGGTATTCAAAAAGCTGCAAATTAATATCCCATTTGCAAAAACTTTAGAACAGATGCCGAGCTACGCAAAATTCATGAAGGGGATTCTGTCTAGAAAGAAGAAATTAGAAGATTTTGAGACAGTGGCCTTGACTGAGGAATGTAGTGCGGTGTTACAAAGGAAGCTACCTCCCAAACTAAAGGATCCTGGTAGTTTTACTATCCCATGCTCTATTGGAAGCTTATCATTCAACAAATGTTTGTGTGACTTAGGTGCTAGCATTAAACTTATGCCATTATCGGTTTACACACAATTGGGTTTGCTGGCTCCAAAACCGACAAATATTTCTCTTCAGCTTGTAGATAGATCTATTACTTATCCAAGAGGTATTGTGGAGGACTTCCTTGTGAAGGTGGACAAATTCATATTTCCTGCCGATTTCATCATCCTAGATTATGAAGAAGACAAAGACATCCTTATCATTCTAGGAAGACCTTTCTTAGCCAATGTGAGGACTCTCATTGATGTGCAAAAAGGAGAACTTACTATGAGATTTCAGGATCAAGAAGTCACATTCGACGTGTTTAATGCTATGAAATTTCCTATAGATGAATAGGAATGCTTCCGAATGGATGTGGTTAATAGGGTTGTGAATGAAGAGTTTACACATATGATGAACATTGATCCTTTGGAGAGTGCACTGATAGGGGACCTTGGAATTGATGACCTAGAGGTGGTTGAGTACTTACAGATTTTGGATGTAGTGCCACGGGTGAGTAAGTTTAAAAGTCATGTTGAACATTTAGAGCACACAAACAAGTCATCTGAGCGTTTAAAACCATCTCTTGAAATACCTCCTACACTTGAACTCAAGCCTCTTCCTAAACACCTCAGGTATGCATTTTTTGGGTGATTCTTCTACTTTGCCTGTTATTATTACATTTGCACTAACATCATTTCAGGAAAGTAAGCTATTGAGGGTGCTAAGGGAATTCAAAATTGCAATTGGGTGGACCATTGCTGATATCAAGGGGATAAGCCCTTCCTTTTGCATGCACAAGATACTTTTGGAAGATGATAGCAAGCCTACAGTTGAACAACAAAGAAGACTAAAACCCAATTATGAATGAAGTGGTTAAGAAGGAGATTCTGAAATGGTTGGATGCTGGAATTATATACCCCATTTCAGATAGCTCGTGGGTGAGTCCAGTGCAGTGTGTACCCAAGAAAGGAGGAATGGTTGTGGTAGCAAATGAGAACAATGAGCTGATACCCACTAGAACGATCACGAGATGGAGTGTGTGCATGGATTACCGAAAGCTCAACAAAGCAACAAGAAAAGTTCACTTCCCTCTCCCATTTATTGATCAGATGCTGGATGGATTGGCATGTTACGAGTACTATTGCCTTCTAGATGGATACTAGGGATATAATCAGATAGTCATTGCTCCTGAAGATCAAGAAAAGACAACTTTCACTTGTCCCTACGGTACATTTGCTTTCAGAAGGATGTTATTTGGTCTATGCGATGCACCAGCTACCTTTCAAAGGTGCATAATGGCCATCTTCTTCGACATGGTAGAACAGAATGTGGAGGTCTTCATGGATGACTTCTCGGTTTTTGGGGATTCATTTGATATTTATTTGGAGAACTTGGTCATGGTATTGAAACGCTGTGTAGAGACGAACTTGGTGCTTAACTGGGAGAAGTGCCATTTCATGGTACAAGAAGGGATCATTCTTCGGCACAAGGTTTCAGGCAAGGGTTTGGAGGTCGATAAGGCAAAGTTGGAAACAATAGAGAGTTTACCGCCACCGAATTCAGTAAAGGGTGTCCGCAGTTTTCTTGGACATGCGGGGTTCTACCGTCGATTTATAAAGGACTTCTCCAAGATTACAAAGCCTTTATGCATTTTGTTGGAGAAGGATGTGCCTTTTAAATTCGATGAGGACTGTTTGGCATCATTTGAGCATTTGAAGAAAAAGTTAACAACTGCACCTCTCATCATGGCTCCAGATTGGTCATTATCGTTCAAATTGATGTGTGATGCTAGTGACTATGCAGTATGGGTTGTTTTGGGGTAGCTCAAGGAGAAGATGTTTCATGTCATTTATTATGCTAGCAAGACCTTGACGGATGCACAACTTAACTACACAACTACTGAGAAGGAGTTACTAGCTGTGGTGTATAACTTCGACAAGTTTCGCTCATACTTGAGTGGCACAAAAGTAGTGGTGTTTACAGATCATGCTGCCATACGTTACTTAATTGCAAAAAAGGATGCCAAACCCCGATTAATTCGATGGATTATACTCTTACAGGAGTTTGACTTGGAGATCAAGGATAGAAAGGGTACCGAGAATCAGGTGGCGGACCACTTGTCACGATTAGAGAATCCGGGATAAGACAAGAATGACAAAATTTTGATTAATGAGTCTTTCCCGGATGAATAGCTTTTTATGGTCCAAGGCGAAGTCCCATGGTTTGCTGACTTTGCAAACTACTTGGTCAGCAACATCCTCCCTCCAGACTTGTCAATGCCTCAAAAGAAGAAATTCATGCACGATGTTAAATGGTACATATGGGATGAGCCTTATCCCTTCAAGCAATGTGCAGATGGAATGATCAGGCGATGTATCCCTCATAGCGAAACAGAAAGCATATTATATGATTGTCATGCATCAGTGTATGGGGGACATTATGGAGGTGAGAGGACATCCGCTAAGGTGCTTCAAGCTGGATTTTATTGGCCAACTCTATTCAAGGACGCCTACCAATTTGTGCAAAAGTGTGATAGATGCCAAAGGGTGGGAAACATCTCTAAGAGAAATGAAATGCCTCTAAACATGATTCTGGAAGTTAAAATTTTTGATGTTTGGGGTATTGATTTCATGGGACCATTTATCTCGTCTTATGGAAATCTATACATTTTGTTGGCGGTTGATTATGTCTCCAAGTGGGTTGAGGTGGCGGCTTTGCCGACAAATGATGCCAATGTAGTCTTGAAGTTTTTACAGAAAAATATCTTCACAAGGTTCGGGACACCGAGGGCAATCATTAGTGATGAAGGCAGTCATTTCAGTAATAGGCAGTTCACATCTCTTTTGGCTAAGTATGAGGTGAATAACCGAGTTACTACGACCTATCATCCCCAAACAAATGGCCAAACTGAAGTCTCCAATAGAGAGGTCAAACGAATTTTGGAGAAAATTATCAACCCCACTCGGAAGGATTGGTCTTTAAAGCTGGATGATGCGGTTTGGGCTTATAGGACGTCATACAAGACACCTATTGGGATGTCCCCGTATCAATTGGTCTATGGTAAATCTTGTCATCTTCCTCATGGAATTAGAGCATAAAGCATTCTGGCCCATCAAGAAGTTAAATTTTGACCTTAAAGCTGCAGGGGAGAAGAGACTTCTCTAACTAAACGAGCTTGATGAATTTAGACTGCAAGTTTATGAGAATTCAAAATTGTACAAAGAGAAAGTGAAAGATGACATGATCAAAAAATCATTGACAGAAAGTTTGAGCCAAGACAAGCCATTTTGTTGTTCAACTCAAGACTTGGTCTCTTTTCGGGGAAGCTCAAGTCTCGGTGGTCAGGACCGTTCACGGTGAAAACTGTATACCCTCACAGTGCGGTGGAAATAGTAGGCCAAGATCCGGATAAGCCATTCAAAATCAACGGGCAACAGTTGATGAGTAGGTTGAAAACCTATGATTCAATCTCGTTTAGCTTGTTATATTGTAAGTTTTTAAGTATTGTTCGTATTATTTTCGGTGTTTTATGTTTATTGTGCAGGTATGAGGGTTAGAGTTGGATTCGAGTGAAAAAGGATGAAAAATGGTCAAGATGCAGTCAAGCACGGACCGCGCACGAGTTATAAAGGAAGAAGTGCGGGGCGCGCGTTTTGGTGTTGAAGTTGCTGGACCCCAAGCGCTGATCGCGCCCTTGCAGTATTAATAGAAGCACTGAGCGTGCATGAACGAAGACTGGAGATGCTGCATATGAAGCACGGAGCGCGCTGCTGTTGTGAAGGACCACGGGCGGACCGCGCGTGTCTGGCGAGAAAACCTATTTTTATTGCCTTATTGAGCAGAAGTTGATTAGAAATAGGATTAAAGGTTTATTAATTGTACTAGGGTTTTGATAGACTATAAATATTAGTTATTTACTTAGTATTGATCATCTTTTGAACTAGGAATTCTGGGAGGCTATTCATTCATTCAAACCCTAGTTTTGGATAATCAAGGCATGTCAAGCTAAAATACTCAATTCAATTCTGAAGGAATGTTGAACCTTATTTACAATTAATGGTTTGAGCAAGTTTATTTTATTATTCTTTCGTATGTGAGATTTATTCTGATTATCTACATAAACTTTCTTGTATACTATTCAATTAACTAATTTGGATTCTGCAGGATTAAATTAGTAAATTGATATCATATGCTAGATTAAGATATATATTAAGTAAACGATATATGTCTGATCATAGTTAGCAATTAATGATATTCGATTGTGGTCAAACTTTTGGATCTTATTAAGATTTTCAGAACACAACTTAAATAATTCCTGATTGTGTAATTGTTGATTGGAATAATCTAATTCTCATTCCTCATGCTTCTATCATATTAAATTTAGACAGATAGTTCTAGGTTATATGATAGTTAGGATCTTTTGTTGGCGATTGTCGCATTAGATTTATACATAAGGAGAATTTCGGATAACTAGCGATCGCGGTTATCTAGGATTGTTAATCTCATTGAAAGATAAATATTGTAAACCCTTGGTTAATCCATAATTGTGAAAAGGCGATACTGTACTGAAGAATTGAAGCTTTTTACTCATTGATACTTCTTTTAAATTCATTTTCATTAATTCAACTTTTCAAACTAAAATTCCCCAATTCATCAGAAAATACTTGGATAAATATAAAACAAAATACTCTCTGTGGGATCGATCCTTGCTTGTTACTATACTAATTCTTGAGTTAGTGGAATACAAGTAAGGTTACTTTTGGAGTGCCAAACAACAGCTTCCAAATTTTGGCGACGTTGCCAAGGAGTGTTATTTGTTTTTATTTATTCAATTGTTTTCATTTTATTTTTTAATGCCTCGATCCCCTCACTCTTTTGAATTGAGTTTGATCCAGAAATAGAGAGAACTGCACGAAGGCTTAGGAAGGAAGCTCGAAAATCCCAAGATACACTTGCAGATTCCAACGAATGTCCATCACCAGGCCTCAACATCGCACTCACACTACTTTCAGACCATTCTTCTAGAGAATCAGACGAGGAGATGGCGGTGCCAAATAACAGGACTTTAAAGGAGTTTTCTACTTCTAATCTCACTTAACAACCTCTATGCATTGAATATCCTGTTTAAATGCTGCGTTTGAATTGAAATTCGGACTAATTCACCTTTTGCCTACTTTTCGTGTTCTTACAGGTGAGGATCCTTACAATCATTTGAAGGAGTTTCATGTTGTGCTCAACCATGAAGCCACACAATATTACGGAAGAGCAGATAAAACTGAGAGCTTTCCCATTCTCACTGGCGAATTTAGCAAAAGATTGGTTGTATTATCTCCCCTCGGGATCAATACAATCATGGAATGATATAAAAAGGCTATTTTTGGAGAAATACTTTCCTGCTTTAAGAGTAGCCAACATAAGGAAAGAAATTTGCAGAATCCGACAATTCAACGGTGAAACATTGTATAAATACTGGGAGAGATTCAAAAAACTTTGCTCTAGCTATCTACCCCCACCAGATTGACGATCAACACCTTATCCAGTACTTTTATGAGGGACTCGTACTGATGGATAGGAGTATGATCGACGCTGCTAGTGGAGGAGCATTAGTGGATAAAACACCGGAGGCTGCAAAGAATTTGATTGCAAATATGGCCGACAATGCACAACAATATGGAACATGGAATGATCATCCAGCACAAAGGGTAAGTGAGGTAAGCACGAGTAATATAGGGCAACTGATTTCTGACTTAACAGTTGTGGTGAAACAATTAGCACCAGGTAACTTGCCAGTTGCAAAAGCTTGCGGAATATGTTTAATGGCGGGGGACCCTACAGATGCTTGCCAGACATTACAAGAGGAAGATAATGTACATCAAGCTAATGCAGTGGGAACTTACCAGGCAGAACTGTAGAGGAAATATGATCCTTTTTCCAATACTTACAATCCAGGATGGAGGGATCATCCCAACTTGAGTTATGTGGGTGCTAGGCCGCACGTGCAAGGGTTCTACCCAAATAAACAGCAATTTCAGCCAAATCAGCCACAATACCAACCTAAACTAGCAGCACCGGCCAATTCTAGAACATCCTTGGAGGACATGTTCAAAGCATTTATGACACAGACACAACAGTTTTAACAAGATACGAAATCTTCCATCCATAGTTTGGAGAGTCAGATAAGCCAATTAGCTACTCTTGTGGGTCGGTTGGACTCTCAAGGTTCAGGGAAGTTCCCATCTCAAATTGTTGTGAATCCTAAGGAAAATGCTAATGCTATAACCTTGCGGAATGGGAAGCAGATGGATACACCCACAGCCATAGTTGAGTTTGAGAAAGAGAAAGCTAAAGAGGAACCAGAAAAATCTAAGGTACATCCTAACCCTCCTTGTCAGCTTAAAAATATTCCTCTTCCTCCTCTCAGAAATTCTAGAACTTTAAAGAAAGATCAACAGGAAAAAGAAATTCTGGAAAATTTTAGAAAAGTATAAGTGAATATTCCATTACTTGATGCAATTAAACAAGTACCACGGTATGCAAAATTTTTAAAAGAATTGTGCACTCAAAAACAAATATTGGAAAATGATAAAAAAGTCACAGTTGGGGAGAATGTATCAGCTGTTCTTCAAAGAAAAATGCCCCCTAAATGTAAAGATCCAAGCATGTTCACGATCCCATGCAAGATAGGAAACACTAGATTTGAGAAGGCCATGCTAGATTTAGGTGCTTCAATTAATGTGATGCCATTATCTGTTTATAAGTCTCTAAATCTAGGTCCTTTGAAAAATACTGGTGTGATTATTCAATTGGCAGATCGTACTAACACTTACCCTCGAGGGGTAGTTGAAGATGTCTTGGTGCAGGTGAATGAACTAATCTTTCCTGCAGATTTTTACATAGTGGATATGGAGGATGATACGTCACCAAACCTATCACACATCTGGTTAGGAAGGCCCTTCCTAAAAACAGCGAGAACTATGATTGATGTGCACAATGGGACCTTAACAATGGAGTTTGATGGCGAAAAGATCCAATTTAACATCTATGATGCCATGAGGTACCCTAGTGATATTTATCAAGTTTTTACAATTGATTTGTGTGACTCTTTAGTGCAGGAAACTTTTGAACAAATTTAGAGAGACAGCTTGGAGGTTGCTATTTCTAGCAGTTTGGACATGGATGGGAAGTATGAACTTGAGCAAAATTAGGAATTGAAGGAAACTGTGGCTGAACTACACTCATTGCCTAAACTCTCAGATAAGCATACAGTCCAGTTAATTCAATTACCTGTGTCTCACCAAAAACTATTACCATCTGTTAAGCAAGGTCCAACCCTTGAATTGAAACAATTACATGCACACTTGAAATATGCGTATTTGGGGACTAATAAGACTTTACCTATGATAATTGCTAGTAATCTAACCAAAGTGCAGGAAGAAAAATTATTGAGAGTCCTTAGGGACTACATCACAGTGTTTGGTTGGACTATAGCAGACATCAAAGGTATTAGCCCCGCAATGTGCATGCATCTAATTTTGCTGGAAGACGGGGCTAAACCTACGAGGGACGCACAAAGACGATTGAACCCACCTATGATGGAGGTAGTAAAGAAAAAGGTAATAAAATTGCTCGATGCAGGAATCATCTACCCCATCTCCAATAGTTAATGGGTAAGTCCGGTGTAGGTAGTTCCAAAGAAATTCAGAATCATGGTTTTCAAGAATGATAATAATGAGTTAATGCCCACACAGATTCAAACAGGTTGGAGAGTGTGTATTGACTATAGGAGGTTAAATGTTGTAACTAGAAAAGATCACTTTCCCCTTTCTTTTATTGATCAAATGTTAGAACAATTAGCCGGGCATACTTATTATTTCTTTCTAGATGGTTTTTCAGGTTATAACTAGATTGTGATTGCGTCTGAAGACCAAGAAAAGACCACATTCACATGTTCCTTTGGTAACTTTGCCTATCGGCGAATGTCTTTTGGACTCTGCAATGCCCTAGGTACTTTTCAAAGATGCATGGTGAGTATTTTTTCCGATCTTTTAGAAGAATGCATTGAGGTCTTTAAGGATGATTTCACAGTACATGAAAATTCTTTAGACGCTTGCCTAGATAATCCGACTCGTATTTTGGATAGTTGTTTGGAAATTAACCTTGTGCTAAATTGGGAAAAATGTCACTTTATGGTAGAACAAGGAATTGTACTTGGTCATGTAGTATCAGTTAATGGTTTAGAAGTCGATAAAGCTAAAATTGATATTATATCTGCATTGCCTTACCCCGTCAGCGTGCGGGAGATACGCTCTTTTCTTGGACATGCATGATTTTATCGCAGGTTTATCAAAGATTTCTCGAAGATAGCATTGCCCTTATGCAAGTTACTCCAGAAAGATGAGGAATTCCATTTTCATGATGAATGCAAGGCTTTTGATACCTTAAAGAAATTTTTGACGTCAGCCCCTGTCATTCAACCACCAAATTGGAAGTTTCCATTTGAGATAATGTGTGATGCAAGCAACTATGCTATCGGCGCCGTCTTGGGCCAAAAGATTGACAAAGCTGTCCATGCCATCTACTATGTTTCTAGAACATTGAATGCGGCTCAGATAAACTATTCCACAACTGAAAAAAACTCTTATCTGTTGTATTATTTTTAGATAAGTTTAGATCATACTTACTTGGTACAAAAGTGATAGTTTATTCTGACCATGCTGCTCTCAGGTACTTGCTTACTAAGAAAGAGTCCAAACCTCGAATCATAAGTTGAATCTTGCTGTTGCAAGAATTCAACATGGAAATTAGAGATAAAAAGGGTGCGGATTGTTGGGTTTGTACGAAGCGCGATCATGCAATCAAATTACATAAATAAGGGCAGAAGCGCAAAAACTAGGTTTTCAAAAATTTATACAAACCCATAACCATGATCATTCTTGTGCATCAATTATCAGTCAATATAGAAGGAGAAAAACAGAATTATACCTTTGTAGATCCAAGCTTCTTCAGGTACTAGTTCTACTCCTTTGCTTCCTTTGATTCCTCTGTAGTGGCTCCTTCCCTTGATCAATGTCAGCCACCCAAATGTTTGGCCTCTAATGGTGATCCACCAAGAAAGATGAAGAACTCAGGAAGATTGGTTATTGGCTTAACCCCTGTTTCTATCTCTAAAGAATATGTGTACTCCTAACTCTTGGACGTACCTTATTCTGATATAAGACTCTCTTATATAGATATTAGGTTAACCTTATTAATCTAATTAGAATAGGATTTAGTTTAATTAATTAATTAAACACTTTTAATTAATTTGACTTCCTAACAAATTGGGATTAATTAAACTCTTTAATTAATTTATCTCCTAATCACATTAGGATTGAACGAGAATACTTATATTAAATTAATCCTTAAACTCCTTTAGGATTAAAATAATAATAATAATAATAATAATAATAATAAGACTTCTCTTATTAATTTATATTTAATATTTCTAAAATATTAAATAATAAACATTAAGCTATTTAATTTATTCTATCACCATAAATTAAATTAATTACACTTAATGCATTATTACTATTAAGCAATTTTCTTCTTAAATTATTCTTCTTCTTTTTATGGTGTGACCCTTTAGGTTCTCTATATTAAACCGGTTGTGAATAAATCAATTAGAACAATTCTAATCTTTTTTAAATAAATAAATAAAATTAATAATCTATTTAAATAAATAACAGTTATTATACAATAGGGATAAGCCTCCCTAGCGATCAACGACTTTCCAGATAATATAGATTTCAACATTAATCATAAAAAAACCTGTGAGTTAATAGTTACCGTACAATTCAATCCTTCCACCATACAATATCCCAATTAGATATAAGACATGGATTTACTGTCAAGTCTTATTTTATTTAATTATATGTATTTCGATTAGAAAATGCACAACTCCAAATAATACAAATTAGAAACCTCTTTCTAATTTCATTCCACCTTGGCCAAGGATTCCCGGGTTGTCATTTAACGAATCACATAGGACATATCTCCTTTTTTACTAGAGGTGGTAGATTCTTTATTGATCATACATTATCTCCATATGCAACTCATTATACCCAAGCATAACCTATATATGTCTTAAAAGGCCTTAAGGAATAAGTCAAAGTATAATTTGTTACATACAAGATACTATGATGATCTCAAGTCCAAGGATCACTTGTACTACTATCACATTAGGAATTCCTATTGACAGGCGAGTAAAACTTCATTAGGTATTCCATGACGAGTCACGTTCAGTGAACTTATTCTCCAATAAGCACCTACATACTTGCTTTAGTGTCTCCACACAAATGACCTTGAGATCAGTCATCCTCATCCAATGAGCAAGCAACATATGTACCAATCTATCCGGATTTACTAATCCCCATTTTAGTAATCCCATGATTGGGAACCATTTTAGTTTTTAAGCTTTCTAAGAATTTAGATCTCATTAGCATGATCTCATCATGATTCTAAAATCATTGCTTAAAACTATGAGTTATTTACATATTATAAAAACAGCATCATGTAGATAATAAATGCCTTAAAAGAATATTTTAATAATAAATAAATAAGATTGTTTACAAAGTATGTGCATTATCATCATACATGATTGGCTTGTATGCACACTACTATCAATCTCCCACTTGCACTAAAGCCAATCGCCATGGTATCTCATACCCATCTTCTCTAAGTGACGATCAAACTGTTGTTGTGTTAGAGCTTTAGTAAATGGATCTGCAATATTGTCTTGAGAGTCCACACGCTCCAAGGTGACGTCTCCTCATTCAATGATCTCCCTGATCAAGTGAAAACGTTGAACACGTGTTTGGATTTCTGATGAGACCTGGGTTCTTTAGCCTGTGCAATAGCTCCGGTGTTGTCACAATATACGGGAACTGCTTCTCCAATGCTAGAAACAACACCAAGTTCAGTTATGAACTTCTTCATCCAAATAGCTTCCTTTGTAGCTTCACTTGTAGCTATATACTCTGCCTCTATTACTGAATCAACAACTGTTTGCTACTTGAAACTCTTCCAACTCACTGCGCCTCTGTTCAAGGTAAACACATACCCTGAAACAGATTTACTGTCATCTTGGTCTGTTTGAAAACTTGAGTCCGTGAATCCCTCGAGTTTTAATTCAGACCCACCGTAGACAAGAAAAATATCTTTTGTCCTTCTCAAGTACTTTAGGATATTCTTCACTACCTTCCAGTGCTCTTCTCCTGGATTCGACTGGTATATGCTCGTTACACTAAGTGCGTGAGCAACATCTGGTCTAGTACATATCATACCGTACATGATAGATTCTATTGTAGAAGCATAAGGGATCTTACTCATATGGTCTCTCTCCTCATGTGACTTTGGGCCTGTTTCTTGGAGAGATGTATTCCATGGCTCATCGGCATGAGACCTCTTTTGGAATATTCCATACTAAACCTCTTTAGCATCGTGTCAATGTACGTTCCTTAGGATAAGCCGAGCATCCTTTTAGATTTATCTCTATAGATCTTTATCCCCAAAATATAGGATGCTTCACCCAAGTCCTTCATGGAGAAGTATTTAGATAACCAGATTTTAATTGATTGTAACAAAGGAATGTCATTCCCTATCAGTAATATATCATCAACATATAATACAAGGAATGATACTGCGCTCCCACTAACCTTCTTGTATTCACATAGTTCATCCTCATTTTTGATAAAATCAAACTCTTTGATTGTCTCATCAAAACGAATGTTCCATCTACAAGAAGCTTGCTTCAACCCATAAATGGATCGTTGTAGCTTACAGACTTGATTTGTTCCAACCTTTGAAACAAATCCATCTGGCTATGTCATATACACATCCTCCTCAAGTTTCCCATTGAGGAAGGCCGTTTTCACGTCCATCTGCCAGATCTCATAGTCGTTATAAGCTGCAATCGCAAGCAAAATCCGAATGGACTTGAGCATAGCTACTGGTGAGATGGTTTCATCATAATCAACTCCTTGTCTTTGTTTGAAACCTTTCGCAACTAGTCGGACTTTATAGGTCTCAACCTTGCCGTCCGCTCCAATCTTTCTTTAAAAGACCCATTTACACCCAATAGGCTTTATGCCTTCAGGTGGTGAAACCAAAGTCCATACTTTGTTTTCATACATGGTGTCCATCTCGGATTTCATGGCTTCAAGCCATTTCCCTGAGTCTTTATTACTTATAACCTGTTCGTAATTCAATGGATCATTATCATTCATGATGTGTACCTCATCTTTATCCTCTATAACGAATTCATACCTCTCAGGTATCTTCTGTACTCTTCCAGATTTATGAATAGGGTGTGGTACAGAAGGTTCTTCTACTTGGTCAGGTACCTGACTTTGATCCGTGGTAACTTGTGGTTCTTGAACTTCTTCAAGATATATCTTACTTCCACTGACCCCTTCATGGATAAACTCCTTTTTCAAGAAGGCAGCATGTTTTGCAACAAACACCTTTTGATCAGTTAGATGATAGCAATAGTATCCTACAGTTTCTTTAGGGTATCCCACAAATCTATACTTATCGAATTTAGTCTGTAGCTTATCATTCTCAAACTTTTTGAGATAAGCTGGACAACCCTAAGTCTTAACATGCTTAAGATTTGGTTTCCTCCCCTTCCACATCTCATATGGAGTCTTTGGGGCGGATTTGGTAGGTACTTTGTTAAGTAGGTATGCAGCCGTTTCTAGGGCATATCCCCAGAAGAAAATTGGAAGGTCGGTAAAACTCATCATGGATCAAACCATGTCCAACAGTGTTCAATTTCTCCTTCCAGATATTCCATTTAACTGTGGTGTACCTGGAGGAGTCCATTGTGAGATTATACTATTTTCTTTGAGACAATTGAGAAACTCACCGCTTAAGTATTTTCCACGTCGATCTGATCAAAGTATCTTGATACTTTTGCCCGTTTGTTTTTCTACTTCACTTCTGAACTCTTTGAACTTTTCAAATGATTCTGATTTGTATTTCATCAAATTCACATATCCAAATCTTGAGTGATCATCAGTGAAAGTAATAAAATAAGAATACCCTCCCCGTGCACTTGTTGTCATATGTCCACAAACGTCTGTGTGAATCAATGCCAACAACTCTGTAACTCTTTCTCCTTTTCCACTAAAAGGAGATTTAGTCATTTTACCCATGAGACAAGATTCACAAGTTGGATATGATTCATAATCAGATAGCTCTAGGAGCCCATCCTTATGCAACTTAGATAATCTTGTTTCATTGATCTGACCGAGTCTACAGTGCCACATATGGGTATAATTATTATCATCTCTTTTTTTTCTTAGTTTGTTCAATTTGAAATATATTTTTTTGCAAGTCAAGTATATAGAGTCCATTTCGCAAATTTTCAATATCATATAAAATATCGTCTTTATGAATAGAACAACCATTGTTCTTTATAATAACGTCAAATCCTTCCATATCCAATACAGAAATTGAAATAATATTTTTAATAATATTCGAAACATAGTAACAATTATTAAGATAAATGGACTTGCCTGAAGGCATTGCTAAACAATAAGTTCCTACAGCTAATGCAGCAACTTTTGCTCCATTCCCCACTCGTAGGATCACCTCATCATTGTTCAGCTTTCTACTTCTGACCAGTCCCTGCACAGTGTTACATATGTGAGACCCACAACCGGTATCCAATACCCAAGTAGAATTATGACTTTCAGAAAAATTAATTTCAATAATAAACAAACCTTGATTGGAAGTCGAAGCTTCTCTAAGCTTCTTCTCTGCTAGAAACTTTTTGTAGTTCCTCTTCCAATGTCCCGGCTCGTTGCAATGAAAGCACATTCTTTTAGCTGGTTCAGGTTTATTTTGTTCCTTTTCTTTCCCCTTTCCCTTAGCCTTCTTGGATTTCTTCTTTTCAGAAGATACCTTGGGTCTCTTCTTTTTATTGGAAGAATCCACCAACAAGACATGGTTCTTCTTGGATGGGAAGTGACCTTCTGCAGTTTACAGCATGTTAAGCAGCTCAGGCAAGCTGACATCTAGTTTATTCATCTGAAAATTAACCACAAACTGCGAGAAGGTCTCAGGAAGTGACTGCAAGACCAAGTCTTGACTTAGCTCCCCATCCATGACGAACCCAAGCTGTCCAAGGCGTTCAATCAAATTGATTACCTTTAGGACATGAGTCTCGACGGCAGTACCCTCGGTCATCCGTGATCGGAAGAGCTCTTTAGATATCTCATATCTAGCAGTCCTACTCTGTTCACCATACAACTCCTTGAGGTGAAGCAGCATAGCAGGAGCATCCATGTTTACGTGCTGACGCTGAAGCTCGTTATTTATGGATGCGAGCATGATGTTGAGCCACAGATGCATCATCTTGCCACTTAACAGATTCAGGGATAGTTGAATTTAGGACATAAGAAATCTTTTCAGCAGTGAGAACAATTCTCAGATTTCTTAGCCAGTCCTCATAATTCGGGCCGGTAAGCTTATTTGCATCAAGTATGCTTCGTAGTGAGATTAGTGATTTTAACATTTTAAAATTCTGCATGTGAAAAGACAACATTTTAGCAAACATTTATTTTATTAATTTTGCATACCAAAATAAATTAGGTCTTTATTTGAAATTGGTATCTCCCACTATTTTCATCAAACTATATTACCCTCACTTATATAGTTCGACAACATCTAATTAAAGATTTGCTAGTGAGATTAAGGATCCCGTTTCAAATGTATACTTGTGGATATCACAACAAGCGATATACAAATAAATAGGTAGACAACTCTTGTCAATTATATCACCATGTAACTCCTTTTATTTTTCCTCTTAAATCATAATGGTCATGTGTGTGCACATCCAAACTAAAATAATTTAAGTTAAGTCCAGCCTAGCACTTCCATAAATTTAAAAAAGAAAAATGTTCGTCCTTGTGGATAGCACACCAAGACTAGATCGTTCAATTTTCTTGATAAGCATCAAATGTGATTAATTAACATCTTAAATACTCAATACTCTCCTTGTGGATAACTCAACAAACTCATATTAAATATTTAATACTCTATTAATTAATCATGCTAGAAGGCGACGTTCGATATTCCAATATCATTTGAACGCTTCGGACTTAATATTATTTCTTTGAGGGATTTGTTATTATTTGTCTCATCTTGTTTAACGCGCATGCACACATATATATAAAATACGCGTCAATTTATTAAACATGCGAAGCATGTTAGCATAAAATATAATATATATAATATTTAACATGCAATATAGAATACTATATTCTACCCGGATTGATTATGGACTTTTTATTCTAGTTTGGTTCACTAGAGCGACCAAGTCAACCAAAAGGTCATACCTACGAGTGCAAGAATTTAAATTTAAACATAACTATTACATTTAAACTCGGGCTCCATACAAATGGGTCTTCACGCGCTCCTTGCTCCTTGGTCTCCAGTTTTTTCAAGATAATTCTAACTATCTCTATTACATAAGCTATTTATAATTAAATAAAAACCTTGATCAACAGTCAAGGGAAAGTACATAGGAGGGAGATAGAATTTAAATCGAGAATAAAACTAGAGAAGACCAGGTACGCAGACCCCATTTTATAAAACTCATTCATTCAAGCATTCATCCAAAATATAATCCAATCACATTGGTCATAGTACATAATCAATCATTTTTATTATCATACATATCATCATATGTATCAATAAAATATCCATTCATCTCATGAAAATAAAATCATTCCATATACGCATTAATATCAGTTAATGGACAAAAGTTTGCTAAACTTTGTTTTTGGAAAAATAAACTCCTTTATTTCATTCAAAAACAAATCCAAATTAAACTCTTTAATTTTAGCAATTTTGAAATCTCATTTCATATAAAATAAACATCTTTATTTAAACCTTTATTAATTAAATAAACCATTCATTTAATTAATTAAAAAAAAATTCCAGTTCCTGTCAAGTGGCGCAGCTACGCCAGGAATGTAAAGAGCACCGGCGTAGCTACGCAGCATGAAAACCAGGAATAGACACTGGCACAGCTGCGGAGCAAGAAGGGCTTGCACCGGCGTAGCTGCGCAGCCTTGCAGAGTCAGAAAAAAATTTGTTGCCCAAGAACTTGATCCAATCGCAAATCATACATGTATGGAATCACATAAATTGATAATTAGCACAAGATTGGCTCTGATACCACTGTTGGATTTGTACGAAGCGCGATTATGCAATCAAATCACATAAATAAGGGCGGAAGCGCAAAAACTAGATTTTTAAAAATTTATACAAACCTATAACCATGATCATTCTTGTGCATCAATTATCAGCCAATATAGAAGGAGAAAAATAAAATTATACCTTTGTAAATCCAAGCTTCCTCAGGTACTAGTTCTACTCCTTTGCTTCCTTTGATTCCTCTGTAGTGGCTCCTTCCCTTGATCAATGTCAGCCACCCAAATATTTGGCCTCTAATGGTGATCCACCAAGGAAGATGAAGAACTCAGAAAAGATGGGTTATTGGCTTAACCCTTGTTTCTATCTCTATAGAATATGTGTACTCCCAACTCTTGGAAAAACTCATGTACCTTATTCTGATATAAGACTCTCTTATATAGATATTAGGTTAATCTTACTAATCTAATTAGAATAGGATTTTATTTAATTAATTAATTAAACACTTTTAATTAAATTGACTTCCCAACAAATTGGGATTAATTAAACTCTTTAATTAATTTATCTCCTAATCACATTAGGATTGAGTGAGAGTACTTATATTAAATTAATCCTTAAACTCCTTTAGAATTAAAATAATAATAATAATAATAATATTAACAAGACTCCTCTTATTAATTTATATTTAATATTTCTAAAATATTAAATAATAAATATTAAGCTATTTAATTTATTCTATCACCATAGATTAAATTAATTACACTTAATGCATTATTACTATTATGCCATTTTCTTCTTAAAATATTCTTCTTCCTTTTATGATGTGACCCTTTAGGTTCTCCATAATAAACCGGTTGTGAATAAATCAATTAGAACAATTCTAATCTTATTTAAATAAATAAATTTAATTAATAATCTATTTAAATAAATAATATTTATTCTATAATAGGGATAAACCTCCCTAGCGATCAACGACTTTCCAGATAATATAGATTTTAACATTAATCATAAAAGAACATGTGAGTTAATAGTTACCGTACAATTCAATCCTTCCACCATACAATGTCCCAATTAGATATAAGACATGGATTTACTGTCAAGTTTTATTTTATTTAATCATATGTATTTCGATTAGAAAATGCACAACTCCAAATAATGCAAATTAAAAATCTCTTTCTAATTTCATTCCACCTTGACCAAGGATTCCCGGGTTGTCATTTAACGAATCACATAGGACATATCTCCTCTTTTACTAGAGGTGGTAGATTTTTTATTGATCATACATTATCTCCATATGTAACTCATTATACCCAAGCATACCCTATATATGCCTTAAAAGGCCTTAAGGAATAAGTTAAAGTATAATTTGTTACATACAAGATACTATGATGATCTCAAGTTCAAGGATCAATTGTACTACTATCACATTAGGAATTCCTATTGACAGGCGAGTAAAACTTCATTAGGTATTCTATGGCGAGTCACGTTCAGTGAACTTATTCTCCAATAAGCACCTACATACTTGCTTTAGTGTCTCCACACAAATGACCTTGAGATCAGTCATCCTCATCCAATGAGCAAGCAGTATATGTACCAATCTATCCGGATTTACTAATCACTATTTTAGTAATCACATCATTTGGGAACCATTTTAGTTTTTAAGCTTTTTAAGAATTTAGATCTCATTAGCATGATCTCATCATGATTCTAAAATCATTGCTTAAAACTATGGGTTATTTATATATTATAAAAATAGCACCATGTAGATAATAAATGCCTTAAAAGAATATTTTATTAATAAATAAATAAGATTGTTTACAAAGTATGTGCTTTATCATCATATATGATTGGCTTGTATGCACACTACTATCAATCTCTCACTTGCACGAAAGCTAATCGCCATGGTAACTCATACCCATCTTCTCTAAGTGATGATCAAACTGCTGTTGTGTTAGAGCTTTAGTAAATGGATCTGCAATGTTGTCTTGAGAGTCCACACGCTCCAAGGTGACGTCTTCTCTTTCAATGATCTCCCTGATCAAGTGAAAACGCTGCAACACGTGTTTGGATTTCTGATGAGACCTGGGTTCCTTATTCTGTGCAACAGCTCCGGTGTTGTCACAATATACGGGAACTATTTTTCCAATGTTAGGAACCACACCAAGTTCAGTTATGAACTTCTTCATCCAAACAGCTTCCTTTGCAGCTTCACTTGTAGCTTCACTTGCAGCTATATACTCTGCCTCTGTCACTGAATCAGCAACTGTTTGCTGCTTGGAACTTTTCCAACTCACTGTGCCTTCGTTTAAGGTAAACACATACCCCAAAACAGATTTACTGTCATCTTGGTCTGTTTGAAAACTTGAGTCCGTGAATCCCTCTATTTTTAATTCAGACCCACCGTAGACAAGAAAAATATCTTTAGTCCTTCTCAAGTACTTTAGGATATTCTTCACAACCTTCCAGTGCTCTTCTCCTGGATTCGACTGGTATATGCTCGTTACACTAAGTGCGTGAGCAACATCCGGTCTAGTACATATCATACCGTAAATGATAGATCCTATTGCAGAAGCATAAGGGATCTTACTCATACGGTCTCTCTCCTTAGGTGTCTTTGAGGCCTGTTTCTTGGAGAGATGTATTCCATGGCTCATCGGCATGAGACCTCTTTTGGAATCTTCTATGCTAAACCTCTTTCGCATCGTGTTAATGTACGTTCCTTGGGATAAGCCGAGCATCCTTTTAGATCTATCTCTATAGATCTTTATCCCCAAAATATAGGATGCTTCACCCAATTCCTTCATGGAGAAGTTTTTAGATAACCAGATTTTAATTGATTATAACAAAGGAATGTCATTCCCTATCAGTAATATATCATCAACATATAATACAAGGAATGATACTGCGCTCCCACTAACCTTCTTGTATACACATGGTTCATCCTCATTTTTAATAAAACTCTTTGATTGTCTCATCAAAACGAATGTTCCATCTACAAGAAGCTTGCTTCAACCCATAAATGGATCGTTGTAGCTTACAAACTTGATTTGTTCCAACCTTTAAAACAAATCCCTCTGGCTGTGTCATATACACATCCTCCTCAAGTTTCCCATTGAGAAAGGCCGTTTTCACGTCCATCTGCCAGATCTCATAGTCGTTATAAGCTGCAATCGTAAGCAAAATTCGAATGAACTTGAGCATAGCTACTGGTGAGGAGGTTTCATGATAGTCAACTCCTTGTCTTTGTTTGAAATCTTTCTCAACTAGTCGGGCTTTATAGGTCTCAACCTTGCCGTCCGCTCTAGTCTTTCTTTTAAAGACCCATTTACACCCAATAGGCTTTATGCCTTCAGGTGGTGAAACCAAAGTCCGTACTTTGTTTTCATACATGGAGTCCATCTCGAATTTCATGGCTTCAAGCCATTTCCCTGAGTCTTTATTACTCATAGCCTGTTCGTAATTCAATGGATCATCATCATTCATGATGTGTACCTCATCGTTATCCTCTATAACGAATCCATACCTCTCAGGTATCTTCGGTACTCTTCCAAATTTACGAATAGGGTATGGTACAGAAGGTTCTTCTAATTGGTCATATACCTGACTTTGATCTGTGGTAACTTGTGGTTCTTGAACTTCTTCAAGATATATCTTACTCCCACTGACCCCTTCATGGATAAACTCCTTTTCCAAGAAGGCAGCATGTTTCGCAACAAACACCTTTTGATCAGTTGGATGATAGAAATAATACCCTACAGTTTCTTTAGGGTATCCCACAAATCTACACTTATCGAATTTAGTCTGTAGCTTATCATTCTCAAACTTTTTGACATAAGCTGGACAACCCCAAGTCTTAACATGCTTAAGATTTGGTTTCCTCCCCTTCCACATCTCATATGGAGTCTTTGGGGCGGATTTGGTAGGTACTTTGTTAAGTAGGTATGCAGCCGTTTCTAGGGCATATCCCCAGAAGAAAATTGGAAGGTCGGTAAAACTCATCATGGATCAAACCATGTCCAACAGTGTTCAATTTCTCCTTCCAGATATTCCATTTAACTGTGGTGTACCTGGAGGAGTCCATTGTGAGATTATACTATTTTCTTTGAGACAATTGAGAAACTCACCGCTTAAGTATTTTCCACGTCGATCTGATCAAAGTATCTTGATACTTTTGCCCGTTTGTTTTTCTACTTCACTTCTGAACTCTTTGAACTTTTCAAATGATTCTGATTTGTATTTCATCAAATTCACATGTCCAAATCTTGAGTGATCATCAGTGAAAGTAATAAAATAAGAATACCCTCCCCGTGCACTTGTTGTCATATATCCACAAACATCCGTGTGAATCAATGCCAACAACTCTGTAACTCTTTCTCCTTTTCTACTAAAAGGAGATTTAGTCATTTTACCCATGAGACAAGATTTACAAGTTGGATATGATTAATAATCAGATAGCTCTAAGAGCCCATCCTTATGCAACTTAGATAATCTTGTTTTATTGATATGACCGAGTCTATAGTGCCACATATAGGTATAATTAATATCATCTCTTTTTCTTTTCTTAGTTTGTTCAATTTGAAATATATTTTTTTGCAAGTCAAGTATATAGAGTCCATTTCGTAAATTTCCAATACCATATAAAATATTGTCTTTATGAATAGAACAACCATTGTTCTTTATAATAATGTCAAATCCTTCCATATCCAATACAGAAATTGAAATAATATTTTTAATAATATTCGAAACATAATAACAATTATTAAGATAAATGGACTTGCCTGAAGGCATTGCTAAACAATAAGTTCCTACAGCTAATGCAACAACCTTTGCTCCATTCCCCACTCGTAGGATCACCTCATCATTGTTCAGCTTTCTACTTCTGACCAATCCCTGCACAGTGTTACATATGTGAGACCCACAGCCAGTATCCAATACCCAAGTAGAATTATGACTTTCAAAAAAATTAATTTCAATCATAAACAAACCTTGATTGGAAGTCGAAGCTTCTCCAAGCTTCTTCTCTGCTAGAAACTTCTTGAAGTTCCTCTTCCAATGTCCTGGCTCATTACAATGAAAGCACATTCCTTTAGCTGGTTCAAGTTTCTTTTGTTCCTTTTCTTTCCCCTTTCCCTTAGCCTTCTTGGATTTCTTCTTTTCAGAAGATACCTTGGGTCTCTTCCTTTTATTGGAAGAATCCACCAACAAGACATGGTTCTTCTTGGATGGGAAGTGACCTTCTGCAGTTTTCAGCATGTTAAGCTGCTCAGGCAAGCTGACATCTAGTTTATTTATCTGAAAATTAACCACAAACTGCGAGAAGGTCTCAAGGAGTGACTGCAAGACTAAGTCTTGACTCAGCTCCCCATCCATGACGAACCCAAGCTGTCCAAGGCGTTCAATCAAATTGATTAGCTTTAGGACATGAGTCTCGACGGCAGTACCCTCGGTCATCCAAGATCGGAAGAGCTCCTTAGATATCTCATATCTAACAGTCCTACTCTGTTCACCATACAACTCTTTGAGGTGAAGCAGCATAGCAGGAGCATCCATGTTTACGTGCTGACGCTGAAGCTCGTTATTTATGGATGCGAGCATGATGCATTGAGCCACAGATGCACCATCTTGCCACTTATTAAAAGTGGCAATCTCTTTCTAAGAGGCTGTTTCTGAAACAGATTCAGGGATAGTTGAATTTAGGACATAAGAAATCTTTTCAGCAGTGAGAACAATTCTCAGATTTCTTAGCCAGTCCTCATAATTCGGGCCGGTAAGCTTATTTGCATCAAGTATACTTCGTAGTGAGATTAGTGATTTTGGCATTTTAAAATTCTGCATGTGAAAAGACAATATTTTAGCAAACATTTATTTTATTAATTTTGCATACCAAAATAAATTTAGGTCTTTATTTGAAATTGGTATCTCCCACTATTTTCATCAAACTATATTACCCTCACTTATATAGTTCGACAACACCTAATTAAATATTTGCTAGTGAGATTAAGGATCCCGTTTTAAATGTATATAACCTTGTGGATAGCACAACAAGCGATATACAAATAAATAGGTAAACAACTTTTGTCAATTACATCACCATGTAACTCCTTTTATTTTGCCTCTTAAATCATAATGGTCATGTGTGTGCACATCCGAACTAAAATGATTTAAGTTAAGTCCAGCCTAGCACTTCTATAAATTCAAAAAAAAATGTTTGTCCTTGTGGATAGTATAACAAGACTAGATCGTTCAATTTTCTTGATAAGCATCAAATATGATTAATTAGCATCTTAAATTTAAACGTAACTATTACAGTTAAACCCGGGCTCCATACAAACGGGTCTTCACGCGCTCCTTGTTCCTTGGTCTCTAGTTTCTTCAAGATAATTCTAACTATCTCTATTACATAAGCTATTTATAATTAAATAGAAACCTTGATCAACAGTCAAGGGGAAGTACATAGGAGGGAGATAGAATTTACATCGAGAATAAAACTAGAAAAGACGAGGTACGCAGACCCCATTTTATAAAATCCATTCATTCAAGCATTCATCCAAAATATAATCCAATAACATTGGTCATAGTCTATAATCAATCCCTTTTATTATCATACATATCATCATACGTTTCAATAAAATATCCATTCATCTCATGAAAATAAAATCAATCCATATATGTATTAATATCAGTTAATGGGCAAAAGTTTGCTAAACTTTGTTTTTGGAAAAATAAACTCCTTTATTTTATTCAAAAACAAATTCAAATTAAACTCTTTAATTTTAGCAATTCTGAAATCTCATTTCATATAAAATAAACATCTTTATTTTAAACCTTTATTAATTAAATAAATCATTCATTTAATTAATTAAAAAAAAATTCCAGTTCCTATCAAGTGGCGCAGCTGCGCCAGGAATGTAAAGGGCACCGGCGAAGCTGCGCAGCATGAAAACCAGGAATAGACACTGGCGCAGCTGCGCAGCAAGAAGGGCTTGCACCGGCGCAGCTGCGCAGAATCAGAAAAAATTTTGTTGCCCAAGAACTCGATCCAATCGTATATCATACATGTGTGGAATCACAAAAGCTGATAATTAGCACAAGATTGGCTCTGATACCACTGTTGGGTTTGTACGAAGCGCGATCATGTAATCAAATCACATAAATAAGGACGGAAGCGCAAAAACTAGGTTTTTAAAAATTTATACAAACCCATAACCATGATCATTCTTGTGCATCAATTATTAGTAATTATAGAAGGAGAAAAACAGAATTATACCTTTGTAGATCCAAGCTTCCTCAGGTACTAGTTCTACTCCTTTGCTTCCTTTAATTCCTCAGTAGTGGCTCCTTCTCTTGATCAATGTCAGCCACCCAAATATTTGGCCACTAATGGTGATCGACCAAGGAAGATGAAGAACTCAGGAAGATGGGTTATTGGCTTAACCCTTGTTTCTATCTCTATAGAATATGTGTACTCCCAATTCTTGGAAAAACTCACGTAACTTATTCTGATATAAGACTCTCTTATATAGATATTAGGTTAACCTTACTAATCTAATGAGAATAGGATTTTATTTAATTAATTAATTAAACACTTTTAATTAATTTGACTTCCCAACAAATTGGGATTAATTAAACTCTTTAATTAATTTATCTCCTAATCACATTAGGATTGAGTGAGAGTACTTATATTAAATTAATCCTTAAACTCCTTTAGGACTAAAATAATAATAATAATAATAATATTAATATGACTTCTCTTATTAATTTATATTTAATATTTTTAAAATATTAAATAATAAACATTAAGCTATTTAATTTATTCTATCACCATAGATTAAATTAATTATACTTAATGCATTCTTACTATTATGTCATTTTCTTCTTAAATTGTTCTTCTTCCTTTTATGGTATGACCCTTTAGGTTCTCTATATTAAACCGGTTGTGAATAAATCAATTAGAACAATTCTAATCTTATTTAAATAACAAAATAAAATTAATAATCTATTTAAATAAATAACATTTATTCTACAATAGGGATAAGCCTCGCTAGCGATCAACGACTTTCCAGATAATATAGATTTCAACATTAATCATAAAAGAACCTGTGAGTTAATAGTTAATGTACAATTCAATCCTTCTACCATACAATGTCCCAATTAGATATAAGACATGGATTTACTGTCAAGTCTTATTTTATTTAATTACATGTATTTCGATTAAAAAATGCACAACTCTAAATAATGCAAATTAGAAACATCTTTCTAATTTCATTCCACATTGGCCAAGGATTCCCAGGTTGTCATTTAACGAATCACATAGGACCTATCTCCTCTTTTACTAGAGGTGATAGATTATTTATTGATCATACATTATCTCCATATGTAACTCATTATACCCAAGCATACCCTATATATGTTTTAAAAGGCCTTAAAGAATAAGTCAAAGTATAATTTGTTACATACAAGATACTATGATGATCTCAAGTCCAAGGATCACTTGTACTACTATTATATTAGGAATTCCTATTAACAGGCGAGTAAAACTCCATTAGGTATTCCATGGCGAGTCACGTTCAGTGAACTTATTCTCCAATAAGCACCTACATACTTGCTTTAGTGTCTCCGCACAAATGACCTTGAGATCAGTCATCCTCATCCAATGAGCAAGCAACATATGTACCAATCTATCCGGATTTACTAATCCCCATTTTAGTAATCCCATGATTGGGAACCATTTTAGTTTTTAAGCTTTCTAAGAATTTAGATCTCATTAGCATGATCTCATCATAATTCTAAAATCATTGCTTAAAACTATGAGTTATTTATATATTATAAAAACAGCACCATATAGATAATAAATGCCTTAAAAGAATATTTTATTAATAAATAAATAAGATTGTTTACAAAGTATGTGCTTTATCATCATACATGATTGGCTTGTATGCACACTACTATCACGAATAACTTGGTAGCGGATCACTGGAGCAGAATTCTTAAGGAGGAAGAAGCACTACCATTTCAGGACATATTTTCGGATGAGCATCTACTTTCCATTGGCAATACAACTCCCTGGTATGCAGACATTGTGAATTATTTGGTAAGTGCGTACTACAGGGTGAGTTTTCAAAATCCCAGAAAGAGAAGCTTAGGAGTGATGCAAAACATTATGTGTGGGATGACCCATACTTGTGGAAATTTTGTGCTGATCAGATAGTTAGACGTTGTGTACCTGATAATGAGTTCAAATCTATTTTAGCTTTATGTCATTCCTATGCTTGTGGAGGTCATTTTGGACCTAAAAGAACATCACATAAGGTGTTAGAGAGTGGTTTCTTTTGGCCCTCGATTTTCAAAGACTCATATCTATTTTGCAAATCATGTGAAAATTGTCAAAGAACAGGAAATATATCACATAGACATCAAATGCCACAAAACCCTATTCTAATTGTTGAAATATTTGATGTTTGGGGTATTAATTTTATGGGACCTTTTTCTGTTTCTTTTGGTAATGTTTACATCTTATTGGCAGTTGACTATGTTTCAAAGTGGGTGGAAGCTAAAGCCACCAGGACTGAAGATTCTAAAGTTGTTGCAGATTTTGTCAGGACTAACATACTTGTTAGGTTTGGAGCACCATGGGCCATCATTAGTGATCGCTGAACTCACTTCTGTAATAGGGTATTGGTAGCTTTGTTCAGGAAATACAACGTTCTTCACAGGGTCTCTACATCCTATCATCCGCAAAGCAATGGCCAAGCTGAGGTATCCAACTGAGAGATAAAATCCATTTTGGAGAAAGTAGTCAACCCGAACAGGAAAGATTGAAGTCTTAGATTAGATAATGCACTATGGGCATATAGGACAGCATACAAAACTCCAATTGGTATGTCGCCTTATAAGCTGGTGTTCGAGAAACCGTGCCACCTACCTGTGGAGCTAGAGCATAAAGCTTTTTGGGCGATCAAATAGTGCAACATGAATTTGAATCAAGTTGACGTCCATAGGAAGTTGCAGTTACAAGAACTCGAGGAGTTGTGTAATGAATCATATGAAAGTTCTAAACTGTATAAGGCTAAGACGAAAGCCTTCCATGATAAGCAGATTTTGCGAAAAAATTTCACTGTTGGGCAAAAAGTTCTCCTTTATAATTCACGATTGAAATTATTTCCAGGTAAGTTGCGTTCTCGTTGGGAGGGTCCATTTGTTGTTACTAATGTGTTTCCTCATGGTGCTATAGATATACAAAATCCAAAGACAGGGAATATGTTCAAGGTGAACGACCATACGTTGAAGCCATTTTAGGATAGCAGGCAGGTTGAGGAGGTTGAGATGTTGACGCTGATGGATCCGGCTTTCGGATGATTGAATGGATTGCAATCGAGCTAACGACGTTAAAAAAGGACAGCTGTGTGGGAGGCAACCTATAGTTCTATAATATTTTTGTTATTATTATTAGTTAATTACATGTAGTTCGTAAATAGGATTTCTAATATTTAAAATTTTTAGGGTACTGATATATGCTTATAATCATACAGGAGAGCAAATTAAAGGAGAGAAAGAATAAAAGTAATCTAGGAAATCGCGGAGCGCGTACCAACAAGCGTTGGCCGCCTAATTTATGCAGAATTGTTCTCTGTTGGTGGTCTAGGAAGGCGCTGAGCGCGCCAACTATGCAGCAAACTTCAAGCGCAGTACTAAGGCTAGGCGCGGAAAGCGCAGCACCAAGCCCGGACCGCGCGACCATTATAGATAATTTCTAGCTAGCACTCAGCAAGGCGCGGAGAGTGCCTTCCCCTACTCAGCACACGCACGGACCGTGCAAGACTGATGGTTCGGCTTAAAACAAGAGTTTCGCGCTTCTCCCCCTCGCCTACACACCATTACCCATATCCTTTTCCTTCTATACTTCGGATTTCCCCTCTCCTCTCCTACTTCAACCCAAATCTTCATCTCCTACCTCATTTAAACCCTAAAAACACCACACCCATTCACTGCCTACACATCTAAAACCACATCTACTCCAATTCTCTCTCCTCAAAACCTCTCTACACCTCAATCCACATCCAAGTTCACCATCACCATTAATATACTATTTCCCCACCACATAGCCCACCTTCATTGAATTTTTCACTTCCTATTCATCTCATCATCGTGTAGCACACTACGGGTAAGTATCACAGACAAGGATTCAAAGTATCAAAAGGTAACAAATTGATTCCGGCTTACTCCTTGAAATTCATCTCATAATCAATTTTGTTAGTTTATTGCTATAACTGTGATTGGGATACCTTGGGTTACTGAAGACCCAAGGCTTTTATTGCTAATTTGTGGTAAAGGTTGTGATATAAAGGAAATCAAGTTTGGGGGAAAATAGAATTGCCCGCCAGGTGCTCTAGAAATTGTCACAGTCAAACATTTGTGTGCAATTTTCCAATCATAACATAAAAAAGGCCAAGAACATCAACATCTAGTTCTCGCCCAACTTTTGATACAGTGAAATTTGTGAGTGAGGCAGCGGCCAAGCGTTACAACGTCGTGTTTGCCAAAAAGACGCTAGTTCTAGAATGGGGGGCCCGATGCTAACTTGGATGGTGATATGGCTCTTATGATCGTCTAAAGGAACTGGTTTTAGCTGGTGGAACAACCACTACCCGCAGTGCTAAACATTGTCAAAGAATTCTATGCCAACGCTATAGAATATGAAGGGCGTGTTGTACAAGTTAGGGGCAAATCAATCTCATTCCACCACACGGCGGTAAATGAACACTTCGGGCTGGATGTAATGATCCCAAAATTTATACAATTCGACTCTCAATCTTGGCCGTTAACAATACATTGAATTTTTAACTTTACATCATTATTCGATGATACAATCACTAAAAATGCGGAATAATTAAAACTTTTATATATCTCTTTCTTTATTGCTCTGAATCTCAACCTTTACATAACATATCTTTGATTCAAATTTATTACATGAACGCTACATCGAAGTTCTATACAAAGTCTTACATCACAAAGCAATATCCACTATACATCGGATAGCTCAACTTTACAACTCAACAATTATGTTACAATCAAAACATTAAATGCATTTCTCATCTAACATAAGTAATGTTCTTGAATATTAATCTCTATAATTCAAATAGCACGTATCATTACCTTGAAACATTAACCTGCAAAAATAGTTATTCGCAAGAGTGAGCTTGACAGCTCAGCAAGATCTAACAGCTTTCATGCATCACGTAGCACATAAATAATATGCTCATCTTATACAACATAATCATTAGACTAACATATCATGCATGCTTTAATTCATATAACAAGTATAAAGATTGAGTTCCTTACTCAATCAATATTCTTTACTCAATCAATAAAGTTATAAATTGACTTTATCATTTCATACTTACAACATATATAACATATCATGCTCTTTGCAATACAAATTTAAAATAGTTCATCATCGAGTTCACATAGCAATTAAGAACAGAAAGACTTGCCTGGCTCGTAGATTATTAATTAACAAAAAATAGCTTATAATAATCTGCACTTCATGAATCCTACACAACATATTACCATACACATCAACTATTAGTCACATAGCAACGCTTAACAATTGTTTAAGTAAATTCTACTTTACATTTCATAATTCTCTCCCATTTGTTTAACACACACTGTCAAATTATATGTATAATTAATAATATAAATTAATTATCACATATCTAATTCTCATAATTAGTTAACCCATTTAGGTTAACTCATTTCTCTTTAATTATTAAGTTAATAATTAATTACACATAATTAATCACATCACATAATCATATTATATTTTCACATAATTAATCAACTAATAATTACGTACTCATATTAATAAAATTATAATTTAAATTACACATTCTCCTCAATTATAATTAATTAAATTATAATTGTTTTTATATTAATTAAATTATAATTAAACAAATTATAATTTAAATTAAACATTTATTTTGATTAATCAAACTCAATTTATGCATTTATATTAATTAAATTATAATTAAACCAATTATAATTTAAATTAAACAATTACTTTGATTATAATTAATCAATTTCAATCCATGCACTTATTAAATTATAATTAAAATAAATTATAATTTAAATTGCACATTTACCTTAATTATAATTATTCAAATTAAAATTACATATTAAATTATAATTAAACAAATTATAATTTAAGTTAAACATTTACTTTGATTAAAATTAATCAACCTATATTCATTATAATTTAACAAATCATAATTTAAATTAAACCTTTACTATAATTATAATTATTCAAATTATAATTACTCATTATATTTTATTAATATAATTTATTACTAATGTTTAGCATTTTAATGTATGCCTAATATGTCAAGTTTACCCCATTAGGTTAACTTTACATGATACAACAAAACTTCACAAAACCAGCAACTTCTTTCTTTTCTGCACCCAGCGACGGGGCAGGTGTTTTTGCCTTGATAGGCCAGCCGGAGCGGGCCCCCTACACCGAACGCAGACTGGTTCGCGAATTGTACAAAAAAAAGGCAATTTGACTTATTTCTCCACACCAATTTCTGATTCCAGTCAACACAATTCATATCAACTTTATAGAAAATATTATTTAAAGTTTCTAACATGTTTTAACATATGTAATCATCAATACACATAATTCAAAACTCCCAATTTCATAATTTTTTTGAAGAAAAACCATTAATAAGTGTTCTTGATGAAATTGAACATTGAAATTTATTTTTAAATCAAAATACACAATTCAAATCATATTGAATTCCTTTATAAACATGTTATCATTATCTAACCTCAATTTACACAATGATTATCAATCAATTCATAAATTTTGATTTTAAATAAGCCAATTATAACACTATTTCACTGTAACTTTTGATGAACATGAATTCTTCATGTTCATCATGTTTACATGATTTACATAACTAATTTATGCTTATAATTCACATATAATCATGTTACAACACCATATAACATATATACATTAAAATCACAAACTTCAATAAAGTCTCATATTTACAAAAAACTAAAACTTGAAGAACGTAAAAATCAAGTTTTTAAAACTCTAAAATTGGGAGTTATACCATTTTCTTAGTGAGGAAGAAGAAGATTATGATTTCTTTGTTGATTCCTCAACTCATCTTCTTTCTTTCTCCTTCTTCTTTCTTTTCTCTCTCATTTTCTTTCTCTGTATTTTTTTTGTTCTTTTTTGTTTTAACTGACTAACACTTAGTTAATTCTAACTAATGTATATGCAAAATATACATATCTTACATATATTATAAGTATAAACATAAATATAAAGTTTATAACTTATAATACATAATGACCATAATAAGTATAATAATTACACTTAATACATAGGTTACACATTTGAAATTTTAAAAGCCTTAAGGCTTGTATGGCAAACCAACTTTATTTTAAAAAAATAGGTTTTTAGTAGTTAAGGCCCTGTTTGGCAAAACGGATTTAAAACGGTGCAAGGGCCTTGTTTGGCAAAACGGTTTTAAAAACTCTTTTAATTCTTTTAATAAACCATTTAGCACATATTTTTAATGTTACACTTTAATTAATTAAATCTTAACATTCTAATTTAATTAATTAAAATTGAACATCAATTAATCACATAAAAATTATCACATAACAATTATAATTACTCGCTAATTATAATTTCATGTAACAATTATCACACAACTTCATCTAATTTAATTATCCCAATTAAATTAGAACTATAACATAAAATCATTACATATTAATTAAATTAATTATTAAATATTTATTTAATTAATATATTACACTTAATTAAATTACTCTATAACCAACACATAATTATTTATTTAACTCAATAAATAAATAAATTAAAATATTTATTTAATTTAGTAAATATTAAAATTAATATATAGAATTCTCTTCACACCAAATCACATATTTCACAATATATAACACATATACACATACACGTACTCGAACATCTTAAAATAAGAATTTTATTTATTAAATTCTCATTTATTAATTCTTAAAAATTCGGGTTGTCACATCCTTCCCTCCGTATAAGGATTCCGTCCTCGAAATCAACGAAACATCTCTTACTCAGTTTTCACAAAATCTCTTTTAAAATTTTATTGTTGAATAACTTCAACACATTATCTCAACAAAAGTTTTATATATATACTACTCCATTCATTCCTTCAACAAATTTTAGGTTTTATTACATAACCTTCAATTAAACACAATTATATCAAATATTATATATTCTTTAACCCGTTCATTTCTTTTCTAAGGATCATTACCATATACTCTACTCGTAGAATTTATATACTTCATAATTTACTATCTTGTAAGTATTCGGGTTATCACATTCACCCCTTCTTCTAAGAATTTCGTCCTCGAAATTTTTAATTATTAATCTTCGTATATCAATCTATCAAAATAGATTTTACGTTAATCCTTATTCACTAGATTGTTGCGTTCCACAACTACTTCTTTCTAAGGAATATCCTTCTTGCCACATTCTTCTTCAGAATAATAAGAATCTTCCACAATTGCTCGATAATTGGGAAGCGATAAATAACTCAGGAATTTAAAAAGATTCTCAAATCATGCTGAGGGGTCATAAGACTTTGAACTCATCTCTAGGTTTAACAGTACTTCACCCTCAGTACTTCACACTATAAACCGCTCTAATAATATGTTTAATAATCACACAGACTGTAAACATCCTGCATCGGTGCTCTAGGTGATCAGACTATCGCACCACTACGTCGTGCACAAACGTAGTACATCGTAACGACTATATACGTTACACTCAAAACTATTGTCTCCGATAACATGTCCCTTTTTTATAGGGTTGTTTACCTCAAATTCTTAACATCTGAATCCGCACCAAAACAATTTGGTTTGGCATAGTTTGACCAAGAACGCTCAAATTTCGTAAACATCTTTCAATACTTGTCTAGTTGAATCAAGTAGCATAGATTTCTAGCAACAATTCGGACACCAATCGAAATATATATATATATATATATATATATATTTAACCAACTCAATAATTTTTTTTATAGTTTAAGGAAACTAAAATAAATAAATCTTTTTATAATATCTTGATACCGTACCGTAGTAATGGTACGTTGAGGATTTCGTCATTATATGACGACGTCATACTACATCATACCATAGTGGGCTGACAATCCTACAATCACATCCAACACTAGGTTTAACCGCATTGATGACTTCCTCGACTATTATTCCTGCATCATATCAAATGATGCATAGAATATATAAAATACATTTTGAAAACTTCAAATTATTTTTGTCTAGCTGAAGCAATTAGCATAGACATGTGAATAATAGCAGTAGTTTAAAAATCCATTGGTTCAATCATTTGATCCAATATTTTTCAAGAAAATAGAAGTGCAACATCAGCACGAAGTCAACAAATTTCAAAAATCTAGCAAAGCTAGGAGATTTAGAATATCAAATTTTATCCATCAATTTAAATCTTTACTCTACTGCTTCATTACTTAAACATTCTATCAATCTTCAACAACATAAATGTTTTCGATACCATAACCTTTCTATGCCCAGTATAGTTCATCAAACTTACCACACTTTGGAAGTTCAAGAACTTACCACAATAATATGAGTTTAAGAACTTGTCCTAGCAATACGTAGTCAAAGAACTGATCAGAGACTGTCTATATGCTTAGGGGTTCAAAAACATACATATGATTATGAGTCACGAACTTACCATAAGTATGAGTTTTAAGAACTCGCACCTAACCTTAATGTGACACCCCCAAAATAGGTCCACACCACCCATTCTGAGTCGTTAGAAATACATGGTATAGAATCCAATTATAAATCTTCATATTACAACTATTACTCTGTCGTGCATAATACGATCACACACAAACTGTGAATAACAATACTCACACTCCTTATCAATGATACGTTACATAAAAGTACAGTCAATAACTGTTTTAGGAATTAAAATCTTTGGAAAATGCTCAAAGAAACCTTCATACATGGGAGGCCATGTTTCTAAGTTATAATAGATATCATAGGACTTGAGAATTAACCTTGGTTGACCCAATAGACCCCAAAGAAGAACGTAAAGATTACTATCATGTTCATTCCAATGGTGGGTATTTTCTTGCCATATAATTATCTCAATTTTCTCAAACTGATGATTATATTCCAACCATACTCCAAGATTATATAGGTAGTGCTCATAGATATAATCAACAAGTGGATGCGCACAACCATGTCTTATAATAGCATGAAGTTGTATGTGGTTAGACATCTTATATGATAGTGGTAACACACCCTTCCAAAGTCGGGTTCACCTCACCTAAGTCAGGTCACCAAAATCAACTGTTAAATGATGTATAAAATACGACACACACATTTAAAGTTCTCAATACAATTATATATTATCATGCTATTTTATAATGTATTGAGAAACTTCAACGGCCACTGATAAGTAGGTTTTATACCTACTTATCGTATATCAACTTGCGAGGATTATGGCTTAATCTCAAGTATTTTAGTGTCTTTTAATGTATCTTATCTTTGTTTTGTAGATTTCAGTCAGGAAAGTCAAATGGCATGGAATGGCATGATAAAGGCATGAATTTGGCATGGAATGGGCTAAAAGGCTTCATGGATAGCTTATGATGAACCAAATGTGGAGTTGGCATGAGGTGATGATAAAGGCATGTGAAAATGGCCTAAAAGCAGCAAAAAGTGAAGGAAAAAGAAGCAAGAAAGAAGCAGCAATGCAACAAGGAAATCAGCAGAAACCAGAAATGCACCAGCAGAAAATGCAGAGCCGCGTGGCCGTGCCGGGTTAACAAAGGATAGATGCGCTCCCGCGCCGAGTTGCAGAGTCTAGAGCGCGACCGCGCCCCAAATGTACTACGGGGCCACACGATCGCGCCGGTCAAGGCTGAGACGAAAATTGACTTTTCATTTATATCATTTCTGCTGAGAGTATTCTATAGATGGTGTAAGTTACAAAGAACGAATATCACATTTTATTCAGTTTCATTTTCCTATATTCTAGGGTTAGAGAACTTGAAAGAGTTTTAGAAGACTAACTTCTTCTCCCTTCTAGTTCTAGTAGATTTCATTATTAGGGTTTCACTTTGGGTTTGAATGTGGTCTGAACTTGAGCTTGAAAGCTTTTATTGAAAGGAGAACCATCAGATTTGCTATTCCATCTCTCTTACTCTCTTTACTTTCATATTTGCTTCAAATGCTTTGCTCAAATCCCATAATGGTTATTGGTTCAGAGATGAACTAACCACCATTATAAGATTCTAATGAATCTTATTGCTTAATCTAGACTTATATGCCTCATTGATATGTATTACTGATTATGTATGGATTTCCTAGCATGGTTGTGTGTAATGTATAGATGCTTGATCACAATCTACTGTAATAGTTTATATGGATTTGAAAGAGGAAGTATAAACTTAGATTTTTCCATGCTAGCATATGTTCATGAGATTTGCATGTGATGAGTTTTGTGTTTCGTAGTCCGGATAAAAATATATCGGCTTACCATATGTAGCCAATTGGGAACTTGTGTAATATCTGAGATTATTATGTAATTTAATAATTTTCAATAAATGAATTTATGTGAAACTCTTGTGTGATTTCTATTATTAGGGGTATGTGTGCTATTCATATATGTTATGTGATGAGATGTATTTAAATAGTGGGTTTAGTTTAATTTAATTATTTGAATTGGTTAAGTAGAGAATTAATTCTATTAATTTCGTGAGATGGTAATAAAATATGAGTTAGAGTTCAGAGCGAAATTTAGAGACGTGGACTGCGTATTTGAGTCCGGAACGTCGAAGTTAGTTAAGATAGACTGTAACCACAAAAATGTGTCACGCTTGACTTTTTGGTCAAAGTCAACCGGTTGACTTTTTTGGGTAAAAAGTCAACCACAAATTTCAGAGACTAATTTGATGAAACGGGTGGTCCCATGACGTTCGGAACGTCGACTTTAGTAGGAATCGATATATGTATCGAAAAGGTTGGCTACGGAGGGAAAAATGGTCAAAATGGTTTATTAATTGATTAAATGATTAAATTAATATTTTAATAAAGAGGGTCAGCAGCTGGTGGGACTCCTTGTGACACACGAATTGGGACAAGGAGGGAGGGAGTATACGTATTATATACATTGAGGGAGAGAGAGTTACAACATTTGTAAACCAAAAACTCTTCATTTTCTAAACTCTTCTCCATTACTAAATTATTGGTTTATTGCTAATGTTTGTAATTGATATATGCATATGGAAGGGTTGAAAAATTAGTTTCTCAATCAAACAATATATATATACAATCCACCATGATGTATTCTTCCTTTCATTTGTTAAAAAGCTATACCAAAAGAGCAAAAAGAGAAAATGAGAATGGGAGTTTGAGAGCTTGACGATTCTGGAGATTTGGAGAGGCTAACAAGCAAGGTGTGAGTCTTAAACAGAATTGAAACAAGGAAGGATTCGCACCATGAGGTAATCCATGACCCATTTTATATGTTCTTGAGGAAAATAGTGAAATAATGCATGTATAAGCTTAGTAGGTGTTTTGTTTGGGCTTTGTAGTGCCATGCTATTGCTTGTTTCTGTTATGTGGTTGTTAAGAATGAAAATTCTGGTTTTAACATGCTTCAATTACGTAGAGAATCAAAGAATTCGAGTTTGCATGCTAAGTGTTTGATATTATGCTTCTTAGATGTCATGTTGATCAAATCATGGGAGTTTAGTGAAGTTAAAGGTTGTGTTATGTGCAAACATGTTAGTATAGATGATCTGGAAAGTAGCCTTTAGATGGCATGCTAGAATCGAAAACATGGATTTTTGTCGAATTGATCCAAACTAGAATCTGTGATTTTTTGAGTTTTTCAGAGCCTTGGAATCATAGTTTCTGTGACCCGATTAGTGTATCTATTAATTTTGTAAAATACTATGGAGCATGATGTAGAGTATGTCCAAATTTCATAAGAAACGGAGTTAAATTGAGAGAGTTATGAAATTCTGAAGCAAGCATGTTGGTAATAAAATCTGCAGAAAATCTGGGTTTTTCGAAATTTTTCTAAGTGTGAAAAATCTTTTCTTTTCTAGGCAGTCGGGTTATGATCTTAACATACTAGTTTCTGGTATGTGTTATTTTTGTAAAATACTATGCTATATGAAGTATGTTGTGTCCAAGTTTCATGGTCATATCCTGTATGGGTTGTTCTGAATTAATTCGCAAAGTGGGCTGCTCAAACTACAAAAATTTCTTGGGATGAAGAGCTGCGCAGCTCATAAGGCTTAAGCTTGCGCCGGTCCGGGTCGGGTCGGATCCGGGTCGGGTCGGATCGAGTCAGAATGTCAGAAACTTATTTTTTTTTACCCAGATTACAATATTTAACCCCTGAACCTATAAGATGCAACATGTTTATGTAATTGAATTGTATGTTAATTGAATAGGTGTTAGTTAATAACTTATTTAAATAAAAGGAAACCATTTTCTTCCAAATTTGAGTTCGAGAACCTAATTGCTTAATGTGACACCTATGATTAGGGTACGTGAAGGTTAATTGCTAGCTTTAACGATAGCAGACGTATCAGACAAGTTTCTTACCCTATTTTTCATTGATAAATTATTCAAGCCTTACTTCTTTTATTGCGGTAAGGGTAAGTACCGAGCTCGTGTTTATTCGTTGACACGTACAAGTTCCTTTGTCGTAAAGTTCTACAACTTCAATTATCTTGCAAGTTTTATTGTTGATTACTCAGTTATTGCTTCAACTGCTATGCTTTAAGGTTCTATTTATTTAAAGAACTGTTTCTAAGTATGTTTCCTGGCCTTTGTTTTCGGCTAGTTATTGTTGATGAAAAATGATTTAATTCAAATCTTTCGAAGCTATTTAATGTTTACCAATACAAATTGCTTTGGTGCGGTCTCGCATGAATACTAAGATGAACAACCCGAATAAACGGGCAAACAGATGTCGGGCATATAGTCCCATTTATGCTTATGCAGTTTAAGCTTTATACTTGTGCACAATGTAGGGTATGATAGGCTGATCACCTGGAGTACTTGCAAACACCTTTTGCAATCTATTTGATTGTTAAACCGTCTGATGGTTTTCGATGAAACAAAGTAATGTTCAGGGTATTCAACACCCCTTAGTATGATATTGAGAATTCTTAAACTCTTATCTTTGATATTCTTGTTTCACACTTAATAACTCTTTCAACTGTTGAGATATAGCCATACAGATGCTTTTACTCCTAATGTATGTTTTCAAACTACTTTATATACTTGTTGGGCAATTTGTGCTCATTCTTGCTTAAACCTTTTAATTAAGGATGAGAAGGCTGAGGGCTCGAGCAAGGACAAGGGGAAGTCTAAGTTGAAATGTTGAGAGTTGTTTATGTAATAAGTTTATATTTCCGCATATGATGTTATGTAGCGATAAAAGCTAAGTTAAGTTTTGGTTTATTTAAGGTTTTAAAGACTTGGGATTTTATTTGAATAAGTATGTAATAGTTATTACTATTATTATTATTTTCGGTGTTTATGTAGTTAGTTGATGATGTATGTTGTACCGTGAGCACCAGGTCCTGTAATTGATGTTACACGAAATTGGGGGCATCACAGGTTGGTATCAAAGTTGTAGGTAATAAATCTTAGGTGGGGAACCTTAGACTATAACCTTAGAGGAACTTGTGGAGGTAATAAGGTGATGAACACACGTAGAGTCCTAAGTATAGTGTCCAATCTATTTTTCTAAAAACAAAATCAATATCTATTTTAAAATACTAATCGAGTTGTTTACCTTGATTGTAGGATGTCAGGAGAAGAGGAGGTTAGAGATATTCACATTGTGAGTGAGCAGTTGGTGGCAGCTGTACCTGAGCCCATAGCTGAGGCAGCAGCTGACTCAGATCCGGAGGAGTATCCTGAAGAGGAAGAGGAGGCCGAGGAGGACTCCGAAGAAGCACCCAAGGATACTATGTTGGATGAGTTGATGGATAGGATTACTGAATTGGACGACAAGGTCCATGAGTTGGAGGAGCTGTATCAGGGGGAGCAGCAGGCTGCAGCATTGCTTGAGGCATTGGTGCACCACCTGATAGTTAGGAACGGGGATCTGGCTGACAAGCTGCGAGTAGCAGGTCAGAAGGCGGATAGGTTGAAGGATGAGAAAGAAGCTATCAGGATCCACTTGGGTCATACCATCAATGGGTTGGAGTCGAGGATACAGAGTCTCCAAACTGACAAGCAGATCATTACCACATTCTGGGGAGATGAGCTGTGCTCAGACCGAAAAGCTAACTGGCGAGTTAGAAGGAGAAGTGAGAGATAAGAAGGTAAGATGAAGTACGCGTTTAAGTCAGCATATGGAAGGTTCCAGCATAGGGTGCATCACTTTCCACGTGAAGAGCACTGGTCTAGACATGTTATAAGCCGAGGGCTGGTGCTGAAGATAGCGGATGAAGAGCATGAAGACGCCATTAGGCAGGGTCTTTAGTATTTATGATGAACTTTTACTATTAGCGTATAGAACGCTTATCTATGGAATAAAAACTTGGTTTTCAGTTTTTACCAAGTGTTTTGGGTTAAAGAGATGTAAATGGCGTAATGCCATAAGATGATGAGATACTTTGTGATTATGGTTTTTTTAAATAAATATGCTTTTATTTAAATATGTGATGTGATGATTAAGTTTTATATGAATTATTTATGCTGTAGAGTAAGTTATAAGATGATAATGTTAAGTTTATTTTAAACAGATAGATGGCTAGAGGAAGACGTCGTTAACAAGTACCAGAAGGGTTAGGCGGTAATACTGGGGGTCCACCAAACCCCATGCAACAGTTCGTAGACATGTTAGTTGGGGCATTACAGAATCGAACCCTAAATACCAATAACCCTCCAGCGGCCCAAGTGGCAAACTTTAAGGACTTCAAGAGCGCAGGACCCCCTGAGTTCAAAGGAACCACCGAACCCATCGAAGCCCAGACATGGATCAAGGAAATGGAAAAGTCGTTTGCTATGGCCCGAGTAGGAGATGAGCAGAAAACAATCTTTGCCACATATATGCTGAAGGGTGAAGCCAACTTCTGGTGGGAGGCAAACCAGACCAGGGCTGGAGAAGGTGTGATACCTTGGGAAGGGTTTAAGAAGATCTTCAAAAATTACTTTCCTGTGAGTATGCAGAGTCGCATAGAGATGCAATTCTTGGAGCTGAAGCAAGACGACATGATGGTACCTCAGTACGCCGTAAAGTTCAACGAGCTGGCGAGGTTCGCGCCTCATCAGGTTGACACTGAGGAGAGGAAAACGAGGAGGTTTGAGCAGGGCCTCAAACCCTGGTTATACAGCAGACTTTCGGTGTTACAGACGAATAGCTTCGCGACTCTCTTGGAGAAAGCTATAATCGCGGAGGGCGGAAGTGAAGCCCTGATGAAATTTAATAAGGAGAAAAAGAAGAAGAATGAAGGAGGAAGTCGAGGGGAAGGTAGCAGCAATAGTGGTGCAAACAAAAGGAAGTGGAACAACAACAATTTCAACTCAGGAAACTCTGGGGAAAACTAGGGGAAGCAAAGAAGAGGACTGAGGCATGCAAGGAGTGTGGGAAGAATCACTCGGGAGCATGTCTAAAAGGAAAGAATGTGTGTTTTAATTGCGGACAAGAAGGACACATCTCTCCCAATTGCTCTGCACCAAAGAGGAATGGATACTTCAACTGTGGAGCATTGGATCATCAGGCAATGAATTGCCCAAAGAAGAATTCAGGAGGAAATGGAGGAAAGGGACCAGGTGGTGGAAATCTCACCATTACTGGACCACCAACTCAGAATTGACCAACAGCGAGGACTTTTAACATGACAGTTCAGGATGCGGCCGCATCCAAGGATGTGGTTTCAGGTATCATTCCGATCAATGATATATCTACTTACATATTATTTGATTCGGGTGCTACTTGTTCCTTCGTGTCGCATGAATTCTCCCAACGATTAAAATTACCCCAGGAAGAATTAGAATATTCGATGAACATAGAAGTTGCTAATAAGGAAATAATTCCTGTTAGCCATGTCCATAGGAATTGTGTTGTAGATATCAGGGGATATAAGTTACCTGTGGATTTAATTCCGATTCAATTAGGAGAATTTGATGTAATTCTCGGAATGGATTGGTTATTTAACCATGGGGAATTAATAGATTGCCAGAAGAAATGTATAAACCTTATGACTCCAGATCAGTCTAAGGTAGTATTCTACGAGAGTAAGTCGCCGAGACATTCGAATTGTCTGACAATGATGCAAGCGAGGAAGTTACTAAGGAAGGGATGTATAGGTTATTTGGCCCATATCGTCGATACGCAGAAAGTAGGGGTAGGGATGGGACAGATACCAGTAGTGAATGAATTTCCGAATGTATTTCCGGAGGAATTGCCAGGTATTTCGCCAGATAGGGAGGTCGAATTTGTTATAGATTTAGTAATGGGAATGACCCCGATCTCAAAAGCCCCATACAGAATGGCACCGGTAGAGATGAAGGAGTTGATGGTACAGTTACAGCAATTATTGGATAGAAAGTATATTCAATCGAGTGTGTCTCCTTGGGGAGCACCAGTTTTATTTGTGAAAAAAAGGATGGGTTGATGAGACTTTGTATTGACTATCGAGAGTTGAACAAAGTGACGATCAAGAACAAGTATCCGTTACCTAGGATAGATGATCTGTTCGATCAATTGAAGGGAGCGAAATATTTTTCCAAGATCGACTTTAGGACGGGATATCACCAGTTGAAGGTGAGGAAGGAAGATGTACCTAAGATTGCATTCAGGACTCGTTACGGACACTACGAGTTTTTGGTGATGTCATTTGGGTTAACGAACACGCCGGTGGCATTTATGGACATGATGAATCGGGTATTCAAGCAATACTTAGATAAATTCATAGTCGTGTTCATAGATGATATCCTGATCTATTCTAAGACTCAGGAAGATCATGCTGAACATTTAAGAATAGTATTGGAGGCATTGAGGAAGGATAAGTTATACACAAAATTTTTGAAGTGCGAGTTTTGGTTGGAGAAAGTTCAATTTCTAGGCACGTGATCGACAAGGACGGAATTTTCGTGGATCCAGCAAAGGTGGAAGCGGTACAAAATTGGGAACAACTAAAGACACCGATTGAAGTAAGAAGTTTCTTAGGACTGGCAGGCTATTACAGACGGTTCATTCAAGATTTTTCGAAGATAGCGGGAACGTTGACAAATTTAACGAAGAAGTCAAAAAAATTTGTCTGGACAAAGAAGTGCGAAGAAAGTTTTTGGGAACTTAAGAAAAGATTGAGTGAGGCACCGGTGTTGTCTTTTCCAGAAGTTACAGGTGATTTTGTGATTTTCAGTGATGCGTCACACAAAGGACTTGGCTGTGTGCTTATGCAACATGGTAAAGTTATTGCATACGCATCACGTCAGTTGAAGGATTACGAGAAGGGATATCCTACCCATGACCTGGAATTGGCAGTGGTAGTATTTGCCCTAAAAATTTGGAGGCACTATTTATATGGTATAAGGTGTGAAATATATTCGGACCATAAAAGTCTGAAGTATATCTTCACGCAGAAGGAGTTGAATATGAGATAGAGAAGATGGTTGGAACTTATAAAGGATTACGATTGCGACATCTTATATCATCCAGGGAAAGCTAACGTGGTAGCGGATGCGCTAAGCAGAAAAGGCAGCGGTAAGTTGGCAATGCTAACAACTCAGGAGGAGTTAGTTAAGGAGATGGCTAGATTGGAACTCGAGATAAAGAGTTCGAGGGAGTCAGATGAGAAGTTGTTCGCAATGGAGGTTCGTCCGACTCTTTTGGATAAAATCAAGGAAGCACAAAGCAGCGATGAAGAATGTGAGAAGGTGAGGAAAAGAATTTTAGATGGAGAAGAGCTTAAGTTCAGTATGGGTGATGATGGATTATTAAGATTTGAGTGGCAGTAGTATCGGAGCTAAAGGAAGAAATCTTGCAGGAAGCTTATAGGTCAAGTTACTCAATCCACCCGGGAAGCACAAAGATGTATCAGGATCTTCACCAACATTATTGGTGGCCCAATATGAAGAGAGAAGTCGTAGAGTGCGTCAGCAAGTGTTTAACATGCCAACGAGTTAAGGCGGAACATCAGAAACCGAGTGGGTTACTTCAACCTTTAGAAATTTTAAAATGAAAGTGGGAGCATATCACGATGGACTTCGTGTTGGGACTTCTAACTACACAGAAGGGTTATGATGTGGTATGGGTGATCGTTGATCGATTGACCAAGTTAGCGCATTTCTTGCCAATTAAGATCAGATATAACTTGGATCAGTTGGCAAAACTTTACATCAAAGAGATCGTTTCCAGGCACGGGGTGCCGGTATCAATTGTGTCAGATCGCGATCCGCGGTTCACAACAAATTTTTGGAAAAGTTTTCAAGAACGCATGGGAACGCAACTGAGGTTGAGCACCGCGTATCATCCTCAAACAGATGGACAGAGCGAGAGAACTATTCAAATGTTAGAGGACATGCTGAGAGCATGTGTGATGGATTTCAAAGGAAGCTGGGATGACCACCTACCGTTGGTGGAATTTGCATACAACAACAGTTATCACGCAAGCATCGGTATGCCACCTTATGAAGCTTTATATGGAAGGAAATGCAGAACACCATTGTGCTGGGATGAAGTGGGAGAACGTCAATTACTAGGGCCAGAATTAGTGCAGCAAACTGCAGATGTGATCAAAATAATACGAGTGAGATTAGTGGTAGCTTAGGATCGACAGAAGAAATATGCTGATCAACATCGGCAATAACGAGACTTTGACGTCGGCACTTATGTGTTTCTAAAGGTTTCACCTTGGAAAGGGAAAATGAGGTTTGGGAAGAAGGGAAAGTATTTTCCACGCATCCATTCTCCATCACGCTGTCGGAACAAAAATATCTTAAAACCGGCGTTCTTAAGACCAAAGAGTCTGCGAAAAGGGGGGGGGGAAAGCTCTCCGTTCCTGGTTCTCCTGTAGCTGGATCCTCCGGAACCACAAGAATCCTTAGTTAGAATGGGATTGTAGTCCCAGATTCATAGGACCTTTTGGAGTGTTAAGGCGAGTCGGTGAGGTGGCTTATGAAATAGCTTTACCTTCGGAGTTAGAACATATACACAACGTGTTCCACGTATCAGTTTTACGACCCTATAAACAGGATTACAAGCATGTCATAGAGTATGAACCCATCCAGTTTGAGAAGGACCTAACCTATGAAGAGGTTCCTGTACAGATAATTGATAGAAAAGAGCAAGTGTTAAGAAATAAGATAATACCTTATGTAAAGGTAGTATGGAGGAACCACAACGCCGAAGAGGCTACGTGGGAACTCGAAGAGAAAATGATGAAAAACTACCCTAGTCTTTTTGTTAACTTGTAATGATTCCGGGGTCGGAATCCTTATAAGGGAGGGTGAATGTAATATCCAAGATTATTATGTAATTTAATCATTTTCAATAAACGAATTTATGTGAAACTCTTGTGTGATTTCTATTATTAGGGGTATGTGTGCTATTCATATATGTTATGTGATGAGATGTATTTAAATAGTGGGTTTAGTTTAATTTAATTATTTTAATTGGTTAAGTAGAGAATTAATTCTATTAATTTCGTGGGATGGTAATAAAACATGAGTTAGAGTTCAGAGCAAAATTTAGAAACATGGACTATGTATTTGAGTCCGAAACATCGAAGTTAGTCAAGATAGACTATAACAATAAAAATGTGTCACGGTTGACTTTTTGGTCAAAGTCAATCGGTTGACTTTTTCGGGTAAAAAGTCAACCACGAATTTTGAAGACTAATTTGATGAAACAGGTAGTCCCATGACGTCCAGAACGTCGACTTTAGTAGGAATCGATATATGTATCGAAAAGGTTGGCTACGGAGGGCAAAATGGCAAAAATGGTTTATTAATTGATTAAATGATTAAATTAATATTTTAATAAAGAGGGTCAGCAGCTGGTGGGACTCCTTGTGACACACGAATTGGGACAAGGAGGGAGGGAGTATACGTATTATATACATTGAGGGAGAGGGAGTTACAACATTTATAAATCAAAAACTCTTCATTTTCTAAACTCCTCTCCATAACTAAATTATTGGTTTATTGCTAATGTTTGTAATTGATATGTGTATATGGAAGGGCTACAAAATCAGTTTCTTTATCAAACAATATATATATATATATATATATATACAATCCACCATGATGCATTCTTCCTTTCATTTGTTAAAAAACTATACCAAGAGAGCAAAAAGAGAAAATGAGAATGGGAGTTTGAGAGCTTGACGATTCTGGAGATTTGAAGAGGCTAACAAGCAAGGTGTGAGCCTTAAACAGAATTAAAACAAGGAAGGATTGGCACTAAGAGGTAATCCATGACCCATTTTATATGTTCTTGAGAAAAATAGTGAAATAATGCATATATAAGCTTAGTAGGTGTTTTGTTTTGGCTTTGTAGTGCCATGCTATTGCTTGTTTCTGTTATGTGGTTGTTAAGAATGAAAATTCTAGTTTTAACATGCTTCAATTACGTAGAGAATCAAAGAATTCGAGTTTGCCTGCTAAGTGTTTGATATTATGCTTCTTAGATGTCAAGTTGATCAAATCATGGGAATTTAGTGAAGTTAAAGGTTGTGTTATGTTCAAACATGTTAGTATAGATGATCTGGAAAGTATGAGCCTTTAGATGGCATGCTAGAATTGAAAAATGGATTTTTGTCGAATTGATCCAAACTAGAATCTGTGATTTTTTGGGTTTTTCGGAGACTTGGAATCATTGTTTCTGTTACCCGATTAGTGTATCTATCAATTTTGTAAAATACTATGGAGCATGATGTAGAGTCTGTCCAAATTTCATAAGAAACGGAGTTAAATTAAGAGAGTTATCAAATTTGAAAGCAAGCATATTGGTAATAAAATCTGCAGAAAATCTGGGTTTTCTAGAATTTTTCTAAGTGTGAAAATCTATTATGGCACACTTTTTTAGGCAGTCGAGTTATGGTCTTAACATACTTGTTTCTGGTATGTGTTATTTTTGTAAAATACAATGCTATATGAAGTATGTTGTGTCCAAGTTTCATGGTCATATCTTGTATGGGTTGTTCGGAATTAATTCACAAAGTGGACTGCTCAAACTGCAAAAATTTCTGGGGATGAAGAGCTGCACAGCTGCGCAGCTCATAAGGCCTAAGCCTGCGCCGGTCCGGGTCTGTCCGGGTTGGGTCGGATTCGGGTCGGGTCGGGTCAGAATGTTAGAAACTTATTTTTTTTTACCCAGATTCCAATATTTAACCCCTGGACCTATAAGATGCAACATGTTTATGTAATTGAATTGTATGTTAATCGAATACGTGTTAGTTAATAACTTATTTAAATAAAAGGAAACCATTTTCTTCCAAATTTGAGTTCGAGAACCTAATTGCTTAATGTGACACCTATGATTAGGGTACGTAAAGGTTAATTGCTAGCTTTAACGATAATAGACGTATCAGGCAAGTTTCTTACCCTATTTTTCATTGATAAATTATTCAAGCCATACTTCTTTTATTGCGGTAAGGGTAAGTACAGAGCTCATGTTTATTCGTTGACACGTACAAGTTCCTTTGTCGTAAAGTTCTACAACTTTAATTATCTTGCAAGTTTTATTGTTGATTACTCAGTTATTTCTTCAACTGCTATGCTTTAAGGTTCTATTTATTTAAAGAACTGTTTCTAAGTATGTTTCCTGGCCTTTGTTTTTAGCTAGTTATTGTTGATGAAAAATGATTTAATTCAAATCTTTCGAAGCTATTTAATGTTTACCAATCCAAATTGCTTTGGTGCGGTCTTGCATGAATACTAAAATGAACAACCCGAATAAACGGGCAAACAGATGTCGGGTATATAGTCCCATTTATGCTTATGCAGTTTAAACTTTTTAGTTGTGCACAATGTAGGGTACGATAGGCTGATCACCTAGAGTACTTGCAGAGACCGTTTGCAATCTATTTGATTGTTAAACCGTCTGATGGTTTTCGATGAAACAAAGTAATTTTCAGGGTATTCAACACCCCTTAGTATGATATTGAGAATTCTTAAACTCTTATCTTTGATATTCTTGTTTCACACTTGATAACTCTTTCAACTGTTGAGATATAGCCATACAGATGCTTTTACTCCTGATGTATGTTTTCAAACTACTTTATATACTTGCTGGGCAGTTTGTGCTCATTCTTGCTTAAACCTTTCAGTTAAGGATGAGAAGGCTGAGGGCTCGAGCAAGGACAAGGGAAAGTCTAAGATGAAATGTTGAGAGTTGTTTATGTAATAAGTTTATATTTCTGGATATGATGTTATGTAGCGATAAACGCTAAGTTAAGCTTCGGTTTATTTAAGGTTGTAAAGACTTCGGATTTTATTTGAATAAGTATGTAATAGTTATTACTATAATTATTATTTCTGGAGTTTATGTAGTTAGTTGATGATGTATGTTGTACCGTGAGCACTAGGTCCTGTAATTGATGTTACACGGAATTGGGGGCTTCACAACTTGCACTTTAATCGATATTGCTTGTAAATCACATAGACATATAGTGATTTAGGTTTTATTGATGTTCATGTGATTTCTATCTCTTTTGTGGATATTATATGATATGGACTTGGTTTATTGAAAAATAGTCATTTCTCACATTCGTGTTCTCGACTAGCAATCCTAGGTAATCAATTATGTTTGACATGAGGTGTGTGTAATCTGAATGATGCAATAGGTGAAGTCAGGATCCCATATCTCTCCCATTTGATCCAATCGATTGTTATTTAGTTAAGTCTAGCTTATAGTTATTTTAGTTATTAATTCTCACACTTTGATACTCGTTTGAGCAGACGAAAATAGCTATAGAATTGTTGCATGATAGTTTAAACATAATTTCTTTTTCTCCGTGGGAACGATCTTGATTTATCACTTTATTACTTGTCGACTGTGTATACTTGCACGCGTTTATGTCCATTTTGTTAACACCGAAACGGCGCAACAAGTTTTTGGCGCCGTTGCTGGGGAACTAGTTTTTATTTTTAGTACTATTGACATCAATTTTTGTTAGATTTGTCTGACTTTATCAATTCACTTCTTATCTCATTTCTAATTTATTTTTAATTGTGTTTCAGGTACTTGTGGTTAGTTTATGCACACTCGAACAACCAATCCTGCGTTGGTGCCTCGACAAGATAACATCAACGGTAGTGCTTGGAGAGCAAACACAAGAAATACTAACCCACAAGGAGAACCTGAACAACGGGCACAAATGGCAACCGAAGAACAAAGAGCCGAAAATAGGGCATTGAGGGATTACTCAATGCCAAGGATAAATGATTTATAATCCAGTATAATCAGTCCAGCGATAGCTGCAAACACTTTTGAGATCAAACCAGGGACTATTCAGATGGTTCAAAACACAGTCTAGTTTGGAGGTGCAGCCACAGAGGATCCTAATGAGCACATCTTGAGTTTTATTGAGATATGCAACACATTCGAATACAACAATGTGACAGATGATGCGATAAAGCTTCGATTATTTCCATTCACCTTAAGGGATAAAGCAAAGAGTTGGTTACATTCGCTACCCTCAGGCTCAATCACGACGTGGGAGGACTTAGAACAGAAGTTTCTCGCCAAATTCTTTCTCATGGCTAATACTGCTCAAATGAGGAGTTCCCTGTCTCAGTTTGCTCAACAACAGGGGGAATCTTTATATGAGGCCTGGGAACATTATAAGGAAATGCTAAGAAAATGTCCGCATCATGGGATGCCGGAATGGATGGTGATAAGCTCGTTTTATATGGTCTGGGATGGCAGTCAAGGCCAATCATTGATGCCGCATCAGGAGGAGCTCTATGGGCTAAGGACTATGCGACAGCGTATGATCTAATAGAGACTATAGCGGTGAATGAATATCAGAATCCGACATCCAAAATTCCGCAACCAAAAGTGGCTGGGGTCTTGGATGTGGATGCCGTCACAGCCCTTTCAGCTCAAATGGCGGCAATGGCAAAGAAAATCGACTCTATGTCTGAAAATAGAGTTTAACAAGTTGCTTTTGTGTGTGAGTTGTGTGCCGGATCACACCCGACAGAACAATGTTCCATCACTACAGAGTCAGTTCAGTTCGTCAATAATTATCAGAAGCCTCAGAATCAATTTTCAAACTCTTAATTACCTTCCAAGCAATAGAAACCATCTGAATTTCAGCTGGAGTAACAACCAAAATGCTCAACAGTATCAACCATCTCAACACCAACCTCCTTAACAACAACCAAACCATACCAACAACAAAAAGCTCAGCCACAACAGTCTCAACAATAGTATGCCCCTAGACAGTCACATCCTCCCTAATTTCATCAACCACAACATCAACACAATCCAGCTCCTAGTCCACAGTCAGAGGAGAGAGCTGAAATAGAAGAACTCAAGTTGATGGTTAAGAGTCAAGCGGTGTCTCTCAAAATATTGGAGACTCAAATAGGCCAGATTGCCAATGTAGTCCTTAACAGACCGCAAGGGACTCTACCAAGCAGTACAGAAGCTAATCCAGGAAGGAGAGATGGCAAGGAACAATGCCAAGGTATTACACTAAGGTCTGGGAAGCAGACTGCTGATCTGGAGCCTGGCGCGGCTGCGCCCCAGGAAGAACAAAACTTGGCGCGGGCGCGCCCATGTGCAGAAAATTCTGAAGAAATTTTGGCTGATAGGAAAGATGGGGACAAGGTAGTTGAGTCAGATAAGGAGGTACCTACTGAGAAAATCAATGCTATACCATAAGTTGTTTACCCTCCTGCACCATATCCACAGAGGATTCAGAAGCAGAGATTGGATAAGCAGTTCGCGAAGTTTTTGGAGGTATTCAAGAAACTGCAGATAAACATAACCTTTGCTGAAGCTTTGGAACAAATGCCAAGCTACGCAAAGTTTATGAAGGGAATACTGTCAAGGAAGAAGAAGCTAGAGGACTATGAAACAAAGGCCTTGACAGAGGAATGCAGTGCAGTCTTACAAAGAAAAATACCTCCAAAGCTCAAGGATCCAGGAAGTTTTACGATACCATGCTCTATTGGGAAGTTGTCCTTCAACAAGTGCTTATGCGATTTGGGGGCAAGTATAAATTTGATGCCGCTATTGGTGTTCACCCAGTTGGGATTGCCGGCTCCTAAGCAGACAAGCATATCATTGTAGCTAGCCGATAGGTCCATCACCTACCCAAGAGGCATCGTAGAAGATGTGTTGGTGAAGGTAGATAAGTTCATTTTCCCTGCGGACTTTATCATTCTGGATTTCAAAGAGGATAAGAACATACCAATCATTCTGGGGAGACCATTTTTAGCTACTGGGCGAACACTCATAGATGTACAAAAAGGAGAACTGACTATGAGGGTTCAGGACCAAGAGGTCACGTTCAATATCTTCAAGGCTATGAAGTTTCCCACAGATGAAGAAAAATGCTTCAGAATTGATACTGTCGGCAGGATACTGCATGAAGAGACTGAACACTTGATGAGCATTGATCCATTAGAGAGTGCTCAACTAGGAGACTCCGACATGGAGGAGACAGATGTGGTGGAGTGCATACAGATTCTGAACACGATGCCTCAGATAAGAAAGTTTAAGATTCCCATTGAACCACTCGGACATACTGGGGAGTCATCAGTGCGACTAAAGCCTTCTCTTGAAGTGGCTCCCACACTTGACCTTAAACCTCTTCCTGATCATTTGAGATATGCATATCTTGGAGAATCTTCTACGTTGTCGGTTATCATCGCTTCTGCTCTATCATCCTGTTAGGAGAGCAAGTTGCTGCGGGTTCTAAGAGAGTTCAAATCAACTATTGGGTGGACTATAGCTGACATCAAGGGGATCAGCCCCTCATACTGCATGCACAAGATACTCTTAAAGGATGACAGCAAGCCATCAATAGAGCAACAATGGAGATTGAATCCGATTATGAAAGAGGCTGCCAAAAAGGAGATCCTTAAGTGGTTAGATGCTGGAATAATTTATTCGATCTCAGACAGCTCTTGGGTGATCCCGGTGCAGTGCGTCTCGAAGAAGGGAGGCATGACAGTCGTGACAAATGAGAAGAATGAGCTTATTCCTACCAGGATAGTTACGGGATGGAGAGTCTGCATGGACTATCGTAGACTGAATAAAGCTACAAGGAAAGATCATTTCCCTCTCGCGTTCATTGACCAGATGCTGGACAGGCTAGCGGGACACGACTAATATTGCCTCCTGGATGGATACTCGGGGTATAACCAGATTGTTATAGCCCTAGAGGACCAAGAGAAGACCACCTTCATGTGCCCATATGGTACTTTTGCTTTTTAGAGGATGTCTTTCAGGCTATGCAATGCTCCAGCCACTTTCCAGAGATGCATGATAGCAATATTCTTTGAACACACAATGTAGAAGTCTTCATGGACGATTTCTCTGTCTTTGGAGACTCTTTTGACATCTGTTTGGAGAATCTGGTGCTGGTGTTACAGAGGTGTGTTGAGACTAACTTAGTACTGAACTAGGAAAAGTGCCATTTTATGGTACAGGAAGGCATAATTTTGGGCCACAAAGTCTCTGGGAAAGGTTTAGAGGTGGACAAGGCTAAATTGGAGACCATAGAAAGTTTACCGCCACCAACCTCAGTAAAGGGGGTTCGTAGTTTCCTCGGGCACGCGGCTTCTATCGGCGTTTCATAAAAGACTTCTCAAAGATTACTAAGCCTCTGTGTAGTTTACTTAAGAAGGAAGTCCCATACAGATTCGACGAGGAATTCCTAGTTGCCTTTGAGCATTTGAAAACGAAATTGACTACGGCACCCATCATTACAGCCCCTGATTGGTCTCTGCCATTTGAATTGATGTGCGATGCAAGTGACTTCGCTATGGGAGTCGTCTTGGGACAACGCAGGGATAAGGTTTTTTATGTGATATACTATGCAAGCAAAACCCTGACGAACGCCCAACTAAACTACACCACCACAGAGAAGGAGCTTCTTGCAGTGGTATACACATTTGATAAATTCAGGTCTTATCTGATTGACACAAGGGTAGTTGTATTCACAAATCATGCTACAATCAGATACCTGATTAGTAAGAAAGATGCTAAGCCTCGTCTCATTCGGTGGATACTTCTTTTACAGGAATTCGATTTAGAAATCAAGGACAGAAAGGGAATCGAAAACCAAGTGGCTGACCACTTATCTCGACTGGAGAACCCGGGGATGGATAAAAATGACAAAGTGATGATCAATGAGTCCTTCCTGGATGAACAGTTATTCGTGGTGCAAGGCGAGATGCCCTGGTTTGCGGATTTTGCAAACTTCCTAGTGAGCAATATTATCCCTTCTGACTTCACTAGAGCCCAAAAGAAGAAGTTTCTACACAATGCTAGATGGTATAGTTGGGATGAGCCATATTTGTTTAGGCAGTGCGCTAATAGGATGATTAGACGGTGCTTCCCAGAAAGTGAGATGGATAGCATACTGCGGGATTTCCACTCATCAGTTTATGGAGGTCATTACGGGGGTGAGAGGACAGCCACCAAAGTACTTCAGGCAGGCTTTTATTGGACAACATTGTTTAAAGATGCATACAACTTCGTCCATAAATGTGACCGTTGTCAGCGAGTGGGAACTATATCCTAGCGGAATGAGATGCCTTTGAATATAATCCTGAAGGTCGAGATCTTTGACATCTGGGGGATAGACTTCATGGGGCCTTTTGTTTCGTCATGTGGAAATCTATATATCTTGTTGGCAGTGGATTACGTGTCCAAGTGGGTCGGGGTAGCAGCCTTACTGACCAATGATGCTAGGGTGGTCTTGCGTTTTCTTTAGAAGAGTATATTCACACGCTTCGGGACCCCTAGAGCCATCATAAGTGATGAAGGAACCCACTTTTGCGATCGTTAATTTTCTGCTCTTTTGGCCAAGTATGGGGTAAATCACCGTATTGCTACGGCGTACCATCCCCAAACAAATGGCCAAGCTGAGGTATTGATCGTGAGGTGAAGCGAATACTAAAAAAAGTTATAAATCCCACAAGGAAGGATTGGTCCCTCAAGCTTGACGATGCAGTGTGGGCATATAGGACTGCCTACAAGACGCCACTAGGTATGTCACCATATCATCTTGTGTATAGGAAGGCCTGTCACCTTCTTATAAAGCTTGAATAGAAGGCCTACTAGGCCATCAAGAAGCTGAATTTTGACTTAAAGGCTACAGGGGAGAAGAGGCTTCTCCAGCTAAATTAGATTGACGAATTCAGATTGCAAGCCTATGAAAACTTCAAGCTGTATAACGAGAAAGTAAAAAGGTGGCATGATCGGAAGATCATGGAAAGGACATTTAAGCCGGGGCAAGCAGTGTTGCTGTATAACTCACGCCTCAGACTCTTTTTTGGAAAGCTCAAATCACGGTGGTAGGGCCCCTTCACAGTGAAAACTGTGTTTCCACAGGGTGCAGTAGAGATTTTTGATTAATACCCAGACAAGCCTTTCAAAGTGAATGGACAAAGGTTGAAGCATATTATGGCGGCGAGGTCAATCGAGAGAAGGTCGCCTCGATTCTTTCCACCACATAACCAGTTCAGACAGAGGCTAGCTTATGGAATGTAAACTAGCGCTCGATGGGAGGTACCCCATCATCTCTCTCTTCCCTCTCTCATATAATTCTTGCATCATATTTCTATTTCTCCCTCATATATAATTCTGGTTACATGACTCTACATTTCCCTACCCCCTGTTTAATTCTAAGCATTATAAAAAGTTGAAATTTTTTGAACAATTTTTAATATTAGAAGCTCATTGCCTACATTTTTGGACTTAGGCATGATTGCATATATTGTTGGGAACTAGGAGCTCATTGCCTGCATTTTTGGACATTAGGCATTTTTGCATATATTTTTGGAGTTGGGAGCTCATTGAACAAATTTTTGAAGTATTAGCATATTGCATATAAGCACATATAGCAATTTTTTGGGAATTCACATACATATGATTCACTTATATAGCATTGCGAAGGATATAAACGTACATACATCTTATACAGGCAAATTGTGATTATGGAATCCAGTTGCATCTTATTTTTGATTGCTATGTGTGCAGGAAAGAAAAGTGCTTGAAGTTGCTGCTTAAGCCTTCACATCAGTGCTGCAGAAATAAACAAAATTTTTGGTTGGGCTCAAGGCAGCGCTGCAGCGCCCTCATCAAGGCTTAACACCGCGCGGCCGCGCCAATATGTAGTCTAAAGAGCCAATTCTGAGAGCCCGCGCGGCCCCGCCCCAATCACAATGCAAACCAGCGCGCTTGCGCCCGACCCCTACGAACTGCCATTTTTAAAACAGAACTGTTTCCAGCCCTTATATCATATCTCTACTTGATCGAGCCTCCCTATCAAAATACAAACACTCTTCATCTCTCACAAACCTATCACTAATCAGATTATAATCTACAAATCACCCCTTCTCCTTCTCATATTCAAAGTCAATCTCACCGATTATACACTCAAGCCCTAGCCTCCTCTTCCATTCCATCAAATCAAGTCCAATTCATTCAGAGTTAGGGTTTCATGATACAAGGTTTGTAGAGATATTCAGAGGTAAGTTTGGGGGTTATTCTTCAGTATCAAGTAGGGTTTGTTCAATTGGTTTGCAGAGATATAAGTTTGGGGGTGTTTTCCAAGTAAAATCAAGGGTTTGCAAGTAATTTTTCTGAAAATCATAAATGGGGCCAAAACGAGCACGTTCTGCCACTCCAGCATCGCCCGCTCACATTGACCAGGGTGACAACACGGTGGATTTGACTAGGTTCATTAGTCTTGATGCCCAGCTGGAATACTATCGGAACGTGGCCAAGACAGTTTTAAAATAAAGGGGTTTGAAGCCAGCGAAGGAGGATGGCCAATTGCTGGCTATGATCAGAGAAATGGGTTGGCAAGGGGTTTGTACAACACCATCGCCTGTCCCGTTGGCAATTATTTGTGAATTTTATGTCAATGCTAAGGAAACATAGAATGGTTTCTTTTTCGTTCGGGGCCAAACCATTGACTATCGCTCGGCGGCGATCTGTGAGGTGTATAACTTGCCTCCAAACCCGGCTGGTCAAGTGAATTGGGTCGAGGCGGAGCAGTTTGAAACTGACCTAGACCAGTTGATCCTTGATTTATGTGCGCCAGGCACAAAATAGAAGTACAGGGCGGGCACCGATGAGCATACCACTTTCCCCGCCTCCGGTTTGAGCAAATACGCCAAGGCATGGAACCTATTTTTATGTGTAAATCTTATGCCATCCTCTCACCAGAACGAGATTGCAGCCGAGAGGGCTATCATTCTGTGGGGGATTATCACGGAGAAACACATCGACGTCGGGCATTTGCTAAATCAGAACATGTTGCGTTTCATGAGAGGCAGTACCACCTAGTCAATTCCACATGTATCAGTGGTGGCTCATCTGTGTGCTGAAGCAGGCCTCGACTGGGATGATGAGCAGGTGCAGATGCCGAGTGGGGATTTCAATCATGCCACAATCAAGAAGTTCAAAGATTGGCCTGGTGGCACAGCACACCCCCGAGGAAAAGGGTTCATCTTGTCGCCTCCTCCAGCAATTCCTCCACCGCAGCCAGCAGCAGCCGTAGCCAGTTCTTCCACAGCCAGTGTAGTGCCACAAGATCGCTAGATGAGGAGATTAGAGAGGAGAATAGATGCACTTCACGGGAACTTCGCAGCTTTCGCAGATGGAATGTCCCGTGCGTTAGCAAAGGCATTTGCTCAGCAAGGGACGCTTCTGGAATGGCCCGTCTTTGATTCTGCTATGCCATACCCACCGCCAGATTCGCCACCCGAGGAGGGTGGCCATGCCGATACATAGGGGAGTTCTCCTGACCTTTTACTTCTAATGTGGATATTTAAAATTTTAAGTTTGGGGATATTGGGTGTAATTAGTAGTGTAATTAGTAGTGTACTTAGTAGTGTAATTAGTAGTAAGTTGCATATAGTTAATTGCATACTGCATATTGCATGTTTAGGTTGCTTAGTAGTTGGCATTCTAGTAGTTGTTAGTTAAAAATTTTGCATAATTTTTTTTTTTCAGTTTTAGTTTGTTTTGTTTATTTAGTTTGTGTTTAATTGCATTGCATAGCATAATCCCATGTTTTTAGCCTGTTGAATTCCAGTCTGGCCAATGATGAAATTGAAATTTGATAGATTTTTGAACTCAGTGGTTAGTTTAAGCTCAGTTATATTTTTATACACGATGTAGTCTATGCATGTTTCTTTGATGTTACCGAATAGCACGATTTGGTTATTATTTGCTTGTTGGTTAAATTAGCACATGCTTGTCTTCTGAGGTGAAAAATTTGTTTTTAATGAAAGAATTGTGTAAGAAAATGAATAATGGCCTTAATGACACAGAAATACAAGTTTGGGGGAAACTGTAGGTATGCATGCTAAAAAGAAAAAGAAAAGAAAAAGAAAAGAGAATAAATTGAGAAAAAGAAAAAAATAGAATAAACACCTTAATTAGCTAAGTCTTGTGGCCTTTGATACTCGAGCAAGTAAGCCCTAGGGGATTGTCTCTACACCCAGCGCCCTAAGGCCTTTATGGTTTGGGAGTCGTTGGTCGAAAGCTAGATAAATAAGTAACATTGAAAAGCCTAAGAGGGCTTAGCATTGCACAGTCAGGTGTGAACCGCGAAAAAGTACGAATATCGCCCTCGTGTGTGAATAAAAACATAATAAGCCCTTGTTGAGCCTTAGCTTGTATCTATATGTTGGTTTGGTCATTGTTTTATGTATATGAAAAATTCTTGGCTTAAAACCTCAGTTTTCATTCCTTAGAAGTATAGCATGTGGAATCTTTGCCTCGATCAAGCTTATTTGTGACATAGCACACACGAACTACATCTTAGCAACAGGTTGTGATTTCCAGATTGTATGTCTATATGACTGTAGCTTGAGTTGATCTGTTGTTCACAGTTCTTGTTATTTCTCTGAGGCGCATCTTATTGGAATTCATAGCATGGCTGAATTTTTGGGATTCATTTTCATGTTAACTTAGTTGCATAGCATGTAGTTTGCATTTGTGTCAGTTGCTTGAGGGCAAGCAATAGTTCATGTTTGGGGGTATTTGATAAGTAGGTTTTATACCTACTTATCGTATATCAACTTGCGAGGATTATGGCTTAATCTCAAGTATTTTAGTGTCTTTTAATGTATTTTATCTTTGTTTTGTAGATTTCAGTCAGGAAACTCAAATGGCATGAAATGGCATGATAAAGGCATGAATTTGGCATGGAATGGGCTAAAAGGCTTCATGGATAGCTTATGATGAACCAAAGGTGGAGTTGGCATGAGGTGATGATAAAGGCAAGTGCAAATGGCCTAAAAGCAGCAAGAAGTGAAGGAAAAAGAAGCAAGAAAGAAGCAGCAATGCAACAAAAAAATCAGCAGAAACCAGCAATGCACCAGTAGAAAATGCAGAGCCGTGCGGCCGCATCGGGTTAACAAAGGATAGACGCGCGCCCGCGCCGAGTTGCAGAGTCCAGAGACTACTCTGGGGAAGCGCGCGCCCGCGCCCCAAATGTACTATGGAATCGTGCGGGTCAAGGCTGAGACAAAAATTAACTTTTTATTTATATCATTTATTCTGAGTGTATTCTATAGATGGTGTAAGTTGTAAAGAACGTATATCACATTTTATTCAGTTTCATTTTCCTATATTCTAGGGTTAGAGAACTTGAAAGGGTTTTGGAAGACTAACTTCTTCTCCCTTCTAGTTCTAGTATATTTCATTTTTAGGGTTTCACTTTGGGTTTGAATGTGGTCTGAACTTGAGCTTGAAAGATTCTATTAAAAGGAGAACCATCAGATTTGTTATTGTAAATCTCTTTACTTTCATATTTGCTTCTAATGCTTTGCTCAAATCCCATAATGGTTATTGGTTCAGAGATGAACTAACCATCATTATGGGATTCTAATGAATCTTATTGCTTAATCTAGACTTATATGCCTCATTGATATGTATTATTGATTATGTATGGATTGTTTGGCATGGTTGTGTGTAATGTATAGATGCTTGATCACCATCTACTGTAATAGTTTATATGAAATTGAAAGAGGAAGTATAAACTTAGATTTTGCCATGCTAGCATATGTTCATGAGATTTGTATGTGATGAATTTTGTGTTTCGTAGTCCGGATAGAAATATACCAGCTTACCATATATAGCCAATTGGGAACTTGCACTTTAATCGATATTGCTTGTAAATCACATAGACATATAGTGATTTAGGTTTTATTGATGTTCATGTGATTTCTATCTCTTTTGTGGATATTATATGATATGGACTTGGTTTATTGAAAAATAGTCATTTCTCACATTCGTGTTCTCGACTAGCAATCCTAGGTAATCAATTATGCTTGACATGAGGTGTGTGTAATTTGAATGATGCAATAGGTGAAGTTAGGATCCCATATCTCTCCCATTTGATCCAGTCGTTTGTCATTTAGTTAAGTCTAGCTTATAGTTATTTTAGTTATTAATTCTCACACTTTGATACTCGTTTGAGCAGACGAAAATAGCTATAGAATTGTTGCATGATAGTTTAAACATAATTGCTTTTTCTCCGTGGGAACGATCTTGATTTATCACTTTATTATTTGTCAACCGTGTATACTTGCATGCGTTTGTGTTTGTTTTGTAAACACCAAAACGGCGCAACAGCCACCGACCACTACTCTATTCCCTTGTTATCCCCGCTCGACCCAACTATACTCTTATTACTTGAAAGAAATTGTGAAGTAAAAGGGTGAGCACAAATAGCCCAGTAAAGAATATTATGACTAAAGATAATTAAATTATCAATAGCCTTCATCAGTAATGAATTAGATCTTTAGAACATATGGTAGATGATAAAAGTTTTCAACCATAGTTACAGCGGAACAAGCAATCCATTAGAAAAGTCAAATTAATGTATATTATCTTCTCCATGTTAAAAGTCCACCAACAATATTTCATCCCTGTAACATCAATTAACAATTCCTCTCCACAATTATGAAAATAGTTCATGATCATAATCATGTTGATAAATTCCTCTTCACACCCAGAACAAAGATAATTTTCATCACCTGTCTTTACCTGAAACACCAAAGATCATGGTTATACCAAATCACAGTTCCTTTACATAATCATGCTAATAAATTCATCTTTGCACTCAGGCCAAAGATATTCATTTGTAACATCAATAATCATGATTATACTAGTCTACAACCTTTAGACATAATCATGTCAGTCAATTCATCTTTGCACTACGGGCCAAAGATATTCAACAGTAACATCAATGGTCATGATCATGCCAAACACCTGTCCATCTTTATACTACGGGCTAAATATATTCAACAGTAATGATCATGATCATGCCAAATACTTGTCCATTTTTGCACTACGGGCCAAAGATATTCATTAATCAACAGTTCATCTTTGCACTACGGGCCAAATATAACTTTCAACACAATTTAAGACTGAGGATAATGACAATGATATAAAGAATGAATCCAGTGAGATCAAGGATAAATATTAGAGATTTATAATTCAATTTATCCAGAATTCAAGAATATTAAATTATCAACATGAAGATAAAAACATGGACCCAATTTCAAGTATTAGATTCATAAATCCAAGATAATTTAGACAAAAAAATAAACCATATTTTTGGCTTGAATAGTACCACGTGAATAGTAACTCGTGAATAATAACTCATAAATAGTACCTCATGAATAGTAACTCATGAATAGTAACTCGTGATTAGCACTCGAATAAATAGTAACTCGTGAATAGTAACTCATAAATAGTAACTCATGAATAACAACTCGTGTATAGTAACTCGTGAATAGTACTCGAATGAATAATACCCCGACATGAAAAAGTAAAACTTTCATAATAAAGTTTAGACCAATATTCCGGTGAAATGATATTAGAAGAAGCGCAAAACTCAAGGAATTTCTAATCATTTCAGGAATTATAGAAGTAATACTTACCATAGTAAGTTTAAATTTAGAAATCTGAAATGAAATATTATTACTTACATACTATAGAGTATAGAAGAAAATAATATTCCTTACGAATATAGAACGAAAACAACATCCTTTACGAGAAAAATAATATCCTTTACCAAAATATCCTTTACCTTAGTAGAATACTAGATCTGACTGGAATATCGGATATTATGTTGAAAAAATCTTGCACTGTTATCCACACTCAAACTATCCTTATACTCATAAGAAATACACTCAATATTATAGAGAGAGAATTTTCTGATTCTGGTGTGATTTTCATTTCTTAACTAAGCAACCTATTTATAGGAAATGCTTTGCACACCAGGATTGACAAAATATACCCGTTGGCTTCTCAGCACACCACTTTTGAAATCAATTTCCAACCTAACCTCCACCCACCACATGTTTATATAATATATATATATATATATATATATATATATATATATATATATATATTAAAATATTTATAATTATTAAAAGAATTTTAATTCTATTTTTTTTCTTCCACCTCATACCATAAAAATGATGTCATCATTTAAATTATACTATTATATTATCACATTATACTATTATAGTGTAATATTATAATAGTATATTTGAATAAATATTTTATCGGAGAAGATAAAATGTCAACTTTCAACAAATGTCTCATACCAAAAATTCCTTCATTTATATCAAAATTGAACATATATTTTCTTATTTTATTTATCAACAATCAATTATTATTCACAATTAATATTATAGAATCACAATATTAACAAACAGCTCATTCCCAAGAAAGAGGGGGCTTTCCAATAAGAATTTTTTTTCATTGGCGCGCAATTATATAACCTAACCACTTTTCTCGACAGAACTTTCTAGACATTATCAATAATGCTATCTAATAATATCATTCCAATAATATATGTGACAATTATTGATTTAATAATGTGAAATACTGTGCAGTGGTTACTGTGACAATTATTGAATCAATAATATAAAATAATATGCAATTATCAATGTAGCAATTATTGAATCAATAATATAAAATAATGAACAGTAATTACTGTAACAATTATTGAATGAGTGACTTCTTATGTAATAATCAATAATTAGAAATTACTGTGCAATACTGTGTGCTACTGTGCAACAACGCGTATTATTATATTTTTAACCACCGGGTGTAAGACCCCAACTTTTATGAATAAAGATTTAATTTTCTTTATATATTATTTCGAAATAGTATGGTGTTGATTTGATAAATGTGAAAAGTTATGAGTGAAATGTGCAAATATTTCAAAATAAGCAAGTGGTTATAAAATATTCATTATTATCGGAGAATATTCGTTTGGTCGTGGAATATTCTTGGTATCGGGGAATATTCGTACGACGACGCAGCTAGTTGTGGGCTCCACAACGGAATAATTGTCGGATATAGAAAGCGACAGAAATAATCTTTTTATAAATAAACGGTAAAACTGTTACGGTTAAACTGTTGAAATACCCGGTGATAAAAATACAGTAATACGCGTTGTGCACAATAGCACACGGTATTGCACAGTATTTTGAATTATTGATTTTTACGTAAGAAGTCACTTACTCAATAATTGTTACAGTAATTATTGTTCAATTTATATTATTGATTCAATAATTGCATGATATTTTATTGGTTCAATAATTGCTACGTTGATATTTTATATCAATAATTACTACGTTGATATTTTATATCAATAATTGCTATGTTGCTATTTTATATGATTGATTCAATAATTGCTACCATTGATATTTTGTATTATTGATCCAATAATTGTCACTGCACAGTATTTCACATTATCAACTCAATAATTTATATTATTTGAATAATATTATTAGATAGCATTATTGACAATGTCTAAGAAAGTTCTGTCTATGAGGAGTTATTTAATTGCGCGCCAATAAGGAGAAATCCTTATCGGAAGGCCCCCTCTTTCCTGGGAACGACCTAGTTGTCAATATTGTAGTTCTGTAATATTATTTGTGAATAATTGATTATTGATTTAAATAATTAAGAAATATTTATTTTGTGGATATAAAAGAAGGAATTAGTGCTAAGGTATTTTTATTAGTATTTTGTTGTGAAAAATCACCCGTTTGCGGATTTCGGCCATTTTCGGTTGGGAATTTGGAAAAATTTCCTTCTACAAAGTTGTAGAGAATTAAATTTTCTATAGGAAGGATATAGAATTCGTATTTTTCTGATAAATGGGCTATTTATTATGAATTATTGAAGCTTAGAAAATAAATATTTTAATATATATATATATATATATATATATATATATTATAAGATGTGGAAAATTTTGTTTTCAAAAGAGATGGCTGAGGTTTTTTCAAAACTTGTGTGCTGCTAAATTTTCTCCGTGAATGTCATTTTGTCAACCATTGTGTGCTACCTCTTCCCTATAAATAGGGTGCTTAGTTAGAAATAAAAATCACACCAGAATCAGAAAATTTTCTCTCTATAATATCGAGCGTATTTCTTGTGAGTATTTAGATACTTTGAATGTTAGTAGCAGTGCAAGTTTTCTTCAGCCTTATATCCGATATTTCAGTCAGAAGTACTATTCTTTTGAGATAAGGGGTGTTATTTTCTTTCATAAATGATGTTATTCTTTTCAATATCATTATACCAAAATATTGTCATGGATTTTATTATGAAATTCTTACTTTTTTCGACGGGATTACTATTCACGTATACGGCACTATTCACAGGAAAAATTTAATTTTCTTCTGTTTGTCCAAGTTGCCTGTTAAGGTTCCTATCTTTGATTGGAATCAAGTTTTTATCTTCATTCTTAAATTTTGCTCCACAATTGATTATTACGGAGTATTATTGAACTTGGATAAACTAAATTACGAATCCCTAATCTTTGTCCTTTATCTCACTAGATTCGTTATTTATATTATTTTTCATCATCCTCAGTCCTAAATGGTGATATAACTGAATATCTTTGGCCTGTAGAGCAAAGATGAATGATTATCTGATGAATATCTTTGGCCCGTAGTGCAAAGATGAACAGGTGTTGAGATGAACATAACCACTGGTGATACAAATGAATATCTTTGGCCGTAGTGCAAAGATGAATATTTGATTTAAGATGTATATTGATTGATGTTATAGATATAAAATATTAATGATGGACTTTAAAATCATAGAAGATAGTAGATTTCATTCTCTACTTAACTCTTCTAATGAATTGTTATTCCCACTGCAAATATTGATCTAAAACTTGTTGTCAATAATATTTTATCTGAATTGTTGAAGACTAACGATAATTTATTTTCCATTATCTTAGTTATAATATTCTTTACTAGGCTAGTTGAGCTCACCCTTTTCATCTATTATCCTCTTCAGGAAATGAGAATGTCGCAGGAACTAGTCGGGGGACAGAGTGATGGTCCGAGTTAGAGCAGTAGTAGTCCTCACTATTTCTGATAAATAGTGTGATAATAATTGTAATGAGGGCTTAGTTTGATTGTTAATATTTTTTACATATTTGTATTGACACTCACAGTTGTGTCATCGTATTTTGCACGACCGTGTGATATAAAAGATTGTATTTGAATTCTGTACTATGTATTTGGCGACTCAGAATGGGTTGGGTTGACTGGACCTATTCTGGGGGCATCACACCGGGTATTTCAACAGTTTTACGGTAAAAGTTTTGCCGTTATTTTTAAAAATGTTACTTCTGTCACTTTTTATATCCGACAATTATTCCGTTGTGGGGTCCACCAATGACTGCGCCGTCGTACGAATATTCTCTGACAAAAAGAATATTCCCCGACCAAATGAATATTCTCCGATATAACGAATATTTTATGCCAACTTGCTTACTTTATAAAATTTTCACATATAACCCTTAAATTTAACCTTTTATCAATTTAACCATTTACTGAATAGAATAATAATTATAAAAAAATTGAATACTTCTATTTAATAAAATTTGGAGTCTTACACTTAATATCATCTAATCTAATCTTAATATCACATCTAACTATCAACTATAAATATGGGACAAGAATCACCTTTTCACGATATATATATCGATAGCGCGACACCACATTTCAATGATTACCCATGTGATAAACCAAGTGTAAGCACAAAACCCCTGCCCATACAAAAATTTGTACAACTCAGCCACCACATGAGCTCTCAGTTGAAATTCCACTTAACTCTATCTTGCTCATAATTTTTAGCTCTATGCTCGATACAGATTTCCTGTATCTCATCATTTATAACTTATCATGAGTTTATCTCGTACTATATTATAGTACATTCTCGTTATAGCATCAAACTATAACTATTCAATCATTACAGATCATATGTCTTTACAACTTTAAAAGATCATACCGTGATCTTATTCTATAATCATCTCCCTTATGATTATTTTCTTATCTCATGATCGTTTTATTCTACAATCTTCTTATCTTTACCTATTCATCACATCATATCATGATTCCATTATGCTTTTAATCTTATAGACTTTGTCTATTCATCATTATTCATCATCTTTATTATTGGAGTTAGGCAACTCCTTATTCTTATCTTTATCTCTCTCCAAGATTCATCTTTGAATCTTCTTGTTCATTTAACAACTCTTCCTTTAAGAATTTCTAATTTCATTCATATTACTCAATATTTTATTCGAGTTTACTCCTCGTCATTCTCATCTTCTCCTTATAACATTTCTAAGACTTAACTCATCATATACTTCTACGTATGTGAAAATAATCACCTTTTATCATACATAACTTAAACTTAACTTCTTATAACCTAAGGTCATAGCCTAAGGTACTCTTACCTAAGGTGTATAACTTATCAGCTCTGATACCAACTGTAACGACCCCAAAATTCATACAATTCGACTCTCAATCTTGGCCGTTAACAATACATTGAACTTCTAACTTTACATCATTATTCGATGATACAATCACTAAAAATGCTGAATAATTAAAACTTTTATATATCTCTTTCTTTATTGCCCTGAATCTCAACCTTTACATAACATATCTTTGATTCAAATTTATTACATAAATCGCTACATCGAAGTTACTATACAAAGTCTTACATCACAAAGCAATATCCACTATACATCGGATAGCTCAACTTTACAATTCAACAATTATGTTACAATCAAAACATTAAATGCATTTCTCAGTCTTGAATATTGATCTCTATAATTCAAATAGCACGTATCATTACCTTGAAACCTTGACCAGCAAAAATAGTTATTTGCAAGAGTGAGCTCGACAGCTCAGCAAGATCTAACACCTTTCATGCATCACGTAGCACATAAATAACATGCTCATCTTATACATCATAATCATTATACTAATATATCATGCATGCTTTAATTCATATAACAAGTATAAAGATTGAGTTCCTTACTCAATCAACATTCTTTACTCAATCAATAAAGTCATAAATTGACTTTACATTTCATACTTACAACACATATAACATATCATGCTCTTTGCAATACAAATTTAAAATAGTTCATCATCGAGTTCACATAGCAATTAGGAACTGAAAGACTTGTCTGGCTCGTAGATTACCAATTAACGAAAAACAGCTTATAATAATTTGCACTTCATGAATCCTACACAACGTATTATCATACACATCAACTATTAGTCACATGGCAACGCTTAACAATTGTTTAAGTAAATTCTACTTTACATTTCATAATTCTCTCCCATTTGTTTAACACACACTGTCAAATTATATGTATAATTAATAATATAAATTAATTATCACATATCTAATTCTCATAATTAGTTAACCCATTTAGGTTAACTCATTCCACTTTAATTATTAAGTTAATAATTAATTACACATAATTAATCACATCACATAATCATATTATATTTTCACATAATTAATCAACTAATAATTACGTACTCATATTAATTAAATATTAATTTAAATTACACATTCTCCTCAATTATAATTAATTAAATTATAATTATATTCTATATTAATTAAATTATAATTTAAATTAAACATTTATTTTGATTAATCAAACTTAATTTATGCATTTATATTAATAAAATTATAATTAAACCAATTATAATTTAAATTAAACAATTACTTTGATTATAATTAATCAATTTTAATCCATGAACTCATTAAATTATAATTAAAATGAATTATAATATAAATTACACATTTACCTTAATTATAATTATTCAAATTAAAATTACATATTAAATTATAATTAAACAAATTATAATTTAAGTTAAACATTTACTTTGATTAAAATTATTCAAACTATATTCATTATAATTTAACAAATCATAATTTAAATTAAACCTTTACTATAATTATAATTATTCAAATTATAATTACTCATTATATTTTATTAATATAATTCATTACTATTATTTAGCATTTTAATGTATGCCTAATATGTCATCAAGTTTACCACATTAGGTTAACTTTTCATGATACAACAAAACATCACAAAACCAGTAACTTCTTTCTTTTTTGCACCCCCCCCCCCCCCCCCCCGGCGCAGGGGTTTTTGCCTTGATAGGCCAGCCGGGGCGGGCCCCCTACAGCGAACGCAGACTGGTTCGCGAACTGTGCAGAGAAAAAGTCAATTTAGCTTATTTCTCCACACCAAATTCTAATTTCAGTCAACACAATTCATATCAACTTTATAGAAAATATTATTTAAAGTTTCTAACATGTTTTAACATATGTAATCATCAATACACATAATTCAAAACTCCTAATTTCATAATTTTTTTGAAAAAAACCATTGATAAGTGTTCTTGATGAAATTGAACACTGAAATTTATTTTTAAATCAAAATACACAATTCAAATCATATTGAATTCGTTTATAAACATGTTATCATTATCTAACCTCAATTTACACAATGATTATCAATCAATTCATAAATTTTGATTTCAAATAAGCCAATTATAACACTATTTCACTGTAATTTTTGATGAACATGAATTATTCATGTTCATCATGTTTACATGCTTTACATAACTTTTATGCTTATAATTCACATATAATCATGTTACAACACCATATATATAACATATATACATTAAAATCACAAACTTCCATGAAGTCTCATATTTACAAAAAACTAAAACTTGAAGAACGTAAAAATCAAGTTTTTAAAACTCTAAAGTTAGGAGTTATACCCTTTGCTTAGTGAAGAAGAAGAAGATTATGATTTCTTTGTTGATTCCTCAACTCATCTTCTTTCTTTCTCTTTCTTCTTTCTTTTCTCTCTCACTTTCTTTCTCTGTATTTCTTTTTTGTTCTTCTTTGTTCTAACTGACTAACACTTAGCTAATTTTAACTAACGTATATACAAAATATATATATCTTACATATATTATAAGTATAAACATAAATATAAAGTTTATAACTTATAATATATAATGACCATAATAAGTATAATAATTGCACTTAAACATAGGTTACACATTTGAAATTTAAAAAGCCTTAAGGCTTGTTTGGTAAAATAACTTTATTTTAAAAAATAGGTTTTTAGTAGTTAATGCCCTGTTTGGCAAAACGGATTTAAAACGGTGCAAGGGCCTTGTTTGGCAAAACGGTTTTAAAAACTCTTTTAATTCTTTTAATAAATCATTTATCACATATTTTTAATGTTACACTTTAATTAATTAAATCTTAACATTCTAATTTAATTAATTAAAAGTTAACATCAATTAATCACATAAAAATTATCACATAACAATTATAATTACTTGCTAATTATAATTTCATGTAACAATTATCACATAACTTCATCTAATTTAATTATCCCAATTAAATTAGAACTATAACATAAAATCATTACATATTAATTAAATTAATTATTAAATATTTATTTAATTAATATATTACACTTAATTAAAGTACTCCATAACCAACACATAATTATTTATTTAACTCAATAAATAAATCAATTAAAATATTTATTTAATTCAATAAATATTAAAATTAATATATAAAATTCTCTTCACACCAAATCACATATTTCACAATATATAACACATATACACATACACGTACTCGAACATCTTAAAATAAGAATTTTATTTATTAAATTCTCATTTATTAATTCTTAAAAATCCTGGTTGTCACACTAGAAATACCAACAGGGGACCGATACGAAGACCACCTCCCAAGCTTGGATGAAATTATTGCTTGCCTATGCAAGCCCGTAATGCAATGGGTAACTAAGCCTAGGATGGATATTAAAGTCACGTTTCCACACTCGGCGTTAAGCAAGAATGGAAAAGCATGCTACGCATTCATCTGTGCTAGGCTAATGCCTACACGCCATCAGACTGAAGTCACGAAAGAAAGGGCACGCCTCCTCTATGGGATCGTACATCATTGGTTTGAAAGGCCTAATGATGTGGAAATCTTATAGGTGGATGTCGGCATGTGTATCCAAGAGTCAATTGACAGAGCATTGCACGGAGGCACCACAGGCGGCCTATTACACGGATTTCTGATCACAAACTTATGCCAAAAGGCCGGAGTGCAATGGGATTTATCGGAGCCTATTCAGATGCCCATGGGGGCTATTGACCATAAAACAATCGTCACCTACATATCCTAGACAGGAGCACATTCTCACCCATGAGGTGAGGGTTATATCATGATTCCACAATCATCTCCACCAGCCATGGACGTGCCGATGACTGATGAGGTCGAAGCAGGACCATCTACGACTTCTACAACCAGGAGCCAAAAGCAGATGCTCCGGCTTGCTCAACGCCAAGATTCAATGCATGCATACAACATTAGCGCATTCACGGTGTTGGCAGATGCCTTCTCCAGTTTTAATCTGACTAATCTGGTCTAACTTCCAAGTCCTCTTATTCTACCTTCTTACCCCCCTTTGGATGATGAAGGTCCTTAAGACGAGCATTGACTCGTCTCGCAGGGAAGTCCTCGTGCTTAAATTGCTTTATTTTTACGTAATGAGGACATTACTATTGATAAGTTTGGGGGTATTTTAATTTAATATATATCATATTTAGGTTGCATATAATATAGTTTTCATTATAGTTTTATTATAGCTGTATATATATATAAAAATTACATTCATATAGGATTTGTGTTAGTTCGCATGAAGATTGAGCAATTAAGCTTTGTTAGTTGTGATGAAAGCCAATGAGGAATCTGATTAACGATTTGGATGCCTAAATTGATTATCATGTGATGATTAATTTTGACCATAGGAACTTCATTACATGAGTTTTGTGTTTTTTTAATCTCAAGCACACCAATTGATTATCAATAATAACAAGAAAGTTGATTCAAAATAAAACATAGGCATATATTCATTTGATCACAGAATAGAGTTAAACATTGACTTATACATAAGTTTGGGGGAATTGTGGCTCGAATGAAAAGAAAAGAAAAAATTAGAGAAAATATAGAAAAATTAGAAAAGAAAAAATATAGTTCTGGAATAAAAACTGACTTAGTTCAATTTCGTGGCCTTTGTTACATAGACAAGTAAACCCTAGAAGATATCTTAACACCTAGCGCCCTAAAGCCTTCGGGTTTGGGAGTCGTTGGTCGAAAGTCCGTTACACGGGTAACATTGAAAAGCCTAAGGAAGTTGAACATTGCACAAGTCGAACTTAAGAAATAATTAGTGAGATGGAGCATTAAAATGCACTCACTTGGTATAGAGAGCTTGGTTTCAAATGTTGATTTCCCTCACATTTATGTGTATGCTATGATTGAACTACAAGTCTGGTCTTGGATGATTTACATGCGTATAAATTTATCTGTGTTGCTCATTGTTATTGTTGGAGTCATGTTGGACACACACACAGAGAAACATGCAAATATTATGTTTATGAGGTGAGGATGTGAGTAGTTAAGATAACGCATGATGCATATCGATGCCATAATGGTTGTTTATCTTTAAGGCATATGATTCATCTAATTACCATAGTTATTGTTCAATCTCTGTAGTTACATTCATCTTAGTTGTAGTGTTAATGTCATTGTGTTTGCTTGAGGACAAGCAGTGGTTCAAGTTTGGGAGAATTTGATGAGTAGGTTGAAAACCTATGATTAAATCTCGTTTAGCTTGTTATATTGTAAGTTTTTAAGTATTGTTCGTATTATTTTTTGTGTTTTATGTTTATTGTGCAGGTATGAGGGTTAGAGTTGGATTCGAGTGAAAAAGGATGAAAAATGGGCAAGATGCAGTCAGGAGCGGACCGCGCACGAGTTATAATGGAAGAAGAGCGGGGCGCGCATTTTGGTGTTGAAGTTGTTGGACCCCAAGCGCTGACCGCGCCCTAGCACTATTAACAGAAGCTCTGAGCGCGCATGAACGAAGACTAGAGATGCTGCATATAAAGCGCGGAGCACGCTGCTGTTGTAAAGGACCATACGCGGACCGCGCGTGACTGGCGGGAAAACCTATTTTTATTGCCTTATTGAGCAGAAGTTGATTAGAAATAGGATTGAAGGTTTACTAATTGTACTAGGGTTTTGATAGACTATAAATATTAGTTATTTACTTAGTATTGATCATCTTTTGAACTAGGAATTCTGGGAGGCTATTCATTCATTCAAATCCTAGTTTTGAAGAATCAAGGCATGTCAAGCTAAACTACTCAATTCAATTCTGAAGGAATGTTGAACCTTATTTACAATTAATGGTTTGAGCAAGTTTATTTTATTACTCTTTCGTATGTGAGATTTATTTTGATTATCTACATACACTTTCTTGTATTCTATTCAATTAACTAATTTGGTTTCTGCAGGATTAAATTAGTAAATTGATATCATCTGCTAGATTAAGATATATATTAAGCAAACGATGTATGTCTGATCATAGGTAGCAATTAATGATATTCGATTATGGTCAAACTTTATGATATTATTAAGATTTTCAGAAGACAAGTTAAATAATTCCTGATTGTGTAATTATTGCTTGGAATAATCTAATTCTCATTCTTCATGCTTCTATCATATTAAATTTAGACTGATAGTTCTAGGTTATATGATAGTTAGGATCTTTTGTTGGAGATTGTCGCATTAGATTTACACATAAGAAGAATTTCGAATAACTAGCGATCGCGGTTATCTAGGATTGTTAATCTCATTGAAAGATAAATATTGTAAACCCTTGGTTAATCCATAATTGTGAAAAGGCGATACTGAACTGAAGAATTGAAGCTTTTTACTCATTGATACTTCTTTTAAATTCACTTTCGTTAATTCAACTTTTCAAACTAAAATTCCTCAATTCATCAAAAAATACTTGGATAAATATAAAACAAAATACTCTATGTGGGATCGATCCTTGCTTGTTACTATACTAATTCTTGAGTTAGTGGAATAGGAGTAAGGTTAATTTTGGAGTGCTAAACGACAGCTTCCAGCGGTTGAAATACTATTGGGGAGGCGACGTCGACTGCTAAAAGGCCTCAATATCGCTTTTCACTCCATGATTGATTCCCGAGAGAGTCAAACTAAACGACTACAAACAAGTGCTAGATGGAAGGCACCCCATCCACTCTATTCTTCTCCTCTTGTTTAATTCTTGGCACATATTTTATCACTCTTCTCCCTCATGTTTAATTCTTGTTACTTTAAGTGCTAGTCCATTTTTGAAATAGTATAGAAGATTTTAATATTGCATTTTTGAGTAGAATACATTTAGTTTGAATAGTGCAATTTTGATTTAATGGAATAAAGTAATGTTTCATCTTGGATACCCCTTTTTTGCAGGAAATTGTTCAAGTACTCAAGATTGCTGCTGAAATGCAAGTGCTGTAGATTCTGCAGGTTTGGGTGCAGGGCAGCGCGACCGAGCCAATGAGCATGGCAGGCAAAGCGCGCCTGCGCCCTTGGTCAACCAAAAAGCTTAATTTCAGGCAACAGCGCACCCGCGCCTTCCTAAGCCTATGGCAGAGCGCGCCCGCGCCGCGATCCGATGACAGTTTTTAAAAAACCTACAGAATCGATACTTCAGCATTATAACTTCTATTCTACTTCCACCAAACCTCTCAACTTCAGAATAAAATATATCCTACTCCACTATTTTAATCACACCTAACCTAATCACAATCACTTCCCCACTTCCATCTTCATCTCTACAATCCCACAAAATCTCTCCCCACTTTCTCATAAAACCTAGTTCTTAGCCTCATTCCCCACTACATCAGAAATAACTCTTCCACCAAATTCTCTTCTCCCCTACAACTCAGCCTCTCTTTCTATATAACTAATCATAATCAACATACAAACCCATTCTTGATCAAACATCAGAAAAACAAAGAGTTAGGGTTTCCATAGGGCTGTTCACAATTCGTCTGGCAGAATTTAGGGTTCAAATTTTTTTTGGCAGAATCATGGCTCCAAAAAGGGTTCGTTCTTCATCGTCTTCATCCTCTAGTGATAGGATTGGTGAAGGAAGTAGCAGAGATGTGTTGGACCATCTAAGTTTGTTAATCTGTCTGCCCAACAACACTATTCTGATGTACTGGTGACCAAAATGTTTGTGTTGGAGAGGGGCCTAAAGTCGAGCAAAGAGGATGGTAGGCTGTGGAACATGATTAGGGATATGGGATGGGCTCTCGTGGTGAGTACTCTAGTTGTAGCACCCATGGCGATTGTTAGGGAATTCTATGCCAACGCGAGGGAAACGCAAAATGGGATTTTCTATGTGCATGGCAAGCTAGTGAGCTATTCCATTCAGGCTATCAATGAATTTTTTCATTTGTTTCCTCCTCCGGCTGGTACAGTGAATTGGGTGGAAGTCAAACACTTTGAGACGAATTTGGATAAGTTGGTGAAGGACATTTGCAAGCCGGGCACCACATGGGCTACAAAGCCAGGCACTAACAGAAAGACGCATTTCTCACACACCACTCTGAATAGATATGCCAAGGCTTGGAAGAACTTTATATGTGCCAATTGATGCCCACTCGCCATTAGCACGATGTTACCATAGACAGAGCCATTATTTTGTATGGGATCATCACTGGGAAGTTTATCGATGTGGGGTATTTGATTCACCAGTCCATGCTTAGGTACATGCGAGGAGGTACCACAGGCGGGATTTCATATGAATCCATAGTGACCCAATTGTGTGTTAAGGCAGGTGTTGATTGGGATAATGAGACAGTGCAGATGCCCATGAAGGACATGGACCACGCAGCAATTAAGAAGTATTCAGTTTGGGATGGCGGCAAGTCTCACCCTCGAGGCCTTGGTTTCATTATGCCAGATACAGAAGAAAGTGAAGAACAAGAGGCAGAAGCTCCAGCTCAGACATCACACGCAGCAGGGCCACCTTCTGACTACATTGCCAGTCATGCTCGTCAGATGCGACATTTGCAGTCTAGGATGGATGCCATGCACGTGAACTTTCAGGCCTATGTCAATGGGTTGTCTGGTGCATTGGCACAAGCTTTTGCTCAGTAATGCCATATCCACCACCAGATTCACCACCCGAGCCACAGTCAGGTGGCCATGATGATGCCACTTAAGGGAGTTTCCTTACCCTTTACCTTCCAATGAGGACATTGATATTTTTAAGTTTGGGGGTATTGGGTGTCATTAGTAGTAGTTACATTTCATTTAATTTAGTTTCATATAGTTACTAATTGCATCTTATGTTAGTTGCATTTTTATTTTAAATTCATATCTCTTAGATTCATTTTCATTTTTTTCATTTTGGTGTTAAATTTTTTTTTAGGAGTCGCATTGCATAATTCCAAATTTTCGGTTGGTTTGAGTTCCATTTAGCCTGTGATGAAATTGGAATTGCATTGATTGTTGAGCGTTGTTGATAACTTAGACTTGGTCATATTATCATTGCATGATAAAAATCTTTGTATGTTGATTTTGATGTAACCGGATAGCATGGTATTGTTATTTTTGCTTGTTGGGTTTAAATGGTCACATAATTGTCTTTTGGTGGGAAATGTTTGTTTTAATGGGAGAGTTTTAGTAAACAGTTAGCGATGATCATGATGATGCAAAAATTCAAGTTTGGGGGAAAACAAGGTGTATGCATGCTATATATATATATATAATATAATAATAAAAAAATTGAGAAAAAGAAAAGAAAAGATTGACGTTGAATAAACACTTTGACTAGTTTAGTCCTGTGGCCTTTAATATTCGAGTAAGTACGCCCTAGGGGTTGTCTTTACACCCAGCGCCCTAAAGTCTTTTGATTCGGGATTCGTTGGTCGAAAGCTCGCTACACGGGTATCATTGAAAAGCCTAAGAGGTTTATACATTGCACAGTCGGGTGTAATCACGAGAATGTGCGATTATCGCCCTCGTGAGTGAATAAAAGTATAATAAACCCCTTGTTGACCCTTAGAGTGTTTTGATGTGTAGTCTTGGTTAGAGCTTAATGTGTTTGATGTTTTTCTTGATTTGAAACTGTGATTTTCCCTTTAAGAAGCATAATATGTGAATTATTTACCTTTATCAATCTTAGTGGTAGCTAGCACACACACACTACATCATTGTTAACAGGTTTTGATTTTCAGAATGTATGTTCTATGGCCATTGTTCTTGGTTGGATGCATTGTTCACATATCCTTATGATTTCTCTGAGGCATCTCATTTGGAATTCAAAGTTGACTTATATTGGAATTCATTAGCATTTTAGAGTAGTTTTCATTTCACATAGTTTGCATTTGTGTTTAGTTGCTTGAGGGTAAGCAACAGTTTAAGTTTGGGGGTATTTGATAGGTAGGTTTTATACCTACTTATTGGATATCAACTTACCATAACTGAGGTTTAATCACATGTGTTTTAGTAGCTTTTCATGCATTTTATCTTTGTTTTGTAGATTGCATGCTTGGAAACTAGCTTGGTGGAATTGTGGATGGATTGGATATGAAACCGACTCGAGTAGGTGCAAATTTTATGTGATGGGATGTAGGTGATAATGACACAAAAGGAGTTTGGGAGAAAGCAACAACAGCAGGGAGAAAGCAGCCCGGCCGCGCCATGCCGGTTTGGCTAGATGTTGACTTTTCACTAAAAGGCCCAAAATGAATGTTTACTCTTTTAGGGTGTAATTGGAAGTTGAGACATTATTAATTGAATGTTTTTATTACCTTTTTAGGGTTAGAGAGAAATAGAGAGAGAGAGAGAGTAGCCTCTTCTTCTATATTTAGCTTTCTCTCTTGGTTTCCATAGTAGTTTTGCATAGATAGCTTAGATTAGGGCTGATTTTAGGAACATTGGAGCTTGCTTATCATTTTATGCTCAGATTTGAGGAGAAGATCAGATTTGCATCTTTCTATCTTTAGTATCTCTTTCTTTTTATTTTTGGCTTCCAATGTATGAACAATCTCTTGTGATGGATTTTGATTTATCTATGAACTAATTTCTATTATAGGGTTATGATGAATCTTAATATATAGTTCAGATTTCTATACTTCTTTATGAGACTTGGTTGATTATCTATATTGGGTTATCTTGTATGATTTGCTTTAATTCATTAATTGCTTGATCACCAATTACCATGTTAGTCTATATGAACTTGAAAAAGGAAGTATAGGCTTAGAACTAATTATACTTGCATATGTATGTGAATTCTACTTTGTGATGGAATTTATGTTTCCTGCTTAGGATAGACATATACCGAAGCACCATGTATAGTCCATTGAGCACTTGATCTTCAACCCACTTTGATTGTAATTCACATAGGCATATAGTGTATTAATCAATTTGGTTGTTTGCATTTATTCTATCTATTTGTGGATTGGATGTAATATAGATTTGGTACATCGAGATATGGTCATATCTTACTTGTGTGTGCTCGACTAATAATCTAACATAATTAACTAAGCTCGTAAGGAAGTGTAGTCTCATGAATGAAGTGTTAAGTGAAATCATATTCCCCTTAATTGGCTATTTTGCTTGTTATTCTTCTATTTTCATACTAGTAGCATTCATAGTTACAATTTCACACATCTCACTGTTTAAGTAGACCAAAATAGTTATAAAACTGTTGCATGTTAGATTAAAAGGCATTCATTATTCTCTGTGGGAACGATACTTTACTTACTCTATATTACTTGTGGACCACATGCACTTGCGTGTGTGTGATTGTTTTGATTTACACCCAAACAAGCCAACAACGAGTGGGGAACATAACGAGTCGTCATGAGATGCCACTAAATACCATGTTGGACGTAGAATTATTTGATGTATGGGGCATCAACTTCATGGGTCCGTTCCCGTCATCCTTCAATAACAAGTACATCTTGGTTGTAGTGGATTACGTCTCCAAGGGGGTGGAAGCAGCAGCTCTACCTACAAATGATGCCAAGGTAGTTTTGAACTTCCTCCGCAAGAACATCTTCACCAAATTTGGGACTCTGAGGGCTATCATCAGTGACGAGGGTACACATTTTTGTAACAAGTCATTTGCGGCTCTGTTGGCTAAATACGGTGTTCGACATAAGGTTGCCATGACATATCATCCACAGACAAATGGACAAGCGAAGGTGTCAAACCGGGAAGTGAAAAAGATTGTTAATCCATCACTGAAGGATTGGGCAAGCAAGCTGGATGAAGCACTATGGGCATATCTAACGGCTTACAAAACTCTAATCGACATTTCTCCATACCGACTGGTGTAGACACTCAAAATTTCCTGTCCCTATTACTAACAATGTAGGAGGGCAAAATGGTACAATCAAATTAACTCCGATCTCTAATCGGACCGTCAGATCAACCTCGATTTCAATATCGGGCCATCAAATCAACTCCGATCTCCAATCAGACCATCAGATCAACCCCGATCTCAATATCAGACCATCAAATCAACTCCGATCTCCAATTGGACCGTCAGATCAACCCCGATCTCAATATTGGGCCATCAAATCAACTCCGATCTCCAACCAGACCATTAGATCAACCCCGATCTCAATATCGGGCCATCAAATCAACTCCGATCTCCAATTGGACCGTCAGATCAAACCCTGATCTCAATATCGGGCCATCAAATCAACCCCGATCTCCAATTGGATCGTCAACTCAACCCCGATCTCAATATCGGGCCATCAAATCAACTCCGATCTCCAATTGAATCGTCAGATCAACTCCGATCTCAATATTGGGCCATCAAATCAACTCCGATCTCCAATCGAACCGTCAGATCAACCCCGATCTCAATATCGGACCTTTCAAATCAACCTTTGTCACCAAATATCGGGATAACCACAGCCTCGAACACCAGTTTTGGGATGTCAACTCAGCTCCGGTCTCAACCAGGGAGGTGCAGATCAGCCCCGGTCTCAGCCCGGGAAGTCAAGTTAACTTCAGGACCAAACCTGAAGCTCCATAACATCTCCAAAAGATAACCTGGAATAACCAAGTCAACTTCAGAGATTACACTGAGGACAGACAGACTCGAATGAGATCCAAGTCTTGGAAACAACTCCCAGAAGTCAACCAAACGCCATTTCGACACTAAGGGCAACCCCGGGAGGGGAAAAACGGTCATTTTACCAACCCTAAGCTGATTCGGTCAAACCCAAACCGAATTGATGCCACCAAGGTCAGAACAAACAATAACGAAGATCCCGAGTGCAAACAGTGCTAGACAGCTCAATGAACAAACTGCGGGAAATCGAAGACCTGGTTATGAACCTATAGATATACCCACATACTACCACATATCAAAAAATAACCGATAGATTCTGACGTTCAAAGCCTATAATTTGGTAAAAAAGCCCATTTAGTAGTACATTGTAAGTATTTCTACGATCAGAAAGTTAATACTACTTATTTGCACTGTTCTGCACTTGCATATCAAATTTCGTTTTCTAAAAATTCCTGGAACTTAGTTCCGTGACCGTTTTCGTCAAAATTTGGTACATTTTTGTACATAACTGCGTTTTTTGGCATTTTTACAACTCGGATTGACGATCCGTCAGCTCTAACAACTTCAATGCACTAGCATCTTTTTTTAAGCAACTTTACCGGACTGGGTTATCTTCCTAGTCCGGTTTTGACTTTTTTTGTGTTTATTAAACTGTATATATACTAACTTTTCAATTCTGTCAAGATCGGATGTCAAATCCGAGGTAGTTTACTGCTTTTATATATATTTATACTTATATAAGCAACCTTCACCACCACTGGGTTCTCTTCCTAGTCTTGGTTGACTATATTTTTGTTAAATATATATATATTTATATATTTCAGTCCGGCCTGGATTATTCTGTGGCCTTTATACTGTTTTTGCACACCTCACCATTACTGGGTTCTTTTCCCAGTCTCTGGCTGACTAATTTTATGTACATTTATATTTTTGTTCGGCCTGGATTATTATGTGGCCTTTTTACTGCTTTTATATATAAATATGCATATATAAGCAGCCATCACCACCACTGGGCTCTCTTCCCAGTCTTGGTTGACTATGTTTCTATCAATATATATATATATATATATATATATATATATATATATTTCAATTCCAGTCCGAGCACCGGTGTGAAAACCCATTGCCCTTTACAGCTTTTATATATATAACTGTGTATATATATTGCTTTACTCGCTTTTATTAAACTGCTGCTTTAAACATTCATTTGATATGAATTGGCACTGACATATCTGTGGACGAACTAGATTTATTTAAATCTCTCTAACTCTAGCTTTCAAACGGTTCAAAACATGTCCAGACTGAACCGGAAAGCTAGAATGGCTGAGATTTCCTTAAATCTAGCTTTCTTTCTAGTTTCAGTTATAAAATCAACCTCGCGTCCCTTAGATCGCTATCTAGTGAGAACGAGACGCTTCGACCGTGCGAACCCGGATTTACTGAATGAATCCTCGGTTCTGGCAATTTTGGGATATATATCTATTTCTGTGCAAATTTGAACTGTGCAAGTTTATTAGCTACTCATATGTGAGCCTAGGAATCGTGGGATTCATGATCAAATTGATCAGAATCTGATTCCCACGATAGACAAACTCCGCTTTACAGATGTACCTTGCCAATTTTTCTATAAAATATACATACAACAGACCTTAAAACAGTTATCCGGATTTAAGGTCTCAACATAGTGAAAATATAGTTTGTAGTGTCAGAGTCCCTCCGATGGCTATCATGCCTATGAGGAGACCGACATTTGTATATATTTTGTGGTCGAGGATGCTTCATAGCCCGACAATCACCATTCAAACTGTGCCTTAAGGCTTAAAAGATAAAAAATGGAAGTATCAACAGGTTTCAATTCCTATGTTAGCGTAAGGGTTTGATAACCAGCTTTCAAAACATCATTTTCAATCTAATCAAAAGAAAAGATTTTGCAAATCAAATCAAACACTTTTGCAAATCACAGCAAACACTTTTGCAAATCAAATCAAAGACTTTTTGCAAATCAAGTAAAACCCTTCGTATATAGGTTCAACGAAGCAAAGCACTACTTTCAATTAATCAAACATAGGCCCAATTTTTAAACAGCATTCACACACGCATTTTAGTTTTAAGGGAAATATTGAAAAGATGCGGTACCGTGTTTACACAGGAGTCGTGGGGTGCCTAACACCTTCCCCACACTTAACTAAGCCCCCGAGCTCAAAACTTCGGTTTCAAAGATCAAGTTTCGACAGTGTTCAGTAATTGGGCCTCTTTCAAATAAAACTCGGTTGAGTTGTATAACCATTTTCAAATCTACCAACTGGCGACTCTATAAAACGTTCAAATCGTCGACATGATACATGTTGGCTTTTTTCCTAAAAAACCCTTCAAAACCTTTTTCCTAAATAAAAAGAGTGAGGGTAGAGATAACTTAGGAAGAGATGAAAGAGATAACTTAGGAAGAGATGAAAGATCCAGGTTGTGACCAGACCCGCGGATTTTTTAACCAACGTCGACATGTGGCGACTATGCTGGGGACTGTAGAGGGCCTAGGCCGCTTTCAACTCTTTTCACATATTTCCCTTTCAAAACTATAACTGCGTGAATTCTGTGTCTCCACATTGAATGAATGCGTGAATGTTGCGTCTTTACATTGAATGAATGTGAATGAATGCTTTCCTGTTTTTAAGTGCTTCGCACCAACTATCATCATATGCATACGGTGAGGACGATGTATGTGAATGTATGTTGTGTTCCTCTCACAAGGAGGCAAAACCCATCGGTGATAAGTAATGTCTCTGGGGATCGGCTAAGTCTCTGGGGCTCATGAAAATGCACTACCCAGATTCGCTCCAGTTGAAAGATCAGATTAATTTCCCCTCTGGTAGATTGCGATGATCTGGGGACCTTCATGCCAAAAAGCCGCGTGAGAGTAACCTAAGATAGGTCAGCCTCTGATTAACCAAATCTGAAGAGAAGCTTCTTCATGCCTTCCTCTTTCAATTCAATGTCTAGTTTTCAATTCCAGCAAATACGTCTTGTCATCCTGTCATCAAAATAACTAACCTCTATTTTGCAGAATAAAATTAAAAAGCACATCATGCATCCTATCCCTACCTATCTCAGAAAATTGACAAGCCTACGTTTTGGTGTAGGTGAAAAATTGGTCCTATCACTAGATCTAAGTCTAAGAAAGCACTAAGTCCATCCACGGACATGACTTCGAGTGCTCAACCAGAATCTACCCCTGTGTCTAGGGAAGAGTTCGAAGGACTGAGAAATCAGATAGCTGAACTAGCCAGTTTTCTAAGAGAACAAAGCAAGCCCTTAAAGGGAAGCAAGCCCAAACTCATACAGAACCAGGAGCACCTAGTGGTAGTGGTAGTCAAGAGACCGAAAAGGCCGAAACTCAGATTCCCGGACCACAAAACCAGGACCCTACTAACAAAACCCCTGAAATCACCGCCCTCAGCAAAGAACAGGAAGTTGGTGACCTTCTCAAGAAATTACAACAAATGGAAGAAACTCTCCGGTCTATCAAAGGGACTGGGGCATTCGGCAGTGTTAATTACTCCGACCTCTGTATTTTCCCTGGAGCTCGTTATTCCGAGAAATTCAGAACTCTTGATTTTGAGAAATATGATGGATTGGGAGATCCTTATACACATCTGAAAGTATTCATCAGAGAACTCAGATCCTATGTAGAGGACGAGAAACTTCGGATGTAGTTATTTCAAAAGAGTCTAACTGGAGAGGCCAGATCCTGGTATGCTCGCCTAGACAATTCTAAGATTCACAGCTGGGAAGAGCTAGCCCATGCCTTCCTCAGTCAGTACATCTTCCAATCTCAACTGGCTCTAGCCAGATACCAGATAACCAAAATCAAGAAAAAGAACACTGAATTATTCAGAGAGTATGCTCAACGATGGAGACGGGTTGCAGCACAAGTCACCCCAGCCATGATTGAGTCTGAGATAGTCATGACCTTCATCGACATCCAAGAAGCACCATGTTATGAGAGGATCCTAGCAGGCATAGGAAAACCATTCTCTGAAATGATCAAACATGGCGAAATGGGGCTCAAGTCCGTGAAGATAAAAGATCTGACCGCCCTCGAAGCTGTCGCTGAACATATCCAGTCCGAAAATTACGGGAGTAATCCACAGAGGGTACACAAAAAGAAAGATGAAGAAGTGTCCTTAGTATTGCAAGGACAGAATACAAGGGGCGAGTCAAACACTAGGCCCATTCAAAAGAGGAATTATACTCATTTTCAAGCTTCAGCATAGCCTTCAAACCCTCCATTCCAGAAGAATATGGAGGTCAAGCGTAGAAGAACTTTCACCCCTCTAGGGGATTCACTCGAGAACGTGTTCAAGCTTTTGACAGCTCAGAAGAAGATTGTCCAACTCCTTCCACCCACCAATACCGGTGGACAAAATTTTGATCCAAGCAAGAAATGTGCTTATCATTCTGGATCTCCAAGCCATGACACACAAGACTGTTGGTCTCTCAAGCACAAAATACAAGACTTAATCAACAACGGAGAGATTGTGGTAACAAAGCCTGAACAACCGCATGTGCAGGACAATCCTCTTCCACAACATAAAGAGGAGAATGTCAACATGATCAGCACCACAAGTGGAGAAGGATCCAAATACCTCCGTTATATAGGAGAATCAACTCTATCCAGTAACAGCACCCCAGACACTTGGGAAGTCTCCAAAAAGAGGTTCCTGATAGAACAAGAAATGAAGTATATCAAAGAATAAATTGAACAATTAGCAGAACTGGTCGTCTACCAACATAAGATCACCAAATAAATGATCAAACGGGACAACCAGTCTAACATCGATCGTCCTCCCACACCGGAGATCATTTCCCCGAGGAATCAATATCAGCCTCATGAGAATGAACTCTGGACCAACAGGTTGACCAAAGAAGAAAGCGTCCAAACTAGTGGAAAATTCCTATTTCAAAGGAACTTCACCAACTTAAACCAGTCAATGGAAGAAATCCTCCAAATGCTAATCAACGAGGGAATGGTTGCAGACTTGTTACCACCATTGAACCCTAGGGCCAGAAAATTCAAACATGATCAAATATGTCAGTACAACTCCAATTCACCTGGCCATGATACTGAGGATTGCTGGGCGCTTCGTAACCTAATTCAAGACATGATTGAAAATGGTGACCTGATAAGGGGAAATCAAGTTCTCGACCTCCCGGACGAAGAAACTCTCTAGATCCCCACTATATAGAATCAAGGTACCGTACCTGTCATCTCCTGTAATGAGGAGTCAACCCTTAAACCCTTAGTACTACCAGGGAAAGGGGTCCAAGAAATACAAAATCCTGTGAAGGTGGCCGCACCCGAGCCTTTGATATTTCCCTTCAAACCCCATTATCCAATTATCGGTCTAAAGCGGGTCCCACAGAACTATGGGAACGATGAAGGGTCCACCTTAAATAACATTATCGTTGTACCAAAGGACAATCCATTATACCTGCCTCAGCGGGTGATCAAACCAGTAATCAAAGCCAAAGAAAAAGTGGATGATGAGAAAATTGAAGAGTTCCTCAAAGAGATGGGACACAATGAAATCAAGGTAGTGCAGAGCTTGAAGGATGCACCCAAGCAAATGTCTATCCTAGACTTGGTCTTATCCTCAGTGGACCATCACAACATTCTAGTGAAAGTTATAGAAGAAGCCCATCTGCCACATACCGTAGATGCTGAGAAATTTTGTCATGTGTTGGAACACATTTTCAACAGCAATGTGATTTATTTCACTAACGATGATATCCCTGCAGAGGGAACAGGCCATCATAAGTCCCTACACATAGATGTGATGTCTTCTAGGTATGTGATCAGAAGGGTACTCATCGACGGAGGATCAGCCCTTAATATATGTCCCTACGATACCTTGGAAAGAATGAAGATCAACCCGAATCGGATCAAAACCAGCCGTATGATCATCCGAGATTTCGATGGATCGCGACGCCAAGCTATAGGAGAAATAGAGCTACCCTTGGAGATTAGCCCATACACTTTCTACGTATCCTTTCAGGTGCTCAAAATTGCCACTGGATATAACTTGTTGCTGGGCAGGCCATGGATTCACATGGCAAGGGTAGTGCCATCCACCCTCCATCAACAGCTCAAATACATTATCAACGGCAACCTCATTACGGTCAATGCTGAACCAGAATACCCTGTCAGCATACAAGGAGACATGCCAATGATCAGCCTGGATGCAGGGATTGAACCTGCAAGTTTTCAAGCTCTGGAGGTGAGTGATACGCAGTATCTACCAGACGGAGCACCAGCCCTGAAGCCTAAGGTCTCCACCAAAGTAATAACAGTGGGCCAATAAATGGTATCTTTGGGTTTCCAACCTGGAGAAGGGTTAGGAAAGAATCAACAAAGTATCAAGAGCCCAATACAAATCCCAAGTCAGACTGGGAGAGCAGGATTGGGATATTCATCCAGGGCAAATTACAGGAACCCGCATAAGAATCCCAAGGCTCATGATTCCACCATACTTTTGCCAAATCTTAGAAATGTCGGATGGGTAAAACCAATGAGGAAGATCCCTACTGCGGTATCAACAATGTTGTTTCCTCCAATTATACTTGCCAATAAAAGAAAAGCCCTCAAGAATGAGGCAGATAGCAAAAAGGGAAAAGAAAAGTGGTGTGCTGTCGCAGACAACGAAAAATAAAACCTTACTGCTAACGATAATTATGTAGTAGTAGTGCAAGTAAGAGTCGATCCCACAGAGACTGATGAATCTATTTTTCTACTTTGTATTCCAAAAGAGGGGTTTTTTTGAATATTGTTAATTAAAATAAACTAATGTGTAAAATAATGTAACGAATTAAATCAGGAGAACAAGCCTTGGGTTAAGTCAACTTCCACCTTAGAAACATACACTGATCATTGACTCAAACATATACAATTAATACTTTGAATATTCATCGTTAGAATCTATTCACCATTCAGAATCATTCCATATCTTTCCTTACTGTTAGTTAGATAGAAACAAGTGATCTAAATAACTCTATCTACTAAATAACTTCAGATAAGCGCTAAAAGTTTAATCTAGTAGAAGCTTTAAGAATTAGAAAAACCGATGAAACTAAACAACACAAGCACAAGCGGTTGTATTTAATTTAGTCGAATATTCTTCCTAAGATATAATAATCTCGTGATCTGCAGTCAATTATTAATCTTAGTTACTTCACAAATTAGAGTGATCAAACAATTACGGATTCGATGTCTAATTTAGCAATAGATTTCAATGTATAATAAACTAGTGTGCACCCTAGCAATTAATCAAATCAATCATATAATTCAAGCGCAGAAGAATAATCAATACTCATAATATTAATTGAACAAATAAAATCAATTAGATCTCACAGTGTATTAATCCAAGGCTTCCGTCTTTCTAATCCAAGAACAAGAACTTAGCTATCCATAGCCATAGAAAACACCAAAGAAATATAGAGAGAAGTATTTTTAGTGAATGAATACAAGATAACCAGATAGCCTCCATGTTTTGATTAAATCCCTTATATAATTTATACTAGCATCAGCCCTAATCTTCCTTCATGTTGCACCAGAATTTGACTCACGAAAGGAGATTAGCAGCTACGCTAGTGCCTCACTGCTAGGGCGGGTCCTCCAAGTGTCAATCCCCGCTAGGGCAGGGATAGCTACTGTCCGGCTCCTCTTCTTTGCAAGCTGCTGCTAGCGTGGCCCATCACCCATATGACTTCATTCTCTAGCTGCTGAACTTGGAGCTGCTATTTAATTCGGAATACATGAAACCTTTGCATGCACGCGGGCCCATATAATAAAGAAAATAATAGAGCTGAATCTCTCTTTTTGTCAAGCTGCTGCCAACATGGCCCACTTGCATGGTTATGCTGTATTTGCAAAATTAGCCCACAACACTTGGAATAATTTGTGAGATGTTGAAATGATGAGAATTGGGCTTGAATTGTTCTCCGCTTGGTCCAATAATACTCCATTTGTCTCCAAAGTTACATAACCCTTCAATTGTACCTAAAATAAGAATACAAGAACAATTAATGTATTTTGGTACAAAATAAATATAAAAGAGTAAGTAATAAGGGATAAAAGTATAACATATTTCACTCTCATCAAAAAGATCCTATACGAAAGACGAGACCAATTCGCTAATATGCGGGTCATCATAAACTACGAGGGTATGAATAATGAGATCCTAGATAGCGAAGACGAGGATCAGATTCAAATTCCTCGCATCAAAAAGGAAAAAGGGGGCAGTTCAAAGAAAAACCCTGGCCCTATTATAAAGGATATCTCAGTCGTCATCCAAGATGAGACGGATAATCACAAATCCCTGATCCTCCCGATTCATGAGGATCTAACCTTGGATGACTGGAGCAGTGTCCCTTACCTCGGTCAAAAAGGGTAAAGGGGCAGAGAGAGTCAATTTGCCCTTTAATCATACTTTTATTTAGTGCTTACTTTTGATTGCACAGCCACAGCAGCAGCTTTATGCTTTGCAGAATGCTATGTATATTTAAGCAGTTGTATATATCTAAGATGAAAGCATTTTTTGTTTTCAGAAATCAAGCGTTGGATGTGTTCGTCTCTGCTGATGAGATGTCAACCTGTCAAAATGACTACGACTTTAATGTAGAACTGAACTTCGACTTGATGGATATTGATCAAGATGAGGAAGATGACTATGAGGTGCCCGAGGAGATCAAAGAATGGGTCGAAGATAAACCCAAACCAAACCTCGACCAAACCACCAATATCAACATAGGAACCTCCAAAAACATCAAAAAAATCCAGATAGGTTTAGACCTCACACCAGACCAAAAAGCCGACCTGATCGAACTCCTAACACAGTTCCTGGATGTATTTGCATGGTCACATGAAGATATGATTGGCCTCTCTATTGACATTGTCATTCATCACATGCCCATCAAAGACAGGCTCAAGCCAGTCAAACAAAAGCTCAAGCGATTGAAACCTGAATAGAGTCTGAAAGTCAAAGAAGAAGTCGTTAAACAATTCAAAGCCAGGATTATCATGGTATCAACCTATCCAGAGTGGCTTTCAAATATAGTCCCAGTGCCTAAGCTCATAAAGAAGGTACGAGTATGTGTGGATTACCGGGATATGAACAAAGCTTTCAAGGATAATTTCCCGGTACCTTTCATCCACATCCTGATAGACAATACGGCGTAGTACGACATGTATTCCTTCATAGATTGCTTTGCTGGTTACCATCAAATCATGGTTGCTGAAGAGGTCCGGGAGAAAACAACTTTTATCACTCCCTGGTGAACCTTCTGTTATAGGTGACTATCCTTCGGCCTCATCAATGCTGGAGCCACGTATCAGCGAGCCATAATGGCCCTATTTCATGACATGAGGCACAAAGAAATAGAGGTTTATATGGATGACATCATCATTAAATCCCGAAGGGAGGATGATCACATCGACCATCTCAGGAAGTTGTTCAACAACAGGTTACGCAAGTATAACCTCAAGCTGAATCCCGCCAAATGTGCTTTTGGCATCAAGCCAGGCAAACTGTTAGGATTCTTGGTGAGTAATCGCGGCATCAAACTAAACCCTGCCAAGATCAAAGCTATCACTGAGATGCTAGTACCTCAAACAGAGAAGGAGATAAGTGGGTTTCTAGGAAGGATCAACTTCATAAGCAGATTCATTTTCCAGCTCACAGCAACTTGTGAGCCCATATTCAAGTTACTAAGGAAGAATGCCTCTACCAAATGGAATGAGGATTGTCAACAAGCCTTCCTTGCCACCAAGAAGCAGCTAATCGAAGCACCAATATTGGTACCTCCGAGGGATGGAGTTCCCTTGTTCATGTACCTGTCCGTCAATGCCAATGCAATGGGCTGCATGCTAGGATAGAAAGATGATAGTAGCAAAGAAAGAGCCATCTACTACATCAGTAAAAGATTCAGCAGTGGTGAATAGAAATACACCCTGATCGAGAAAACATGATGTGCATTAGCGTGGGCCAGCATGAGGTTACAACATTACCTCCATGGGCACACGACTTACCTCATATCCCACATGGATCCACTCAAATATGTATTCAACAAGCCAATGTTGAATTGTCGACTGTCCAAATGGCAGTTAATTCTACAACAGTTCGACATTGTCCATGTGACTCAGAAGTCAATCAAGGGTCAAGGCATTGCAGATCAACTAGCTGAAGCACCTTCAGGAGGGTTCGAGCCCCTAGAGACTTATTTCCCAGGTGATGGAATCATGACAATTTAACAACTCCAACGAGAGAATACAGTCCAAACATAGAAAATATATTTTGACGGAGCAGTAAACATGGAAGGTGCCGGAGCTGGGGCAGTCCTTATCTCTGGTATAGGAGAACAATATATTGTGGCCACCAAAATTCTATTTGGCAACCCCAGCAACACGGTCGAGTATGAAGGCTGTATAATGGGGTTGAAACTAGCCCAATCCATGGGTATCAAACACTGACTGGTCTTTGGAGACTCTGAGTTGGTCATTAGACAATCCACTGGGGCATATCACACCAAAGAACTGCATTTGCTACCCTATCATCGGCAGATCATCAGAATATCCTTGGAGTTTGAAGACATAATTTTCAGCCATATTCCTCGGGGTAGGAATGATTTCGCTGATGCATTGGCAACATTGGCTTCATTAATCCGCATATTAGATAGGATTAGGATTCCCTGCATCAAATTCACAGTTCAGAAAGCCCCGACATACGAGAATTACATTAGAGAAGTATCAGATGAAATACCTCCTGTCTAGCAACCGTAGTATTAAGACATCAAGGAATATCTACGAGATGGATCTACACCTGCTGGAGCAAGCCAATCTGCGTAAAAGCGGATTCACAAAATGGCTATGAAGTTCTATCTAAGCAAAGATGCCCTCTATAAAAGAGATGCTGGAATAGGCCTGTTAAGATGCCTTGATAAAGAACAAGCCCAGAGACTTATGGATGAAATCCACGGTGGAGTCTATGGTCCACACATTAGCGGTCATCTACTAGCCAGGAAGATATTAAGAACCGGTCATTATTGGATCTCTCTCAAAGCTGATTGTGACGATCACGTCAAGAGATGTTATCAATGGAAAGTACATGGAAATGCCATACACGCTCCTCCAAATGAGCTACACAACATGAGTTCACCATGGCCTTTCTCCATGTGGGGAATGGACGTGATTGGTCCAGTGGAACCAAAAACCAGCAATGGTCATCGATTCATTTTCACTATGATCGATTACTTCACCAAATGGGTTGAAGCAGTCTCTTTTCCCAAAGTCACGAAAGAGGTCATCATTGGTTTCATCAGAAATAATATCGTCTGTTGGTATGGACAACCGGAGGTGATCATATCACACAACGCCAAGAACCTGAACAATCAGATGATGATAGAACTGTGCAGTAAGTTCCACATCAAGCATCTCAACTCCGTCATCTATCGCCCAAAATGAATAGTGATGTCAAAGCGGCCAACAAAAACATCAAAAAGATCATGCAAAAAATGTCCACCAATTACAAAGAATGGCCTGACCTGCTGTCTCTAACCCTGTTAGCATACAGGACGTCAATGCGCACCTCTACTGGGACTACCCCCTATTCATTAGTCTATGGCATGGAAGCAGTCCTCCCCATAAAAGTAGAGATGGAATCCTTGCGAGTGTTGATCGATGCTCAGATAAATAAGAATCAGTGGTTGCAAGAACGATATCACCAACTGTCCCTAATAGATGAAAAAAGGGCTACAGCCATTTTCCACAGATAGTTATATCAGCAAAGGATCGCTAGATCCTACAACAAGAAGGTCCGAATAAGGCAATTCAAAGAAAATGACTTGGTGCTGAAGAAAGTTTTAGCCAATCAAGATGAAGCTAAAGGAAGTTCGCCCCAAATTGGAAAGGTCCTTTTATTGTCAAGGAAGTGTTGACGGGAGGAGCTATCAGATTACAAGAAATGGACGGGAACGAATTTCCCCAACTCATTAATTCAGACACCATGAAAATGTACTACGTCTGAAGCACATGCATACCCGCATCCGGGTCCTACGAATCAAATCAGGTTTGGTTTTTCACTAAAAACAGGAACTACGAATGACCTGATCTCCCTCCACCCAAGAGTACGTAGACAGCCATTTCTGGTGCTGTCAAACCAAATAAAAATTCAAAAACTCATCAAACCAAACTCAAAACCAAAGACAAATACTTTTCAAACCCTCTCTAATAGAAGCCAGAACTATGAATGACCTGATCTCCCTCCACCCGGGAGTACGTAGGCAGCCATTTACGGTGCGGTTTGACCTTCAAGAAAAAATAAAAAACCAATAAAAAATCAATTCCAAGACACCGAAAGCCATACAGAAGCTATATCCAATCTTCCTGGTCAACAGGCCCATCTGACATACTCCCTGACATCTCAATTGTCAGTCCATCAAGGAGGAGCTCAAGATACATCAACAACAGCGAGTCATGAAAGAAGTGGTAATCACTCAGCAATGACGATACATCTCCAAACAGGGAAGTGAATCAACAATATATTTCTCTAATATAAAACTGTTTGATGTATACATAATACCCTATACATGACAAAAATAGCTGATCTAGTCTGTACAGGAAAAATAAAGCTAGTCTATGAACCCAAGGATAAACGGGCCAGCAATGCCACCATGGCATCTCTCTCAAAAGATGGAGGAGCGACTGCAAGTGCAATACCCTCAGCCTCCATATGACTCAAAATCTCTACAGTCATCTGTAGTGTGGCATTGTGGTCATCAATATATGTTCTCAGCTCGGTAACCAGGCCATGCGTATAAGATCAAAGAGCAGTACTGTCGGCAATGTGGAAATCACGGGAAGCTATAGCCTCATCCCTTTCCACAATAGCTGCATCTCTGGCAGATAGGAACTCCTCTCTCTCTATCAAGCCTGCGTCATGAGCGACTCGAAGTGCGTCCCTCTCAGCTAAAGCTATATCTCTACCAGATAAGGCGATCAACATCTACGCTCTACACGAATCCCGCTCAAAGGTCATCCTGAACAATGAATTCACCGAAGCCGGATCTGTGCCTCCAGGGATAGTCGGTGGATCACTAACCAGTGCCGCTGTCAAACCTACGAATAGATACGGATGGCTACTGGAGAACTCACCCCTCTCCCTATGAGTCCAACACTCATATACTCGAACCAAGTCGACTGATGACATAGACGATGCCTACATCCTCTGATCAGTAGACCCCTCAAAACGGTGCAAGCTCTAGAACTGATCAAACTGGCTCATAACAGACAGGGGATGATAAGTAGTCACTCCCCTCAAACCCGCTAGGGGAAAGTAATCCATAACAGGTATATAGGTGATGAAACTATATGAGGAGGCTAACCCTGAGCATGGCAAAATCAAGAATGGATGCTAAATATTCGACAAAAATATTGACCATGTCTCTGCATCGGTACACTCCGCCGGCTGAAAAGAGTAGGACATAGCTATATCATGGGAAAAACAATACCCATGATGCCTAAAAGATACAATTTATCCGATATAGGACATCAGCCATACGTACAGCAAGACCGAATTGCCTCTAAAGAACCCCTCCGGGTGGGTAATACAGTAAGTGGTTGACCGCAGCGTCTCAGCCAATATCATCGGGATGATGGTGCTACTCTGTCTAAGGGTCCAGACCACGACTATTAACCCCACATCCAAGTGATCCAAGCGCAACGGTATGTAGACGTATGCCACAATGCACATTAGCAGAATATCTACCCTGGCCAGATGCCATGCCTCTGCTGAAATAATAAAATCCCCAACATATCAATCGTAGCTATCAAGTTCCCCAAAATGATCGATCAAGAAGTCAATCGAGATCACACGCCCATATACGATCTCGTCTGCGACTACCCTCTGACGAAGACCAGACATCCGCAGGAACGGTCTCAGCATATCACTAACAGCAGTCCGAGCGCACGGCAAGTCCAAAGCCAGACCTGTAAGTAGCTCGTACTCCTCCAGAGTCGGCGACAGCTCATGTCGCCCAAATCTGAACACTTGCCTCTTGGGTATCCAGAAGGATAGTATGCCATCCACAAAACCATATAGCACCTGAAAATCTGCAAGGGCCAGCGAATGCCCAACATCTGGTCTACTGTCCCTCTGGCTGAGAAGGGCATGCTCTCGTTCCATGACCTCAATGATGAAGCCACCTCAGATTGTGGTAAATGCTCAATATGGCTCATGACGGATGACATCATCTGTGTCACCGTATCACAAGACCACTCAGGGGTTAAATTTGAACTCATCTGTCTAAATACATACATATGATATAATATATGCATGATGACAAGTATAAATATGATGCGATAGATAGGAAATATCATAAGCATATACAACAAGCTATCTACTACAGGCATCATCCCTGTCTGATAATACAAAGCGAAATGAAGAATATAGGAAAATGGGGCACCACCACCCAACTACTAATAGTGGTCTATCAAAATGATGGCACAACCAGTAAATAGCCAAAATATTGGCTGACCAAAAATATAGCTACCACAACTATCCATAGAGATTCAGATAATCTACGTCCAGGTGATCAACTTGCTCCATCTCCGCTGTGGACACAAAGATGCAGTCATCAAGCATATCTGGGCGATACAAGGGAGGATCTGCCCCTGCAAAACTGCTGCTAAATGGACCTAAAGAGGGGCCCACTCCTAAGTTGGACGGGTCAAAAGAAGTTGCCTCTGACGGATCTCGACCAAGATGCCTGATAAAGAAGCGAGCCCTATCCAACTCCTGGGTTTGATCTATAATCTGTTCTAAATGAGTCAGAGCTCCCTGAGGCAAGCTATCCAGTCCATCATCATCACGGACCCTGGTACCATGTCTGCCATAAACTGGGTAGCACGAGTTTGAGCTCCAATAGTGCAAGGACTCCACCATCTGCTAAATGCCTCTTGGCTGAATGGGCCCTCTGATAGGGTGAAGCCATCAATGCCCTCCATGGGAATCTCTGTCAGTGGCATGATCAACTGTCAATGATGCCAAGCAGAAGGAACAATGGGAATGCGGATCTCACCCGTAATACTCCTGATGGCATGCTCTCCCAAATAAAGCTCCCAGCCTCCCTCTATCAAAATCGGGACTCTGCAGGTTGACAATACAAACTCTTGACCAGTGGGAAAGCCTCCCTCGAATTTTGACGGTCAAAAACTCGGAGGTATATGACACCCAGGAGATCAATCCAGCCGTCAAAAGCTCCAACTATAAGCGAGCATGTGTAAATCCCTCAGCAACAGGGACCTCCGTCAAAGTCGAGTGATGCCAACACCGTCCTCGTGGATAGGTCTCCAGACCTAAAGCAGTGGCAGGCCGTAGGCAAGAAAGCCTCTCAAATGCCTAGAACTGGCCATATCAAAAGTCCTCAGTGATCAATACTGACAAATATAAATGCTGAAATCAAAAAAGTACAAGAAAGATATACTCACCAGCAAAAACGGGTAGAACCCTAACCAGGCCTCCGTCGAACCCTCCGAAAGCATGTGCATGCCCCTAAAAAAATAGGCAAAGGTATAGGAACCCCAATCAAAATCACTGAGGCGCTCTACATGCCGGGTAGGGCTGACTAGGGCGAAGGACACAGTAGATGAGTTGTCCACTACAAAACAACCTCTGATGATCACCAAAAATAATCGTCTCAGAATGCGATCCCTAACCCTCCGATCATCAGGTGAAGGCTTCAGCAAAGCCCCATTATGGGCATCTATACTCAAGGGACCAAATCGGACTGACCAACCCATGAGCGCCATCGCAGGAACTTCCAGCAGGGATCGAACGACGATGGGCATAATGTCAGCCACGATAGGCACTGGCTCGCCCTCAAACTCAATACCGGTGATGAACCTCCAATCCATAGGGGTCATCATCACCTCACAGTCCAACAGATGAAGGGACTGAGTCTGGTGGAACTAGCGCTCAGACAAAGCCCTCATATACCCCCAGGGGCAACGGCGGGGAAGAATAGAAAAGAAAGCCTGGAACCCCCAACCATCAACAATATCCATGTAATCCTCGTGCAAAGTATGATACAGGGAATGCACGTTGAACCAGTTCCCTCGAGGCTGCGTAAAGCCGAGAACCTGCATCAAAAACCAACCCATGTCAAAAACCTGTGCCTCGAGAATGGCAAAAGAAAGAAAAAGAATTCAAGAAGAGAAAAAATTTAAGTCACCTCATTGGCGTGGAGATATCTCGAAGGATGGCCACTCCAATCGCCCAGCAGCTCCTTGGTAGGCACAACAATGCCTGGAACCTCCGTACGTGTAGCCTGAGCCTGTGCTGGAGCAGCAAAAGCAACCTACTCATCATCAATGTCAATCGGCGGTTCATCATGAGCTGGACGAATCACCGACTCTGCTAACTTGTGAGGTGGTCTAGCTGGACGTGGCTGAGGAACATAAGAAGCCCTCTTACGTCTGACCCCTGAAATGACTCTGCCAGCACTAACGGGCCTATCACTATCCATCGCCTGTACAAAGTCTCCAAATCACCTCAGAAAGGATGTGGTAAGCCTAAAACCTGTGGCTTATTAAGTTAAATCAGTACTCTATGCATCTCTAAGTTCTAAAACATGCATGGGTCAGTTAAAAATACCCAGTAAAGTCAAAACTGCATGTTTTTTGAAAAGATAAATCCTAAAAACATGTATGGGTCAGTCAAAAATTCCCAGTAGAGTTAAAACTGCATGTTTATTAAATGCTCGGGTTTTAAAAAAATTTCGCCAGAGTCTCCTTTGTAAAATGGACTATCTGCATGCACATAGGCATGTCTAGGTGGCCATTCAGTAGCACACCTTTCCAAAAATAGAAACAGTTCATATTTATGAAATAAAATCAAAAATAACCTCATATGGTAGCCATATTTAGTTGAAACTCTAGGCTCACTAGGTCTCAAAAACGATGAGTAAACTGATCAAAAAGAGCAAAAATTGACTGTCTCAGAATCTAAATTTTCTTACATCTAAACGTGCATTACAGTAAGATATGCATACATATATAGTCAGAAAATTTTTAACAGATCATATAGGCATATATTTTTCATACATTGTGTCTAAAAGCCCCTACGTGGTTTACATGCTTTTAATGGTCAAAACTTGCATAAAAAGGATGTAAAACGTTACCTGCGCTGCGCTGAACGCGTAGGAACTGACGGAATCAGAAAAAAGCTGCCCAAGCTCCGTAGATCTGAAAAAGAAGATCGAAATCCTTTTGAAACACAAAACTGAAAATGTTTCAAATGAAATCCCGCAGCCCAATATAAAGCCCCAGGTGGAAGCGGGCCCACCTACGGCTGCCACACCTCCACCTGCGGCTCCCTAGGGTGGGTCCCACTCCTCTGGGCTAGGCTCAGGTCAGTTTGAAACGGAGTTTCTATGTGCTGCCAAGTCAAATTTGAAGAAAAATCGCTACGGGATTGAGTGATTTGTCCTGAAATCCTGCGTTTAAGCAGCGTAATCCTGACAGAAAGAGGGACAATCTGGAAACCCTTGGTATTCATCCCGAAGTCATATCCGAGGATCAACAATGCCAACTGCGTAAAAACTGCGCAAAACTGCCAAAAAACTATCACTTTCAGAGTATCGGGTACAGACCGAATCCAGTTCAGCCGTTGGTTCAGCCCCAGTGAAGTTTCGGGTATAGACCAAATCTAGTTCAGCCGTTGGCTCAGCCCCAGCAAAGTATCGGGTACAGACCGAATCTAATTCAGCCATTGGTTCAGCCCCAGCGAAGTTTCGGGTACAGACCGAATCCAATTCAGTCGTTGGTTCAGCCCCAGAAAAGTATCGGGTACAGACCGAATCCAATTCAGCCGTTGGTTCAGTCCCAGCGAAGTATCAGGTACATACAGAATCTAGTTTAGTCGTTGGTTCAGCCCCAGCGAAGTTTCAGGTACAGACCAAATCCAGTTTAGCCGTTGGTTCAGTCCCAGCGAAGTGTCGGGTACAGACCGAATCCAATTCAGTAGTTGGTTCAGCCCCAGTGAAGTATCAGGTACAGACCAAATCTACTTCAGCCGTTGGTTTAGCCCCAGCGAAGTTTTGGGTACAGACTGAATCCAGTTCAACCGTTGGTTCAGCCCCAGCGAAGTATCGGGTACAGACCGAATCCAATTCAGCCGTTGGTTCATCCCCAGCGAAGTATCGGGTACAGATCGAATCTAATTCAACCGTTAGTTTATCCCCAGCGAAGTATCGGGTACAAACCGAATCCAATTCAGCCGTTTGTTCAGCCTCAGCGAAGTATCGGGTATAGATCGAGTTTAATTCAGCCGTTGGTTCAACTCCAGCAATGTCTTAGCCATCGAAGCAACCTCCGTGAAGCATCTGAAGTGATCCGAGGACGGAAACCATATAATAGTCCATCCCCGATGATGGAATCTGTTATACACATCCTCAAGAGGAGCACCAAGAAGAATTGGTGATTCAACTGCTTGTGACAAAATGTCGATGTAAACTGTAAGACCCCAACTTTTATGAATAAAGATTTAATTTTCTTTATATATTATTTCGAAATAGTAAGGTGTTGACTTGATAAATATGAAAGTTATGGGTGAAATGTGCAAATATTTTTAAAATGAGCAAGTGGTTATAAAATATTCTTGTTGTCGGGGAATATTCGTTTGGTCGTGGAATATTCTTGTTGTCGGGGAATATTCGTACGACGGCGCAGTTATTTGTGGACCCCACAACGGAATAACTGTCGGATATAGAAAGCGACAGAAATAACTTTTTACAAGATAACGGCGTAGTTGTTACCGTTAGTACTGTTGAAATACCCGGTGGTTAAAATACAGTACGCGGTGGTGCGCAGTAGCACACGGTATTGCACAGTATTTCGAATTATTGAGTCTTACGTGAGAAGGAACCTACTCAATTATTGTTACAGTATTTACTGTTCAATATTTTATATTATTGACTCAATAATTGCTACGTTGATATTTTATATTATTGACTCAATAATTGCTGCATTGATATTTTATTGACTCAATAATTGCTACGTTGCTATTTTTTTTTATGATTGATTCAATAATGGCTACAGTTGATATTTTGTAGTATTGATTCAATAATTGTCGTTGCACAGTATTTCACGTTATCAACTCAATAATTCATATTATTTGAATAATATTATTAGATAGCATTATTGACAATGTCTAAGGAAGTTCTGTCTAGGAGGGGTTATTTAATTGCGCGCCAGTAAGGAGAAGTCCTTATCGGAAGGCCCCCTCTGTCCTGGGAACGACCTGGTTGTCAATATTGTAGTTCTATAATATTATTTGTGAATAATTAATTATTGATTTATATGATAAGGAAATATTTATTTTGTTGATATAAAAGAAGGAATTTGTGCTGATGTGTTTTTATCAGTATTTTGGTGTGAAAAATCATCCGTTTATGGATTTCGGATAATTTATGTTGGGAATTTGGAAAAAATTTCTTCTGCAAAGTTGTAGAGAATTAAATTTCCTATAGAAGGACACATCATTTGTATTTTTCTGACAAAGGGGCTATTTATTATGAATTATTGAAGTTTCGAAAAATAAATATTATTTTATAAATGGTGGGCCCCACTTTTGTTGTTTTGTTGAAAAAAATCAGATGTTTGAAGCAGCCGGCGGCTGGAGAAGTTTTGTAAAAATAATATTATTTTATTATTTTAGTCTCCTTTGGCATCCTAAGTTTTTCCTATAAATAGGGTGCTTAGGTTAGAATTGAAAATCACACCAGAATTCGAAGTTTTCTCTCTCTATAATATCGAGCGTATTTTTGTGAGTATTTCTATACTTTGAGTATTAGTATTCAGCGCAAGTTTCCGTCAATATTATATCCGATATTCCAGTCAGAGGTACTATCTTTTTGAGGTAAGGGATGTTATTTTCTTTCGTAAATGATGTTATTCTTTTCAATATCATTATACAGAAATATTGTCATGAATTTTGTTATGAAATTCTTATTTTTTCCGTCGGGGTTACTATTCACGTATACGGCACTATTCACGTATACGGCACTATTCACGTATACGGCACTATTCACGAGAAAATTTATTTTTCTTCTAATTGTCCAAATTGTCTGTTAAGGTTACTATCTTTGATTGTATCCAAGTTTTGGGCTTTATTCTTGAATTTTGCTTCACAAAGTATTATTATGGATTATTCTTGAATTTGGATAAACTAAATGATGAATTCCTAATCTTTGTCTTTTATCTCACTGGATTCGTTTTGTTTAAAATGTTTTTCATCATCCTCAGTCCTAAAAGTTGATGTAACTGAATATCTTTGGCCTGTAGAGCAAAGATGAATGATTACCTGATGAATATCTTTGGCCTGTAGTGCAAAGATGACAGGTGTTGAGATGAACATGACTACTGATGATGCAAATGAATATCTTTGGCCTGTAGTGCAAAGATGAATATTGATTCGAGATGTATATTGATTGATGTTACAGGGATAAAATATTGGTGATGAACTTTTAAACCATAGAAGATAGTAGACTTCATTCTCTACTTAACTCTTCTAATGATTTGTTATTTCCGCTGCGAATATTGATCTAAAACTTGTTGTCCATAATATTTTATCTGAACTGTTGAAGACTAACGATAATTTATTTTTCATTATCTTAGTCATAATATTCTTTACTGGGCTAGTTGAGCTCACCCTTTTCATCTGTTGTCCTCTTCAGGAAATGAGAATGTTGCGGGGACTAGTCGGGGGACAGAGTGATGGTCCGAGTTAGAGCAGTAGTAGTCCTCACTATTTCTGATAAATAGTGTGATAATAATTGTAATGAGGACTTAGTTTGAATCTTAATATTTTCTACATATTTGTACTGAGACTCACAGTTGTGTGGTCGTATTTTGCACGACCGTATGATATAAAGTTTGTATTTGAATTCTGTACCATGTATTTGGCGACTCAGAATGGGTTGGGTTGAATGGACCTATTCTGGGGGCGTCACAGTTGGTATCAGAGCTTAGGGATATGATCTCTGGCGGAGATCGGGGAATAGAACTAGGAGGGGAGAGACGAGTAAATCCTTCGCTAGTGTGTCCTACCTAAGCTTATGTGGTATTTAATTGGTCAGTCGGAGCATAGGGTTAATATGTGATATGTTGACTTGTTTAATTAACCCTTGTTTTATGGAAGTATTTGAGAATGGCAGCTGAGAACGTTAACAACGAAGTGAATGAGACCGTGGAGACACCTTTAATCGTTAACCAGGAGAACGTGCAACAAGAGGGCAATGTTCATCCTGAAAATAACGCTGGTCAGACGATAAACGATGAGATGTTTAGAAGTTTTTTGCAGTTCATGCAAAATCAGACGAGGGAGACTCGTGTGCAACATACAGGTGGAGATAATAACAACACGAGAGCTGTCACTGCTAAGCAGTTCAAAGAATTGGGACCACCAGAGTTTCTGGGAAAGCCGGATCCGATCAAAGCGGAGACGTGGATTAAACAAATTACCAAGATATTTGATGTCTTGGGATGTACAGAGGAACAGAAGGTTCCATTCGCCACGTTTATGTTCCGTGGAGAGGCAGATTACTGGTGGGAATCCGTGAAGCGTACCCAGCCTGCCGCACTCCAGATGTCTTGGGAAGCGTTCTAGAAACTGTTTAATGACAAGTACTTTCCTGAAAGTATTCGTCATATGAAGGAAGTAGAGTTTATCAGACTCGAGCAAAACAACATGACGGTATCCCAGTACGAGGCTAAGTTCGCGGAGCTGTCCAGGTTTGCACCTCATTTGGTGGAGAATGAGGAACGTATGACGCGGATGTTTCTAAGAGGTTTGAAACCCGAAATACGTCAATACCTCATTTCTCATAAGTTTTCTTTATATTCGGATGTAGTAAACAGGGCCCAGTTATTGGAACGAGATAATGATTATGTTCAACCAAGGGACCACAACCAAGGTCGTACTGGTGGCAGTAGTCATCGGAGCAATGACAACCAGCGAGGAGGAAAGTATGACAGAAGCGGTAACCACTCCGGTGGTTATCGTGGCCATGATAGTAGAAGAAGCGAATCGGGAGGAGATTTCAAAAAGAGAAGGTATAACAATGAGAACGCGAAGATGTCAACATCAGCACCAGCATCAACTGTTTCGAGGGGAGGAGAACGACCACCGGTCGTATGCTTTAAATGCGGGAAAGAGGGACATATCAGCCCAAACTGCCCACAACAGTTCAAAGGATGCTATAACTGTGGAAAGGAAGGACATATAGCTCGAGATTGTCCTGTTGCGAAACCAAGTTCAGCGGGGGTGGTGATTCCAAAGGCGGTTGCAGACAAGTCAAAGTCGGTGATTCCTGGAAGAGCGTTTGTCGTTACAGCCCAAAACGCGAGGAATCCACACGAGGTGATTACGGGTAAGCTGATCATAAACTCTTGCGAAGTTTATACCTTGTTAGATACCGGTGCTACCCATTCCTTTATTTCACCTGCTTGTGCTCAACGTTTGAACTTGACTTCTGATAAATTAGACTTTGACTTATCTGTTGAAACTCCGTTAGGAGAAACCTTTGTTACATCTACAGTTTACAAATCTTGCTTGATTCAGATTGGTACCCTTACCTTACCTGTTGATCTTATATCTTTGAAAATACTTGCATTTGACGTGATTTTAGGAATTGACTGGTTAACCACTTACCATGCCAAAATTGATTGTTTTCGTAAGGTTGTTAGTTTTCATATTCCTAATCAACCTGTTGTGCGAATCCAAATCACCAAACCACTAAAATCAGTCAATATCATTTCAAGTCATAAAGCTATTCGTTTATTGAAAAACGGATGTCAAGCTTTCTTAGCTCATGTCACTGATCTAAATCAGAATACATCAGATTTGAATGATATTTCCGTTGTTAATGAGTTTCCTAATGTATTTCCCGAAGAACTTCCCGGTCTACCCCCAGAACGTGAAGTTGAATTCTTTATTGACCTTGAGCCCGGTACAAAGCCCATTTCTAAAGCCCCATATCGAATGGCTCCTATTGAACTTCAGGAGTTAAAGGTCCAATTACAAGAGTTGTTAGACATCGGTTTTATTCGTCCTAGTACGTCTCCTTGGGGTGCTCCTGTTTTATTCGTAAAGAAGAAAGACGGGAGTATGCGACTTTGCATTGACTATCGGGAGTTGAACCATGTCACCATCAAGAATAGGTATCCGTTACCTCGTATTGATGACCTGTTCGACCAGTTGCAAGGAGCGCAATTTTTTTCAAAGATCGATCTTCGTTCTGGATATCATCAGTTGAAGATTAAAACTGAGGATATTCCAAAGACTGCTTTCAGAACACGGTACGGGCATTATGAGTTCTTAGTCATGTCTTTTGGATTGACTAATGCTCCTGCTGCTTTCATGGATATGATGAACCGTGTATGTAAGGAGTATTTAGATCAATTCGTTGTTGTCTTTATTGATGACATTCTCATCTATTCTAAAAGCCGTGAAGATCATGAACACCACTTGAAGCTGGTACTTCAAAAGCTTCGTGAGAACAAGCTATACGTCAAGTTAAAGAAATGCGAGTTCTGGCTTGAGGAAGAGCATTCCTTGGGCACGTGGTATCGAAACATGGAGTATCTGTTGACCCGGCGAAGATTGAAGCAATACAAAGCTGGGAGCAACCTAAGTCGGTGACCGAAGTACGAAGCTTTCTGGGCTTAGCTGGTTATTATCGGAGGTTCGTAGAGGGATTTTCTCGAATCGCTACTCCATTAACACAGTTGACTCGGAAAGATACGAAATTCGTTTGGAGAGAAGAATGCGAGAAGAGCTTCCAAGAGCTCAAGAGGAGACTTATTTCGGCACCTGTTCTGACAATACCATCTGGTTCGGATGGATTTGTTATCTACAGCGATGCTTCAGGCAAAGGGTTAGGATGTGTTCTCATGCAACATGGGAAAGTCATAGCCTATGCCTCGCGACAACTCAAAGAATATGAGAGGAATTATCCTACTCATGATCTAGAGTTGGCAGCAGTCGTTTTCGCGTTGAAGATCTGGAGACATTACTTGTACGGAGAGAAAGTGGAGATTTATACAGATCATAAGAGCCTTAAATATTTCTTCACTCAGAAGGAACTCAACATGCGGCAACGACGTTGGCTTGAGCTGTTGAAAGATTACGATCATACCATCCAATACCATCCTGGAAAAGCGAACGTGGTAGCTGACGCGTTGAGTAGAAGATCATATGTGGGAACGAGTGCGATGATGTCAAGTATACGTGTAGAACCAGCTTTGCTTGATAAAGTTAAAGCTGCTCAAGCTACAGATGCGGAGCTGATGAAGATGAAGAAGAAGGTGCAAGAAGGTGCAAGAAGGTGCAATTCCAGAAGCAAGAATCGATGAAGAGGGAATACTTCGAGTCAACTCCAGACTTTGTGTTCCTAACGATTCTGACTTGAAGTATAGAATCATGATGGAGGCACACAACACACCGTTTGCGATCCATCCTGGGAGTACTAAAATGTATCGTGATCTTCGACATACATTTTGGTGGAGCAATATGAAGAGAGAGATCGCGGAGTTCATCTCTAGATGTTTAACTTGTCAACGTGTAAAGGCGGAGCATCAAGTACCGAAGGGTCCATTGCAACCACTAGAGATTCCGAAATGGAAGTGGGAACACATTACGATGGATTTCGTTACGGGTCTTCCCAAGGTTTCTCAAGGCTTAGATGCGATTTGGGTTATTGTTGATAGATTAACCAAGTCTGCTCATTTCTTGCCGATACGAGAGACTTATTCCCTTGAACGTCTTGCTCATATGTACGTGAATGAGATTGTGAGATTGCATGGCATGCCAGTATCCATAGTTTCGGATCGTGATCCCAGATTTACTTCACGATTTTGGATCAGTTTGCAGAAAGCTATGGGTACGGATTTACGATTCAGTTCGGCTTATCATCCTCAAACAGACGGACAATCGGAAAGGACTATCCAAACTCTTGAAGATCTATTGAGACTCTGTGTTCTAGACTTCAAAGGGAGTTGGGATAAGTATTTACCATTGGTGGAATTCTCCTACAACAACAGTTATCAGGCAAGTATAGGCGTAGCTCCATTCGAAGCGTTGTATGGGAGAAAGTGTCGTTCTCCAGTATGTTGGGATGAGGTGGGTGAAGCAACATTGTTGGGACCAGAGTTAGTACGTATGACTACAGAAAAGATCCAAATAATCCGACAACGTATACAGACGGCACAGGATCGACAAAAGAGTTATGCAGATCTTCATCGAAAAGACGTGGAATTTAATGTTGGGGACCATGTGTTACTACGTATTGCTCCGTGGAAAGGAGTTACGAGGTTCGGGAAGAGAGGAAAGCTCAATCCACGATTCATTGGTCCATTTGAGATTCTTGACCGAATAGGAAATGTGGCTTATAGACTCGCTTTACCTCCAAGCATGTCTCGTGTTCATAACGTGTTTCACATATCCGTGTTACGTAAATATGTGAAGGATCCAAACCGCATTATTGAGTTAGAACCAGACGAGATAGCTGAAGATTTAACGTACGAGGAGGTACCTGTCAAGATCTTGGATAGGAAGGAGCATGTCCTACGCTCGAAAATTATACCTCAAGTTAAAGTTTTGTGGAGAAACCATGCAATTGAGGAAATGACCTGGGAGTTGGAATCGGAAATGAAAGCGAGGTATCCTCACCTTTTCGACATACCAGGTACGTACGTCAATTTCGAGGACGAAATTTCATAAGGAGGGGAGGTTGTAAGACCCCAACTTTTATGAATAAAGATTTAATTTTCTTTATATATTATTTCGAAATAGTAAGGTGTTGACTTGATAAATATGAAAGTTATGGGTGAAATGTGCAAATATTTTTAAAATGAGCAAGTGGTTATAAAATATTCTTGTTGTCGGGAAATATTCGTTTGGTCGTGGAATATTCTTGTTGTCGGGGAATATTCGTACGACGGCGCAGTTATTTGTGGACCCCACAACGGAATAACTGTCGGATATAGAAAGCGACAGAAATAACTTTTTACAAGATAACGGCGTAGTTGTTACCGTTAGTACTGTTGAAATACCCGGTGGTTAAAATACAGTACGCGGTGGTGCGCAGTAGCACACGGTATTGCACAGTATTTCGAATTATTGAGTCTTACGTGAGAAGGAACCTACTCAATTATTGTTACAGTATTTACTGTTCAATATTTTATATTATTGACTCAATAATTGCTACGTTGATATTTTATATTATTGACTCAATAATTGCTGCATTGATATTTTATTGACTCAATAATTGCTACGTTGCTATTTTTTTTTATTATTGATTCAATAATGGCTACAGTTGATATTTTGTAGTATTGATTCAATAATTGTCGTTGCACAGTATTTCACGTTATCAACTCAATAATTCATATTATTTGAATAATATTATTAGATAGCATTATTGACAATGTCTAAGGAAGTTCTGTCTAGGAGGGGTTATTTAATTGCGCGCCAGTAAGGAGAAGTCCTTATCGGAAGGCCCCCTCTGTCCTGGGAACGACCTGGTTGTCAATATTGTAGTTCTATAATATTATTTGTGAATAATTAATTATTGATTTATATGATAAGGAAATATTTATTTTGTTGATATAAAAGAAGGAATTTGTGCTGATGTGTTTTTATCAGTATTTTGGTGTGAAAAATCATCCGTTTATGGATTTCGGATAATTTATGTTGGGAATTTGGAAAAAATTTCTTCTGCAAAGTTGTAGAGAATTAAATTTCCTATAGAAGGACACATCATTTGTATTTTTCTGACAAAGGGGCTATTTATTATGAATTATTGAAGTTTCGAAAAATAAATATTATTTTATAAATGGTGGGCCCCACTTTTGTTGTTTTGTTGAAAAAAATCAGATGTTTGAAGCAGCCGGCGGCTGGAGAAGTTTTGTAAAAATAATATTATTTTATTATTTTAGTCTCCTTTGGCATCCTAAGCTTTTCCTATAAATAGGGTGCTTAGGTTAGAATTGAAAATCACACCAGAATTCGAAGTTTTCTCTCTCTATAATATCGAGCGTATTTTTGTGAGTATTTCTATACTTTGAGTATTAGTATTCAGCGCAAGTTTCCGTCAATATTATATCCGATATTCCAGTCAGAGGTACTATCTTTTTGAGGTAAGGGATGTTATTTTCTTTCGTAAATGATGTTATTCTTTTCAATATCATTATACAGAAATATTGTCATGAATTTTGTTATGAAATTCTTATTTTTCCCGTCGGGGTTACTATTCACGTATACGGCACTATTCACGTATACGGCACTATTCACGAGAAAATTTATTTTTCTTCTAATTGTCCAAATTGTCTGTTAAGGTTACTATCTTTGATTGTATCCAAGTTTTGGGCTTTATTCTTGAATTTTGCTTCACAAGGTATTATTATGGATTATTCTTGAATTTGGATAAACTAAATGACGAATCCCTAATCTTTGTCTTTTATCTCACTGGATTCGTTTTGTTTAAAATGTTTTTCATCATCCTCAGTCCTAAAAGTTGATGTAACTGAATATCTTTGGCCTGTAGAGCAAAGATGAATGATTACCTGATGAATATCTTTGGCCTGTAGTGCAAAGATGACAGGTGTTGAGATGAACATGACTACTGATGATGCAAATGAATATCTTTGGCCTGTAGTGCAAAGATGAATATTGATTCGAGATGTATATTGATTGATGTTACAGGGATAAAATATTGGTGATGGACTTTTAAACCATAGAAGATAGTAGACTTCATTCTCTACTTAACTCTTCTAATGATTTGTTATTTCCGCTGCGAATATTGATCTAAAACTTGTTGTCCATAATATTTTATCTGAACTGTTGAAGACTAACGATAATTTATTTTTCATTATCTTAGTCATAATATTCTTTACTGGGCTAGTTGAGCTCACCCTTTTCATCTGTTGTCCTCTTCAGGAAATGAGAATGTTGCGGGGACTAGTCGGGGGACAGAGTGATGGTCCGAGTTAGAGCAGTAGTAGTCCTCACTATTTCTGATAAATAGTGTGATAATAATTGTAATGAGGACTTAGTTTGAATCTTAATATTTTCTACATATTTGTACTGAGACTCACAGTTGTGTGGTCGTATTTTGCACGACCGTATGATATAAAGTTTGTATTTGAATTCTGTACCATGTATTTGGCGACTCAGAATGGGTTGGGTTGAATGGACCTATTCTGGGGGCGTTACATAAACTATCATCAGGGTAGGCATCGGAAGCATCCCTTAAGGAAACTGAGTAATCGATAAGTATCCCCAGCAGATGAACCTTTAAAATGTGCAACAGAAACCGGCCGAAGTGAAATCAAAATTACAAAGAATACTGCCAGACAGGGAAGCCATTGATCTCAAACTAAGGTAGCTTCAATGGTATCATCCCTAGCTAAATCAATAAAGCTATTGCAGAGGACGTCATCCCCAGCAGAGCAAGACAAGAACAATCTGCGATAGCTCATCTCTGACAAGCACATCAGTGGTTCCACCATCAGTGATCGTCTGATTATGTCCACCCTAGGCTATCATGAATGACGTCATCCCCAGTAGAAAGTGACGAAAATAGTTAGCAGTAGCCTAGTATTGACATCCCCAGCAGAAATGTAGAAAACATTTCAGTATATTATCATCAAAACAAACATCGACAACACCGATGGGAATCAAACCACTGGTCTCAGCCCTAACACCAACACCAATTAAGGTAAACAATTTGCGATGCGAAGTGCAACCTGCGATCTGCGAAAACATTTTAACATTCAATGCTTTGCATCATTGATATCTTTGCATTTCAAGTGTCTAGCAATCTTTATCCTACTCATTCCATTACATTGCATGAGCATGATAAAGAGGGGCATCTTTAGACACTCGAAATTTCTTGTCCCTGTTACTAACATTGTAAGACCAAACCTGAAGCTCCACAACATCTCCAGAAGATAACCTGGAATGACCAAGTCAACTTCAGAGATTACACTGAGGGTAGATAGACTCGAATGGGATCCAAGTCTTGGAAACAACTCCTGGAAGTCAACCAAAGGCCATGTCGACACTAAGGGCAACCCCGGGAGGGGAAAAACGATCATTTTACCAATCCTAAGCCGATTCGGTGAAACTCAAACTAAATTGATGCCACCAAGGTCAGAACAAACCATAACGACGATCCCGAGTGCAAACAGCACAAGACAGCTCAACAAACAAACTACAGGGAATCGAAGACCTGGTTATGAACCCATAGATATTCCCACATACTACCAATATCAGAAAATAACCGGTAGATTCTGACGTTTAAAGCCTACGATTTGGTAAAAGCCCGTTTAGTAGTACATTGTAAGTATTTCTACGATCAGAAAGTTAATACTACTTATTTGCACTGTTTTGCACTTGCATATCAAATTTTGTTTTCTAAAAATGCCCGGAACTTAGTTCCGTGGCCGTTTTCGTCAAAATTTGGTATATTTTTGTACATAACTGTGTTTTTTCGCATTTCTACAACTCGGATTGACGATCCGTCAGCTCTAACAGCTTCAGTGCACTAGCATCTTCGCTTTAAGCAACTTCGCCGGACTGAGTTATCTTCCCAGTCCAGTTTTGGCTTTTTTGTGTTTATTCAACTGTATATATACTAACTTTTCAATTCTGTCAAGCCCGGATGTCAAATTCGAGGTAGTTTACTACTTTTATATTTATGCTTATATAAGCAACCTTCACCACCACTGGGTTCTCTTCCCAGTCTTGGTTGACTATATTTCTATCAATATATATATATATATATATATATATATATATATATATATATTTCAGTCCGGCCTGGATTATTTTGTGGCCTTTATACTGTTTTTACACACCTCACCATTACTGGGTTCTCTTCCCAGTCCTTGGTTGACTACTTTTATGTACATTTACATTTCTGTTAGGCCTGGATTATTCTGTGGCTTTTTTACTATTTTTATATATAAATATGCATATATAAGCAGCCTTCACCACCACTGGATTCTTTTTCCAGTCTTGGTTGACTATGTTTCTGTCAATATATAAATATATATATATATATATATATATATATATATATTCAATTATAGTCCGGGCACCAGCGTGAAAACCCATCGCCCTTTACAGCTTTTATATATATAACTGTGTATATATATTGCTTTACTCGCTTTTATTAAACTGCTACTTTAAACATTCATTTGATATGAATTGGCACTGACATATCTGCGAGCGGACTAGATTTATTTAAATCTTGCCAACTCTAGCTTTCAAAAGGTTCAAAACATGTCCAGACTGAACCGGGAAGCTAGAATGGCTGAGATTTCCTTAAATCTAGCTTTCTTTCTAGTTTCAGTTATAAAAGCAACCTCGCGTTCCTTAGATCGCTTTCTAGTGGGAACGAGACGCTTCGGCCGGATTTACTGAATGAATCCTCGGTATTAGCAATTTTGGGATATATATTTATTTCTTTGCAAATTTGAACTGTGCAGGTTTATTGGCTACTCATATGTGAGCCTAAGAATCGTGGGATATCAAATCGATCAGAATCTGATTCCCACGATGGACAAACTCCGCTTTACAGATGTACCCTGCCAATTTTTCTGTAAAATGTACATACAACGGACCTTAAAAAGGTTATCTGGATTTAAGGTCTCAACATAATAAAAATATGGTTTGTAGTGTCAGAGTCCCTCCGATGGCTATCATGCCCATGAGGAGACCGACATTTGTATATATTCTGTTGTCGAGGATGCTTCGCACAATCACCATTCAAACTGTGCCTTAAGGCTTAAAGGATAAAAAATGGAAGTATCAACAGGCTTCAATTCCTATGTTAGCGTAAGGGTTTGATAACTAACTTTCAAAACATCATTTTCAATCCAATCAAAAGAAAAGCTTTTGCAAATCAAATCAAACACTTTTGCAAATCAAATCAAAGACTTTTTGCAAATCAAGTCAAACCCTTCGTATATAGGTTCAACAAAGCAAAGCATTACTTTCAATCAATCAAACATAGGCCCAATTTTCAAACAGCATTCACACACGCATTTCAGTTTTAAGGGAAATATTGAAAAGATGTGGTACCGTGTTTACACGGGAGTCGTGGGGTGCCTAACACCTTCCCCACACTTAATCAAGCCCCCGGCCTCAAAACTTTGGTTTCAAAGATCAAGTTTCGACAGTATCCAGCAATTGGGTCTCTTTCAAATAAAACTCGGTTGAGTCGGTACAACCATTTTCAAATCTACTAACTGGCGACTCTGTAAAACGTTCAAATCGTCGACATGATACATGTTGACCTTTTTCCTAAAAAACCCTTCAAAACCTTTTTCCTAAATAAAAAGAGTGAGGGTAGAGATAACTTAGGAAGAGATGAAAGATCCGGGTTGTGACCAGACCCGCGGATTTTTTAACTAACGTCGATAACTGGTGTTCGGTAAAGCTTGTCACTTACTGGTTGAACTAGAACACAAGGCTTATTGGGCAATAAAGAAATTAAATCTGGATCTCGAAGCAACCGGTGAAAAGCGACTCTTGCAACTAAATGAATTGGATGAGTTCCGTGTGCAAGCGTATGAGAACGCCAAGATTTACAAGGAAAAGACCAAGAGATAGCACGATAAGCGAAATGTCCAACGAACCTTTGAACTGGGTCAATCAGTACTCCTCTTCAATTCTCGCCTCAAACACTTCCCGGGTAAATTAAAATCAAGATGGTCTGGACCATTCACGATCACAAAGGTTTTTCCATATGGAGCAATAGAAGTGCAGTAATTGAATAGTTAACAGTCATTCAAAGTTAATGGACAAAGACTTAAGCACTATCTGGGTGGAGAGTTGGATCGCGAACAAACCTCAATCATTCTCATGGATCAAAACTGAGCCAAGAAATCAAGTCGGGCTGACAACTCTAAACCAAGCGCTTATTGGGAGGCAACCCAATTTCTATTTCTTTCTTTCTTTAGTTCATTTTTCTCTAAGTTCATTTAGTTCAATTTTGGGTTGTTCTAGTAGGAAATTTTGGAGGATAATGAAGTATTTGTTTAATGCAGGAGGTAGCCCCAAAGAAAGTAGTCGGAAAGATAAGCTATTCAAGGAAGTAATCAAGAAACAAAGTATTCCACAAATCACACAAGCGCGGACCGCGCCGTAAAAACAAAGCCCAAAGCACCGAGCGCGCTACCCCACCAGCACATTAATTGAAAATTTCCCAGTCAAACGCGGGGTGCGCCTCTCAAGGAGCGAAGCACATAGCACATGCAGGGATCCACATCAGTCAGGGCGGGGCGCGCCGCTACATAGGAAAATCGGGCGCGGGCAGCGCTAGTCGGCGGAATTTGGTTTAAACTAAGGTCTTCAACCCTATTTTCGTGCCCATCTCCTATTCCAATTCAACATCAACTTCGCTCTTTCCTTCACCCATAGCAAATCGAGTTCTAAACACTCCACGCCCCAATCAAACTCAAATACACACCATAATCTCCCATCTACATCACCGAATCCACACCTTTCCAATTACACTAACCATTCACTCATACTCAGAAATTCACAGTCTCTAATGGCACAATTATAATCTCTGCATCTACAGTTCGAGAAGGAGGCTCCATCTACATCATTAAGGTACAGAGGTTACTTTAGATTGCAATTGTATGTGATAATCTGAATTGGGAATTGGGTCATAATTGTCATTGAGTATATTGATTTGATATATTATTGAGAATACCTGGGTTACTGATGACCCAGGATTGATTATTGATTTTTCATACATTTGGGGATATTAGCTTGATAGAAAAGGCCTAGGTTTGGGAAAAATTGGTTGTGCCCACTACATGTTTGACAAAACGCTTGAACCAACTACTTTAGTTTTTGGGGCACAACTAGGCAGTATACTAAAACCATGGCATCTAAGAGACAAAGAGCTTCTAGTTCCAGTGCCAGGAAAAAATTTGATGAGTCCAGGTTTCTCAGCGAGGCCGCCGAAACAAGGTTCAATACTGTGCTCGATAAAAAGACTTTGGTTTTGGAAAGAGGGTTGAAGCCTAACGCGAACTTGGATGGCGACATGACATTAATGATTGTTGAACGTAACTGGTTTCAATTGGTAGAGCAACAACAACCAGCCGTGCTTTCTATAGTCAAGGAATTCTATGCCAATGCCATTGAGCATGTGGGGCGAGTTGTGATGGTTAGGGGCAAACCTGTTTCATTTTATGCCACATCCATTAATGGCTATTTTGGATTGGAAACACCTATGGGGAGCCGATATGAAGACCACCTCCCAGACTTGGATGAGATTATAGTTTGTCTATGCAAGCCGGGTATGCAGTGGGTAACCAAGGCTGGGACAGACATAAAAATCACTTTTCCACATTCAGCTCTTAGCAAATATGGTAAAGCATGGTACGCGTTCCTATGTGCAAAACTTATGCCCACACGCCATCAGAATGACATAACTAAGGAATGGGCACGCTTTCTGTATGGCATTGTTCATCATTGGTTCAATAGATATAATGTCGTCGAGATACTGCAGGTTGACATGGGCTTATGCATTCAGGAATCTATTGACCGATTATTGAGAGGGGGCACCATCGACGGCTTACTACACGGGTTTCTTATCACTGACTTATATCGTAAGGCCGGGGTGCAGTGGCATTCTACGGAGTCGGTTCAGCTACTCACGACTGTGATTGATCATCCAACTATTGAGAAATACCGAGCATGGAAGGGAGCACAATCACACCCCTGGGGAGCGGGATACATAATGATCCGACCTCCATCGCCGCCAGTAACGGATGCACCAATGACCGAAGAGGCAGAAGCGGAGTCGTCTACTTCTTTTCAGAGACAGGTTCATCGACAAAATTTACGGCTTGCTCAACGCCAGGCAACAATGCATGACTACAACGTTGGAGCATTCACAGCACTGGCGGATGCTTTCTCCCAGTTCAGTCCCAATTATGAGCCAATCCAGATGCCCATTCCACCAGTTCTGCCTACATGCCCCCTTCGAACGATGAAGGTCCCCACGACAAGCTTTGACTCGTCTCTCAGGGAAGTCTTCGTGCTTAATTTCTTTTCTTTTCATATAATGAGGACATTACTTATGATAAGTTTGGGGGGTAGTTTAGTAGCTTGTCTCTATTAATTCATAGTATGTGATTGCATAGTAGGATGCATGCGTAGTCGTTAAGTTGCATATAGTTTCATTTTGCATTTAAAAAAAATGCATTCACGTAGGATTTTTGTTAGTAGAAGCATGCATATAACATCTTGCATTGAAATTGAGCATGTATGCCTTGGTAATTTAGGTAAGGGCTGATGATGAGACTGGTTTACCCATTATATGTTTAAATTGACTATCATGTGCGGGTTAATTTTGAACATAAGAACCTCATAGCGTAGTTCTGGCCTTCTTCCAATCTCAAGCACACCGACTGATTATCAGTAGCGAGTAGGAACTCTTATGTAAGATAAACCATGGGCATTCACTTGATCACAATTTAAAATTAAGCATGCTTATACATAAGTTTGGGGAAATCTTGGCTCAAAATAAAAAAAAAAGATAAAATAAAAACAAGAAAAATCATAAAAAGAGTTACTTATGGAATAAAAACTGATTTAGTTCAACTTCGTGGCCTTTGTTACTCAGACAAGTAAACCCTAGGGGATGTCTCTACACCTAGCGCTCTAAAGCCTTCGGGTTTGGGAGTCGTTAATCAAAAGTCCGTTAAATGGGTAATATTGAAGAGCCTAAGGGAGTTGGTGTTGGGTTTGTACGAAATCGTGACGCAATCAAATTGCAAAAATTAGCGGAAGCATGGTATATCAGAGTTTAAAAAAATTTCTACAAAACCATTATCCGGATCATCCTTTATGCAAATTATTAATTTAAAACAATAAATAAGAAGTTATGGAATCATACCCTTGTAGAACGAAGCTTCCACAGGTACTAGTTCAACTCCTTGTTCTTCGTGATCTCCTTGAATTTCCGGATTAGATTCCTTCCTTTGATCAACGTTAGCCACCCAAGTGTTTGGCCTCTAGAGGTGATCCACCAAGGAAGATGAATTATCAAGAAGGAGGGTGGTTGGCTTAGTTTTCTATCCTCTATAGAAAAGGAGTACTCTCCAACAATTGGAATTGCATCATCTAATATCTATTATAAGACTCCTCTTATATAGATATTAGTCAACCCTTCTAATCCTATTAGACATGAGATTTCTTTTAATTAATTAAACTCCTTTAATTAATTTAGGCTTCCCACCACATGGGAATAATTAATTAAATTCATTTAATTAATTTGTCTCCTAATCTTATTAGGAATAAATGAGAGTACTAAATATTAAATTAATTACTAAACTCCTTTAGAAATTAAAATAATATTAATTGTAATAATATTAATAAGACTCCTCTTATTAATTTATATTTAATATTTCCAAAATATTAAATAATAAACATTAAGCTATTTAATTTATTCTATCACCATAGATTAAATTAATTATACTTAATGCATTATTACGATTATGCCATTACCTTCTTAAATAATTATTCTTCCTTTTATGGTGTGACCCTTTAGGTTCTCCATATTAAATCGGTTGTGAATAAATCAATTAAAATAATTTTAATCTTATTTAAATAAATAAATTAAACTAATAATCTATTTAAATAAATAATATTTATTCTACAATAGGGATAAGCCTCCCTAACGATCAACGACTTTTCAGATAATACAGATTTCAACATTAATCATAAAAGAACCTGTGAGTTAATAGTTACCATACAATTCAATCCTTCCACCATACAATATCCTAATTAAATATAAGACATGGATTTACTGTCAAGTCTTATTTTATTTAATTATATGTATTTCGATTAGAAAATGCACAACTCCAAATAATGCAAATTAAAAACTCCTTTCTAATTTCATTTCACCTTGGCCAAGGATTCCTGGGTTGTCATTTAACGAATCACATAGGACATATCTCCTCTTTTACTAGAGGTGGTAGATTCTTTATTGATCATTCATTATCTCCATATGTAACTCATTATACCCAAGCATACCCTATATATGCCTTAAAAGGTCTTAAGGAATAAGTCAAAGTATAATTTGTTACATACAAGATACTATGATGATCTCAAGTCCAAGGATCACTTGTACTACTATCACATTAGGAATTCCTATTGACATGCGAGTAAAACTCCATTAGGTATTCCATAGCGAATCACGTTCAGTGAACTTATTCTCCAATAAGCACCTACATACTTGCTTTAGTGTCTCCACACAAATGATCATGAGATCAATCATCCTCATCCAATGAGCAAGCAACATATGTACCAATCTATCCGGATTTACTAATTCCCTTTTTAGTAATCCCACGATTGGGAACTATTTAAGTTTTAAAACTTTCTAAGAATTTAGATCTCATTAGCATGATCATCATCATGATTCTAAAAGCATTGCTTAAAACTATGGGTTATTTACATATTATAAAAACAGCAATCATGTAGATAATTAAATGCCTTTAATAAATGAATATTTCATTAATAAATAAATAAGATTGTTTACAAAGTACGTGCTTTATCATCATACATGATTGGCTTGTATGCACACTACTATCAGTTGGACATTACACAAGTCAGACTTCAGAAATAACTAGGGGGATGGAGCATTAAAATGCACCCGCCATGCATGAGACCTTAATTCTATTGATTAATATCTTAATTTCCCTAGTACTTATGTGGATGCCATGTTTGGTTGCAAATTTGTTTGAAGGGTGATCATGTGCCTGAATTTGATTACATAACTAATTGACACTGCTGAAACGATGTTGGACACACACACACACAGAAAGAGGCTAGAGTTATATTTGTGAGGTAAGAATGTGAGAAGTTAAGAAGATACATGATGTAATATTGACTGCAAGTTGGGTGTTTATCTTTGAGGCATATGCATTATCCAGCTACCATGGTTGTTGCTCGATCTCTGTAGTTGCATTCATTTTGATTAGGTTGTTTAATTTAGTTGAGTCTGCTTGAGGACAAACAAGGATTTAAGTTTGGGGGAATTTGATGAGTAGGTTAAAGACCTACGATTTGATTCCTTTTAGCTTGCTTTATTGTGAGTTTTTGGGTATTATTAATGTTATTTATGTTGTTTTTATGTTACTTCGCAGAAGAAAGGGATGGATAGGGCAAATAATTGGAATTTGGGAAAGAAGCTGAGAAGAATTGCACAAGCTTTCCATGTGGCGCGGGGTGCGCTGGAATTGACTTAGAAAGGGCGCGTGGCGCGCTTAGCTGCCTTCATGGCAAGCGCAACGCGCGCCGGTTTAGGAAGTAAGCGGGCGCGGGCCGCGCCAGTCTAACAGGATTTGTGCATATTTATTTCTATAAATGCCAAAGTTGACTCAAATAAGGATTTATATTTACCATATGTAACAGGGTTTTGCTAGGACTATAAAGACTAACTGTTTACTTAGTTTTAGACATCTTTTGACTGACAATTATTGGGGGCTATTCTTTTGGAGTTTTTGGATATTGCATTGGAGACTTCGTGAGACAGACTTTGGATTGAAGATTGAAGATCATCGATAGAGTTTTTCCTTCTGCCTCTTAATTTAATCTTTGTATCATGATGTTTATCAATTATTTTCTTTTTTTTCCTAGTTTGATAATGAACTAAACTTCTATTAGAAGTACAATTGAACCTTTTACAAAGCTTTAATTTAATTGCTATTATTTTCACTTGATAATTCTTTTGAATTGATTGTTATATTTTGTGCATAATTCAATGGATGTTTGGCCAACAATTAATATTATAGCTTTGATTGAATTGAAAGAGGATATCTTATATTAGAACTGAATATAACAACGCATGACTTTGTTAATTCTTGTTTAGAATAACATAACAGTGTATGAGACGAAAGTACTTATATATCATGCGCAACTGTGATATGGGTGTGAACTTAGTGAATCTATTTTAAGTATTTTGCACGAAAGTAGTAAAATAACTGAAATAGGTATTTTTGGCTAATCATTGAAAGGTGTTAGTAAATTGTGGAGTAAACCTAATTGTCAATTCGTTGGAATAAATCAATTAGAAATAAGGTAAGGGAGTTATTGTGGAGTAATTGGGAAAATTGTATTCATATGCTTTAATTATCTGGTAATCATTATTTGTCAGTTTAATTGAATCATAATTACTTTTTATTTGGTTAATTCTCAAAAATCAATTGGCGTGACTGTTTAAATAGGCTAAATTAGCAGAAATTGGATAATTGAAATAGTTGTTTGTTAACTGTTCCCTATGGGTTCAACACTTTTCTTACTACTTTATTACTTGATTGACCATGTGCACTTGTGCGTTTTTGTCATTATATAAAATGGACAACAAAAATATAAGTAAATATTAACAAATAAGTGAGATAATAGTAAAAAAAATTATATATATATATATATATATACATACATAATGTAGTTAGATAATACTATAATGTTTAATAAAGCAAATTGCAAAATTTTAATTTTAAATACTATATGTAAACATTATTATTTTGAGAATAGATGAAAATAATATTCATTACTAGAAAATAATTTACACTTAATAAAAAAATGTAAATCACATTTAAATGTATATATAATTATAATGAAATATCTAGCATTTCTAAATCCATACGTAATTTACAAAATCATTCTGAACTTAATGGTTTAGTAAATATATCTACAATATTTAAATCTGTATCAATGTGTTCTAGTTTAATAATGTCGTTATTTACATGATCACCTAGAAAATGATGTCTAAGACATATATGTTTGGATCTAGCATGTAACACAATATTTTTACTCAAATTAATAGCACTTGTATTATCACATAGTATTGAAAATAATTAAATTTAAAGTTATAATCAACAAGAGTTTGTTTCATCCATAATATTTGTGCACAACAACGTGCATCAACTATATATTCTGCTTTTGTGGTTGAGATAGATACTGAATTTTGTTTCTTACAAAACCAAGAAACTAGACAACGACCTAGAAACTGATAAGTGTCACTTGTACTTTTTCGATCAACATGATATCTAGTATAGTCAGAATCTGAGAAACATACAAGATCAAAAGGTTGATCTTTATGATACCATAAACCTAAGTCTGTGATTCCTTTAAGGTATCGAAATATTCTTTTAACATCAACCAAATGTGATTCTTTAGGATTTGATTAAAATCTAGCACATTTACAGACACTGAATATAGTATCAGGTCTACTAGTTGTGATATATAGAAGACTTCCAAACATTCCTCTATACTTCTTGGTGTCAACACTTTTTTCATTTTCATCAACAGTTAATTTATCAGTAGTTGACATAGGAGAATTAAGAGGTTTCACATATTCTAAGACAAATTTCTTAATCATTTCTTTACAGTATTTAGATTGAGAGATATGATTACCTTGTTCACCTTGCTTGATTTGCAATCCTAGGAAGAAATTTAATTCTCCCATCATGCTCATTTCAAATTCCCTACTCATAATTTCAGAAAAATCATTACACATAGTGATGTCAGTAAATTCAAAAATGATATCATCAACATAAATTTGAATAATAAGAATATCATCGTTTTTGTATTTAGTAAATAGAGTAGTATCGATAGTACCTCTTTTAAAATCATTTTCTAGTAAAAATTTACTTAATCGTTCATACTAAGCTCTGGGGACTGTTTTAAACCATATAGGGCTTTATGTAGTTTATAAACATATTCAGGATTGTCAATATCTTCAAAACTAGGAGGTTGTTTAACATAAACTTCCTCTTCAATAATTCCATTTAAAAAAGCAGATTTGACATCCATTTGAAATAATTTAAAATCCTTATGACATGCAAATGCTAATAACAAATGTATATACTTGATTATAACAACATGAGCATAAGTTTCATCGTAATCAATACCTTCAATTTCATTATATCCTTGTGCTACCAATCTTACCTTATTATGAATGATAGTTCTATTTTCATCCAACTTATTACGAAAAACTCATCGAGTTCCAATGATGGAAGTATCTTCGGGTTTTGGAACTAACTCCCGGACTTTATTTCTGGTGAACTTTTCAAGTTCATCTTGCATCGCCAATATCCAATTTTCATCCAATAAAGAATCTTTTATATTTTTAGGCTCGATTTGGGATAAGAAAGATAAATGACTAGCCAAATTATGTGCTTAGGATCTAGTAAGAATTCCTTTATCAATATCACCAATCACATTTTTTATAGGATGATTTTTAATGATGTGTGACTCTTTGGGTAAGTCATTTAACTGAGGATTAGGAATTTCAAGAGGGTTAAAACTTATAGGTAGAGATGTATTATCTAGTTTTGGTTCTTTCATATTTATGAGAATATCTTCAATGAAAACATCACTGCCAACTAATTCTTTATATTTAAGAGGAGGCTCAGATTCATCAAAAGTTACATTCATTGACTCCTCAACAACTAGATTTATTTTGTTGAAAACTATATAAGCTTTACTATTAAGAGAATATCCCAAAAAAATTCTTTCATCAGACTTGGGATCAAATTTTAACAAATGTCATTTAGTATTTAAAATAAAATATTTACTCCCAAAAACACGAAAATAATTTATTTTTGGACTTCTTTTATAATAAAGCTCATTTAATAAAACTCTGTTTAAAATATAACAGGATGTTGTCACAACTTCAGCCCAAAAGTATTTAGGAAGTCTATTTCGTTTAACATAGTATTAGTCATTTCTTGTAAAGTTTGATTTTTCCTTTCAACTACATTATTTGATTGTGGTGTATACGAAGCAAAGAAGTTATAACTTATATCGTGCTCATCACATAACATAATAAAATCAGAATTGTCAAATTCTATTCTGTGATTAGATCAGATATAAGTAATAGAGCTTCCCTATTGATTTTGAATTTTCTTACACACATCAGAGAAAGAATTTATAGCTTTATTTTTAAATTTTAGAAAATCAACCCATGCAAATATCTAATAATCATCAACCAAAATTAGAATATATACAACACCACCCATGTTATGTTTAGGAATAAGTCCAACTAAGTTCATATGTAACAATTCTAGAGATCGAGAGGTTAACACTGTGAGTTTAGGTTTATGAGATGCGTGAATTTGTTTTCATAATTCACATGTTTCACAAATACGGTCTTTTAAGAATTTTAGTTTTGGAAGACCACGAACATGTTTTTTAGATGAAATATTATTAATTAATTTCATGTTAATATGTCCTAGTCTGCGATGCCAAAGCCATGGATCATCATTTGCAGATACGAGACACATGTTATCTAAGTGAGAATATGCATCTAGGTCACATGTGTATACATTTTGATTTCTAGGACATAATAGAACTAATTTTCCAGATTGATCAAGTATTGAGCAATTATGAGGACTAAAAGATATTTTAAATCCATTGTCACATAGTTGACTGATAAATAAAAGATTATACCTGAGGCTAAAAATGCTAAAAAGCCTTTCAAATTTTATAGGCCCCACAAAAACTCCATCAATCTATGCAACAACAGAACAAGGCTTACAAGCCTTTGTAAATTTTAATCACACGACCCCACATCTTTTAATACCATTTCCACATATCCAAGCCAATTTTTGGATGAATCAAAAGCTAAAAAGCCTTTTAATTTCTTTTTCAAAAATAGCTTAAATATATCATATATTATTTGAAAAATTATTGAGGAAATATATTTTTAAGAATATGGATTCTCCTTGCCTTAGGAAATCTTACTTTGTGAATTAATCTCTTTAACACTTAATATTAAATTATCAAGGTCAAGAAAATATTAGTTCAATTTGGGATGAAAAATATTTTTGGTCAAAATAAATAAGATAATTAAAAACATTTATATCATATAAATCCTATGAAGAGGATTCTAGCCTAATTACTAATTTTATTGTTATCATCAAAATATTCCTAAAAGTTGTAGACCTAACACTTTGATTTTGTGTTATTTATTATATAATAGTTCATGACCCCGTGTGTGCACGTGTTAGAATTTTAGCCAAATTTGAAGTGGGTTTCAATAATCGTTTGAAATGAATCCACATATCAATGTGTTCTACTCCATGAGTAGATTAATATTAAGTATTTGGAAGTTCAAATCCATGGGGTAATGAATGAGAAATTAACTCTCAAAGATAACCCTTGAAAATAATAATAAATACTTGTGGTTAAGAATTAAAATTTAAATGAGTTTATATATAATTAATTTGCTCATAGGTTTGGGCCCCAAGGGGCACCCCACTTTTGTGGAGGAGAGAGTACCTTGCAAAGGCTTGGTTTGAACCCACACGCACGTTGCCCCCCTAACCTATTCCTAGGAGGGGTTAGTGACCCATCTGATGGGACACAACCATTTGAAAAGACATTGGATGCTTATGAAAAATTATGACATAACATCCATTTGGTCAAAACAACGTAGTTTTGGGCTTTGCGAGAAAGGGCGTTTTGACGTAGTATGATAATAGACAAAAATAAACAAAAATTTACCCAAAAAATATATACAATGAATTAGACCCACGACCCTCGAGCCTCTAGCCTTATGCCACAAGCCCAAGCAATCGGCTACGACGGCGCGCGTGTGGGTTCAAACCAAGCTTTAGTTAGGTCCTCTCCTTTCCACAAATGTGGGGTGCCCCTTAAGGCCTAAACCCAAAAGAAACTTTATTGTATATAAACTCATTCAAACTTTAGTTCTTAACCGATGTGGGACTTAGCTTCCCACAAATATTTATTATCATTTTCGAGGGTTATCTTTGGGAGTTAATTTCTCATTCATTATCCCATGGATTTGAGATTCCAAATACTTAATTTTAATATACTCATGGAGTAGAACACATTGATATATAGATTCATTTCAAATGATTAATGAAACCCACTTCAAATTTGGCTCAAATTTTAGCAATCCCCCACATGAATGAAATTGACCAGCCTTATGCAAATGTTATGCAAACTCTGAGAGAGAGACATAATTGGAAATCATCTGTATATATAGAGAGGTGGCTTTTGGGTTTGAATCTTCCCTTGTGAAAAATTATCGGGTTTACTAGTTGTCTAGTGAACGCGATGTCTTAAAATGTCCAACCATTGTGTAAATTGAGACAATAAAAATTCACACAGAATCTTTCCAGACATTATTTGGTTCTCATGATTTTGTTCATTTTGGCCCTGAAAATTCTGAATTTATGAGTGCTCTAGAGAAGTATAACCTTATCGTTCTCATGGAATTGTTCCAATTCACACTCACATAGGTTATTTTTAATAAGAATATTCTGTTATACCCCACTTGTTTATCAAGATTTAAAAATCATTAAAAGCATAGCTTATCCTAAAATCGATGCAGGTATCACTATCTCGTACCATAGGAATGGGCAAAAGAAATTAATTTCTTCATAGTGATTTGGTTTAATCGTTCACAATTTAGTTGTGACAACCCGAGAATTTGTAAGATTAATAAAATCTTAAATGATTAAATTAAATGTTAAAGTTTAAAACCTAGAGTGTAAATAGAGGAATGATTTAAAATTTTTAAAGAACCTATGCGGTTTGATTGTTTTATTTTAAAGTATTGTAAAGAAATTAAATGAGAATGCTAGAAATTTGGAAATTTGGAAAGAGATTATGTATAAGGGTAAATATATTATGACTCATGAGGAATATGTATATGACTAAATATATATATATATATATATATATACATATTGTAAATATGTATATATGTTTATTTGTTTTATTAAGTGAATTATAAAAAAAGCTACATAATCTAATTATATATTTGGTATGATAATTTAATAACCTAAGGGTTATAGTAATTGGAAAAAGTTAGTATCTAAAATATTATATTAGCATACTAACTTAAGAGATTTATATTTTTAACATCTCAAAGAATTATTTATTTAAACCTAATTAAAGCAAGTCTAATTAGGTTATAAAATTAAATGTTCTTGTGTAGGATCTTGAACTCTAAATGAGTAGTAAGTGAAGCCCTAATTAACTTAGTAGGGTCATATAAAATTTATGCTTTGGGCCATGTTTGTTTATTAGTTCAAACAATTTAATTAAAAGTCCAAAACCCTAGCCCAATTTCAATGGGTCTTCCAGAAGTATTTTGTAGCAAAATAAGCTATGAAAATAAATCATAAATGGATAAAAAAAATGAAGTGGGCGGCATTATGTGAAGGAGAAAGAAAAGCAAGCATGTGAGCTACTTATTAAGTTTAGCAATTGTCAAAGCAAGCTACCTACTCTCCTACCAAACTTGCTCCCTCATTATTATATTTGAAAAATATGGAAAAGCTAAGGCAAGAGACATACTTACATACCATGTAAGTATAACTAAGGCTTCTTTATGCATACCTCCACACTTTAACAAATTTTGGAGTTTGCTTTCTTTCATCTCATCTTTACTTTCACTTCTAGCTAGTTTAAGAAAAGAAAAATAGAGAGAGAAAGAAACTAAGGAGGGGGGCAAAAATATCAAGAATAAAAGAGAAGAACCCAAGATTTTATGCTCTATAAATTCATCACCTACTTTGGAAAGAAAGAAAGAAAAAGCAACAAGGAAAGGTATAAGGAAAAACTTTATGTTTTCTTTTAAGTTATTAAGTTTTATTTATGATCTTGTGATGGATCTTGGAGATTTGAGTTTTTGGTGGTTAAAATCTTGTGAAAAGGTTAGATCTTGTGTTTTATGGGTGGATCTTGTGGATCCATAGGAGTGTTGTTGAAATTATTTTGAAAAAGAAAACTTATTCAAGTTTTTTGGAAAAGTTAGTTTTAAATAAGTTATATATGTTTTTCTTATGTGAGTTCTATAATAGATCTATGGGATTTTCTTGTTTGTGGTACTAGATCCATGATTTGTGGACCAAACCCCTTTGCAATCACATGAAAATGTGAAAAAATGAACAATCCATGGATTTTGTACAAAAACACTACAACTAGAAGAAAAAAAATAGTTGACCAACAGCCCGCTCCCTAAGTTACTGTTCATGTTCCGTAAGTCGGATTCATGATCCGTCAACTTTGGGTGATAGAGCTATAAGATACGAAGATTCTCCAAGTAGAACGACTAAAAACCGATTTAAGATGAGCAAGTTATGAATTTATTAGTAAAACACCTCAAACTAGCTAAACAAACATAGACAGTCTAACTAGCAGCGATTTTTCAGGTTTGTCACTATTCTGGAAAAATTATTTGATAATTTTATAATATATTTCAGGGAGTTACGGTTCCAACGAGACCAAGTGGGCTCAAATCAGAGTTGTAGATCTCCGTTTATAAATATTTCCTTAAAAGACCTCAAAATAGAAAATATTTTCAAAACCTTGTATGGACAGTGGGTAGTGGCCTATTTTACCAGGCCTATAATTATCCAAAGTGGCTGTTTCTTAAGCCAAAAGTGTAGTTCGGGAAGTCAGCTTTCCAACTATACCAAGTGGGCCAACATCGAACTTGTAGATTTTCGTCTACGAGCGTTTTCGTGAAGGACCTCAACTTTGGAACGTATAAAGAAAAGTTAAAAAAATTAACTAAAGTTTTCACTAATTAATTATTATTGAACATATAATAATTAAGGAATGCTTAATTAAGGTTAAGTACTAAAATATGATTATTTAATTACATTAGCATTATAAAATAATTATTTATTATTTAATTAATATTAAATAATAAATGAGTATAAATGACCACTAATTGACTATTCTTTAAAGAAAAATTAAAGGTTTATAATAAGTGATTAATTTATTATTATTTAACTAATTTTAAATAATAATTAAAGGCATATAATGATGTGATTAATTGGTATTTACTTAAACATTAAATACTAAAGTATATTTAACTAGTTATTAAATACGTTAAATAATAACTAAAGGTACTTAATTAATTAATATTAAATATTAATCAAATGAAGGTATAGATTAATATTATGATAATAAATTTATTTAATAATTATATTAAAAAAATTATGTAAAAATGGTTTTAATGTTTTAAAAATCATTTAAAGGTTTTAAAAATATTTTAAAGTTATAATATATAACTTTTAATATATAGACATGAAATACATTAATATTTTAATATTAATGGCAATTATTAAAGAATGATTTTAAATGTTTTAAAAATCATTTAAAGGTAAAATTAAGATATTAAGATATTAAAAATATTCTGAGTTATAATAAATAACTTATAATATTGTGACATGTATTTCATTAATATTTGAACTTAATTAAATATTAATGATGATAGAATTATTTGGTATTTAAATTATATAAAATGATATTAATAATTGAAAAATTATTATAAATGATAATAATTAATTAAAAATTATTATGAGCTACTGAAAATTGTTATGATTAATAATTAAATTATCTAAGGTAATTGTGAAGTAGTTAAGTAGAGTTTAATTGAAAATAAACTCGATAATTATCCGATAGGGTAATCGGGACGTCGAAATAGTACCGAACTCAAATCGTACTAAAATAGTTTGACTTGATACTAAGTCTTATGTGTTTTAGTGATTGTTAGGGATATGTGTTTATGTGTTTAAGTTATATTAAGACTGTAATTAATAGTAGTATATGTAATGATATTATTCTAATTGAGAGATCGATATTATCAATACTAGGTCTTTCAGATGAAGCTAAAATAGATTGCGTAACAGTAATCGACGATTCAGGCATGTTCTCGAACTATACTTTTAATTAAGCAAGTTCTCGAACTATACTTTTAATTAAGCAAGTTCCTATAACTCTTTTATTGAGCAAGTCTCTTAACTCGAACTCGAGTTATTATTGAAAAACATGTTCGTGGTTAATCTTTATTGATTACACCACATCTTCGATTATTGATTCGCACGTTGTGCATGTTGCATATGTTCATCAGGTATGAAAGACTGATCACCTTCTTTACCATTTGGCTTAGTTAAATTGTCCATGTTCATTATTGGTCATTCATCATTATTGTCTTGATCATTCAGTTATGTAAATTGATTCATATTCTTTCACCAATATTATATTGTTGAAAGTTTGTTAGCTTATTATTCTTTTCTATCATGATGTATCTTCCTTTGTATTTAAAACTTGTTGGGTAAACTTATTGCTCACCCTTGCTATATCATGATAAACATTACAGGATTAAAGACGAAACTTCGGACACAAGCACAGGCAAAGATAAGTTCCATGATGGAATTATTATACGGTTAAAATGGTAATAGTATTGTATACAAATGACATTGTATGTCGTGTAGGATATTGAATGAAGTTATTAAGTTAAGGTTACATACCTTAGGAATTATGTGTAAAAGTTATTGTATAAACAATTTATGTTTATATCTTCCGCAATAATTATAGAAATGGCGTATCGTAACGTACCAGGTCAGAGGTTCTAGGGACCCGAATTTGGGGGCGTCACATCAGTTGTCCCTTTGAACCTAGATCTTGGGATCTCCAGCCAACTAGGTTAGGTTTCCATCACGACGATCCTTATTTATAGGCTTTAAACTCATTCTCTTTGATGTTATTTTCACTTGCTCTCTAGTCAAACCTTTAGTTAACGGATCCGCTATATTCTCTTTCGACTTTTTGTACTTAATAGACATAATGTCATTAGAGAGCAATTATTTTATGATATTATGTCTACGACGGATTTGTATAGACTTAACATTATACATATGACTGTGTGCCCTCCCAATTGCTGATTGACTATCACAATGGATACAAACAGCAGACACAAGTTAAGGCCACATAAGAATATCTTCTAAAAAGTGACAAAGCCACTCAGCTTCTTCTCCAGCCTTATCTAACGCAATAAACTCATATTTCATTATTGATCGAGCAATGCATGTTTGTTTAGAAGATTTCCATGATATTGCTCCTCCACTTAGTGTAACCACAAAGCCACTTGTGAATTTAGAGTTTTTTATAATATCTAGTTCCCATCACAATATCCTTCAAGTACTACTGGATATCTTGAGTAGTGCAATCTAAAGTTTCGAGTGTATTTTAAATACCTTAAAACTCTTATAATCGCTTTCTAGTGATCTTGTCCTGAATTGCTTGCAAATCTACTCAATTTATTGACAACATATGCTATGTCAAGACATGTACAATTCATTACGTACATAAGGTTTCCAATTATTGTGCATACTCAGGTTGTGATATCTTGTCTCCTTTTATTTTTAGGCAGGTGTAGATTTATATCTACCGGTGTTCCCACATGATTGCAATCATATTGATTGAATTTTTTGAGTATTTTCTCAATGATAGTGTGATTGAGATAACACTAACCCATCCGATGTTTTAAAAATTTTAATCCCTAATATTACATCGGCAATACCCATGTCTTTCATGTCAAACACATTATTTAACATTCTCTTAGTAGTTTTAATGATGTTATTATTACTACCCATACTGAGCATATCATCTACACAAATAAAAGTAATGATAAACCCTTTCTTAGTGTCTTTGACATATGCACATTTGTCACACTCATTTGTCTTGAAACCAGTTGACAGCATTGTACTGTCAAATTTTTCATGTCATTATTTAGGTGTTTGTTTTAATCCATAAAGGGACTTCACAAGCCAACATACTTTTTTTTCTTGTCCTGGAACAATAAACCCCTCTAGTTATTCCATGTAGATTTCTTCTTCTAAATCACCATTCAAGAAAGTTGTTTTCACATCCATTTGATATATCTCCAAATAATATATACCTGTAATGACTAGTAACATCCTAATTGAGAATATTTTTGTCACAGGAGAATAAGTATCAAAATAATCCAAACCCTCCTTTTGCCTGTATCATTTGATTACAAGTCTTGCTTTATATTTATCTATAGATCCATCTGCTTTCATTTTATTTTTGAATATCTACTTGTATCCAAAAGGGTCTGGTAGGAGATCTACTAATTCTCACGTATAATTGTGTAGTATGAATTCTACTTCACTATTTATAGTCTCTTTCTAATATGGAGTTTCGGAACTCGACACTACTTCTCTATAAGTTTGAGGCTCATTTTCTAACAAATAAGTTAGAAAATTCGGACCATAAGATTTTGATATTCTAGCATGTTTACTAAGTCTAGGTTTATCAATATATTCTAATCCATGATCACTGTCACTAATAGTGTCATAAGTTCTTTTGTTTTAACTTGTTTCCTGTTCATTAGAACTTGGCTCTTGTTCCTTTTTATTAGAAAATACTATTTCAAAAAAATCAGTATCTTTTGACTCGATAATAAAATTTTCATGTATTTCCTTTATTTTTGATTTATTAACCAAAAAACTATATGCACTGCTATTATTAACATATTCAATGAATATACAATATATTATTTTTGGTCTTATTTTTACTATTTTGGGTGGAGGAACCATTACTTTTTTAAGCACCCCCACATTTTTAGGTGTTTATAAGACGATTTTTCGTCCTTTCCATAATTCATAAGATGATGCATTAGACTTCTTTTGAGGTATTCGGTTGAGAATATTGTTTGCTAAAAGAATTGTTTCCCCCCCCCCCCCACCACACAAATTCTAAGGTAGCCCAACTTAACAATAATGCATTCATCATTTCTTTCAAAGTTATATTCTTTTTTTTAGCAACACCACTTTGTTGTGGTGAATAAGGTGACGCCCCCGAATTCGGACCGTCACTGGTCTCTCAAATTCGGTTCGCCACTTTCTCATGATAATACAATAATAACTAAAATCATACAATCACAACGGATAATCTAGAATAATATACAATGATTTATTATATTTATTCCCCAAGTCTCGCAACCTACAGTACTTAATAGATTATATAATATTATCAAATAACGACTTATTACATAATCTAACTTAAGCTTAAACATAGTTCAAAATCAGTCTTAATATATCATCATAATAGACTTAATACAACATCATAATATTTAGAACATAAAAGGGGCTAGCTAGTCGGTAGCCTTGCCCTTGCCCTTATCGACTCCCGAAGGTCCACCCTGCTCTGCCTTAACTGAAAATGTTTTTAGGAAAAGCAAGAATTAGCAACAAATTTGCTCAGCAAGTAATATAACAATAAGGGTGAATAATACAGTTCTCGAATCCCAAAAGAGTATAGCAAGATATAATAGTTTAAGGATAACAAGTGGGAGCTGTCGTTTACACTCCTAAATTAACCTCACTTTCACTTCACGAATTTAAATAATTAGCACAGTAGTAAGCAAGGATCGATCCCACAGAGAGTAAGTTTGTTTTAGATTTATTCTACTATTTTAACAGAAAATAAAGATGGGGGATTTTTGAAATTGTTTTAAACTAAGAAAAACAGAATTTAAATAAAGAGATTAACCAAATATGTAAAAATTTCAGTTCTGTAGTTCAGTTTCACCAAGCACAGCAATCAATTAATCAAGTTATTATTCTTTACCATTCAATGAAACTATTAACCCTAAATAACAATAAGCTCTGCTATCCGAAATTCTCCTTAGATATTCACTGTATGAAACAAGCTCTTCACCAGATTCAACTAGCATATAACCTAGAACAAGCTCTCTAGATTTAATATGATAGAAGCATTAAGAAATAGAGAATTAGGCTAATCCAAGCAACAAACACATAAGCTCGATTTGTTTAACTTGTTTTCTGATAATCTTAGCAATACCCAAAAGCTTGTCCACAATTAGTATCACTAATTTACTACTTGTGATGAAGACAGATATCAATTACACGTAATACCAATCTTAATCTAGCATATGATAATGATTAAATTAACTCAATTGGCCATATCAAATTAATTAGATCAATTAGCATGCAATCAATGAAAACAGATTATCAGAAGAAATTTCATACAAGAAGGAATAAATAATAATACTCAATTAATTAATTACTTGTAACAAGGTTCCACCTCCCTTTAGAACTGAATAAAGAAACTAGCCTGATATGCTCCAAGTCTGCACTTCAATGAGGTATGATAGTTGGTAGAAGATTGAATGAATAAAACCTTAACTATCATCCTCTATTTATAGTGCTAGACAAGGGCCTAAATCCTATAAGAACTAGGAATCTAAATCCTAAAAGGAATTACAATTATAACTAGTTTCCATAAAGAAATAGAATCTAATAAGGAAATAAAATCTCAGTCCAAAGCAGTCCTAATTCTAATAGTAATATCAATCCAATTCCATGTAGGAATCTCCAAATATTGAGAAAGTCAACTGCTGGTCAAACTCCTCTTCAATTCAACTTCAAATCAACTTGTTTCCATCCTTTTAGCTTTAATTCACCTGAAAATAATAAACAACTTATTAAGCTCATATACACATGAAACATGTAATAAAACCAAATGCAAATAAATAAAAAATCATGAATATTGTGTACTTATCAACAAGAATATTAACAGTTCTCAATAACAGTCGCTAAGGACAAAATAATATCAATATGATTCAATGCTAAATCAATTCAAGATTTCAAGATAATTGAATACTGAGTAGTCACTAAGGACTATGAACTTCTACTAGAATTAACAGTAATATACAGATAATCCAACAAAAGCAAGTACAACAGGTGATCAGCCTAAAGTACCCTAAGTTATGCATAACATTTAATTGTACTCATGTGCGTACGTCAGTCTCCCGACAAATTATATTTTCCCTTCAAAGAAGGTTCTTTATCTCAGTCAATATAAGACTCCGCACCAATCAATTGGTTTAGATATCTTTCTAATCATGATATAAGTCTAGCCGAATCAAATGGCATAGACCACTCTTTATATGTTCAATACTTGTCATTGAAGTTCGAAGAATATAATCGACTTTATCGTAACTATGATGCAATAAGTCATAATTTGAATAACTCATTTGCACAACAATAAACTTAATACGTATTCAATAAGAATAAAGTTCAAGTACTTGCTTACAATATCCGTTGAATAAAGTAATGCAAGGGTTTAGGATATTTGCACCATAAAAGAGTGTAAGTTAGAGAACTCGCCTTATGTGTAGTCTATCCACGTAAAGCTAATCAACACTTTGAATTCCTATCATAATTTAGTTACATATATATGATATTCATTAGCTAAGCACATTCGGTATTCAAGCTCGATATGTAAGTTAGATATACACATAATGTTCTAACTCAATCGTATAGCCATATACGTAAGTAAGAAGTTATGAAGTCATATAACATAGTCATATCAAGTATTTTATTATTAGCAAATCATAACACTAAGTTGGTTATGCCTTTATTCTCTCCAAAGTTCCTTTTATACGTTAAACATCATTATGTTATACTACCTTCATTCGTAAACATGTATCAGTAGGGATCTGACCAAGTTTTAACACCTTAGGCATCAAATGGGTTAACTGTCAAAATTAGATTAAGAAACTGCATGAATTCTGATTCCAGACTGGCGCAGCTGCGCCATGGTCAAGCCTAGGGGCGGCGCAGCTGCGCTGACCCCTGGCCAGGCCAAGGTTGGGCTGTTGCTTACAGTTTCTGTCCGGCTTACCATCAAACATTGCCACATAGTATATACACATATTAAAGGTCCTTTCATGCTTACCAAGTCAATCTAAGTTCCCTTTTTCATGATATGGTTCTAAGTTAACACCTTTAATAACTTAAGGCCATTCAAGGTTATGAAACCACATAAGCTAGCATGCTTGTCATTTAAACATATAAGGTGGTCATGTAACTTGTTTTAGGCATGCTCACGAGTATCTACATCATATACGTGTAACTAGTATCGTCACTAGCTTAAATCATGCTTCATTTGTGCTTAACTAGTTTTTATGGCATCTAACATGGTACGTATACATGTATGATATATTTAGTGAGGTTAAGAGTACTCTCACGCATGTTCAAATATCAGAATACTAAGGCCTTGGTTCATACCACTTTAGTTTCCAACACTTTCAATTTTAGCCTTTGAAATAGTTTTAAACGCAACCCATGTATGCTAGTGTAATCACAACACCTTAAACTAACTTTTCATGATTAACAAACCATATAATCATGCTCGCATAAAAATCAGAATGTAGATATGATACCTACATGTCAAAGTTCGCTTTCAAAACTTATATTTTCGTTAGCAAAGTTCACTAATGAGGTTCAATATGTTCATGCTACCTATATAGTCATGTTAACATGCATTTCTAAATCACACAAACATGCTTACAAGGTCAGAATATCAACATGACTTATATACGTCAAAGTTCGATTATAAAACCTTAAGTTCATTTTCAAACTATAAGCCTTTTCATCAAAAATGTATACCATCATAGTTAAACATGCTTACGTTAGGTTTATGTACTCATACATACGTGTTACTCATGCTAGCATGCGTGTCTAAGTTATATAAGTAAACTAACATCTAACAGTTTGCAGCAGAAGTAGGAAACTAATTTCAGAGACTGGCATAGCTGCGCTGCGCCTCAGTACAAAACTGGCACAGCTGCGCCGGGTCTCGGCCAGCAGCAGAAGGCTTCTGCTTCAGTAGAATGCAAATTCAAACTCAGAAATTCCTACGAATTATATTGTAAACCAACCACATTGTAGTTCTAACATGCTTATAAGCTATCATATCAACTATATATCAACTAACAATCGTTACCCAATCAAAATCATGCTTACTTTCAAGAATTAGAAATTTGAAGAATGAAGAACATAGAGTATACCTTTTCGCTAAATTATTTGCTAGACTTGCTGCTTAACCACCGAAATCTCTCAATGCTATCACTAACGTATAAAGTGCTCTCAACTCAATCACTTAAGAAAAACTCGGCAAATGAATTATAAGGAGAAGAGGTTATATATATAGAGAATTTCATATCCAGATAATGCATTCCTCCATTGAATCAAACTAATGGATTGAAGATTTGTATGTTGGTTAAGGGGGAGTTGGTGATTGGTTGTTAGAATCCATCATGATTCCCACTCCCCATTGATCATTGCTATGTTTTGCTGAAATTGAGAGAGATAGTAGGCTTAGGCTTATAGCTTTTCACGTAAAGGAGGAAATGGGCTCTTGATTTGGGACAATGCAATATATCTCAGCATTATAGCAACATGAATATATATACAACACTTATGTTACTTGGCACATACTATATACTTAACTTGTATTCATATAATACATGCTTAGGTTATAATTGTAATGTCACAATGTAATTCAAATAAATACTACTTCAATGTGATAATTGTAATTTGCACATATATAATCCATGTACATTTCGTTAACACCGAATATAATTTAATCGGGAATTATCACATTACATTATCTCATCTATTATTAAATTAAATATTGAAATAATCATCAATTAGCAATTGTTTATTATATATTCAAGAGATATTAATTTAATGTCCACACACTCACATTGTCACATAGTCTCATGAAACACTCATATCATTTCTTTAGTCATAACATATACTTTCTATATATGGTATAGTCACACATAAGTGTTACATTACATTATATAATATAGTTGTAACCACTATACTATATATGTTTAATTGTCGCATTCATTGCACATAACAATTACTCTAGCAAATTATATTAATAATCTACTTGTTTACGTTTTATTAATCTCCTTAATAATTAATCAATATTAATTAATTACTCATCTTATCAATTAATTAATCCTCCTCTCGTTAATTTACCCTTAACAACAATTATTATTATACGATAAATTATTACATTCCTTAACGAATTAATAAATCTTAGTCTTATCATATATATAAATAATTTACTTATTATTATACCATCACTTGCAATAATAATAAATCAACATACTATTATTATATTTCTCATAATAACAATTAATATAAATTAATTGCTCACTTAATAATTCCTTCATCCTTGAATTAATTAACTTATCATCGTTTCGATTCTCGTGCCACACAAGACATTTCAACGAGTTCATCATAAACTTTAAATTTTCCTCAATTATTATATTCAATTCGAAACAATTGAGTTAACTCATCTCATAACACATAAACATTTATATTCAAATAAATATTCATTTCTATTAATATTTTCATTTAATAATATTTGAAAATTCTCAGGTATTACAAATAAGGTGCAGTTGTTTGGTGTATTATACCATGTTGCGAACAAATTTCAGCAAAAGAAAATTCATATTCCCCACCTCTATCACTTCTAACTATATTGATCTTTTTATCAAGTTGATTCTTAACCTCATTTTGTAATGTATAAAAAATTTCCAAAAGCCTGATCTTTACTTCTCAATAAGTAAACATAACAATATCCTATACAATCATCTATAAAAGTAAGAAAGTATTTCTTACCTCCTCTTTTTTATATATACTTTAAATAATAAATATCAGTATATACTAATTCATGAGGTTTCGTACTTCTTTCAAATTATTTAAAAGAAGATTTTTGAAATTTTTTCTCAACGCAAACTTCACATTTATGATTAGAATTAATTTCATATTTTGGCAAACATTTCATATTAATTAATCTACGTATAGTATTATAATTAACATGTCATAATCTACCATGCCATAAATTAGATGACTCAATCATATAAGCAGAAGATGTACTTTTATTAATATTGGAAGGTTCAATTGTCATTACATTCATTTTAAAGAGCCCATTTCACATATATCCCTCCACACATACATCCCATTTTTAATTAGGACAAATAGTAATTTGAATCCCTTTTGACTAAGAAGAGATCCTGACACTAAATTCTTTTGAATATTGGGCACATGAAGCACGTTGTTGAGGGTGAGTTCCTTAACAGATGTCATCTTTAGAACTACCTTTACTTGCCCAACAATTTTGGATGTAGAAGAATTTCCCATGTATAATTGTTCTCCATTCTCAATTTCTTGATATGTGGAGAACATCTTCCTATCAGAACACACATGGCGGGTTGCTCAAGTATCTACCATCATTCCCTGTGATTCTCAACCATGTTTACTTTAGAAACAACCGCTGATATGTTCATTTTAGAAATGTGTTCAAGATGACTGTCCACTTCTATTACATTAGCTTGTCCGGACTACTTGTTCCGGTCTTTGCATTTACGACAATCCTTTGCCCTATGTCCGGGCTTGTCAAAAATGTAACATTTGCCTTGGAACTTCTTATTTGTTCCCTGTTGAGGCCCATTACCAGAGTGCTTTCCCTTTTTATACTTCTAACCTTGTTCCACCACGTTGGCTTTATGTTCCACAAAGGTCCTTCATGCTTTCTTCTCAAAAGCACGGTTGTCCTCTTTTATCCTTAATCTCACGATTAAGTTTTCAAGTTTCATCTCTTTGCGCTTATGCTTGAGATAATTCTTAAAATCTTTTCACATTGGTGGTAGTTTCTCAATAATAGCAGCAACTTGAAAAAATTCACTCAAGGACATACCTTCTACATGTATTTCATGCATGATTACTTGTAGTTCTTGGACTTGGTTGATGACAGCCTTGAAATCCACCATCTTATAGTCCAAAAATATGCCAACTACGAACTTCTTCGTGCTAACATCTTTTTTTTTTATACTTTTTATCCATGGAATCCCATAATTCTCTTGCTGTCTTGAGAGAACTATACACATTATATAATGTGTTATACAATCCATTGAGGATGTAGTTTTGACACAAAAAATCAGCTTGTTTCCATTCATCAATTGCGACAACAACTTGCCTATCTGTTTCATTCTCATTAAGCACAAGGGGGTCTTTATGAATAAACCTTGCCAAGTTAAGCGTAGTGAGATAAAACATCTTTTGTTGTCATCTTTTAAACTCTGTTCCATTGAACTTTTTTGATTTTTCACCATGGTTCACATGAATATTTGGCATCATTGGTGTATAAGAAGAACCGACTATAGTTAAAGAATCGGTAGCCATATTTATTGCAAATATATATATAGATAATAAATCGTCTTAAGATTGTTATGAAAATTGAATGGATAGGGGCTCTCTCTCTCTATATATATAAATCTTATCTGTTGTACACCAAAGTTGTAATAACCGCGAATATTTTACTATCAATGAATTTAATTTTTGACAAATTTAAATTATGTGCGAATAAATTAAATCACTATATGATAACTAGAATTATGAGCATATATGATGAAATAGTTAAATGAAGGTCCAATTAATGGGTTAAATAGATTAATGGACTAACCTAGGTAAATAATATCAAAATATTGATAAGTAAGTGAGCAACGTGATAATTCAATGAGCTTGATACCTAGCAAGCCTAATTAGATTTTGTAAATTAATTAATTTAATTATTAATTAATGATAATGTGTAAATATTAATAATAGTAATTAATAGTCCACAAGGGTATTTATTTACTATTGAACTAGCCTAATTAGTTAAACAAGCAAGCCCAATTCCTTTTAAGTGTGGTGGACTTGTGAGTGGGTTATGTGATTTATTAAACTAGCCCAAATAATTAAATTAATTTGGAGACTATTTGATGATTTTAGTAGCCCAAAGTCTTGGTGGATCAAGAGAGTAAAAATAGCCAAATAATTAAAATGCAAGATCCAAGTGACCCATCTTCTAGAAGATTGTTATTTGTCAAATTCAACAATAAAGAAAAATCAAAAATCACTTGATAATAGGGGGGAGTAACCGGATCTTGGGTGTGAGGCTCAAGGAAGAAATTGTTGCATTTTTTATTTTATAAGTCAAAGAAATCCCTTAAAGCATGGATCAACTTTGATAATTGAAATTAGCTAGCAAAAATAATTGCTTACAAGTGTTGTATGTATAGGATTGCCTATTTATAAATAGAGGCCTTGGATAATTGATTAAAAGGTTTAAATGGTTGCAAGAGTTCTTCAGTTGCTAAACTAGTGAGTTGAGAAGAGTCGACTCGGTGAGTTGAAGAAAACGTGAGTATTTTAGTAAGTTAATAGTAAGTCACCACCGAGTCAAGCGAGTCAAGTTATATTCCATCAAGGAGAAAAAGAGGAGGGTTTGATACTTAATGCTTTCTAAATTTATCAACACTTTGGAAAGCTACGAAAGCAAGCCATTAAGACTAAGAGGTATTAAAACACCCAAAACTCTAATTCTTTAGTTTTCTTTATGATTTCTATGGTAGAAATGCTATCTTCAAGCTCATTATATTTAAAAGCATGCTAGATTAGTGGGTATAGGGTTAAATGGGTTTAGCATGTTTATTTGTATGTGTTTATTGATGAGTAGATTAAAAACCTACTAAATCGGTATTTCTAAGCTTAATATATTGTGATTACTTAAGTAGTGCATGTTACTTTTCATGTTTTTGTGTGAAAGTGCAGGAAAGGAGCGTAGCTGGGCAAATGGGAAGAAAGTGGGCCGAAAGTAGGTGAACTGACATCTAGGCGCAGGGCGTGCTAGGATTGTACTGAAAAAGGTGCGGGCCGCGCTATAGCAAATCGAAGTCCCTGGTAGACTAGCGCGGGGCTCGTCACCTTGTGAAGGGACCAGGCGCGAGGTGCGCCAGTCTGACAGATCTGGCTAGATTTGGTTGCCTTAAAGCTGCAAAGTAGAGTAAAACAGGATTTTTGATATTCTAATTGTAATAGAGTTTTGATAGACTATAAATATTAAGTTGTTTTCTTAGGTTTAGGATATCTTTTGAGAACTAGGAATTCTTGGAGGCTATTCATTGATTCAAACCGTAGTTTTGGAGAATCAAGGCATGTCATGCTAAATTACTCAATTCAATTCTGAAGGGATGTTGAATCTTATTTATAATTAATGGTTTGAGCAAGTTTATTTTATTTATTCTTTCGTATGTGGGATTTATTCTGATTATCTATATAAACTTTCTTGTATGCTATTCAATTAACTAATTTGATTTCTGCAGGATTAAATTAGTAAATTGATATCATCTTCTAGATTAAGATATATATTAAGCAAACGATGTATGTCTGATCATAGGTAGCAATTAATGATATTTGATTGTGGTTAAGCTTTTGAATATTATTAAGGCTTTCAGAAGACAAGTTAAATAATTCTTGATTATGTAATTATTGCTTGGAATAATCTAATTCTCATTCTTCATACTTCTATTGTATTAAATTTAGGCTGATAGTTCTAGGTTATATGATAGTTAGGATCTTTTGTTGGCGATTGTCGCATTAGATTTACACTTAAGGAGAATTTAGGATAACTAGCGATTGCGGTTATCTAGGATTGTTAATCTCATAGAAAGATAAATATTGTAAACACTTGGTTAATCTATAATTGTGAAGAGGCGATACTGAACTGAAGAATTGAAGCTTTTTACACATTGATACTTCTTTTAAATTCACTTTTGTTAATTCAAGTTTTCAAACTAAAATTCCCCAATTCATTAGAAAATTCTTGGATAAATATTAAATAAAACACTCTTTGTGGGATCGATCCTTGCTTGTTATTATACTAATTCTTGAGTTAGTGGAATAGAAGAAAGGTTAATTTTGGAGTGCTAAACGACAGCTTCCAAATTTTGACGCCGTTGCCAAGGAGTGTTATTTGTTTTTTATTTATTCCATTGTTTTCATTTTATTTTTTTTATGCCTCGATCCTCTCACTCTCTTGAATTGAAATTTGATACAGAAATAGAGAGAACCGCACGAAGGCTTAGGAAGGAAGCTCAGAAATCCCAAGGTCCACTTGCAGATTCCGACGAAGCTCCATCACCAGGCCTCAACATCGCACTCACACTACTTTCAAATCATTCTTTGAGCGAATCAGACGAGGAGATGGCGGTGCTAAATAACAGGACTTTAAAAGAGTTGTCTACTCCTAATCTCACTCAACAACATCTATGCATTGAATATCCTGCTTTAAATGCTGCGTTTGAATTGAAATCCGGACTAATTCACCTTTTACCTACTTTTCGTGGTCTTACAGGTGAGGATCCTTACAAGCATTTGAAGGAGTTCCATGTTGTGTGCTCAACCATGAAGCCACACAACATTACGGAGGAGCAGATAAAACTGAGAGCTTTCCCATTCTCACTGGCGGATTTAACAAAAGACTGGTTGTATTATCTCCCCTCGGAATCAATAAATCATGGAATGACATGAAAAGGATATTTTTGGAGAAATACTTTCCTGCTTCAAGAGTAGCCAACATAAGGAAAGAAATTTGCGGAATCCGACAATTCAGCGGTGAAACATTGTATGAATACTGGGAGAGATTCAAAAAGCTTTGCTCCAGCTGTCCACCCCACCAGATTGATGATCAACACCTTATCCAATACTTTTATGAGGGACTTGTACCGATGGATAGGAGTATGATCGACGCTACTAATGGAGGAGCATTAGTGGATAAAACACTGGAGGCTGCAAAGAATTTGATTGCAAATATGGCCGCCAATGCACAACAATATGGAACACGGAATGATCATCCAGCACAAAGGGTAAGTGAGGTAAGCACGAGTAATATAGAGCAACAGATTTCTGACTTAACTGTTGTGGTGAAACAATTAGCAACAGGTAACTTGCCGGATGCAAAGGCTTGCGGAATATGTTTAATGGCGGGGCACCCTACAGATGCTTGCCCGACATTACAAGAGGAAGATAATGCAAAGCAAGCTAATGCAGTAGGAAATTACCAGGCACAGCCGCAGAGGAAATATGATCCTCTTTCCAATACTTACAATCCAGGATGGAAGGATCACCCCAACTTGAGTTATGGGGGTGCTAGGTCGCAGGCGCAAGGGTTCTACCCAAATAAACATCAATTTCAGCCAAATCAACCACAATACCAACCCAAACCGGCAGCACCGGCCAATTCTGGAACATCCTTGGAGGACATGTTCAAAGCATTTATGACACAGACACAACAGTTTCAACAAGAGACGAAATCTTTCATCCATAGTTTGGAGAGTCAAATGAGCCAATTAGCTACTACTGTGGGTCGGTTGGACTCTCAAGGTTCAGGGAAGCTCCCATCTCAAACTGTTGTGAATCCTAAGGAGAATGCCAGTGCTATAACCTTGCGGAGTGGGAAGCAGATGGATACACCTACAGCTACAATTGATTTTAAGAAAGAGCAAGCTAAGGAGGAACTGGAAAAATCTAAGGTACATCCTAACCCTCCTTGTCAGCTCACAAATATTCCTCTTCCCTTTCCTTCCAGAAATTCTAGAACTTCAAAGAAAGATCAACAGGAAAAAGAAATTCTGGAAACTTTTAGGAAAGTAGAAATGGATATTCCATTACTTGATGCAATTAAACAAGTGACACGGCATGTGAAATTTTTAAAAGAATTGTGAACTAACAAACGAAAATTGGAAAATGATGAAAAAGTCACAGTTGGGGAGAATGTATCAGCTGTTCTTCAAAGAAAAATGCCCCCTAAATGTAAAGATCTAGGCATGTTCACGATCCCATGCAAGATAGGAAACATTAGATTTGAGAAGGCCATGCTAGATTTAGGTGCTTCAATTAATGTGATGCCATTATCTGTTTATAAGTCTCTAAATCTAGGTCCTTTGAAAAATACTGGTGTGATTATTTAATTGGCAGATCGTACTAACACTTATCCTTGAGGGGTAGTTAAAGATGTCTTGGTGCAGGTGAATGAACTAATCTTTCTTGCAGATTTTTACATAGTGGATATGGAGGATGATACATCACCAAATCCATCACACATCTTGTTAAGAAGGCCCTTCCTAAAAACAGCGAGAACTATGATTGATGTGCACAATAGGACCTTAACAATGGAGTTTGATGGCGAAAAGATCCAATTTAACATCTATGATGCCATGAGGTACTCTAGTGATAATTGTCAAGTTTTTGCAATTGATGTGTATGACTTTTTAGTGCAGGAAACTTTTGAACAAATTCAGAGAGACAGCTTGAAGGTTGCTATTTCTAGCAGTTTGGACATGGATGGGAAGTATAAACTTGAGCAAAATCAAGAATTGAAGGAAACTATGGCTACACTACACTTATTGCCTAAATTCTCAAATAAGCATGCAGTCTAGTTAATTCAATTACCTGTATCTCACCAAATACTATTACCATCTATTGAGTAAGCTCCAACACTTGAATTGAAACAATTACATGAACACTTGAAATATGCGTATTTGGGGACTAATGAGACTTTACCTGTGATAATTACTAGTAATCTAACCAAAGTGTAGGAAGAAAAATTGTTGAGAGTCCTTAGGGACCATATCACAGTTTTTGGATGGACCATAGCAGACATCAAAGGTATTAGTCCCGCAATGTGCATGCATCAGATTTTACTGGAAGACGGAGCTAAACCTACGAGGGATGCACAAAGACGATTGAAACCACCTATGATGGAGGTAGTAAAGAAAGAGGTAATAAAAATGCTCGATTCAGGAATCATCTATGACACCCCCAAATTCGGGTAATTCATTTTCACATGATTTGGTGTTCACTATCTAAATAAAACATACATCTACTGCCCAATAATAAGGAATGCGAAATAAATTACAACCTTATCATTAAATAAAAATCTTCCTTGTAAAAGGATTACAACTTAATCGAATAAATCCCTGGGTTTTCTAACCTTGACATAAACAATAAGTGCGGAAATAAAACATAACATAAACAAATAAGTCTTATTACAACCATCTTAATCATAACACAACAAGTCATCACTTTTTCATCTTGCCTTTCCCTTTACTCGTTGACGGTGCGTCAACATTCTTGACTTTAGCTGCAAGGTTATTTAATTGCAAGAGTGAGCAAACAAAAGCTCACTTGGAATAACAATAATAATAACGACATCAACTGAATAGCTTCAAGAGATCTGAGTAACTTTTCTTTCATCAATAATAAAGAATTGAATATTAATTCTTTCATCAACATTTATAATTCGAATATAGAATCCATCTGAGGGTCATAAGACCTTGAACTATATCCTAGGTTATAAACATTTCTATTTAAAACCTTTAACAGTCATTTAGACTATGGACTCTTAACTCGTACTTAGGGGGATCAACCCTTCGTACCATGTATTGTGCACAACTATCTTAACGCTTTCGCATAATAATCCCCTAATAAATAGGGTTGTTCATCTCAGTATTTGATACAAGTCCCCACCAAAGAAAGTTTGGTTTGGCTAAGCTTCAAGGAAAATTTAAAGTTCAACTACTATCAACTAAGGAGTAGTTGAATCGACTCACAATAATCAAGAATAATTTAATAAAAACGAATTATGAAATAACTTATGCTTTAGAATTTAAACTTAAAGCATACGAAATATAAGATAGACCTTACTTGAACAATTAAGTCAAGGTCACTTTAATTAATTCATGAACTTTAAATAAGTACTTGTCCATTGAAGAAATAAAAGGACAATCTCAAATACCATAAATATTTGAATTTAAAACACTTGCATATAATTAACAAGTTTAGGGATAGAATGCTTGCCTCAAGCGCAAGCTACAATTATAAATTCACGTTCCTTAATAAACCTACACACACACACATACACACACACACATATATATATATATATATATATATATATATATATATATTTAACCATAATAATCTAAATTAGTTATCACATAACTAATTCACATAGTTAGTTAACTCATTAGGTTAACTCATTCCTCTTTAATTATTAAATTAATAATTAATTATCACATAGTTAATCACATCATATGTTCACATTACATACTCATATAATTAATCAACTAATAATTATGAACTCATAAAATTATAATTAAAAACATTATAATTTAAGTTAACATTCATTTTAATTATAATTAATCAAAATATAATTATATTTTATATTAATTAAATTATAATTAAACAAATTATAATTTAAGTTAAACATTTACTTTAATTAAAATTAATCAAACTATATTCATCATAATTTAACAAATTATAATTTAAATTAAACCTTTACTTTAATTATAATTATTCAAATTATAATTACATATTATATTTTATTAATATAATTCATTACTGTCCATTTAGCATTTTAATGTGTGCCTATCATGTCATCAAATTATTACAAAAAGTTAGCTTTTCATTATCTAAACAAAACTACACAAAATGGCAACATTTTTCTTTTCTGCACCCCCACCCCCCCGCCAGGGCGGGTGTTTTGCCGAGGTAGGCCCCTTGCAGCGGCAGCAGATTGGTTCACGAACTGTGCAGAAAAAAAGCCAATTTGACTTATTTCTTCGCACCAAATTTTGATTTTAACTAACATATTGCATATAAAACTTAATAGAAAACATAATTTAAAGCTTCTAACATGTTTATCATATATACAATTATCATAACACATAATCAAAAACTCTAATTTCATAATTTTTGAAGAAAAGTCATTGATAAGTGTTCTTAATGAAATTGAACACTGTAAATTTGTTTCTAAATCAACATACACAATTCAAAGTATATTGAATTCGTTTATAAACATATTATCATTATCTAGAATCAATTTACACAATGATTATCAATCAAACATAAATTTTGATTTTAAAGAGCCAATTATCAAAACTCATTCACTATAACTTTTGACGAACATGATTTCTTCATGTTCATCATGTTTACATGAATTAATCAACTAAAACCATCATACAATTCATATATAAATAATTTATGAACACATTATATATATATATATATATATATAATCATGTTTATATCAATTTTCATGAAACTCATATATACAGAGAACTTAACACGAAGAACATAAGAACATGATTTCTAAATATAAAGATTAGAATTATACCCTTATTGCTTAGTGATGAAGAAGATGAAAGTGATGATGATAGGCTTCAAGTGTTAACAATTTCTTCTCCTTCTTTTTCTTCTTCTTCTTCTTCTTCTTCTTCTTCTTTCTCTTTCTCTCTTTTCTCTCCTACTTTCTCTGTATCTCTCTTTGTTCTTGTTTTGTTCTTCTAACTTTAACTAACATTAAAACTACTTTGTATAACTGATATACATATATTATACATATAATTATATAATATACATAACTGACAAATAGTTAATACCTATAATTATATCATATACTAATTACCAATTAATATATAAGTTACACTATTTTGAATTTTAAAAGCCCTAAGGCTTGTTTGGCAAAAACAGCTTATTTTTAAAAACAGGTTTTAGAAACTAAGGCCCTGTTTGGCAAAACGAGATTAAAATAAGTGCAAGGGCCTTGTTTGGGTAAAACTAATTTAAAATCCTTTTTTATTCTTTTAATAAATCCTTTAACACATATTTTTAATGTTATACTTTAATTAATTAAATCTTAACATTCTAATTTAATTTAATTAAAGCTAACATTACATAACCAAATAAAATTTGCCACATAACAATTATAATTACTCGCTAATCATAATCTCATGTAACAATTACCATATAAAATTCATCTAATTTAATTTTCTCAATTAAATTAGAACTATACCATAAAATTATTACACATTAATTAAATTAAATATTAAATATTCATTTAATTAATATATTACACTTAATTAAATTACTCCACAACAATCACATAAATTATTTATTTCACTCAATAAATAAATCAATTAAAATATTTATTTAATTTAATAAATATTTAAAATTTATATATAAAATTCTCATTCGTTGCATCATCTACCCTATTTTCGACAGTCAATGGGTAAGTTCGGTGCTGGTAGTTCCAAAGAAATTCGGAATCACGGTTGTCAAGAATGATAATAATGAGTTAGTACCCACAAGGATGCAAACAGGTTGGAGAGTGTGTATTGACTATAGGAGGTTAAATGTTGTAACTAGAAAAGATCACTTTCCCCTTCCTTTTATTGATCAAATGTTAGAACGATTAGCTAGGCATACTTATTATTGCTTTCTAAATGGTTTTTCAGGTTATAACCAGATTGTGATTGCACCCGAAGACCAAGAAATGACCACATTCACATGGCCCTTTGGTACCTTTGCCTATCGGTGAATGTCCTTTGGACTCTGCAATGCCCCAGGTACTTTTCAAAGATGCATAATGAGTATTTTTTCCAATCTTTTAGAAGAATGCATTGAGGTCTTTATGGATGATTTCACAGTACATGGTAATTTGTTAGACGTTTGCCTAGATAATCTGACTCGTGTATTGGATAGATGTTTGGAAACTAACCTTATGCTAAATTGGAAAAAATGTCACTTTATGGTAGAACAAGGAATTGTACTTGGTCATGTAGTGTCAATTAATGGTTTAGAAGTCGATAAAGCTAAAATTGATATTATATCTGCATTGTCTTACCCCGTCAGCGTGCGGGAGATACGCTTTTTTCTTGGACATACAGGATTTTATCGCAGGTTTATCAAAGATTTCTCCAAGATAGCATTGCCCTTATGCAATTTGCTCCAGAAAAATGAGGAATTCCATTTTCATGATGAATGCAAGGTGGCTTTTGATACCTTAAAGAAATTATTGACTTAAGCCTCTGTCATTCAACCACCAAATTGGAAGTTCCCATTTGAGATAATGTGTGATGCAAGCAACTATGCTGTTGGCGCCGTCTTGGGCCAAAAGATTGACAAAGTTATCCATGCCATCTGCTATGCTTCTAGAACATTGAATGCGGCTCAGATAAACTATTCCACAACTGAAAAAGAACTCTTATCTGTTGTATTTGCTTTAGATAAGTTTAGATCATACTTACTTGGTACTAAAGTGATAGTTTATTCTGACCATGCTGCTTTCAGGTACTTGTTTACTAAAAAAGAGTCCAAACCTCAAATCATAAGGTGGATCTTGCTGCTGCAAGAATTCGACTTGGAAATTAGAGATAAAAAGGGTGCGGATAACTTGGTAGCGGATCACTTGAGCAGAAATCTTAAGGAGGAAGAAGCACTACCATTACAAGACATGTTTCCGAATGAGCATCTACTTTCCATTGGCAATACAACTCCCTGGTATGCAGACATTGTGATTATTTGGTAAGTGCGTACTTACCGGGTGAGTTTTCAAAATCCCAGAAAGAAAAGCTTAGGAGTGATGCAAAACATTATGTGTGGGATGACCCATACTTGTGGAAATTTTGTTCTGATCAGATAGTTAGACGTTGTGTACCTGATAATGAATTCTAATCTATTCTAGCTTTCTGTCATTCCTATGCTTGTGGAGGTTATTTTGGACCTAAAAGAACATCACATAAGGTGTTAGAGAGTGGTTTCTTTTGGCCCTCAATTTTCAAAGACTCATATCTATTTTGCAAATCATGTGAAAATTGTCAAAGAACAGAAAATATATCACATAGACATCACATGCCACAAAACCCTATTCTAATTGTTGAAATCTTTGATGTTTGGGGTATTGATTTTATGGTACCTTTTTCTGTTTCCTTTGGAAATGTTTACATCTTATTCGCAGTTGATTATGTTTAAAAGTGGGTGGAAGCTAAAGCCACCAGGATTGACGATTCTAAAGTTGTTGCAGATTTTGTCAGGACTAACATATTTGTCAGGTTTGGAGCACCACAGGCCATCATTAGTGATCACGGAACTCACTTCTGTAATAGGGTATTAGAAGCTTTGTTAAGGAAATACAACATTCTTCACACGATTTCTACATCCTATCATCCGCAAAGCAATGGTCAAGCTGAGGTATCCAACCGAGAGATCAAATTCATTTTGGAGAAAGTAGTCAACCCGAACAGGAAAGATTGGAGTCTTAGATTAGATGATGCACTATGGGCATACAGGACGGCATACAAAACTCCAATTGGTATGTCGCCTTATAGGCTGGTGTTCGGGAAACCATGCTACCTACCTGTGGAGCTAGAGCATAAGGCTTTCTGGGCAATCAAACAGTGCAACATGAACTTGGATCAAGCTGGCGTTCATAAGAAGTTGCAGTTACAAGAACTCGAGGAGTTGCGTACTTAATCATATGAGAGTTCTAAACTGTATAAGGCTAAGACAAAAGCTTTCCATGATAAGCAGATTTTGCGAAAGAATTTCATTGTTGGGCAAAAAGTTCTCCTTTATAATTCACGATTGAAATTATTTCCAGGTAAGTTGCGTTCTCGTTGGGTGTTGTTACTAATGTGTTTCCTCATGGTGCTATAGATATACAAAACCCAAAGACAGGGAATGTGTTCAAGGTAAACGGCCATAGGTTGATGCCATTTTTGGATAGCAGTCATGTGACGAACGAGAATTTTGTAAAGATATTGAATATTTATGGAGATAAATAAATATTTTTAATGATTTAATTATTGAATTAAATAATTAATTCATGAATTTGTGGTAGATTAATTTAATTATATGTGTGACATTAATTAAATTAATATGTAGTGATTTAATAGTTCAAAGTATTTAATTAATTGAGTTTATTTGATTAATTGAATTAATTAAATAAGCATATGTTACTTTAATTAATTTAATAATTAATTAATGAGTTAATGAATTGACATAATTAATAAATAAAAATATTAATTATTTGACAATGTGTTTAATGTGAATTATCTTATTTTATTTAATTAATTTAAATAAAATTAATTAATTAATAAGTGATGTGACAATTAAGTATATAGTAAATTAGTTTATTAAAATAAATGGAAAAAAAAATAAAAGAAGAAGAAGCCAAACAAGGCCCTTGTGGGAGTTATATTACAACGGATATATTATATATTTATATATATATGTACGTTATCTTCCTAAGTCATTTTATCAGAAGAAATTAGAGAAGTCAGAGAAAGAAAAACGTAGAAAGTTTCAGAGAGAAGAAGAAGAAGAGATTGAGAGAAAGGAATTTGAGAAATCTTAAGTATTGTTTGTGATTGTGTTATCTTCATACCAAAAGGGTAATTCTTCTTTTAAGTTTTCAAAATTAAGATTTCTTAAATACGTATTTTTAAGTTTTCTGTGAAAATTGGGTTTCCCAATTGGGTTATGATATGGCTTTATCTATATGGGTATGTAATTATAACATGTTTTCTAACGTATATACATGTTTTAAAGTAATTAATTTTATATAATTTGGCCTTAATTGGTTTTTTCAAAAAGTTACAGAGTTTTCTACGATGTTGTAAAATTTCTCTGTCAGTACTTATTTTTGGGAAATTAAAGTGTGAGGTTATTATATATGTGACCGTATATGTTAGTATTATGTGTTGGATCATGTATCCATGATTTACACTGATCACACCAAATAACTTTGTTAATAAATGGGTTTGATGAAATTACAGAGTATTGAATATGGGTGAATAACCCATATGGGTTAAATTAATGATTGAATCATATGTTTATATTTAAATTGATACATGAATATGATTGTATATGTTAAAACAAAGAAAATGGAATTGAAATGAATGGATTCGGTGTAGTAACGAATCCGTAAGGAGATTTTTATGTTTTTCATTAAACTCTTGAAAGTTTTGAAGAACAGTGAAAATTAATATTTTGATTTGTATAATTACATAACTTGGAATGTTAAGAACATGTTATAAGTGATATATAATGTTCCTGTGAAGTTTATACTTCATGGGTAACATTATAAATCAGTGTAATAATGTGAATTGGGAGAAAATGGGAGAAAATCTGTGTTCGTTCGCGAACTTCAGATTCTGAAATTCCGCAGCCGCGCAGCCGCGCGGCCGCGCCGGCTGCAAGGCAAAATGGCGGGCGGCCGCGCCTGTCCGAAAATTTTGAAAAAAATTGCTAAGTGTTGGAAAATTTTGAAATGTGTTTTGAGTCTAATGAACATGAACACATGTTGTATAAATATAATAAAATATTAATATGAGTTTAATAATTTATGTTATGTGATTAATTAATAAATTAATTACGTGATTTAAATTATCATTTGTAAAGGTTAAATAATGTGTTATAAACATTAAGACATTATTTTAAATCTAATTAACATGATGACATGTTATGTATGTAATGAGTTATTAATACATTTTAATAACTTAAGTTACGTGATTAATTAACAAGTTAATTAATCAACGTAAACCATTATTTGAAAACTTAATAATGAGTTTGAAGAATACTATTGTAAATCAATAATCATATCGAACATGTGATTAATTGATATTGTAAATGTGTGATAGGTAAGAGTAATTAAAGAAGTGAGTAATAACTGTAGCTTGCGCATGAGGCAAGTTTCCTAAACTCAAATCTTTATATTTGAGCAAATTTTCTATCCCTAACTTATTATTATTGTTTGGCAAGTTTCCTAAACTAAACTCTTTAAATTAAGCAATTGCTATGCTTAATTACTATTGTTGAGAAAATTCTTACTCTTGAATATCCAAGTTTAGAATTTCACATGAGATGCCATGATTCTTTTAAAAAGTATCATTTAAGTGTACAATACTTATTCGATTGTATACCTTGAGAAGTTAATATTCAATATGAATATCATTTATTGAATTATCCAAACTAACTTTATTTGGTACGGATTCTGATGTCAAATTGAGATGAACAACCCTAATGTAGGGGATTAATGAAGATGCTTTAAGCGTTAAGATAATGTGCACAGTATCAGTACGAAGGGCTGATCTCCCTAAGTACGAGAAGTAAAGTCTATAGTCTTGTGACTGTTAAAGGTTGGAAAGGTTAATATACTTGACAACCTAAGACTCGGTTCAAGGTCTTAATGACCCTCAGAAGTAATTTGACTCTTGACTAATATTCTTGATTCAAAAGTTGGGAAGTAATTTGACTCTTGATTAATATTCTTGATTCAAATGTCGAGCTTTCTGTTATTCAGAATTCTTTCACTCGCATGTTATTATTCTGTCATATTTTTATACTTGCGGGCATCCGTGCTCACTCTTGCATAATAACATTGCAGCTAATAATAAACGAAGTGATGTACCTTCTAGTAGCAAGGGCAAAGGAAAAGCTAACAAGTGATGAAGATTTGTGTTGTCATGAATAATGTTAAAGTTTAAGATTTATGTGTGATGATTTAAGACTTATTTATTTACGTTTCCGCAAAAGAGATTTAAGGTTAAGTATAACCTGGGATTTATGATGTATTTTTATTTCAGATGATGTAAGATGATGATTTATTTATCTAATAAATGAATTTCATTATTTATGGGTAGATAGTTGTATGATATTGGAACAGTGAACACCAAATCCTGTAGAAATTAAGATACCGGATTTGGGGGTGTCACAAGTTGGTATCAGAGCTGTAGGTTATGAACCTTAGGTGGGGGGAAAACCTTAGGATAGTAGCCTTCATGAAGATAGTAATGACAACTCTGATTGAGTTCTAAGAAAGATAATAAAATTACCTTATGTGCTATGTGCTTATGTGTTCATACTTGTTAGAGTATTGATTAACATCACGTAAAAACTAAGACTTAAAACTTATTTTGTCAGGATGTCAGATACTGGAGGAGCTAGTCGGTCCAGGGATGTTGTACCCCTAGAGACTAGAGATGAGGAGCCCCGGGACATACACACTGTCTGGGAGCAGTTAGTACAGCCAGAGCCATCTCCTGTAAATCCAGATTTTGGTCAGGAGCATGAGCCAGAGGAGGACCCTGAGGAGGTTGAGATCCCGGCTGAGGCAGCCGAGGAGGAGGAAGACCCTGAAGAGGAAGAGGAAGAGGAGGAGGAAGACCTTGAGGAGTTTCCACCAAACTCTGACAGTGCTGATATGTATGATTTATTATATGATCGCAACGTAGAGTTACGAGATACAATTCAGGAGTTGAGGGAGCAGTCAGTTGCTCAGGGTGGTGAGATTGAGACACTCCACACCCGTCTTGGCAATGTGGAGTGGGATTTGGTTCATGAGAAGGGCCAAAGTGAGCAGAAGACAGAGGAGATAGAAAAGTTAAAGAATGAGTTGAAAGAGAAATCTGAAAGACTCGCCATAGTGGAAGAAGCTTGGGTGAGAAATACACGACGTGCAGATCTGGCAGAGGATGATGCGCGTGCGAAGAGAGTTAAGGTTGCAGAGACGTGCTACACGTTTCTGAGGGCAATGGATGAGGCCCAGGACCGAGTTATGAGATATCCAATTCAGTTCGAGGGACTGCCTGGGTATATGTTAGATCGCAGGACTATGTCCCGCATTATAGAGGAGGAACGTAGTGAAGCTGTCCGACGCCTTAGTAGGCTGTGATAGGATAATATGATATTGTTAATGTGTAAACAATCGTAAATAATGTAAATTCCAATATAATTATAAACAAAGGAATATTGTGATAATGTAAGTCCTGTAGAAACTTTATTTCAGGATAGTTGATGTAAATGGCAGAAATGCTATCGTATTGTATTAAAAGATTTTGGTTTTAATAAAATAATAAAGTTGTTTAAGATGATATGGGTTAAGTGAGCATGTTAAAGTATTTAACATTATGTGATACTCTTTGGAGTAGTTAATGTAAATTCCGATGTGATTAAAAAACAAAGGAATATTTTGAGAAACTAAATCCTGAAGATTCTTTATCTTGGGATAGTTGAAGTAAATGGCAGAGATGCTATAGTACTATGTTTAAAACTTTTGATTTAAATAAAATATCAAAGGTTATTTGAAAAGAAAAGAGTAGTTAAAGTGGTTATGTTAAATATTTGAGTTAATTCTTAAATATTTAAGTGATTTAATAAAGATCTATTGAGCATATATTCTTAACAGAAATATGCCGCCAAGAAGGAGACAAAATCGTCGACAAGCCCAAGAGGGATCAACCAATAACAACAATGATGCCAATGCGAACCCCGTTCAGCAGTTGGTAAATCTGTTGGCTGGAGCGATGAACAATCAGCCTCAAGCTCCACCAAACACCTCATTTAAAGACTTTAAGGCAGTGGGACCGCCAGATTTTAAGGGTTCCACGAACCCGATAGAAGCTCAGACTTGGGTTATGGAAATGGAGAAAATTTTTGAGGTCGCCCGTGTTAGGGAGGACCAGAAGACCGCCTACGCGACATTTATGTTAAAATCAGAAGCCAGCTATTGGTGGCAGGCAAATAAGATCAGGGGAGGAGAAGGTGTAATAACCTGGGAAAGGTTTAAAGAAATGTTTTTCGAGATGTATTTCCCGACCAGCTCCCAGAATCAAATGGAGGTGCAGTTTCTGGAGTTGAAGCAGGGGAATATGTCTGTGCCCGATTACGCGGCAAAGTTTAACGAATTGTCTAGGTTTGCCCAATATCAGGTGCATACTGACGAAAGAAAGGCTAGGCGTTTTGAACAGGGACTGAAACCCTGGTTGTATAGCAAGGTGTCGATGTTTCAATTGAACACTTTTGCTGGAGTTCTGGAGAAGGCAATTCTCGCTGAAGGTGGAAGCGAAGCGGTGTCTAAGTACAATCAGGATCAAAAGAAGAAGAAGAATGATAGTGAAGGAAACAATAAGGCTAGTGGCAATCACACAGGGGGAATTAATAATCATAAACGAAAATGGAATGACAACCCGTCGTCTGTAAGTCAGCAAGGTAGTCAGAAGAAAAAGTTAGAACCATGCCCAACCTGTGGGAAGACTCACTTGGGAGTCTGCATGAAAGGAAAAAGAGTTTGTTATAACTGTAGTCAGGAAGGCCACATAGCACCTAACTGCCCTAACCCTAAGAAGAGCGCCTGCTATACATGTGGGTCAAAGGATCACTTGGCTAGAGACTGTCCAAAGAAGGCATCTGGAGGGGCAGGGTCAGGTGGACATAAGGGAAATAATAGTGGAAATCCTCTTACCATTACCGGACCGACTTCAACAAACCGACCAACTGCAAGGACATTTAACATGACCGTACAAGACGCTGTGCAGTCTCGTGATGTGGTGTCAGGTATCATTCCGATCAATAAAGTCAATGCTTATGTTTTATTTGATTCGGGTGCTACTTGTTCATTTATATCCGATGACTTTGCAAAGAACTTAGAATTGCTTAAAGACGAATTAAAAATCCCTATGAACATAGAGATTGCGAACAAAGAAGTAATTCCTGTTAAGTATATACACAAGAACTGTAGAGTGGATATTAAGGGTAACGTTATGAATGTAGATCTTATCCCGATTAAACTTGGGGAATTTGACGTTATCCTGGGAATGGATTGGCTATTCAATTATGGAGCCGTAATTGATTGCCAGAAGAAATGTATTAACCTTATGACTCCATCAAAGGTTGTGTTTTATGGCAGCAAATCGCCTAGACAAGCGAGTTGTCTGACGATGATGCAGGCCAGGAAGTTATTAAGACAAGGCTGTGTGGGGTATTTAGCCTACATAGTCGATAGTCGTAAAGAGAATTCAAAGTTAGAAGAAATACCAGTCGTAAGAGACTTCGTGGATGTTTTCCCGGATGATCTGCCAGGACTTCGCCTGACAGGGAAGTAGATTTTGTTATCGATTTGGTGCCAGGAACGGCTCCAATATCGAAAGCACCGTACCGGATGGCTCCGGTAGAAATGAAAGAATTGATGGTACAGCTACAAGAGCTATTGGACAAGAAATATATTCAACCGAGCGTATCACCGTGGGGAGCGCCGGTATTATTTGTTAAGAAGAAGGATGGAACGATGCGACTCTGCATTGACTATAGAGAGTCGAACAAGGTTACCATTAAGAATAGGTATCCGTTGCCAAGGATTGATGATCTGTTTGATCAATTAAAAGGAGCGAGATATTTCTCAAAGATAGACCTGAGAAGTGGTTATCATCAGTTGAAGGTGAGGCCCGAAGATGTCCCAAAGACAGCGTTTAGGACACGATATGGTCACTACGAATTTTTGGTTATGTCATTTGGTCTAACAAATGCGCCTGCAGCATTTATGGGCCTAATGAATGGAGTGTTCAAGCCGTTTCTGGACAAATTCGTAGTGGTTTTTATTGATGATATATTGGTCTATTCTAAGACCAAGGAAGAACATGTTGAGCATTTGAAGTTGACGTTAGAAGTATTAAGAAGAGAGAAGTTGTATGCCAAATTCTCAAAGTGTGAATTCTGGATTGAAAGGGTGCAATTTCTCGGACATGTGATTGATAAGGACGGAATTTCGGTGGATCCCTCCAAAGTCGAAGCGGTGATGAATTGGGATCAGCCGAAAACACCGTCGGAAGTAAGAAGTTTTCTTGGATTAGCTGGTTACTATAGAAGATTTATTCAGGATTTTTCCAAGATCGCCACTCCATTAACGAATTTGACTAGGAAAGTTGTGAAATTCGTTTGGACGGAGAAGTGTGAGGAAAGTTTTCAAGAACTTAAGAGAAGGTTAAGTACAGCACCTGTGTTGTCCCTTCCGGATGACACAGGAAATTTTGTGGTATATAGTGATGCGTCGCATAAAGGGCTAGGCTGTGTGCTTATGCAAAACGGCAGAGTCATTGCGTATGCGTCACGACAACTAAAAGATTACGAGAAGGGATATCCAACCCATGATTTGGAATTGGCTGTGGTGGTATTCGCTTTAAAGATTTGGAGACACTATCTCTATGGGGAAAAGTGTGAAATATATACAGACCATAAGAGTCTGAAGTATATTTTCACACAGAAAGACTTGAATAAGCGCCAAAGAAGGTGGCTGGAGTTAATAAAGGATTATGATTGTGATATCTTATACCACCCAGGAAAAGCGAATGTTGTAGCCGACGCCTTAAGCAGAAAGGGTCGAGAAAAGTTGTTGATGCTGACAGCACAGGAAGAATTGATTTCAGCAATGGAAAAGCTGGAATTGGAAGTAGGATGTCCAATGGAGACTGACGAGAAACTGTTCCACCTGCAAGCTGGTACAACTTTATTGGATAAGATTAAGGAAGCACAAATCCTGGATAAGGAATGTGAGGAAGTAAAGAGAAAGATATCTGAAGGGACTGAACTTAGATTTAAAATGGATAGCGAAGGATTTTTGAGATTTGAAAGTAGAGTTTGGGTACCACCAATACCAGAAATCAAGGAGGACATTCTGAGCGAGGCTCATAGTTCGAGGTATTCCATTCACCCCGGAAGTACCAAGATGTATCAGGATTTACGACAACACTTTTGGTGGCCAAATTTGAAGAGGGACGTTGCCGATTGTGTTGCCAAATGTCTGACTTGCCAAAGGGTCAAGGCAGAACACCAAAGACCAAGTGGTTTGTTACAACCTTTAGAAATCCCATAATGGAAATGGGAACATATTACAATGGATTTTGTTGTTGGCCTTCCGAAGACCCAGAAAGGCTATGACGCAGTATGGGTTATCGTCGACCGATTAACGAAATCCGCACACTTTCTTCCAATCAAAATCAGATTTAACCTAGAACAATTGGCGAAGTTATATGTAAAAGAGGTTGTTTCGAGGCACGGGGTGCCAGTGTCAATTATTTCTGACCGTGATCCGCGCTTCACATCGAATTTCTGGAAGCGACTACAAGAATGCATGGGAACACAGTTGAGGATGAGCACCGCTTATCACCCTCAGACTGACGGACAAAGTGAAAGAACGATCCAAACATTAGAGGATATGCTTAGAGCATGCATAATGGATTTTAAAGGCAATTGGGATGATCATTTGCCGCTTGTAGAATTTGGTTATAATAATAGTTACCACGCTAGTATTGGTATGCCGCCTTACGAAGCGTTGTACGGTAGAAAGTGCAGAACTCCACTGTATTGGGATGAAGTTGGTGAAAGACAATTGCTAGGACCAGAGTTAGTCCAACAAACGGCAGAAATAGTTAAAGTAATTCGGACAAGATTAGTAGCGGCTCAGGATAGGCAGAAGAAATACGCCGATCCACACCGCAAGAATGTAGAGTTTGAATCGGGTAGTTTTGTATTTTTGAAGGTCTCTCCTTGGAAGGGAAAGATCAGATTTGGTAAGAAGGGAAAATTGAGCCCAAGGTTCATTGGACCCTTTGAGGTACTCCGAAGAATTGGAGAAGTAGCCTATGAGGTAGCTTTACCTCCGGCACTGGAGCATGTCCACAACGTTTTCCATGTGTCGGTATTACGACGTTATAAACCCGATTACAAACATGTGATAGAATATGAACCCCTACAATTTGAGAAAGATTTATCATACCAAGAAGTTCCTGTTCAGATAGTTGACAGGAAAGAGCAAGTTCTCAGGAACAAAGTAATACCTTCTGTTAAGGTAATTTGGAGGAACCACAACGCTGAAGAAGCTACGTGGGAACTCGAAGAGAATATGATGAAGAATTATCCACACTTATTTTCTTGAATAGGTGAACGTGATTCTGGGGACAGAATCATTTTAAGGGGGGAAAGATGTGACAAACGAGAGTTTTGCAAAGTTGTTTTGAATATTTATTGAAATAAATAAATATTTTGGTTATGAGAATGTGATGGGACGAAATTATTAATTGAACAGCGATTCTGAGGACAGAATCCTTTTAAGGGGGGAAAGATGTGACGAACGAGAATTTTGTAAAGATATTGAATATTTATGGAGATAAATAAATATTTTTAATGATTTAATTATTGAATTAAATAATTAATTCATGAATTTGTGGTAGATTAATTTAATTATATGTGTGACATTAATTAAATTAATATGTAGTGATTTAATAGTTCAAAGTATTTAATTAATTGAGTTTATTTGATTAATTGAATTAATTAAATAAGCATATGTTACTTTAATTAATTTAATAATTAATTAATGAGTTAATGAATTGACATAATTAATAAATAAAAATATTAATTATTTGACAATGTGTTTAATGTGAATTATCTTGTTTTATTTAATTAATTTAAATAAAATTAATTAATTAATAAGTGATGTGACAATTAAGTATATAGTAAATTAGTTTATTAAAATAAATGGAAAAAAAAATAAAAGAAGAAGAAGCCAAACAAGGCCCTTGTGGGAGTTATATGACAACGGATATATTATATATTTATATATATATGTACGTTATCTTCCTAAGTCATTTTATCAGAAGAAATTAGAGAAGTCAGAGAAAGAAAAACGTAGAAAGTTTCAGAGAGAAGAAGAAGAAGAGATTGAGAGAAAGGAATTTGAGAAATCTTAAGTATTGTTTGTGATTGTGTTATCTTCATACCAAAAGGGTAATTCTTCTTTTAAGTTTTCAAAATTAAGATTTCTTAAATACGTATTTTTAAGTTTTCTGTGAAAATTGGGTTTCCCAATTGGGTTATGATATGGCTTTATCTATATGGGTATGTAATTATAACATGTTTTCTAACGTATATACATGTTTTAAAGTAATTAATTTTATATAATTTGGCCTTAATTGGTTTTTTCAAAAAGTTACAGAGTTTTCTACGATGTTGTAAAATTTCTCTGTCAGTGCTTATTTTTGGGAAATTAAAGTGTGAGGTTATTATATATGTGACCGTATATGTTAGTATTATGTGTTGGATCATGTATCCATGATTTACACTGATCACACCAAATAACTTTGTTAATAAATGGGTTTGATGAAATTACAGAGTATTGAATATGGGTGAATAACCCATATGGGTTAAATTAATGATTGAATCATATGTTTATATTTAAATTGATACATGAATATGATTGTATATGTTAAAACAAAGAAAATGGAATTGAAATGAATGGATTCGGTGTAGTAACGAATCCGTAAGGAGATTTTTATGTTTTTCATTAAACTCTTGAAAGTTTTGAAGAACAGTGAAAATTAATATTTTGATTTGTATAATTACATAACTTGGAATGTTAAGAACATGTTATAAGTGATATATAATGTTCCTGTGAAGTTTATACTTCATGGGTAACATTATAAATCAGTGTAATAATGTGAATTGGGAGAAAATGGGAGAAAATCTGTGTTCGTTCGCGAACTTCAGATTCTGAAATTCCGCAGCCGCGCGGCCGCGCCGGCTGCAAGGCAAAATGGCGCGCGGCCGCACCTGTCCGAAAATTTTGAAAAAAATTGCTAAGTGTTGGAAAATTTTGAACTGTGTTTTGAGTCTAATGAACATGAACACATGTTGTATAAATATAATAAAATATTAATATGAGTTTAATAATTTATGTTATGTGATTAATTAATAAATTAATTACGTGATTTAAATTATCATTTGTAAAGGTTAAATAATGTGTTATAAACATTAAGACATTATTTTAAATCTAATTAACATGATGACATGTTATGTATGTAATGAGTTATTAATACATTTTAATAACTTAAGTTACGTGATTAATTAACAAGTTAATTAATCAACGTAAACCATTATTTGAAAACTTAATAATGAGTTTGAAGAATACTATTGTAAATCAATAATCATATCGAACATGTGATTAATTGATATTGTAAATGTGTGATAGGTAAGAGTAATTAAAGAAGTGAGTAATAACTGTAGCTTGCGCATGAGGCAAGTTTCCTAAACTCAAATCTTTATATTTGAGCAAATTTTCTATCCCTAACTTATTATTATTGTTTGGCAAGTTTCCTAAACTAAACTCTTTAAATTAAGCAATTGCTATGCTTAATTACTATTGTTGAGAAAATTCTTACTCTTGAATATCCAAGTTTAGAATTTCACATGAGATGCCGTGATTCTTTTAAAAAGAATCATTTAAGTGTACAATACTTATTCGATTGTATACCTTGAGAAGTTAATATTCAATATGAATATCATTTATTGAATTATCCAAACTAACTTTATTTGGTACGGATTCTGATGTCAAATTGAGATGAACAACCCTAATGTAGGGGATTAATGAAGATGCTTTAAGCGTTAAGATAATGTGCACAGTATCAGTACGAAGGGCTGATCTCCCTAAGTACGAGAAGTAAAGTCTATAGTCTTGTGACTGTTAAAGGTTGGAAAGGTTAATATACTTGACAACCTAAGACTCGGTTCAAGGTCTTAATGACCCTCAGAAGTAATTTGACTCTTGACTAATATTCTTGATTCAAAAGTTGGGAAGTAATTTGACTCTTGATTAATATTCTTGATTCAAATGTCGAGCTTTCTGTTATTCAGAATTCTTTCACTCGCATGTTATTATTCTGTCATATTTTTATACTTGCGGGCATCCGTGCTCACTCTTGCATAATAACATTGCAGCTAATAATAAACGAAGTGATGTACCTTCTAGTAGCAAGGGCAAAGGAAAAGCTAACAAGTGATGAAGATTTGTGTTGTCATGAATAATGTTAAAGTTTAAGATTTATGTGTGATGATTTAAGACTTATTTATTTACGTTTCCGCAAAAGAGATTTAAGGTTAAGTATAACCTGGGATTTATGATGTATTTTTATTTCAGATGATGTAAGATGATGATTTATTTATCTAATAAATGAATTTCATTATTTATGGGTAGATAGTTGTATGATATTGGAACAGTGAACACCAAATCCTGTAGAAATTAAGATACCGGATTTGGGGGTGTCACAAGTCAGGTTGAGGAGGTTGAGATGTTGACGCTGATGGATCCTGCTTTCGGATGATTAATTGGATTACAATCGATCTAACAACGTTAAACAAGGTCAGTTATTTGGGAGGTAACCCAACTTCTTGACCTTTAGTAGTTATTAGTATTTAATATTATATATATATTTCATTCATAGATGTCTATTATATCCAAGTCCTTATACATTACACTTTCATTGTTGGCAGGACTCAAGGCAAGGAAAATCAAATATCACAAAAAGCTAAGTGGCGCGGGCCGCGCCATAACAAAGAACAACCAAGCTCGGAGCGCGCTACACTTCATGCAATTCAAGCTCAAATTTCTCAATCTGCACGAGTCGCGCTACACCTCCAAAAATTTCATTCAATCCCATCGTTCCAGCGCGGGCTGCGCGAGAATTAGTACAGACCGAGAGCGGGGATCGCCGGTCGGCTGAAGCAAGTTTAAAATACGAGTTTTGTCCACTCTCTCTCTCTCTCACAATCCAATTCAAAGCATACTTTCTCAAACTTCTACTCAACTTCTACACCACCAAAACCCAAAACCCTAACCCTAATCCAATTCAACAACTACCCACTCTAAATCCAATCAAAACCTAACTTCCCCAAAGCTAAGCAATCTCAATTGAAACTAACCTCTTCATTCCCCATATCCATATTCTTCCTCCTCCTCACTCCTAACTTCGGCTACACCTAAACAACAATTAATCATCACGAATTGGCGGCAAGGAAAAGAAAGGTACTTAAATTCCCACACATTCAATTAAAGCAAAAATCCAAAGGTAATACAAGTAATTCATTGGTATTGGGGTATTATTGCCTAAGGTATTATAAGTTTCATTGAGTTATTTAACTACTGTATTAGGAACCCTTGGGTTACTGATGACCCAAGGTTGATTGTGTTTGTATTTGGGAAATTTGTGATACACAAAGTGAACTAATTTTGGGGGAGAGACACATTCGCCCACCACGTGTTCGATAAATTGCTTCAACGGGCTTCCACAATCTAACTTTAATTCTTTGGGCACCATTCGACTAGAGAGCATCACTATGGCATCCAAACGTCAAAGGGGGTCCAATTCTACCACTAGACAGACATACGATGAATCAAAGTTCGTAAGTGAGGCAACATGCACCCGCTTCAACAAAGTAATTGACAAGAAAACTTTTGTACTAGAAAGAGGACTGAAACCGAATGCCAATCTGGACGGCGACATGGCGCTCGTGATTGTGGAACGCAACTAGTTTCAATTGGTAGAGCAACCTAAACCAGCTGTGATCAACATTGTTAAGGAATTTTATGCCAACGCAATTGAACACATTGATCATGTGGTAATGGTTCGTGGCAAGCAAGTGTCGTTTAGAGCAGCGGCGATCAATCAATACTTTGAGGTGGAAACACCATAAATAGAGCAATACGAGGACCATCTGCCCAATCTAGATGATATCATAGTACGACTGTGTAAGCCAGGAACTCAATGACCAAAGCGGGCACTGATGAAAAAGTCACTTTTCTACATGTCACGCTGAGTAGATATGGGAAGCCTTGGTACGCATTTATTTGTGCTCGACTCATACCTATGCGTCACCAAAATGACATAACTAAGGAACGGGCACTGCTTCTCTATGGCATCGTCACTCATGAGAAAGGGTCGAATAATGAGGTCGAGATATTGAACGTTGACATCGGGTTATCCATTGAACGATCACTGAGAGGGGGTACCACAGGAGGGTTGCTACATGGATTCCTTATCATTGATTTATGCCGGCAAGCTGGAGTTCAATGGCACGCCTCAGAGCTGGTCCAACGACCAATGGCCATCATTGACCATCCTACTATTGAGAAGTACAAACCATGGGAAGGAGCACGGTCACATCCTCGAGGAGAGGGCTTCATCATGATACCACCATCAACACCAACCTCACCACCACGAGAGGATGAGCCAATGGCTGAAGCGAACAATGCCAGGCCACGATGCATGCCTACAACATTGGGGCATTTACAGCATTGGCGGATGCCTTTTCGCGATTCACACCAAATTCAAAGCCAGTTCAGCTGCCCATTCCTCCAATTCTGCCTGCCTACCCCCCATCAAATGACAAAGGTTACGACGAGTATTGACTCGTCACTCAAAGAAGTCATCATTTTAATATTTCCTATGACAACGTAATGAGGACATTATCTGATTTAAGTTTGGGGGGAATTCAATTCATTTTTTATGTTTTTGCATACATATTAGGTTTCATGTAGAGTTAATTTAGTTCGTACTTACCATATGCACTGGAAAAAAAATTAAATTAGAAATATTACATTCATGTAGGAATTGTGTCAGTAGAAGCATGCATATAGTATAAAACATAGAGATTGAGCAGTGAGTCGTGATAATTAATGGTTGATGACTTCGATTTTCACTGGTCTTGCATAAAATTGAGAGTCGTGAACTGATTAGGCTCAATCATAGTAACCTCATAGCATTATTCTTGTTCTCTTTTAAATTTCAAGCACACCAATTGAATGTCAGTTGTGATTAGGAGTTTATGTGTATTAGAACATGGGCACTTACTTGATCACTGATTAAAAATTGAACATTGGCTGAAACATAAGTTTGGGGGAATTGCGGTTCAGAAAAGGAAAAAAGAAATAAAGAAAAGAAAAATCGAAAAGGAAAAAAAGTAGTACTTATGAAATAAAATCTGACTTAATTTGACCTCGTGGCCTTTGTTACTCGGAGAAGTAAACCCTAGGGGATGTCTTCACACCTAGCGCCCTAAAGCCTTCGGGTTTGGGAGTCATTGGCCGAAAGTCCGCTACACGGGTAACATTGAAAAGCCTAAGGGGGTTGAACATTACACAAGTCAGATAAATAGAGTAATTAGTGGGATGAAGCGTTAAAACGTACCCACGAAGCATAAATTTTGACGAATGATCTTTTATTGCTTATACAGTCTAATTCCCGTAATTTTTATGTAGATGCCATGTTTGATTAGTTATCTGTGAGAAGGGTAAAATGTTTGTTTAGAAATAATCACATGAATCACTTTGAACTGCTGATATGAAATTGGACACACACGCACGGAAGAGGATTAGAGTTGTGTCAATGAGTTGAGGATGTGAGAGGCTATGATTGTTCATGAGTCAAGGTTGATTGTAAGCTAAATGTCAATTCATGGGGGATATGAAACCTTTATTTGGTTACTAAGATTTTTGCTCGATCTTGTTAAGTTGCATTCATTTTGTTAAGTTATGTTAGATTAGGTTATGTCAAGTAGAGTTTGTGTTTGTTTGCTTGAGGACAAGCAATTGTTTAAGTTTGGGGGTATTTGATGAGCAGGTTAAAAACCTACTAAATCGGTATTTCTAAGCTTAATATATTGTGATTACTTAAGTAGTGCATGTTACTTTTCATGTTTTTGTGTGAAAGTGCAGGAAAGGAGCGTAGCTGGGCAAATGGGAAGAAAGTGGGCCGAAAGTAGGTGAACTGACATCTAGGCGAGGGGTGCGCTAGGATTGTACTGGAACAAGCGCGGACCGCGCCATAGCAAATCGAAGTCCCTAGTAGACTAGCGCGGGGCGTGCCACCTTGTGAAGGGACCAGGAGCGGGGGGCACCGGTCTGACGGATCTGGCTGGATTTGGTTGCCTTAAAGCTGCAAAGTTGAGTAAAAACAGGATTTTGATATTCTAATTGTAATAGGATTTTGATAAACTAAAAATATTAAGTTATTTTCTTAGGTTTAGGAGATCTTTTGAGAACTAGGAATTCTTGGAGGCTATTCATTGATTCAAACCCTAGTTTTGGAGAATCAAGGCATGTCAGGCTAAATTACTCAATTCAATTCTGAAGGGATGTTGAACCTTATTTATAATTAATGGTTTGAGCAAGTTTATTTTATTTATGTTTTCGTATGTGGGATTTATTCTGATTATCTACATAAACTTTCTTGTGTGCTATTCAATTAACTAATTTGGTTTCTGCAGGATTAATACCACCTGCTAGATTAAGATATATATAAAGCAAACGATGTATGTCTGATCATAGGTAGCAATTAATGATATTTGATTGTGGTCAAGGTTTTGAATATTATGAAGGTTTTCAGAAGATAAGTTAAATAATTCCTGATTGTGTAATTAGTGCTTGGAATAATCTAATTCTAATTCTTCATGCTTCTATTGTATTAAATCTAGGCTGATAGTTCTAGGTTATATGATAGTTAGGATCTTTTGTTGGCGATCATCGCATTAAATTTACACTTAAGGAGAATTTTGAATAACTAGCGATTGCAGTTATCTAGGATTGTTAATATCATAGAAAGATAAATATTGTAAACACTTGGTTAATCCATAATTGTGAAGAGGCGATACTGAACTGAAGAATTGAAGCTTTTTACTCATTGATACTTCTTTTAAATTCACTTTTGTTAATTCAACTTTTCAAACTAAAATTCCCCAATTCATTAGAAAATTCTTGGATAAATATTAAACAAAACACTCTCTATGGGATCGATCCTTGCTTGTTACTATACTAATTCTTGAGTTAGTGGAATAGAAGTAAGGTTAATTTTGGAGTGCTAAATGACAGCTTCCATTTATGTTGAAAAGTTTGGTAGAATGCCTAGAAAAGATTTTACCGATGAGCATAAACGCAACATGTTAATTAAAAATGTACATTTTGAAATCTACAAATGATTTTTGTGATTTTCTTTTTCCTAGTATTAGAGGGTTAAGTTAAGAGTAAAACCAAGTTGGAATCATGTAAAAATAAGTTAAAATGAGTGAGATATAAATTTTTGACCAAAACATGGTCACTGTCAGAGCATTGTACAAACAAGCCACTTTCGAGCGAATTTCAGTAACCAAAACATGTCCAAATTAGCATTTTCATGATGGAATCTTGTATTTCGGAAAGATACGAATCAAACGAGACCGACTAGACGTCAATTAGAGTTGTAGATTTAGTTTTTTTTAAGTTTTCGTAAAGCACCCCAAATCTGAAAAAATCTGGGAATTAAATTAAAGCCACTGTCGGGTTTTTTTCGGTGAACCGGCCAGTACCTTCCGGCGACCGGTTCACCACTTTTTCGACCGGTTCTTGGGTCGGGTTTGGACTGGAATTTTTCTAAAATAATAAAGAATATTATAATATTTAATTTGAAATTTTTCAGCATAATTAAGTAATTATTAGTGTAATTAATGATTCAAACCCCTTTAAATCATTTAAAATTACTAACTAATAAATTTTTAATGCCGCTAATTGATTATTAAACTAATTACATATTATTTAAGTGTAATTAACTATTTCATTATTATTTAATTAACATTAAGTAATAATTTAATAGAATTAGTGGTATTAAACTAACTATTTGTTATTTAATTAAGATTAAATAATAAATATGGATAAATAATTTATTAATTATTATTTAATTAATATTAAATAAAGATTAAAGAATGTTTAAGTAGATAAACTAATTATTTATTATTTAAGTAAGATTAAGTAATAAATAATGGTAATTACTTACTTACATGTTATTTAATTAACATAAAATTTATAAATTGATTATTTCTTATTTGATTAATATTAAATAATAAATAAGGACAAATATTAATTAATTAACGTTAAATAATAATTAAATACTAATAAAGTTAATAAATTGATTATTTATTAGTCAAGGATAAATAAATAAATTATTATTATTATTTAATTAATATTAAATAATAATTAAAGAAAAAAAGATTTAATAATTTAACTAATATTTGATTAATATTAAATAATAAGTAAATGTAATTAGTTATTATTTGTTATTAAATAATAACTAAATGTAATTAATTAATTACTATTTAACTAACATTAAATAGTAATTAAATGAAGATAAAGTTAATAAAATAAAGGGAATGTAAATAACGCATTAATTAAACATTTATAATAAATTGTTTAAGGGTCTAATAAGTATTTATCACTTAAGAAAATATTATTAATTAATTAAATCATTAACCTAAGATCAATTAAATATCTTATAAGATTAATGATAGTATATTATATTATGTGTGCCTTGTGATTTATTTATTTGCTAGATAAATAGTATAAGTAAGCGTATAAATATACAATTATATGCAGTACTAATTGACATACCAATATTATCAATGCTAGGTCATTCAAAGAGTATTAATTAAAAATAGATAGTTGTAGCTCGTCAGACAGGCAAGTCTCTAACCTTAAACTTCCTACATTTTTGCAAGTTTCATAACTCAAACTTGAGTTATTATTTTGAAAGTATGTTAGTGGATAATTATTGTTGATTATTCCACATTCTTAATGATTATTGTAAATCGCACTTTGTGCAATTTAATTCATGTTCTAGTATTATTGAACTGTGAATTAATTAAAGTTATTTAATTCATGAACTGTTATGAGATAGATCTATGCTAGTTGTATCAACTAGATCAAGTATATTTAAATTGTTAATTCAAAAACGTTTTAAAAGCTGCTCCTAATCAATTGATTTGGTAAGGACTCTTAACTGAGAAAAAGAACAGTTATATTAAAACATGATATTGGAAAACAATTGTTACTCGATTATTAAGTGTTTATGCATAATTTGTCGGGTATGAAAGACTAATCCCCTTTACTACCAAAACTTAATAAAAGGACATGTTTAAATACTGACAACCTTAGTATATGTTCATGGTTATTCCAAATCACTCAGCATCTATTATTCAATTATTCTAATATTCAATTATTAAGACTTAATTCATATTCTTTCACAAATTGATTTCCATTGTTGAACATTGAAAGTTAAATTCCTTTCTAATCATCATATATCTCCCTTGTATTTAAACTTGCTAAGCAAATTAGTTGTTTACTCTTGCTATATCATGACGTTTATTTCAGCTAAGCCCGAAGGATCAAATAAGAAAAACAAAAGCAAAGACAAAGTCCAGGAATAGTTTATGTAAATGTTAATTATTATATTATTTGATGGAATTATATTTGTAAACCTTTTGTAATATTAAAGGTATGTTTAAGTTAAGGTTAAGAAGACCTTGTGATTATGTTGTAAGACTTTATTATAATGAACATTGTATGTTTAGCTTATAGAATGTGTATGTTGTTGATGGATCGTGAGCACTGAATCCGAGGTTAGAGAACCTGGATTTGGGGGCGTCACAAAAGTTGATATGCAGGATATGTCGAGGCTAGTACTTGGTACTGTATCCTTAAGATAATTATACCCTTCTTATGGTGCTTAGAGTTAATAACACTTATCTCCCAATATACAATGACAATGTATGCTATAGCAGCACTATAAATAGTATACACAACGAACCAAAGAAAATGCTTTGAACTTCTCTCTCAAATAAAATATGAATAATTTATGTAATAATGAAGAATAGAATGCTTGAAAATGGAATGATCGAAATGTCTGCCCCCTAGCCTATTTATAGGAGGGGTTAGTGATCCATCTGATGCGACACAACCACTTGAAAAGACACGGGATGCTTATGAAAAGGTATGACATAGCATCCATTCGGTCAAAATGACGTAGTTTTGAGCATTTGAAGAATGGGCGTGTTCGTTCGGGCAAAAAATAACGTAGTATTAGGCTTGTCAGAAAGGGCGCTTCCCAAAATAACGTAGTATTATCAATTTTGTTAGGACAGATGACGTTTTCCAAAATGACGTAGTATGATAATAAATAACGTTTCTCAAAATGACACAGTTTGGGCAATAGAACTAAATAAACAAAAATTTAAATAAATTTGGCCCAAAAAATATATACAATGACCCACGACCCCTGAGCCTGGTCGGTCGGTCAGTGGCGGCGCGCGTGTGGGGGTTTAAATCAAGCCTTGGCTAGGTCCTCTACCTTCCACAAAAGTGGGGTGCCCCTTGGGGCCCAAACCCGCGACCCCCGATCCCGGCCAATTGGTCGGAGATAGTGTGGGTTCAAACCAAATCTTGGCTAGGTCCTCTCCCTTCCACAAAAGTGGGGTGCCCGTTGGGGTCCAAACCCAAGAATAACTTTATTGTATATAAACTCATTCAAACTTTAGTTCTTAACTGATGTGAGACTTAACTTCCCACAAATATTTATTATCATTTCCAGGGGTAATTTTTTGGAGTTAATTTCTCATTCATCATTCCATTGATTTGAGATTCCAAATATTTAATTTTAATCTACTCATGGAGTAGAACACATTGATATGTGAATTCATTTCAAACACTTCAAATTAGACTCAAATTCTAACAGTTTATTTGAGAGAGAAGTTCAAAGCATTTTCTTTGGTTCGTTGTGTATGCTATTTGTAGTGCTGTTATAGTATACGTTGTCATTGTATCCTAGGAGACAAGTGTTATTAACTCTGAGCACCATAAAAAGGGCATAATTATCTTAAAGACATAGTACCAAGTACTAGCCTTGACATATTATGCATATCAACTTTGGTGTAAAACAGATAAGTTTTATATATATAGAGCTCTTGTCCATTTAATTTTCCTAACACCACGAGTTTTGTTATAAAATTCTTTTATTTTTACATTTTTATATATTATACTATCATTAAATATTATTGTTATCAAGAACATGAATTTTAAAGAACACTAACTACATTAAAAAATATATAAAAATAAGAGATAGTGATAAGTATATAATTATATAATAGTAAAATATAGATAAAAAAATTTGAAATGAAATAAAAAATGAAAAATAAATTTATTTTTCTAGATTTTAGGTTTCTATTCCTAAATTTTAGTGTTAAAGGAGAATTCCAAAAAATTTGGTTGAGAGATGCTTTTGTGCTATTTATTAGTGTGTGTGTGTGTGTGTGTGTCTATATATATATATATATATATATATATATATATATGTGTGTGTGTGTGTGTGTGTGTACTATTTTAGAAGATATTGTTTTTATGTAGTGATTTACTATATAAAATTGAGTTTAACTTTTCCAAATTAATCAAGATATTTTAAATTCAAAATTGAAGTATTTTTTTTTAACCTTTATCAATCCTCTAAAAATAAGATAATAATCTTAGCTTTGAATAATGGAGTAATATTTGTAGTAGATATATATCTCTAGCATAAAAAATAAAACTACACTTAATAAGAGTAGTTAAATGCAGTTTAGTCCCAAAAAAATGATGGGCTACACCTTAGTCCTCAACTCCTTATAGCTCAGCTATGCCACGAATTGTATTATTGTGATACCATCCTAAACTCTACACTGATATCTTAGACTAACGAACTACATGACTAGACCACATTTAAGTTCATGACACCTTCAATGACACTATAATCTTCTGTTATTATATGGTGTCAAGTGTCAACTGAAACCAATTCGAATTAATTGAACAATTTGGCTTTATAAGATGAACTTTAGGTATGTAACTAGTTTTAGCTAGAGCTACATCCATACTTTATCAGTATTTGCTATTTAGTAGATGCTATTTGCTTTAAGAGTTTAGAGCTTTCCATGAACTATGGAAGTCTCACTAAATTTGTAGATTGTAAAATAAGATAACATTGACTTTAAATTGCTCTAATTTTGGATACAGATAGACACATGCAATGGTTTTTATCGCAATTATTTATCTCCAAACAAACCTTACAAACCTACAATGTGGACTGAGGCTTGGACTGTTTGGTAAGGTAAGCCTCTACTGTCACTCTTGAAACCATACTAATTACTACATATGGTGTGTAAATATAAATTTACACATGATAGTTGTCACTTTCAAAGGTTTACAGATTTTGGTGGCCCAACTCACCAGCGGCCTGCTGAGGATTTAGCCTTTGCAGTTGCTCGATTTATTCAAAAGGGAGGCTCCTTTGTAAATTACTACATGGTCAGCAGTGTCTCAAGTTTCTTTTATACTCATAAGTCAAAAATCACAATTACATCTGACACCATGGTCCATGGGGAACTATACCTATGAGCTTCCAAAATTATTGCTCTGATGTTGAGAAATTATAATTATTATTAGGAAGTCTTCAATAACCCATTTGCTTGATTAGAAAATTATCATCTAACTTCTGAGTTTGCAGTTGCTATAACCCAGAACAGCCCATATACTCATAGAATTAAATTTTTGAGCATTTGGTTTAGCTAAATAAGGCTTCACTGAAGCTTACTTGGCTCATGAAATTCTCTACTTCAGTAGTAATAATTGTTCTTATAAAGTTGGAAGCTTTACTCAACAATCAAACTCATGTTCCGCTGTTTCTCAACAGTATCATGGAGGAACCAACTTTGGGAGAACAGCTGGTGGTCCTTTTATTACTACCAGCTATGATTATGATGCTCCAATTGATGAATATGGTAAAACAACTATGGGCATACTTATTTTCCAGTATTTGAGAACCCAAAATTCTGACTTGTCATTTTGTTTGTTTATTATTTATCATGGGGGATTTGCCAACTAATTGATTCTCCATGCAAAATGGATAGGTTTGATTAGGCAACCCAAGTATAATCACTTGAAGAAGCTTCATAAGGCTGTTAAGTCATGTGAGCAAGCTTTAATTTCTGCAGATCCGACTTCGACATCTTTGGGAAACTATGAACAAGTTTGTTTTCATATTCAACTATATAAGGATATTGAATTGAATCCACATAATTAACTGCCAGATGTGTTGTCAAAAAATAATAATAATAAAAAAAATCTTCTTGCATCACTACATAGATTTTTCCCATCCTTTCAAAATGACCACTTGTACTAAGCTATTGCAAATCATTTTATTGGCCTGTATATAGAAAAACAATTTTTGAAGTTCTTAGAACTCATCCTTGCAGTTATGGCTAATTCTGATGTCTGAGCGTGTCTTATTTTCTTCTTTGAGACCATATTAACTCGTTACTTTAAATATTCAAGGCACATGTATTTTCTTCCTCAGCTGGCTGTGCAGCTTTTCTCTCAAACTACCATTTAAATTCAGCTGCGACGGTGACATTTAATAACAGGCGCTATGATCTGCCTCCTTGGTCCATCAATATTTTTCCAGATTGCAAAAATGTTTCCTTCAACACTGCAAAGGTAAGTAGAGCGGATAATACTAATTGTTCAAGGTGACATCTTGTTATGCAGAATAGAGTCGCTTCATTTCCCTTCTATAGGAAGTAACTATCTGGAAATAGTTTCATGAAATTATATTATTGAATCTGTCGATACTATTGCAACTTAGTGTTTTTTCAATTTTTTCCATTACTTTTTATATCATCCATATTTGTGGGGTAACTGTTCAGAACCATCCAAATTGAAGCTGTTAACGCCTGATTTTGCACGCCTGACGAAATCACCAAAAAGGCAGGCCAAAACAGCGCCAACGGTTGATTGTATTGTTGTGAAATCAAACTCACGAAATACACACACATAAACATAAACAAAGAGATATGAAATATAAACACAAGAATTTACGTAGAAACTCAATTGAAAAAAAACCACAGAGAGAGAGAAATCCACTATAATAATAAGGAGAGTACAAATTGTGTATTGTATGATATATTATTTTATATTATGATCCCCTTCAACCCTTGCTTGTAGATGTATTTATAGAAGTCTTGTCTGCCCAAATCCAACTAGGAGTAAGAGTCTTCTTCAGAATCACCTTATAACTGCAATTAATGATTGATTGCTCCCCTCCCAAGTTAGATCTCCTTGTCCCACCAAATAAGGAAACACAATCTTACTCTAATAAGGACTCTCCCACTAAAATAGATAATAAACGTCTATGCGCCAACATTAAATCCGGTCCATTAAATAGATTTGGCTACACCATGGCCAGACCCAAATAATCACATCCCAACAGAAACAGGACTTGGTTGGCAAGACTTGACACATTTGTATGTGTCTACATTCCGGAGTTCCTCTCTCTGTATAAAACAGAAAGACTGGTGCAGAAACTCAGTAAATTTGAGATAGACACACATAATATTATTATTAATCAAGTGTTTTTTGATGAAGAAGATATACTTCCCTTGTTCATTAGAAGGTTTTTAGTTTAGAATCATTTAATCCTTGCCTAGTACAGAAGCTAGCTTCTATTAGGTTTTGGTTATAAATTTAGTTGTTGAACTGAAGTTGCTCAAAGCTAGAATGAAGATGCAACAAAAATACCTTGATCAGTTCTACATGTTATATGATGACTTTCATATAATCAAGTTGCCTTTACTGCCAGAAGAGGTAAACCATACAGCTCACGTTCTCTAGCTACTTTTTGTTTGTTTTTTTATAAAAAGTAGCTTACATTCTCTAGCTAGGTTCAAAATTCCTGATATATCTGAAATTTTTAGCGTATACAGTGTGAATAACTTTCATGTTATTGCAAAACAAAAGTATGATAGAACCATTTCTGTTCTTGCCTCCAAAAGGGATGGGGATTACCAATTCAATTGCAAGAGAATTGCGGACTGAAATTACTTTTACTTCTATCATATGTTTTCCCAATTGAGTTACTATTAATCTCATGTCATTGCACAAACCAAAACACTGATTTATATTTCGAAGCAACATTATAGGAACCCCAATCTTCAACATTAGCTTGTGATTTGGCATTCTAGAATATGTAATACTATTCAAAAATTCTGGGGTGTAAACGTCTTCATAGCTGTTTGAGTTTTCACCAACCTTACATACATTGTCCGAGCTTAGATATGTTACTTTATCACATGGTCATAAAGACATCACATATTCGTTTACCTTGTTTACAGCATCAAGTGTAGGAGCAAGGATGGATCGGTCTTGAAAATAAAAGTTATCATCAAATTTTTCCAATAAATTAGGATATGTGCTATCAACAATTACTGCAAGGGGATTGATCGGATCTTTGATAAGAATATCATTAGGAATTTCTACATCTGCTTCACCATCATTAGCTCCGCCAATTGTGCCATCTTTAACCTTCAATATACAATCAGAAAATTATCTCAACTCCTCTATATCAGAATTTGAATTTTGAGATTGAAGTCTCATGTTCTTTGTTAAAGTCAAAACCTTGCAAAAACTCCACAAATAGGAAGAATTTAGAGTTGCTAAAACAACGTCTTGTCTGCTGGCCTTGGGAATAACAGGTAATATCTGCCTAAAATCTCCACCAAATACAATTACTTTTTCACCAAATGGTTGATCTATACTATTCGACTTAGTAAATCTGAGGACATCTCTTAATGTTTTATCCAAAGCTTCAAAATAATGTTTATGTACCATGGGAGCTTCATCCCATATAATAAGTCGAGTTTTTGTAAGCAACTTAGCCAATTAACTTTCCTGTTTAATGTTGCAACTTGAATCCTCAGTAACAATTAATGGGATATAAAATCTAGAATGAACTGTTATACCTCCAGGGATAAGAAGATAAGCTATTCCACTTGATGCAACAGTTAGTATTATTTCATCAATTGATTATAGCGCAGAAGCCAAAGTTTTCCATATAAAAGTCTTCCCAGTTCTCCCATATCCATAAACAAAGAAACACCTCCTTTATCCCTTAAGACCACATTCATGATGGTTTAATTAATAAATGTTTCTTTGCTCATTATTTAAATTAAAAAGCATATATGCTTTATGCTCTACTTGCCAAGTTTATCCTATCATAACAAAGCTTATCTTGAATAAATCTATTTTGCCCCTCTTCAATAATTATTGAACTTAGAAAAGGCAGTGTAGGATAATCTCGCAAAGTTTTCCAATTATTTTGCAGTAGCTTTTTAATTTTAGCAAGAGTGTTGTAGACACTTGAAATTTTCTTTCCCTGTTACTAACACTGTAGGAGGGCAAGATTGTCCATCAAATCAACCCCGGTCTCAATACCGGGCCATCAGTTCATCCCCGGTATCAATACCGGGCCATCAGTTCAACCCCGGTCTCAATACCGGGCCATCAGTTCAACCCCGATCTCAATATCGGGTCATCAGTTCAACCCCGGCCCCAATACCGTGCCATCAGTTCAACCCCGGTCTCAATATCGGGCCATCAGTTTAACCCCGGTCTCAATACCGGGCCATCAGTTCAACCCCAATCTCAATACCAGGCCATCAGTTTAACCCCGATCTCAACCCGGGAAGTACATTTCAGCCCGGTCTCAACCCGGGAAGTACAGTTCAGCCCCAGTCCCAACCCGGGAGGTGCAGATCAGACCCGATCTCAACCCGGGAGGCACAGGTCTGCCTCGGTCTCAACCCAGGAGGTACAGGTCAGCCCCAGTCTCAACCCGGGATGTACAGGTCAGCCTCAGTCTCAACCCGGGAGGTACAGATCAGCCCCGGTCTCAACCCGGGAGGTGCAGGTCATCCCCGGTCTCAACCCGGGAAGTCAGGTCAACTTCAAAAACAATCCTGAAGCATCACAACATCTCTAGGGAAAAACTTGGAGCGACCAAGTCAGCCTCAGAGGCAACACTGAGGACAAACAAACTCGATTGGGATCCAAACATTGAAAACAACCCCAGGAAGTCAATCGAAGACCATGCCGACACTAAAGGCAACCCCGGGAGGGGTAAAATAATCATTTTATCAACTCTAAGCCAATTCAGTCAAACTCAAGCCGAATTGATGCCACTAAGGTCAGAACAAACCATAACGATGATCCCGAGTGCAAACAGCGCAAGACAGCTCAACGGACAAACTGCAGAGAATCAAAGACCTAGTTATGAACCCATCTTCTTGGACACGAAAAATGTTTTATACCATGTTATTGTGACACTCTCGGCGAGGGCTTTCCGTAAAGGTATCGCACGCCTCAAACGGACGCTCCGATCAAAAGTTAGAAAGTTTCGAATCAGACCTCGCGTTGCTCGGAGTGCACTTACTTTTGAGATGACGGGACCCACAACGTGGGCCCTACCACATGGAGCCGCACCTCTACCTGCGACAGCAGCAGGTAGAGTTGAGGCTCCCTGGCCTATATATAGAGGTGCACCCCCTACTCATTTAAAAAAATTCAGAAACGCTCCGAACCCCTGCCTGTTTGGTTCTCTGTCTATTTTCTTGTCTTTCAAACCCAAATTTTTCACTCTAACACGTAGATATACCCACATACTACCACATATCAGAAAATAACGGGTAGATTCGGATGTTTAAAGCCTACGATTTGGCAAAAAGCCCATGTAGCAGTCCATTGTGAGTATTTTTACGATCAGCAAGTCAATACTACTTCTTTGCACTTTTATTCACTTGCATATCAAGTTTCGTTTTCTAAATATGCCTGGAACTCAGTTCTGTGGCCGTTTTCATCAACTTTGGTATATTTTTGTACATAAACGCATTTTCTGGCATTTCTACAACTCTGATTGACGATCCGCCGCTTCCAACAGCTTTTAAGTACTATTATCAGCGTTTTGAGCAACTTCGCCGAATTAGGTTATCTTCCCAGTCCAGGTTTGGCTTTTTTTGTATATATTTAACTATATATATACTGACTTTTCAATTCTGTCAAGCCAGAATGTCGAATCTGTGGTAGTTTATATAAGCAATATTCACCACACTGGGTTATCTTTTCAGTCTTGGTTGACAATTTTTCTGTCTATATATATATATATTTTTACATTCCAGTTCGGCCTGGATCATTTTGTGACCTTTTTACTATTTTTGCAATCCATACTGGGTTATCTTTCCAGTCCTGGTTTGAATACTTTTCTGTATATATATATATATATATATATATATATATATATATATATATATATATATATATATATATATATATTTACTTTTCAGTCAGTCCCTCGGAGTGAAAACTCACCGCCCTTTTTACGCTTATATATATATATATATATATATATATATATATATATATATATATTTCAATTCTGTCAAAGCCTGGATCATTCCGTGGCTATTTACAGCTTTTATAAATATATATATATATATATATATATATATATATATATATATTTCAATTCTAGTCAGGGCACCGGCGTGAAAACCGATCGCCCTTTACAGCTTTCGTATATATAATTATATATATATATTGCTTTGCTCATTTTTATAAAATTGTTGCTTTAAAAATTCATTTTATATAAATCGACACTGACATTTTTGCGGGCGAACTAGATTTATTTCAATCTCGTCAATTCTAGCTATCAAACGGTTCAAAATAGGTACAGACAGAACCGAAAAGCTAGAATGGCTAAGATTTAAATAAATCTAGCTTTTTTCTAGTTTCAGTTGTAAAAGCTACCTCGCGGCTCTTAGATCGCTAACTAGTGGGAACGAGATACTTTGGCCATGTGCGAGCCAGGATTTACTGAATGAATCCTTGGTTCTGGCAATATTTGGATATATTTATGTACAAATTTGAGTTGTGCAGGTTTATCGGCCTCCCTATGTGAGCCTAGAAATTATAGGATTCATGATCAAACTGATCAGAATCTGATTCCCATGATGGACAAACTCCACTATACAAATGTACCCTGCCAGTTTTTCTGTAAAAAATGTACATACAAAAGACCTTAAAACGGTTATCCGGATTTAAGGTCTCAACATAGTAAAAATATAGTTTATCGTGTCAGAGTCCCTCCGATGGCTATCATGCCCATGAGGAGACCGACACTTGTATATATATTGTGGTCAAGGATGCTTCGCAACCCGACAATTACCATTCAAATTGAGCCTTAAGGCTGAAAAGATAAAACTGAAGTATCGATTTGCTTCAATTCCTATGTTAGCGTAAGGGTTTGAAAACCTTCTTTCAAAACATCATTCAATAATCTTTTCGAAAAAAGAAGCTTTTGCAAATTAAATCAAACACTTTTGCGAATCAAATCAAAGAACTGTTTTGCAAATCAAATCAAACCCTTCGTATATAGGTTCAAAAATGCATAAACATACTTCCAATCAAGCATAGGCCCAATTTCTTCCATCATTCACACACACTGCAGATTTAAAAGGGAAATATTGAAAAGTTGCAGTACCGTGTTTACACGGGAGTTGTGGGGTGCCTAACACCTTCCCCCACACTTAACCAAGCCCCCGAACTCAAAACTTTATTTTCAAAGATCAAGTTTCGACAGTGTCCATCAATTGGGCCTCTTTTCAAACAAAACTCGGTTGAGTTGGTACAACCATTTCAAATCTACCAACTGGCGACTCTATAAAACGTTCAAATCGTCGACATGATATATGTTGGCCTTTTCCTGAAAAACCCTTCAAAACCATTTTCGCAATAAAAAGAGTAAGGGTAGAGATAACTTAGGAAGAGAGAAAGATCCGGGTTGTGACCCGACCCACGGATTTTTTCCCGACGTCGACAGATAGCGACTCTGCTGGGGACAGTAGAGGGCTTAGGCCGCATTTAAATCTTTTTAAAGAAATTTTTCCCTTTCAAAACTACGTATGTATGAATGATGTGTCTTTACAAGTGAATGAATGCGTGAATGCTGCGTCTTTACATTGAATAAATGTGAATGAATGCTTTCCTATTTTTTAGTGCTTCGCACCCATATTAGTGCTTCGCACCAATATCATCATATGTATACGGTAAGGCACGATGTATGTGAATGTATGTTGTGGGATTCCTCCTTTAGGAGGCAAAACCCGTCGGTGATAAGTAATGACTCTGGGGACGGCTAAGTCTCTGGGGGCTCATGAAAATGCACCACCCAGATTCGCTCTAGTTGAAAGATCAGATTAATTTCTCCTCTAGTAGATTGTGATGATCTAGGGACCTTCATGTCGAAAAAGCCGTGAAAGTAGCCTAAGATTGGTCAGCCTCTGATGAACCAAATCCGATGGGAAGCTTCTTCATACCTTCCTCTTTCAATTCAATGTCAAGTTTTCAATTCCAAATGTAAAGGAGCACAATGTAAATGTCATAATAAAAATTTACATTCCTTGTCATATACATCCTGTCATGTTATCCTGTCATCAAAATAACTGACCTCTGTTTTGCAGGATAAGATTAAAAAACTACAAACACGCATTATGACATGCATACTATCCCTACCTACATAAGGAAATTGACACTCCTACGTTTTGTTGTAGGTAAAAAATTGGTCCTGTCACTAGATCTAAGTCTAAGAAGGCACTAAGTCCATCTATGGGCATGACTTTCGGTGCTCAACCAGAATCCACCCCTATATCTAGGGAAAAGTTTGAGGGACTAAAGAATTAGATAATTGAATTGGCCAATTTCCTGAGAGAACAAAGTAAGGTTCTTAAAGGGAAGCAAGCCCAAGCTCACACAGAACCAAGAACACCTGGTGGTAGTGGTGGCAGTCAAGAGACTGAAAAGGTAGAGACTCAGATTCCTGGACCACAAAACCAGGACCCAACCAATAAAACACCTGAAATCACCATCATCAACAAAGAATAGGAAACTGGTGACATTCTAAAGAAAGTGCAGCAGATGGAAGAAACCATCCGGTCTATCAAAGGGACTGGGGCCTTTGGCAGTGTCAATTACTCTGACCTCTGTATCTTCCCTAGGGCTCGTTATCCTGAAAAATTTAGAACTCCTGATTTTGAGAAATACGATGGATTAGGAGATCCATACACCCACCTGAAGGTATTCATTGGAGAACTCGGATCATATGCAGAGGACGAGAAGCTTCGAATGCATTTATTTCAAAAAAGTTTGACTGGAGAGGCTAGAGCCTGGTACGCTCGTCTAGATAATTCCAAAATTCACAGTTGGGAAGAGTTGTCCCGTGCAGTCAATACAGCTTCCAGTCTCAGATGGCTCCAAAAAGATACCAAATAACCAAAATCAAGAAACAAAACACTGAATCATTCAGAGAATATGCTCAACGATGGAGACGAGTTACAGCACAAGTCATTCCACCTATGAATGAGACTGAGATAGTCATGACCTTCATCGACATCCAAGAATCTCCATATTATGAGAGGGTCCTAGCAGGCATAGGAAAACCATTCTCTGAGATGATCAAGCATGGTGAAATGGCCAAAATGGGGCTGAAGTCTAGGAAGATAAAGGACCTGACTACCTTGAAAGTCGTTATTAAGCATATCCAGTCCGAAAATTACGAGAGTAATCCCCGGAGGGTACACAAGAAGAAAGATGAAAAAGTGTCCTTAGTATTACAAGGACATAATCCAAGGGGCGAGTCAAACAATATGCCCATTCAAAGGAGGAATTATACCCCTTTTCAAGCTCCTGCACAGCCTTCCAACCCTCTATTTTAGAAAAATATTGAGGCCAGGCGTCCAAGAACGTTCACCCGTTAGGGGATTCACTCGAGAATGTGTTAAAAATGTTGACAGCCCAGAAGAAAATTGTCTAACTCCTTCCACCAACCAATACTAGTGGATGGAATTTTGACCCAAGCAAGAAGTGTGCTTACCATTCTGGATCTCCAGGCCATGATACACAAGACTATTGGTCTCTCAAGCACAAAATTCAGGACTTGATTGACAACGGAGAGATTTTGGTAACAAAGCCCGAGCAACCGCACTTACAGGATAATCCCTTACCTCAGCACAAAGAGAAGAATGTCAACACGATCAGCACCAAAAACGGAGAAGAATCCAAATACCTCCGTTATGTGGGAGAGTCAATTCCATCTAGCAGCAACAGCCCAGACAGTTGGGAAGTCTCAGAAAGGCGTTTCCTAATAGAACAAGAGATTAAGTCTATCAAAGAGCAGATCGAACAGTTAGCAGAGCTGGTTATATACCAACATCAAATCACCAGACAGATGATGAACCAGACCGACCAACTATTCTAAAAAAAATCCTCCCACACCGGAGATCAGTCCCATTCCCATGAGGGATCACTACCGGTCTCATGAGCATGAATCATAGACCGATAAGATGGCCAAAGAGGAGAATTTCCAAGCTGGTAGGAAATTTGCCTTTCAAAGGAATTTCACCAACCTGAACCAGCCGATGAAGGAAATCCTCCAGATGTTAATCAACGAGGGAATGGTTACAGATTTATTACCTCCATTGAACCCGCGATCCAAAAAATTCAAGCCTGACCAAATCTGTCAGTATCACTCCAATGCACCGGGCCATAATACTGAAGAATGCTGGGCACTTCGTAACTTGATTTAGAATATGATCGAAAGCAGTGAATTGATAAGAAGGAATCTGGATTATGGCCTCCCAGATGAAGACACTCTCTTTATCCCCACTGCAGGGAATCAGGATACAGTGGCTGTTGTGTCCTGTGACAGTGAACCATCCCTCACACCCTAAGTACTGCTAGGGAAAGGGGTTCAAGAAACGCAAAATCTTGTGAAGGTGGTTGCACCCGAGCCTTTAATCTTGCCCTTCAGATCTCAGTATCCAGTTATCAGTCTGAAGAAGGTCCCATGGAACTACGGGAATGACGAAGGTTCCACCTCAAACTACATTGCCATAGTCCCAAAGGATAATCTATTATACCTGCCTCAGTAGGTGACCAAAGCAGTCATCAAAGCCAAAGAAAAGGTGGCTAAAGAGAAAGTCGAAGAGTTCCTTAGTAAAATGGGACACAATGAAATCAAGGTGGTGCAAAGTTTGAAAGACACACCCAAGCAAATGTCCATCCTAGATTTGGTCTTATTCTCAATGGATCATCGCAACATTCTGGTGAAAATACTAGAAGAAGCCCATCTGCCACATACCGTGGATGCCGAGAAATTTTGTCACGTGGAAGAACACATTTTCAACAACAATGTGATATTTTTCACTGACGATGATATTCCTACAGAAGGAACGGGCCATCATAAGTCCCTTCATATAGCTGTGATGTCTTCCGGGTATGTGATCGGAGGTGTGCTCATAGATGGAGGATCATCCCTCAATATCTGTCCCTACGACACCTTGGAAAGAATTAAGATCAACCCGAACCGGATCAAAACCAGCCATGTGGTAATCCGGGCTTTCGATGGATCTCGTCGACAAGCTATGGGAGAAATAGAGCTTCCATTAGAGATTGGCCCACACACTTTCTATGTGTCCTTTCAGGTGCTCAACATCGCCATTGGATACAACTTGTTGTTGGGCAGGCCGTGGATCCACATGGCAGGGGCAGTGCCATCCACCCTCCATCAACAACTCAAATACATTGTCAACGGCAACCTCATCACAATTAACGCCGAATCAGAATACCCTGTCTATATAAAGGGAGACATGCCAGTGATTAGCCTGGATACAGGGGTTGAACCTGCAAGTTTTCAAGCCCTGGAGGTAAGTGATACTCAGTATCTACCTATCGGAGCACCAGCCTTGAAGCCTAAAATCTCCCCTGATGTGATGACAGTAGGCCAAGATATGGTATCTTTGGGTTTCCAACCTGAAAAAGGGTTAGGAAAGAATCAACAAGGAATCAAGAGTCCAGTATAAATCCCGAGTCAGACTGGGAAAACGGGATTGGGTTATTCATCTGGGTCAAATCACAGGAACCCACACAAGCATCAGAAGGCTCATGCTTCCACCATTTTGCTACCAAACCTTACGGGTGTCGGATGGGTGAAACTCATGAGGAAAATCCCAGCTGTGGTATCAACCATGTTATTTCCTCCCGTTATATCAGCAAATGAGAGAACAACTCCCAAATTCGAGATGGATTGCAAAAAGGGAAAAGAAAAGATCCTGTACAAATGATGAGACCCATATGCTAACATGCGGGTTTTCATAAACTACGAGGGTATGAATGATGAGATCCCAGATAGCGACAACGAGGATCAGATTTAAATTCCTCGCATCAAGAAGGAAAAAGGGGGCAGTTCAAAGAAAAACTCTGGCTCTATTTCGAAGGATGTCTTAGTCATCATCCGAGATGAGGCGGATGATCACAAATCCTAGATCCTCCCTACTTATGAGGATCTAACTTTGGATAACTGGAACAGTGTCCCTTGCCTCAGTCGAAAAGGGTAAAGGGGCAGAGAGTCTATCTGCCCTTTAAACATGCTTTCATTTACTGCTTACTTTTGATTGCACAGCTATAGCAGTAACTTTTGTCATGCTTTGCCAAATGCTCTGTATATTTAAGCAGTTGTATATATAAAGCGAAAGCACTTTTTTCAGGACTCAAGCATTGGATGTGTTTGTCTCTGTTGATGAGATGCCAACCTGTCAAAGTGACTACAACTTTGATGTAGAACTGAACTTTGACTTGATGAATATTGGTCAAGAGGAGGAAGATGACTATGAGGTGCCCGAGGAGTTCAAAGAATGGGTCAAAGATAAACCCAAACCAAACCTCGACCAAACCACCATTATCAACATAGGAACCTCTAAAAACATCAAAGAAATCCAGATAGGCATAGACCTCACCCAAGATAAAAAAGCCGACCTGATCGAACTCCTAATACAGTTTCAAGGTGTTTGCATGGTCACATGAAGACATGATTGGCCTATCTACTAACATTGTTATCCATAGAATGCCCATCAAAGATGGGTACAAGCCAGTCAAACAAAAGCTCAGGCGATTGAAACCTGAATGGAGTCTAAAAGTTAAAGAAGAAGTTGTTAAACAATTCAAAGCCAAAATCATCATTGTATCAACCTACCCGGAGTGGCTGTCAAACATAGTCCCCGTACCTAAACCCGGAGAGAAAGTACGAGTATGCGTGGATTACCGGGATTTGAACAAATCCTTCCTCAAAGATAATTTCCCCATGCCTTTTATCCACATCCTGATTGACAATACGGCGCAGTAACGGCATGTATTCCTTCGTGGATTGCTTTACTGGTTATCATCAGATCATGGTTGCTGAAGAAGACCGGGAGAAAATAGCTTTCATCACTCCCTGGGGAACCTTCTACTATAGGCGACTGTCCTTCGGCCTCATCAATGCCGGAGCCACATATCAGCGAGCAATGATGGCCCTATTTTATGACATGATGCACAAGGAGATAGAGGTATATCTGGATAACATCATCATCAAATCCAGGAGGGAGGATGATCATCTAGACCATCTTAGGAAGCTGTTCAACAGGTTACATAAGTACAACCTCAAGCTAAATCCCGCCAAATGTGCTTTTGGCTTCAAATCAGGCAAGTTGTTAGAATTCTTGGTGAGTAATCGAGGCATCGAGCTAGACACTTCCAAGATCAAAGCCATCACTGAGATGCCAGTACCTCGAACAGAGAAGGAGATACGTGGATTTTTAGGGAGAATCAACTTCATAAGCCGATTTATTTCCCAACTCACAGCAACCTGTGAACCCATCTTCAAGCTACTAAGGAAGAATTCGTCCACTAAATGGAACGAGTATTGTCAACGAACCTTCCTTGCCATCAAGAAATAGCTGGTTGAACCACCTGTTTTGGTACCTCCGAGGGATGGAGTTCCCTTATTCATGTATCTGTCCGTCAATGCCAATGCAATGGGTTGCATGCTAGGACAGAAGGATGATAGTAGCAAGGAGAGAGCCATCTACTACATCAGTAAAAGATTCAGCAGTGGTGAACAAAAGTACACCCTGATCGAGAAGATATATTGTGCGTTAGCATGGGCCGCCATGAGGTTGCAACACTATTTGCATAGGCACACGACCTATCTTATATCCCGCATGGATCCCCTGAAGTACGTATACAACATGCCAATGTTAAATTGTCGACTGTCCAAATGGTAGTTGATCCTATAACAGTTCGACATTGTCTACGTGACTCAGAAGTCAATCAAGGGTAAAGGCATTGTAGATCAATTAGCTGAAGCACCTTCAGGAGGGTTCGAGCCCCTGGAGACTTATTTCCCGGATGATGGGATCATGACAATTCAATAACTCCAACAAGGGAATACATTCCAACCATGGAAAATGTATTTCGATGAAGCAGTAAACGTGGAAGGTGCCGGAGCTAGTCTTTGGAGACTCTGAGTTGGTCATCAGACAAACCACTGGGGCATATCACACCAAAGAACTGCATTTGTTTCCCTATCATCGACAGGTCATCAAAATATCCCTAGAGTTTGAAGACATAACTTTCAGCCATATTCGTCGGGGTAGGAATGATTTCGCTGATGCATTGGCGACGTTGGCTTCATTGATCCGCATATCCGATAGGAGTGGGATTCCCTACATCAAATTCATAAATCAGAAGGCCCTGACATACGGGAATTACATTGGAGAGGTATCAGATGAAATACCTCTTATCAAATAGCCTTGGTATCAAGACATCTAAGAATATCTCCGAGATGGATCTACACCCGCTGGGGCAAACCAATTCGAGCGAAAGCGGATTCACAAAATGACTATGAAGTTCTATCTGAGCGGAGATGCACTCTATAAGAGAGATGCTGGAATAGGCCTGTTAAGATGCCTTGATAAAGAGCAAGCCCAGAGATTGATGGATGAAGTCCACGGTGGAGTCTGTGGTCCACACATGAGCGGTCATCTGCTGGTTAGGAAGATATTAAGAACAGGTCATTACTAGATCTCGCTCAAAGCCGACTATGATGATCACGTCAAGAGATGTTATCAATGTCAAGTACATGGAAATGCCATCCACGCTCCTCCAAATGAGCTACACAACATGAGTTCACCATGGCCTTTCTCTATGTGGGGAATGGATGTGATCGATCCCGTGGATCCCAAAGCAAGCAATGGTCATCGATTCATTTTCACCATGATCGATTACTTTACCAAATGGGTTGAAGCAGCCTCTTTTCCTAAAGTCACCAAAGAGGTTATCATTGGTTTCATCAAAAACAATGTTGTCTGTCGATATGGACAATCAGAGGTGATCGTATCAGACAACGCCACGAACCTGAACAATCAAATGATGAAAGAGTTGTGCAATAAGTTCCACATCAAGCATCTCAACTCCGTTATTTATCGGCCCCAGATTAATGGTGCTGTCGAAGCGGCCAACAAGAACATCAAGAAGATCATGCAAAAAATGTCTGCCAATAACAAAGAATGGTCTGAACTGTTGCCTCTAACCCTGTTAGCATACAGGAAATCAATGCGTACCTCTACTAGGGCTACCCTCTATTCATTGGTCTATGGCATGGAAGTTGTCCTTCCCATAGAAGTAGAGATGGAGTCCTTGCGAGTATTAATCGACGCTCAGATGGACGAAAATCAGTGGTTACAAGACCGGTACCACCAACTATCCCTGATAGATGAAAAAAGGGCTACAGCCACTTTCTACGGGCAATTATATCAGCAAAGAATTGCTCGATCCTACAACAAGAAAGTCCGAATACGGCAATTCAAAGAAAATGACTTGGTGCTAAAGAAATTTTTGGCCAATCAAGATGAAGCTAAAGGCAAGTTCGCCCCTAATTGGGAAGGCCCTTTCATTGTCAAGGAGGTGTTGACAGGAGGAGCTATCAGACTACAACAGATAGATCCGAGTGAATTTCCCCAACTTATCAATTCAAACACCGTGAAAAGATACTATGTCTGAAGAATATGCAAGCCAACATCCAGGTCCTACAAATTAAATCAGGTTCGATTTTCATTAGAAGCCGGAACTACGAATGACCTGATCTCCCTACATCCGGGAGTACGTAGGCAGCCATTTCTAGTGCGGTCAAACCAAATAAAAATTTAAAAAACTCATCAAACCAAACTCGAAAGAGACACTTCTCAAACCTCTCCCAAAAAAAAGTTGAACTACGAATAACCTGATGTCCCTCATCCCGGGAGTACGTAGGCAGCCATTTACGGTGCGGTTTGACCTTCAAGAAAAACAAAAATCAGTCCTAAGACACCAAAATCATATAAAAGCTAAGTCCTATCAAGCTACCCTGATCAACAGGCCCTTCTGAGATACCCTCTGAAATCTCAACTGTCAGTCCATCAAGGAGAAACTCAAGATACATCAACACCAGCAAGTCATAAAAGAAGTGGTAATCACTCAGCAATGACAATACATATCCAAACAGGAAAGTGAATCAAAAATATATATCTCTAATATATAACACTGTTTGATATATACATAGTGTCCTGTATATGACAAAAATGGTTGATCTAGTATGTGCAGGAAAAACAAAGCTAGTCTATGGACCCATGGATAAGCGGGCCAGCAATGCCAACATGGCATCTCTCTCTGAAGTTGGAGGAGCAGCTGCAAGTGCAAGACCCTCGACCTCCATACGGCTCAAAACCTCCACAGTCATCTGCAGTGTGGCACTGTGATCATCAATGTATGCACTCATCTCGGTAACCAGACCATGAGTATAAGATCAGAGAGCAGTACTGTCGACAATATGGAAATCCCGGGAAGCTATGGTCTCGTCCCTCTCCTCTAAAGCTGCATCCCTAGCAATCAAAGTCTCCTCGATCTCCACAAAAGTTACGTCTCTGGCAGATCGGATCTCATCTCGCTCAATCAATCCTGCATCCCGAGCTGCTCGAGCCGCATCTCTCTTCGCCAAAGCTATATCTTGGCCAGACAAGGCGGTCAACATCAGCGCTCTAGCCTGATCCCTCTCAAAGGTCATCCTAGCTAGTGAGTCCGCCAAAGCCAGATCTGTCCCTGTAGGAATGATCGGCGGATCACTAACTAGTGCTGCTGTCAGATCCATGAACAACTCATCCTCGGTCGGAGACTCAAGATCCTCCATAGGCTCCTCCTCGTCTGGGTACACAAGCGAAGCTGTATAGATGACTACCGCAGATGCTATATCTGCCTCCAACCATGTCGAGTACTCTGGAAAATGATCTGGATGGCTACTGGAGAGATCAGCCCTCTCCCTATGAGTCCAACACTCATACACTCAGATCAAATCAGTAGATGACATAGACAAAGCTGACATCCTCTGATCAGCAGCCCCCTCAAATTGATGCAGGCTCTGGAACTGATCAAACTGGCCCATAACAACCAGAGGATGGTAAGTAGTCACTCCCCTCAATCCCGCTAGGGGAAAATAGTCCATACTAGGTGCATGGGTGATGAAGCTATATGGGGAGACTATCCCTGTGCATGGCAGAATTGAGAATAGATGCACAATATCGGACAAAAATGCTGACCATGTCTCTACGTCAGTACACACCACGGGCTGAAAGGAGTAGGATATAGCTAAATCATGGGAGAAATAATACCCCTAATGACTGAATAATTCAATCGGTAAAATATAGGACATGAGCCATACATACAACAAGATCGAACTGCCTCTAAAAAACCCCTCCGAGTGGGTACTGCAGTAGGTGGCTGCTCTTAATGTCTCGGCCAATATCATTGGTATAATGGTGCTTCCCTGCCTAAAGGCCTGAACCACAACTATCAATCCCACATCCCAATGGCCCAAGCGTAGCGGCATATAGACGTAGGATACGATGCACAGCAGCAAAACGTCTATCCTGGCCAAATGTCACTCCTCTACCGATACAATAAAATCCCCGGCATGTCGATCGTAATTGTCAAGCTCACCAAACTGGTCGATCAAAAAGTGAATGGAGATCACACGTCTAGAGATGATCTCATCCAGAACTACTCTTTGGCGAAGACCTGACATCCGTATAAACGGTCTCCTCATATCACTAATCGTCGTACGAGCGCATGGCACCTCTAAAGCTAAGTCAGTAAACCGCTAGTACTCCTCAAGGGTCAGAGTCAACTCATGATTCCCGAAGCGAAAAAACATGTCTATCGGATATCCAATAGGATAAGATGCCATCTACGAACCCGTATGGCACCTGAAAATCTACGAGAGCCAACGAATGCCCCAACATCTGATCCACTGTTCCTCTGGCTGGGAAGGGCAGACTATCGTACCACGATCTCAATGACGATGCCACCTCAGACGGTGGTAAATGCTCGATATGGCTAATGGTAGAGGACGACATCTGTATCACCATATCACAACACCATCCAGGGGTCAAATCTGAACTCATCTGTCTAAATGCATATATATGACATAATATATGCATAATGATAATAATAAACATGATGCAATAGATAGGAAATATCATGCATATCCACAATAAACTATATACTGCAAGCATCATCCCTGTTTGATAATACAATACATAATAAAAAGTACAGGAATATGAGGCACCACCACCTAACTACTAACAGTGATCTATCAAAATGGGGCACAGCCGCCCAAACGGCCAAAATAGTGGCCGACCAAAAGATATAGCTACAATAGCTATCCAAAAATATCCAAAATATCTACGCTCAGGTGGTTAACCTGCTCCATCTCCTTTGTGGACACAAAGTCGCGGTCATTAGGCATATCTGGACGGTACAAGAGAGGATCTACCCCTAAAAAACTGCTGGAAAATGGACCTGAAGAGGGGCCCATTCTTGAGTTAGAAGGGTCAAAAGAAGATGCCTCCAACGGATCTTTGCCAAGATGCCTGGTAAACAAGTGAGCTCTCTCCAACTGCTGGGTCAATCCTGTGATCTGATCCAAATGAGTCGGCTCCCTGAGGCAAGCTATCCAGTCTATCATCATAACAGACCCATGCACCATGTCTGCCATGAATTGGGTAGCCCGATTCTAAGCTTCAATCGTTCGAGGACTCCACCAGCTGTTGAATGCCTCCTGCCTATAAGGACCCTCTGATAGGGTAAAGCCATCTATGCCCTCCATAAGGATATCTGTCAGTGGCTGGATCAACGGCCAATGATGCCAAGCAGGAGGAACAATTGGAATGCGAATCTGTCCCGTAATGCTCCTGATCGCCCGCTCTCCTAAATAGAGCTCCCAACCTCCCTTTGTCAAAAATGGGACTCTGCGGGTGGATAATGCAAACTCCCGACCAATGGGGAAGCCTCCCTCAAATCCAACAACCAAAAACTCGGAGGTGTATGGGATCCATGTGATCGCTCCGGCTGTCAAAAGCTCCAGCTGCAGGCGGGAATGGGTAAAGCCCTCAGCAACAGTCACCTCCGTCAAAGTGGAGTGATGCCAACGTCGTCCCCGAGGATAGGTCTCTTGACCTAAAATAGTGGTGGGCCGTAGGCAAGGAAGCCTCTCATATGCCCAGAACAGGTCATGTAAATATTAAAAGTCCTCAGTGACCAAGACTGTCAAATATAAATGCAGAAATCAAAAAGGTACAAGAAAGATGTACTCACCAGCAGAAACGGGTAGAACCCTAACCAAGCCTCCGTTAAAACCTCCGAAAGTATGCGCATGCCCCAAAAAAATAGGCAAAAGTGTAGGAACCCTAATCAAAGTCACTGAGGCGCTCTACATACCAGGTAGTGCTAACCAGGGCGAAGGACATAGTCGACGAGTTGTCCCCCACAAAATAACCCGTGATGATCACCAAAAATAATCGCCTCAAGATGCGATCCCTAACCCTCTGATCATCAGGCAGAGGCTCAAGTAAAGCCCCACTCTGGGAATCTATACTCAAGGAACCAGATCAGACCATCCGACCCTTGATCGTCGTCGTAGGAACTCCCAATAGGGACCGAATGGTAGTAGGTGTGATGTCAGCCACGACAGGCACTGGCTCACCCTCAAACTCAATGCCAGTGATAAACCTCCAGTCAATAGGGGTCATCATCACCTCACAGTCCAACAAATGAAGGGACTGAGTCTGGTGGAACCAGCGCTCAGACAGAGCCTTCATATACCCCCAAGGGCAATGGCGGGGAAGAATAGAGAAGAAGGCTTGAAACCCCTAGCCATCAACGATATCCCTGTAGTCCTGATGCAAAGTATAGTATAGGGAGTGCACGTTGAACCAGTTCCCTCGAGGCTACGTAAAGCTGGGAACATGAAAAAAAACCAATCCATGTCAAAAACCTGTGCCCTGAGAATGGAAAAAGGAAGAAAGAGAATCCAAAAAGAAGAAAACTTCAAGTCACCTCGTTGGCGTGGAGAAATATGGATGGATGACGACTCATGTCTCCCAACAACTCCTGGGTCGGCACAACAATGCCCAGAACCTCTGCACGTGGGGCCTGAGCAGGGGCAGGAGCAGCAAAATGAGCCTACTCATCATCAATATCAATCGGCTGCTCGTCCTGGGCTGGATGAATCATCGACTCTGCTAATCTGCGAGGCGGTCAAGCTGGACGTGGCTAAGGAACATCAGAAGCTCATCTCCGTCTAACTCTTGAAACTACCCTACTAGCACTATCGGGTCTATCTCGGTCCATCACCTGGACAAAGTCTCCAAATCACCTCAGAAAAGGCGTGGTAAGCGTAAAATATGTGGCTTATTAATTTAAATCAGTACTTTATTCATTTCTGAGTCCAAAAACATGCATGGGTCAGTCAAAAATACCCAGTAAAGTTAAAACTGTGTATTTTTCAAAAACTAAATCTGAAGACCTGCATGGGTCAATCAAAAATCCCCAGTAGAGTCAAAAATGCATGTTTATTAAATGCTCGGACTTTTGAAAAAAAATTCACCAGAGTCTCCTTTGTAAAATGGATTGTTATCATGCACACAGGCATGTCTAGGAAGCCATTCAGCAGCACACCTTCTCAAAAATAGAAACAGTTCATATTTATGAAATAAAATCAAAAGTAAACTTCGCATGGTAGCCAAATTACCATGGACATTTTTAGTTAAAAATCCAGGCTCGCTAGGCCTCAAAAAGGATGAGTAAACTGATCAAAAAGAGCAAAATATGACTGTCTCAGAATCTAAATTTTCTAACATCAAAATGTGCATTACAGTAAGATATGCATACATATGAAGTCAAAAAAAAATTTAGCAAGTCGTATAAGCATACATTTTTCATACATTGTGTCTAAAAGCACCTTACGTGGTTTACATGCTTTTAACGGTCAAAACTTGCAAAAAAAAGACGTAAAACGTTACCTGCGATGCGCTGAATGCGTGGGAACTGATGAAATCTAAAAAAGGCTGCCCGAACTCCGTAAATCTGAAAAAGAAAATTGGATTCCATTTGAAACTCGAAATGAAACTGATTTCAAATGATCTCCCGCAGAAAATATAAAGCCACAGGTAGAAGCGGGCCCACCTACGGCTACTGCACCTCTACCTACTACTCCCTAGGGTGGGTCCCACTCCCTCAGGCTCGATTCGATTAGAGTTAAAACGGAGTTTATTTGAGCTGCCATATCAAATCTGAAGAAAAATGGCTACGCGATTGAGCGGTTTGTCCTGAAATCCTGCGTTTAAGCAGCGTAATCCTGACAGAAAAGGAAACTTCCTGAAAGCCATTGGTATTCATCCCAAAGCAATGTCCGGGGACCAATGATGAAGAATACTAAAAAATTGTAGAAAAACTGCGCAAAACTGCCAAAAACTGCCACTTTCGAAGCGTCGGGTACAGACCGGTGATAGTTCAGCCGTTGGCTCAATCCCAGCAAAGCGTCAGGTACATACCGAGAAAGTTCAGCCGTTGGCTCAACCCCAACGAAGCGTCGGGTACAGATTAGTGACAGTTTAACCGTTGGCACAACCCCAGCGAAGCGTCGAGTACTGACCGCTGACAGTTCAGCCGTTGGCACAATCCCAGTGAAGCGTCGGGTACTGACCGATGACAGTTCAGCCATTGGCACAATCCCAGCAAAGTGTCGGGTACAGACCGGAGATAGTTCAGTCGTTGGCTCAACCCCAGCGAAGCGTCAGGTACAAATCGAGATAGTTCAATCGTTGGCTCAACCCCAGCGAAGCGTCGGGTACAGACCGGTGACAGTTCAGCCGTCCCCAGCGAAGCATTGGGTACTGACCGATGACAGTTCAGCCGTTGGCACAACCCCAACGAAGCGTCGGGTACAGATCGGTGACAGTTCAGCCGTTGGCTCAACCCTAGCGAAGCATCGGGTACAGACCAAGACAGTTTAGTCATTGGCACAATCCCAGCGAAGCGTCGGGTACAGACTGGTGACAGTTCAGCCATTGGCACAACCCCAGCGAAGTATTGGGTACTGATCGATGACAGTTCAGCCGTTGGCACAACCCCAGCGAAGCCTCGGGTATAGACCGATGACAGTTCAGCCGTTGACTCAACTCCAGCGAAGCGTCGGGTACAGACCGAGACAGTTCAGCCGTTGGCTCAACCCCAGTGAAGCGTCAGGTATTGACCGATGACAGTTCCGCCGTTGGCTCAACCCCAGCGACATCTCAGCCGTTGGCTCAACCCCAACGAAGCATCAAAAGGGATCCAGTGATGGAAGCAATATACTAATCCATCTCCGATGATGGAATCTGTTATACACATCCTCAAAGGAAGCACCGAGAAGAATTGGTGATTCAAGATCCCTGTCGCCAACTACCGGTGTAAATTATCGGCAGGATAAGCATCAGAGACACCTACTGAGGTAAATCTATAAAAAAGATATATCCCCTGCGGAGGGCCTTCAGAAATATACAACGGTATCAACCGAAAGGAAATATGTTCCAACGAATAATATCGACGAATGAGGGAAAACCTTTGGTCTCAAACCAAGAAATTCACCTAGGCTATCATGAGTAACGTCGACCCCAACAGAGAGTGACAAAAGCAGTTCGCGGTAGCCTATTAGTGACCTCCCCAGCAGATAACTTGTCAGTGGATGTCCTACCAGCAACCGGCTGACAATGCCGCCAGAAGGGTTATCATGAAAAACGTTATCCCCAACAGAAGCTAACGTAATCAATCGGTGATAACCCTACCCCCTCGACGGTATCTAACACTCGTGACATACCATATTATGCATTGCCTCCCCTTTGCATTTGCATTTCCCGTGTCTACTAATCTTTATCCTGTCCATTTCACTACATTACATGAAAATAATAAAGAGGGGCATCTGTAGACACTCGAAATTTCCTTTTTCTGTTACTAACACTGTAGGAGGGCAAGACTGTCCATCAAATAAACCCCGATCTCAATAACGGGCCATCAGTTCATCCCTGGTCTTAATACCGGGCCATGAGTTCAACCCCGGCCTCAATACCGGGCCATCAGCTCAACCCCGGTCTCAATACCAAGCCATCAGTTCAACCACGGTCTCAATATCGGGCCATCAGTTCAACCCCGGTCTCAATACTGGGCCATCATTTCAACCTCGATCTCAATACCGGGCCATCAGTTCAACCCCGGTTTCAATATCGGACCATCAGTTCAACCCCGGTCTCAGTACCGGGTCATCAGTTCAACCCCGGCCTCAATACCGGGCCATCAGTTCAACCCCGATCTTAATACCGGGTCATCAGTTCAACCCCGATCTCAATATCGGATCATCAGTTCAACCCCGGCCTCAATACCTGGCCATCAGTTCAACCCCGGTCTCAATATCGAGCAATCAGTTCAACCCTAATCTCAATACCGGGCCATCAGTTCAACCCCGGTCTCAATACCGGGCTAACAGTTCAGCCCCGGTCTCAACCCGGGAGGTACAGATCAGCCCCGGTCTCAACCTGGGAGGTACAGATCAGCCCCGGTCTAAACTCGGGAGGTACAGATCAGCCCCGATCTCAACCCGGGAGGTACATTTCAGCCCCGGTCTCAACCCGGGAAGTACAGTTCAGCCCCGGTCCCAACCCGGGAGGTACAGATCAGCTTCGGTCCCAACTAAGGAGGCATAGGTCAGCCCCAGTCTCAACCTGAGAGGTACAAGTCAGCTCCGGTCTCAACCTGAGAGGTACAGGTCAGCCCCGGTCTCAACCCGGGAGGTGCATGTCATCCCCGATCTCAACCCGGGAAGTCAGGTCAACTTCGAAAATAATCCTGAAGCATCACAACATCTCTAAGGAAAAACCTGGAGCGACCAAGTCAGCCTCAGAAACAACACTGAGGAAAACAGACTCGATTGGGATCCAAACCTTGAAAACAACCCCAAGAAATCAACCGAAGGCTATGTCGACACTAAAGGCAACCCCGGGAGGGGCAAAATGGTTATTTTACTAACTCTAAGCCGATTTGGTCAAACTCAAGCCGAATTGATGCCACTAAGTTCAGAATGAACCATAACGATGATCCCGAGTGCAAACAGCGCAAGACAGCTCAACGGATAAACTATGAAGAATCGAAGATCTGGTTATGAACCCGTCTTCTTGGACCTAAAAAATGTTTTATTCCATGTCATTGTGACACTCTCGACGAGCGCTTTTTGGAAAGGTATTGCACGCCTCAAACGGACGCTCTGATCAAAAGTTAGAAAGTTTCGAATCAGACCTCGCGTTGCTCGGAGTGCACATACTTTGAGACAATGGGACCCGCCACGTGGGCCCTGCCACGTGGAGCCGAACCTCTACCTGCGATAGCAGTAGGTAGAGTGGAGGCTCCCTGGCCTATATATAGAGGTGCACCCCCCTCTCATTTAAAAAAATTTAGAAACGCTCCGAAACCCTGCCCGTTTGGTTTTCTGTCTCTTTTCTTGTTTTCCAAACCCAAATTTTTTTCACTCTAACACGTAGATATACCCACATACTACCACATATCAGAAAATAATCGGTAGATTCGGATGTTTAAAGCCTACGATTTGGCAAAAAGCCCTTGTAGCAGTCCATTGTGAGTATGTTTACTATCAAAAGTCAATACTACTTCTTTGCACTTTTATCCACTTGCATATCAAGTTTCATTTTCTACATATTCCCGGAACTCAGTTCCGTGGCCGTTTTCGTCAACTTTTGGTACATTTTTGTACATAAATGCATTTTCTGGCATTTCTACAACTCTAATTGACGATCCGCCGCTTCCAGCAGCTTTTATGTACTAATATTTACTCTTTGAGCAACTTCGCCGAACTGGGTTATCTTCCCAGTCCGGGTTTGGCATTTTTTGTATATATTTAACTATATATATACTGACTTTTCAATTTTGTCAAGCCCGGATGTCGAATCTGTGGTAGTTTACTGCTTATATATATATATATATATATATATATATATATATATATATACATTCCAGTTTGGCCTAGATTACTTTGTGGCCTTTTTACTGCTTATATATATATATATATATATATATATATATATATACATATATAAGCAACATTCACCACACTGGGTTATCTTCCCAGTCTTGGTTGATTAATTTTCTGTCTATATATATATATATATTTTCATTCTAGTTCGGCCTGGATCATTCTGTGGCCTTTTTACTGTTTTTGCACCATTCACCATACTGGGTTATCTTCCCAGTCCTAGTTTGACTATTTTTCTGTCTATATATATATATATATTTACTTTTCAGTCTGGGCCTCGAAGTGAAAACCCACCGCCCTTTTTACGCTTATATATATATATATATTTCAATTATGTCAAAGCCTGGATCATTCCGTAGCTATTTACAGCTTTTATAAATATATATATATTTCAATTCTAATTCGGGCACCGGCGTGAAAATCCATCGCCCTTTACAGCTTTCATATATATAATTTTATATATATATATATATATATATATATATATATATATATTACTTTACTCATTTTTAAAAATTGTTGCTTTAAAATTTTATTTTATATGAATCGGCACAGACATTTCTGCGGGCGAACTAGATTTATTTCAATCTCTCCAATTCTAGCTTTCTAACGGTTCAAAATAGGTACAGACAGAACCAGAAAGCTAGAATAGCTGAGATTTATTTAAATCTAGCTTTTTTTCTTGTTTCAGTTGTAAAAGCTACCTTGCGGCCCTTAGATCGCTATCTAGTGGGAACGAGACGCTTCAGCCATGTGCGAGCCAGGATTTACTGAAGGAATCCTTGGTTCTGGCGATATTTAAATATATTTCTGTACAAATTTAAGCTGTGCAGGTTTATCGGCCTCCCTATGTGAGCCTAGGAATCGTGGGATTCATGATCAAACTGATCAAAATCTGATTCCCACGATGGACAAACTCCACTTTACAAATGTACCCTCCCAGTTTTTCTGTAAAAAATATACATACAAAAGACCTTAAAACGGTTATCCGAATTTAAGGTCTCAACATAGTAAAAATATGGTTTGTCATGTCAGAGTCCCTCCGATAGATATCATGCCCATGAGGAGACCGACACTTGTATATATGTTGTGGTCGAGGATGCTTCGCAACCCAATAATCACCATTCAAATTGAGCCTTAAGGCTGAAAAGATAAAACTGAAGTATCGATGTGCTTCAATTCCTATTTAGCGTAAGGGTTTGAAAACCTTCTTTCAAAACATCATTCAATAATCTTTTCAAAAAAGAAGCTTTTGCAAATCAAATCAAACACTTTTGCAAATTAAATCAAAGAACAGTTTTGCAAATCAAATCAAACCCTTCATATATAGGTTCAAAGATGCATAAACATACTTCCAATCAAGCATAGACCCAATTTCTTCCATCATTCACACACACACTGCAGATTTAAAAGGAAAATATTGAAAAGATGCGGTACCGTATTTACACAGGAGTTGTGGGGTGCCTAACACCTTCCCCACACTTAACCAAGCCCCCGAACTCAAAACTTTATTTTCAAAGATCAAGTTTATAATGTCCCTCAATTGGGTCTCTTTTCAAACAAAACTCGGTTGAGTTGGTACAACCATTTCAAATCTACCAACTGACGACTCTGTAAAACGTTCAAATCGTCGACATGATACATGTTGGTCTTTTTTTTAAAAACCCTTTAAAACCTTTTTCGCAATAAAAAGAGTAAGGGTAGAGATAACTTAGGAAAAGAGAAAGATCCGGTTGTGTCCCGACCCGTAGTACATTCTTAAAATGTGAAATAGATAATAAATTGCTTAAAACTGAAAAATGAGACAGTTAATTTGGCGAGGAGGAAATAGATAATAATGAATAATAATTAAATTTTTATTTATAAGAGAAGGCATCAGAAATTTGTGATTATGTAGATAACTTTTAAATGGTATTATAATCAAAATATATTAACAATACCATACATATGATATTAATATGAAAGAATATATATATATGTCAGATATAATGTATAGTATAAGATTATAAATGGTTTATAATACTGTAAAATTCCAAAAAATGAATTTATTGGGTTATCACGGTTAGTAATGTTGGAACTTATATATATGTATGGTATAATATTATAAAATTCAAAAACCGATATAATTATGTAGGATAGGTGAAAATCGAAGTAATGGATGAGCACATTAATTAGGTAGGACATGTGTTGTAATTTGTAAATGACAAATATCATGCAATGGTGTTATGTACTGCAATTTAGTATATTTAATAGATTGTTGTAAATCTCTTTTAAATAAGGGGATGTTTATTTAGAGCTGAATGCATCTGAATGGTTGAATGGCTGAATTAGCCAGTCATTCAATGCGTTTGTTTTGAATAAAAATTGTCGGAATGACTGAATTGAGTAAGCCCAATTGAACTGATTGAATAAGCTGTTATTTTTTGACTCAATCATTCGTAAGTTCACTAAATAACTTTTTTACATATGTTGCCCTTCTTTCACTTCGATTGATCCTGATGGGTGCACAGAGAACTGAAGAAGAGTAGGTTGAGCAAGAAAGATTTGGCATTTGGATAATCAGCAACGTGGTGTGAAGGAAGATTTCGCCAATAATATTGCTCATCATCGGGAGATATGGTAGGATTTTCCTTTATTAGAGGAAGAAGACCTTGATGGTGGGGTTAAAATTTTGTGATGCTATAAATAATTTGATGGGCCCTCCCCTCAAATAAAAACTTACAAACACACCCTAAGCAACCACTCCCTCAATATACAATTTCTGAGAGTTAGCATCTTCTCAGGTACCGTTCAGAGCAAGCAGCAGCAAGATCAATGTTTCCCCCACCAATTACAACAAAATTTAGCTGTCCAATAGCTTGCCACCCCAAAATTTTAAACCAGATTCAGTCTACCAATTAGTTACAAGAACCATTCAACGTAAACAAATTGTAAAGTGACAATCTCGAAAAGCAGTCCTACAAAATACATGCAAACACGAAATAGGACATCTCAAAATTTTAATAATTTAGCAAAAATAGAACGAATAAAGCATCTTCCTATGTTCAGGGTAGAAACTAGCTTGACCTTGGTGCAGACCATTCAACATTGAGGATGAGGTTGTCATAACCATACCCGTTGAGTTTGTTGATGGCTCTTTCCGCATCTTCCCTGTGCACAAAGTTGACGAAACCAAAACCTCTGCTCATACCCGTCTTCTGGTCAATAGCAACATAAGTCCGCATGACAGGGCCAAAAGTACGAAATAGCTCGAGTAAGTCGGGCTCCCGGGTGTCCTCTGAGAGATTTGTGACCCTGACCGAGTTCTCATCATTCCTGCGTCTCATATCAGCACCACTGCTCCTCTCTGCCCCTGCTCGCATGCTGGGAGGAACATATGCTCCCTTGATAGCACTTGCATTAGTTGTGGCTTCTGATGTAGGTGGCAGATCAGTGAAGCTCTCACTCTGTGGAACGAGGTCCTTGTAAGGACACCTTGAAGTCCAGTGGTCTCCCTTCTTACCACATGCCCTGCAAACCATGAGAACAGCACCTGCTTTCCCAATTTGAGACAAGGGGTCTCCAGAAGACTTTGTATCTTCAGCTTTGGTACCTATCAGCAATTACACCATTAGAAGAGGATAATAAAGAATGCTGTGATGATAAATATCACCTAGACCTCTTACCAGCCAACCTAGCTCTTTGATAAAATCATAATTCAAGTATTCAAGAACCTTGCCACATAATGACTCGGGAATATTCAAGCACTTTTGCCATATCCACTTTTTCGTATCCATGTTTTGCCACCATAGATTTAGTCCATACACTATTATTGAATGTGATTATGATTCCACAGACATAATATACGTCACAGCAATACAACAAACACGAGAGTAATAACCAGAAATGTAACTAGATAGTCCCTACATCAAATTTATGTGGTTTCTTAATCACGTTGCATGGGTGGGCACATAGTTTAAAGAGAAAAAAATAAATTAAACACCACATTCGATGATTGTCTATTCTTTTAGCATATGGTGGGCTACACAAGCTTTTGTTTATCATTTTATACGTGGGTAATACAGATTCTTCCTACCAAAAAGTGTATTGATGTTGATTGGTGTACACGTAGATGTAGTGAAACATCCACATAAACTTGGACGGATGGAGTATGTATTTTATTTGGTATGTTCCCAATATAGATTGAATTTATAATTTTGTATACCTTTCGGATTTCTCAACAAAGCAATGTAGGCATTAATACTAGGACCCAAAAACAAAATCAAGTACCAGAAAAAGCAAACCTTATGAGGAAGGCAAAAAATCACATATTAGAAAAAGTTTGGATGATAGAGACTTTCAGTCTCTGCATGAGTACTCAAATATAACAATTGCACCAACACTTGTATTATAGCAAGAAAATTGTTCTTTTTTTCTTTTCTTCTTAAACTCCCAAAACAATGGAGAAGGTAATTTTCTTTTCTCTCCATAATCTCAATCATACTCAATCCAATTAATTTGTTTGATCTATTCTAATTTCTTCGCTTCTCTAACAGTATTTCTCCTCTTCTTTTTTGTCCTATCCTACAAAAATCATGTTTAAACATCTAAACAAGCTATAGAAATGCATTTTCACACTTTTTTTCTGCTATTTCTCTCCAATTTTATCATCTGAATGAAGCAGGAGATGCATGGTTCAAATTCCAAATTAAAATTAAAGTGTATCTTCCTCAAATTAAGGTTTTATTTGGTAGATCACTGTAATTTTTAGTTTGCTAGGTATCTCAATAGTCACGAATATTTTGAACTTGTACCAAATAACAATAAATAGAACCTTTGTTGAGCTGCGTGGATTGTTCAAGTCACATTATGCTGCTGGTCCATCCACTAGTCAAATCTATAAATTTAGAAAATTTGTTGAACAAGATAAAGGAACAAATCTTGTGAACATAGTTATGCAATCTACCAATTTGATTGATATAAAACATCCTAGAATTGCTAGTTTTTTTAATAACAATTTCAACATTTTTTTAATAAAAAAAATTGCACCTTGTTAGCCATTTGTTTCAACCCCAAGAAAATTCTTGTCTAAGACGCCCAAAACTTTGCTCATCAACACTTAACCCTAGGAACAAAAACTATAGAAAGACATTGTGAGAGGGAATAATACAAAGCTAATGTTTCAAATTAGTAATTACCTTTGGAGTTGGCAACCCAAGAGCAAATCTCCAATTTCAAACCAAACTCGCAATGCCAAATACTACCTCCATTCCATAATAATTGACTTTTTAGAAGAAAAAATTTGTTCCAATTTATTTGTCGTTTATAACTTTCTAGGAGAATAAATTATTTACTTTCATATATCACCCTAACTTCTCTCATTGTCCCAATAAATTTTCATCCTTGTATTAGTGGCAACTTCCCATAAAGGGGTAGTAATGAAATTTTAATTTTAATTATTAAATGACAGTATTAAATGACTTTCTTAATTCATGTGCATGAAGCTATAATTATGGAATGGAGGTAGTAATTTCTCTACCCGTCAGTGTTCAATTCAACACCAACTTCCCAAAACAGTTGGCTGTCACCTGTAGAAACTACTTTGCAGAACACCAACAGCTAAAGTACTATGCAGATCAAGTCCATTCGAAATCTCTTATCCCCAAAAGTGTAACTTTACTTTAGTCAACAAAACCCAGCAAAAAATCAACTTTGAAGTTTCAACCAAATAAATACCAAGTCTTTGAATGTTCTGGTGGTCCTTCAAACAGACAAGAGTTCAATCGTACATGACACGCATCTAACTAAGAAGAATTTCAACCCTGCTACTCATTAATTGGGGCAGAAACACCTTCACGCTAAGTGTCAGAACAGGGTCCCTAAATCCTAATGGCCTTAATATTCCAAGATGTCACTTCTAGATAGGCATTTATTGAAAAGTATGTAATGGATGTTAGGAACCTGTAACGTTTTAGAAAAATTCACCAGAAACTATCTTGTTATTAAAAACTAGCAATCTAACTTTTATGAGCAGAAAGATATTTGAACTTTAAAACCAGCCAATTAGACTAGGAACACAACTAAACCCTTAGGTCAATAATCAGATAATTGTAGAAACCTCATAATATAGCGTTACAGTCCGTGAGATATGTGCATTCACGAAAATAGACATTCATAAACAATCAGCTATACTACAAAAAAATGCATAAAACAACGAAAATTAACAGCAAGAAATAGAGTTTAAACATAAAGGTTACACTTTTCCACAAGGTTTTGGTAGCGCTAATATTGAGTTGTGACAATGCATGTCATTGACTAATTAATTAAAATGCAAACTTGCAACTGCAACGCCAAAACAAAATCCACTCAAGACGAGAACATGAAATTGAGTTTGGAATATATAAAAAGGAAAGACAGAATATGAAACTTTTCTATAAGTAAGAAAAAGCAGAATTTGAGATGTACTTCAGTAATCATCTCCATAATACAAAAATATCAATGGCACCGTTGATATCTTTCCAAAACACCAGCAATTTCTAGCTTTGGCTTCAATGTTTAATTGAAAACTATCAAACCTTTTCTCTGAATCTCACTATTAGGTATATTTATCCTAGGCCTTTATAGTACTCCCTCCATTCCACAAGAATAATCACAGTTTTCCAATTTTATGATCCTACAAAAGTCACAGTTTCTTATAATAGTATAAAATGATACAATGTCCTCTAGTTTACCATCTAATTCCACTATTATGTCATCACTATGTTATAGCAGCAATCTGTGTAATAGAATTAGAATAGTTTGGTGGTAATTCGAGGTTACCAGGCCTCCTTCTGTAATCTCTATTGATGTGAATTTCCTTGCATTACTTCAAAAGAATAACAGTACATATAGGACTACTTACCATTTACAGAACGTGGGGCATGACCCAATAAACATGGAATGGAAATAACTGTCCCATACTTATTTACATATAACTTCCCATTAAGCATTACTAGACCCACTACACAGACTCCTAGACCCACTACACAGACTCAGTCAAACTAAATAACACAAAGTAATGAAACACATCAAAACACACATCACTTGATAACATTCAGACACCCAACATCACATTCAGACACCCAGCTCATAACAAATACCCCATGTTAGAGAACCTTGTCCACAAGGTGAGGATAGCGGCGATTCAGGTCTTCCAAATCCTCCCAAGTGGCGTCAGCTTCCTCCGATCCAGCCCACTGCACTAACCCCTCGACCCCTGCTCTGTTCCCCTTCCTTTTAAGCCTTCGTTGGAGAATCTTTTGAGGGCATGGTGCAAGGGTTCCCTCGGTCGTGAGACTCGGTAATACTGGGATGGGTTGAACTCCTTCTCCGAGCTTCCTCTTGAGGCACGAGATGTGAAATACCGGGTAGATTCGACATTCTTGGGGTAGATCTAGTTCATAAGCTACATGTCCAACCTTACGGACGATCTTGAAGGGGCCGTAATATCGCGGTGCAAGCTTGAGATTCCTTCGCATCGCCACCGTCATCTGCCTGTAGGGTCTCAAACGAAGGTAAACCATCTCTCCCACTTCGAGATCTAAGGTTCGCCTTTTCCGATCTGCATAATACTTCATCTTAGCTTGGGCATCTTGCAGATTTTCTTTGATTAATTTAGCAATAATTTCTCGGTTTCTCAGCTCTTCTTCAACGGCTTGGATGGATGTAGATCCTGCTTCATAGGGTAGCATCTTGGGGGGCAATTGACCATACACAGCTTCAAATGGCGTCACCTTGGTTGACGTTTGTTCAGAGGTATTATATGAATACTCGACGAGAGGTAACCACTTAATCCAATCTTTTGGTCTATCACTGGAGAAGCACCTGAGGTAACACTCTAACACTTTATTCATGGCCTCTGTTTGGCCATCCGTTTGAGGATGGTAAGCTGTGCTGAGTAGCAATTCAGTTCCACTTAACCTGAACAATTCCTTCCAAAAATTGCTAGTAAACACTAGATCTCAGTCACTAACTGTCTTTGGTAGTCCATGTAACTTGAACACATTGTCCATAAAAACCCTAGCTACTGTAAATGCTGTATAAGGATGGGTAAGGGCCATGAAATGGGAGTACTTACTCAACCTGTCCACCACCACAAATATCACTGTCTTGCCTCCTGAAGGGGGTAGTCCTTCGATAAAATCCATGCTAATATCCTCCCAATTCTTAGCAGGGATGGGCAAGGGCTGAAGCAACCCCGATGGAAGAAGGGCTTCAACTTTACTCCTTTGGCAAACATCGCACTCTTTAATGAATGTTCTCACATCCTTCCTCAAACCAGGCCAGTAAAACTCCTTTTTGATTCTTGATTGTGTTTTCTGTACTCCTGTGTGACCTAATGGACTGCTGTGAAATTGATGCAGGATCTGTTGCTGGAAGGGAACCAATGACCCGAGATGCAGTCGACCCTTGTAAAAGAGTAACTCATTTCGAAATTGGTAATGAGTTTGGTCCAGGCCTCCATTCTGGTAGTGACTTATTAGCTGCTACAACATGGGGTCCTGTTGGTAAGCTTTCTTTAACTCCTCAATCCACTGTGCTTGGACTATACTAATTGCTTGGTTCTGGATTTGGTTACTGTTGGGATTCATTTTTTTTGGGTAGTGGACCCTGGATAGAGCATCAGCTACTGCATTGTTCTTCCCACTTTTGTACTCAATTGTGAAGTCGTACCCAAGCAATTTCGAGACCCATTTCTGTTGACAGGGAGTTCCCACCTTTTGCTCCAGCAAGTATTTAAGTGCTTGTTGATCAGTGCGTACCTTGAAAGACTGTCCCACCAAATAGTGCCTCCATTTCCTCACTGCCATCACCAAGGCCAATAGTTCCTTCTCATAGGCGTTCTTGCCAAGGTTGTATGTCTTTTTTCAGCCTACTCAAGTCCAACCCATTTGAACCCCTTCGAAAATACTCATTTATTTTTACTTCCAAATTTCTCCCTTTTAAAGCTTGACTGAAATATGCTAGGGGTTGCCCCTCTTGCATAAGCACAGCTCCCAATGCTTCTCCTGAGGCATCACATTCCACCACAAATGTTTTAGTGAAATTAGGTAATCTAAGTACGGGAGAACTTGCCATAGCCTCTTTTAATGTTTCAAATGCTCTTTGTGCCTTATCATTCCAATAAAAAGCATTTTTTCTTAGAAGACACGTGAGTGGGGCTGCTATAGCTCCGTAGCCTTTAATAAATTTCCTGTAATACCAGTGAGTCCTAAGAAACCTCTCAAAGCTTTGAGGTTTTTAGGAGTTGGCCACTCTTTCATAGCAATCAGCTTCTGTGGGTCAGCTTTGACTCCTTCCTTGGAAATGAGGTGTCCCAAATATTCAACTTCCTTGCTACCAAACACACACTTAAACAATTTGGCAAAAAACTGTTCCGCTTTTAAAATCTCCAAAACCCTTGTGAGGTGTTCCAAGTGTTCCTGCATTGTCTTGCTGTATATTAAGATGTCATCAAAAAGCACCAGTACAAACTTCCTCAAGTAAGGCCTAAACATGTCATTCATCACTCCTTGAAAAGTTGAGGGAGTAAGCCCGAAGGGCATTACTAAAAATTCATAATGACCTACATGTGTGCGAAAGGCAGTTTTAGGGATGTCATCAGGATTCATTCTTATCTGATGATATCCCGACCTTAAATCCAACTTAGAGAAAATTTCAGCCCCTTCCAATTCATCAAGTAACTCATCAATGTTAGGGATAGGATACTTATCTTTTATGATATCCTTGTTAAGGGCACGATAGTCCACACACATCCTCCAACTGCCATCTGCTTTCCTCACCAATAATACAGGGGAAGAGTATGGACTGTGGCTATTCCGTATGCTGCCATTCTTAATCAAGTCAGCTACCAACTTCTCTATTTCCTCCTTCTGGTAATAGGGATACCTGTAGGGTCGTACACAAGTTGGTTTACAACCATCTTGTAATTTAATCTTATGATCAACCACTCTGGAAGGGGGAAGCCCTTTTGGTTCATCAAATACTCCTTGAAAGTTGTCCAAAAGCTGTTGCACCTCTTGGGGAACATTTGAACTTGAACCCTTCTTGTTTCCTTCCATGATGTGTAGCCAAATTCCTTTAGTTGTTCCCTTTTTTAGATCTGCAATATTGTCTGCTAATTGGTCTTTTAATTCCCTGCAGTTCCACATCTTGATCTCCACAATGAAACCTCATGGTTAGGTCTGCAAAATTCCATAGAACAGATCCCAATTTACTTAGCCAATCAACACCCAAAACTAGGTCGCAACCTCCAAGCGTCAACACATACAAATTAGCCACACTTAAATAATTTTGTAACTTTAAAGGAACTGCCTTACAGTAACCAAGGCACGGAAAAATGGCCCCATTAGCCACTTGGACTGTTAAGCGGCTTTCTTCTCTTAACAGATTCATTTTCTTTGCGACATTAGGATCAATGAAACTATGAGTACTCCCTGTATCAATTAAAACTAATACCTTCTGATGATTAATTTCAGCAACCATTCTCATAGTTTTTGGGGCTAAAGATCCAGCTACAGCATGTAAGGATATCTTTAACAATTCTCCAACTTCCTCTTCATTAGTCTCAACTACAGCAAGTGATCCATCCTCATTTTCAGATTCACTGCTATCTTCTCCTTCTCCCATCCCTTCCGGCAGATAAATTTTAGGTTTGTTACATTTGTGTCCCGGGTGGTATTTATCATCACAAAACCAACATAACCCTTTTTCTCTTCTTTCTTGCATTTGATTAGGACTAACTCTTTTTATGGGAAAGCTGTTTTTTCTGGGATTATTGAAGATTTGGAAATTATTGAAGGTTTGGGGTTTCTGGTTGGGTTTATTTTGTGGATCTGGTAATCTTAATAAGGGGGCTGGGTTAGTGTTTTGGTATGTTGGAAATTTGGTTGGGTTCCCTTTTCCACGCCTAATTACCTCCTCTTCTTGTAACCTGGCCAATCCAAAAGCTGCAGACAGTGTTAAGGGTTTAAACATGGTAACTATGATTTTTAAATCATCTCTCAGCCCACTTAGAAAAGTACTAATTCTAAACTCCTCTGACAACCCACTGATTTTATTAGAGAGCATTTCAAATTGTGTCTGGTATGCTTCTACAGTGCTGGTTTGTTTAAGCTTAGTGAACTTTCTCACAGGGTCCTCATAGGCTGAAGGACCAAATCTCACCTTTAGGGCTGAGATAAAATCATCCCAAGTATTAACTGGACTGGACTCCTTTAACCAACTATACCATGAAAGAGCCTTGCCCTCCATGTGGAAGAAGGCTATTTGTAACCTTTGATCATCAAGTGTCTTATAATATTCAAAAAATTGTTGTGCCTTTTGAACCCATTCATCCGGATCCGTACCATCAAACTTAGGAAAATCCAGCCTAAGTGATCTTACCTGAATTCCCCCATTACCCTCAAATAAAGGATTGTTACTAACCTTAGAGTTTGAAGATCCCTCTCCCGAATCATGATTTTCTGCCAAATGTTCATAACTGGAAGCTAGATTGCTTATCTGTTGGAGAACAGCTGCTAACATTTCCTTTTGCCTTGTTTGCTCTTCACACAGGTTGTTATTCTCCTCTTCTAATGCTGTCAGTGCTTCTATCATTTGAGCTTGTCGAGTGCCTTCCGCCATATCACAGGAACGCTACTTTGATACCACTGTTATAGCAGCAATCTGTGTAATAGAATTAGAATAGTTTGGTGGTAATTCGAGGTTACCAGGCCTCCTTCTGTAATCTCTATTGATGTGAATTTCCTTGCATTCCTTCAAAAGAATAACAGTACATATAGGACTACTTACCATTTACAGAACGTGGGGCATGACCCAATAAACATGGAATGGAAATAACTGACCCATACTTATTTACATATAACTTCCCATAAAGCATTACTAGACCCACTACACAGACTCCTAGACCCACTACACAGACTCAGTCAAACTAAATAACACAAAGTAATGAAACACATCAAAACACACATCACTTGATAACATTCAGACACCCAACATCACATCAGACACCCAGCTCATAACACACTACTAAACTAAACATATAGCCAAAACATGACTTAATGATATCACTTGTAATATTGCAAACAGAACATTTAAGGATTGTAAAGTTTGCAAATAGATAATTCAAAGATTGTAAATTTTGCATTGTAAATTTTGCAAAAAAAAAAAAGGGACTTTTTGTGAGAATAAAACTAGCACTTTGTATAAAACTCAATCAAGTGAACAATCTCTAATTCCTAATCCCTAATCCTTAGTCCCTGATCCCTAAATTAATCAACTGAATAAAAAACATCAACCTCAATTCAAAGTACATGAAAACATGCATAGTGACAAAACATTAGGAAGAAAATATATTTATAGAATTGGATCAAATGGGTACCAGGAGCCCTAGGGCGCTCAAGGAGAATCTCCTCCGTAGAGACCATAGTAAGCCGAGCACCGACGTCCTCATGAACAGCATCGCCGAATTTGGACCAAGAGCGCCGCTCGACTGCCCGCTTGCTAAGCCGCGCGTTGGATAGCTTGCGGACGCGCGTGGTAGTGGTGATTTTGACCTTGTTGCCTTCGCCGTCGAACTTGTATTCCACCACCTTCTTCAGCCCGTTCTGGTCAGGTCCAATTACATCGCGCGGCGGCAAAAGGAAGTCCAAATCCTCGCCATCTTCCTCGTCTAGCTCGCTCCATCGGAGCTTGCTCGGATGATTGTTTGGGTTCTCAATCGGAACGGAAACTGCCATGTCTATCGCCATTTTTCCTAGGGATTAGTTTTTGTATTTTTTTTCTTTATTTATTGATGTGCAAATTTGGTTAGGGTTTATGGCTTCAGAAAGGGATTATTCACGTCAACTTAACTCGGTTATTTTTCAATGACAAAAAAATACCTATTCTTTAAGATATATATTGTGATTATTTAATTATCATTTACGTAAATTATATGACATAAAATAAAATATAAAATAAATTATATGAAATAAAATATAATTAAATAAAATTAAAAATAAATAAAATTAAAAAAATAAATAAAACAGTTATATAATTAAAATTATAGGAGCAAATTAAGAAAAAAAATGGGACACAAATTCACCAAAATATTCGAGAGAACTACTTTATGATAAGAGATAAATTATTCTTTACAAGCATTTTATTAAGATTTTTAATTTTAGAATGAAAATGTTTATATATTAAGATAAAAGTATAAAAATATATACATATAAACACATTAATTATGGAGTATTGGTATTCTTACAAATAATTCTTATAAAAAATAATTTATAAAATAATGTATCAAAATATAATTAGTACATCATTTATCATATATGGATGAATCTAATAATTACAATCAACTAAAATCACACACATCATTTCGTGTATATTTTTTGTAATAATTCTTTAGTCATCAAAATATTGTTGTTAATTAAGTATCAGTGCATTTGTTTTAAGAATAATTTATAAACACAAATTATGTATAAAATGTGTATACAAATAGAAAGAAAATTAATATATGAATCTCACCAGTAAATAATTGATAATGTTCATTAATATTTTATATTATTTTTTTAAAATTATTTTTAATACATTAAATAATAGGATTTGTGCAAAGGTTGTACAGATAAAATTAATTTGTTTTAAATAGCCTTCATGACAGTTAAAACCGTCGGAACTGAAATATTCAAGGCCGAAAAAACTAGAAATTAAAGCGATTTGCAGATCTCATCGTTAGGTCATTCATACCTGCAAATCCATGGCGTCACATCACGCTTCCTTAGGTCGACAAACAGTATGATCTTCACATTCCTATATTTATATTCATTGCATTCTTTTGCTTAACCTCAATTTTCATAATTTTCATTATATATATTTTTATTCTAATTTTGCTTTATATTTATGTTTTTTTTGTATATTTAAGTTGGAAGAATTCGTCAAAAGAGAGCTGCAGAGAGATTAAGCAATGTCTCATTTGAACCATATCTCAGCAAATCCCCTAGCCCTGATGGTTGCTATTTAGTCCTCTTTTAGAAATTGGTAGTTGATTATTTAGCTGTATTTTTTTTTAAAAAATTATTCATTTATTTATTCTTATTGTTATGCAGATGGAGTGATTAAGAAACCAGAGAGCGGAAATAGACTCTCTATCATCAATAGTTTTCATTGTTACTATTATACTATGTGCTTTTGTAGGATTAGAATTTGTTTAGTTTATGTAGAAAAATGGAATGAGTACTCTTAGGATTAGAATTTGTTTGATTTCTGTAGAAAAAATGGAATAAGCAATATTACAATATAATTAGAATTTGGTTTAAGAATGACGTGGTGTTATTGGTGAAGCCAGATCCAAATTTTAATTCAAAGGTGATTGTAAGGAACGGGTCCTCACAGGTGTAATCATCGTTTGATTGCCGGGGTCTGGGGGCAGCGCCCTCGGCCCAAATTTGGAGGGGTAGTTTTGTACTTTTGGGTGAATGAGGGTTACTTATATTCCTTATATAAGTAGGGGATCCTGCAATTGTATGATGTACAAACTTTCTAAGAGATAGTGAAACTGTCAGCCGTCGACCATGAACTAGCCCAATCGTTTTGGGTGAACCACATAAATTTTGTGTCTTGTGTGATTGTTTTTCTTTTGTTTTCTCTTTCTCTATTGTTTTGTGCTACATTGTTAATCTACACGTCGCCCATAAATGTTATAAATGTTGTATCATATTTATACAGAAGAATCTGAGGCCAATTTTATTTTGAACTAAGACGTTAATCTGGCTGTTAACTCTTGTAAAATAATTCATATTGGCAACTGCCCCAAAGGATGGGAGTGGGCCTCTTGGAAACTGCCTCTTGTAGGTACTTGCCATGGTTTCAAAACTCCAAAGTATTTTGGGGCCAGGTGGTTTACCGTGCACACCTGAAGGCAGTGTTTGTTGGTGCCTCAAAAACAAAAATAGTTTAATTTATGGCATTATGTTCTGGGAACTTTATAGATCTAGAATATAAAATCGGCTAAGCTAAACAAATCATTTTTTCTCACCCTCTTCTATTCGCTGGATTTATAGAGTTTTTGATATAGGAACTAGATTTTTGGTAGCCGATAGGAGAACTGTATCTGAGAAAATCTAGTTCAAATAGATTTTTTTTTATGACCATTTATCCACTTGTATGGAACGTGATATTAATATAAGTTTATTGGGATTACATTGCAGAATGACATTAGCGATTTAGTATCTCAGTTAAAGGACATGCAGAGAAAGAATTCAGAACTGGATGAAGAAAATAAGATATTGATTTTGAAGGTATTATTGTTCATATCCAGTATAGTTCTTCGTTTCAATGGTTGACCTCATAATCCAGTTGATTATTGTGTTGTTCTTTTTGTTTCAGCTCCAGGCAAAAGAACTGGATAATGACATGATGCAGAAGCGTCTAAATGACTTGGTAAATGAAAAAGCTATCAGTTCTGCAAATTATTCATTAATGAAAATTGATGATGCTTATCTGTGGCATAATGAGCTTGATTTGTCATTTCTGAAATAAACAGTTACTCCATCTGATAGGAGTGTCTCTTAGTGTTAATACAAAGTGCTGCACAAGCTTATCAACAACTGTCTCTTTTTTATTCCGAAGACCCTCTTAGGCTTGTGCGGCTATCTTTGCGTGTTGAAAAAGTGGCTGGATTTCCCCGTGGGAGAAGTTGAATCAGAATCACTTTCACTCAAAGAACATATTCACCTAATCTGTACTGGGGTTTCTCTCCTCCTTCTCCCTCTTTTTTCCCCTAGCAGATCTTTTTTGTTATGGGAAAAAGAATAATTTCAGTCAAATGATATTTTACAAGGTTTTCGCTTTCTTTGATCAACCAGTGCACATGGCATTGTCTATAGTTATAGTTTATAGCATACAATGGCACCACCAGATGATGAACATCCAATTAAATCCCTTTGCCTATCTGTCCCATAAGATAATTTATAACATCTAGTTAATAATGAGGCAAAGGCTTAAGGAAATTGTACATAGTTACAATTATGTTTAGCTTTTCAATTTATGCATGTAATACCTAATCTAATTCCATTTTCATGAAGAAAAAGGAGAAATTCAAATGTAGTAAATAGAGTGATTTTATTTTGGACCTTGTATGTGCTTTTATTAGGTGCAACTGACAAATGATGTTGTACAATGCATAACTGGACATAGTTTCTGCAACTTGGTCGTATGCTTATTCAGCTTTTTCTATTTTCGTTAAACTCACAGGAGAATACTGTAACATCATGGGTATACACCACCATCACACAGTTCTTTTAATGAAATTTTACATGCTCTATGTTTTACCAACAAATTCTGATATTTTAGTGTAGGAGGATCTCTCAGCCCAGTTTCACACAATTAAGAAATGTCTGAAAGAAGCAGAAGAAGAACAATATAGAGTATGGAAATGGTTTTAATGTTAATTTAATGAAATCTGGCCCATCTTTATATACTCATAATCCTCTCTAAATAGGCCGAGGAAGATGCAGCAGCATTGAGAGCAGAACTTAATTTCTTACAGCAACAAGCAATAAGTGGTTCACTTGGTTCCAATACCTCAATGGGGAATTCACCAGATCGCTTGCAAGCTCTGGAGAAGGAGCTAGCCAATTTAAAATCTCAGCTAGAGGTTAGGCCGTTAGAATATGTTCACTGATAATTTCGAACTTTGATGTCAAAATGCTTGTGAAGAGCATCTCATTGTTGGCTTAAACTATAGCAACAGTCACTGCTGAGGCAGCAACAGCGATAACATTTCACAGAACTGCAATCCCGAACAATTGCCCTTGTGTCTGAAAAACAGGAATTGGAAGAGCAGTATGCAGCTGTATCCAAAAGTGCCTCAGGTATGACGAGGTCAATTGTCGTGGGTCAAATATGAATTTGATTTGGAGTTCCACAATAAACTACTTATTCAACTGCTGTAACGCTAGATGAATTTGGTTTGTTTGATTCGTGATTCCATGCATTGATAGCTTGTTACTGAGCAACTGTGAGGCATGGGTGCATGGGTTTCAGAGATGGCTCAACATATACAAATCCTAAACAAACCTAAAGAAGTAGAGGATGGACACATCGAGTAGATGTGAATAAGCAAATCAGTTGCATATAACAGAAAGTTATAATAACAATAAAGAAGGATACGTAAAGCATCTTTTATGGTAAACAAATTTAATATCAAATGTTTGTTGCTAAAAATTTTATTCCAAGAATTGTACTAATGAGTTATTATCTTGTTATTTAAATAACAAGGGAGATATTTAAAAATACTAGAGTTGTTATATAAACACCTAACAAATAACTTGTGTGTGTGTGTATATATATATTATATAATATATCCCCTTCTTTTTTCTGATATGTAAATGTATTCTTTAAAAATCCCAACAGGGGGCGTAGCCCACGTGCACATGGTGTAACAAGAGGCATGAGGAGAAAAAGGCTTATATTTACCTATGAGACAGACCTTGTACACTCACCAATCTAACTCTCCCTAAAGTCCTACAAGAAAAAAAAGCACACTATCATCTATCTATATTATAAAGCGGGAGAGGTTTGTAATGGTTACTTTTTTGTAATTTTGTGTCAAAGCTTATGATACAAGAAAAAAAATTCTACTTTTTCTTATCTGCTATAAATCTAAAAAGAGTCTAATTCTCTCTCTTTTTTCCTTCCCACTTTCTCGCAATTCCTATCGGATCTCAAATTTCTTTCTCTCCATTATCCCAAATTTCTTAATTACTTGCAGTTTTTAATATTATAAAGAAAAAATTTGAACACATTTGTTATTGTGTGCCATTAGACTAGTATATCTAAAGCAAACTCTACCAAAATTCACGAAGGATAAACAAGAGCAGGATACATTGCCAAGATTTATGATATCCCTTTTTTATGGTATTTTTTTCTTACTTTTCTTGCTATTTTAATAAGTTCCTTGGTAAAAGTACTTATGTTTTTCCAATGATTATATACTTTAATGGCATACTTGAACAAAGTCATATTTTAGATTTCATGGAAACGTTATTTCAATAACTATTGTTTCATTATTGACAAGAGGAATTTTGTTTTCAAATTATCACGCATAAGAAGTGTAAATTACGTCTAAGAGTGTCCGTGAAGTATAGGTGCTGGACACGTGGATGACAGCGAGAAAGACAATGTATATTTGTCCACATTTCATAGCTCAGAAACATTTAAGCTTTAGGTCAAATTGTTTTAAAAACTGTACTTTGAACATATGAATATAGAGTTCATCAATGCGTGAGTTATGTAAGTGGGCTAGTTTATTTCTTGTTAGTAATCCCCTCATTATTGTCACAGGTCATATGAGATTGTAATAGTGTTACTCAAATCTGATCACATACTCTGAGATGGTTGTTTCCTTTCTGTATTAGCTACGAAATGGCGTTGTGCAGGTTATTATTTGTGAGCCTTTGAATTAATCGTTTTACTACTAAACGAGTCACCTAAGCAAATTATGCAAATTGCCCAGGATATCAATATTGCATCGAGATCTTCAATAAGACAACATTTAACATGCTAAAGGAGTCATCTTTTTTGCTGCAGTAGCATGCTGGAAGCTTCCAAAGGGATTATATTTATTTACATTGCAATAGCATTCAGGAACCTAGTTGCATGTTATTGTCATTTATTTATGAGGAATAAATTATATACGGATGGCCTGTAAAACTAAAGTTTTACACCTCCAATAACAACATGTCACGTAGGGAATTTAGGAGAAAATTAAGGAATTTTAATTGCATTGACAGATTTTGTATTATAAGTTATAACTTAATCTCTATACTTTTTAAGAAAATTTCTTTTAGTCCAAATCTAGTAATGTGTGTTTTGACTCTTTATTTTGTAATGCAGAAGAAGTTACAGAAATAGCTCCCCTCAAGGCAATCTCAACGTTTAGTGTATACTTTTGGTTGTTATCAACTCCAAAAGCAGCATTGTGGTCTGATAATATTCTCCTTTGCATGGTTTTAGAAAGTATATATGTAGTTTTTCTTTTCTTTGTTCATTTTTCTCCTTTTTCTTTCCTCTGGTAGTTTGCTTGCAATCGTATGTCTGCATGCGTGAATTTTTGTTCTTTCAGATGGTGATGATTTTGTGAATATGATAAGTATCTAACAAAAGTCTGATTTTTTTAATGCGCCTGTTTGACCTGTATAGTTTTGTTTGGTTTCTGAATACATGTTATTCTTTTGATTAGTAGTACTAAGATTTGAGTTTAATGCAGGACAACTTTCAATATGACATATGCCAGCTCCTTTTTCCCTGTTCTCTTTATTTCTCGCCACTGCCACACCCTTTTCCCCTTTAGTTTTCTTTAAGTTGTGGCCCTTTCCAAAGTTCATTTTCTTTGGATGCTTCACTGCAATGCACGCATGGAATGATAGCTTAGAGTCTGTACCTTAGGCCTAGTTTAGAATGGCCATGTGAAAATGTATTCTCCTTCATTGATATTTCTTATTTCGTCATCCTTTTGATTTAAATTTTATTTAAGTAATTCATTCTAGTTCAATTACCTTTTCTAAAAGAGCAAGTTTTCGCTACTTATAATTATAAGTTGGAGGGGGTGTTGACATTGAAGGATGAGGGTCGTGATCATGTGGACCATCATCCTCTAAAACCTCCTTGGCAAAAGTCTTCCCATCTATTACGTTTCTGTCATTCACTTTAGTATTTCTCTTTTACTTAAGTTCACTAACCACTATATATATATATGAAGATATTTGTATATAATGAAGCAACTTATTTGGGTTCCACTTCCTAAGAGGGCCTTAAATATCATCTTGTTATTGCAGGAAGACAAGGAAAGACTTGAGAAGCAATTGCATGATATGGCAGTTGCAGTTGAGAGGTTAGAGAGTAGCAGACAGAAACTACTAATGGAGGTACCATCTTTGCTTACTTTGCATTCCACCATTGCCTGAAAGTGTAATATATTTAGTTTGTTTCTTAATTCTGTCAACAGATTGATTCTCAGTCTTCAGAGATAGTGAGGCTTTTCGAGGAAAATTCTAATTTGTCGTCTGCTTATCAACAAGCGACTGGTGGTGTTGTTCACTGGGAGAATCAGGTATGCGGTGCTTAACTTTTTGGAAAATCTGCTCAAACTAAGCGAGGAAATTTTTCTTGCAACTTTTTAAGAGTGTAGATTATATGTTCCCTGCCTCGGTGATTCCTTAAGCTAGAAACTACCATATCTTACTTGGTTTGTAGCATAAATTTTCTATTACCTTCCTATGGTTTTGAGCAAGTTGTATTGTCTCTATTTGGAAAGAGGTGACCAGACAATCCTTGACCCTCTTGTGGTCTTGGTGAAGTTCAACTATTGATATGTTTAATTGGTTGGGGTTGTTTGATACAGAGGTCTAGCTTGGTTGATGCTTCATTCCTCACAGATGTGAAAATAAATCAGAATGCTTTGTGAGTTATGATGCAGCATGAAGGTTAAGCACTGAGATGTAGGTTCTATTGAAATATTAAACTTTGGGCACCCAAAAGTACAATTGTTCAAGTGGGAGAAATGGAAATACATTGTTTAGGTGATTGATAACATAAAGTTCTGTGTTCCTCGATACTCCCTGGCTTTAGAAAGAGACATTCGTAGAATGTGGTCAGACTTGAGGTTTATTGTGTATTATCCTTACAAATTGACCAAAAATTCAACTTTGTTCTCCCTTTTATATGGCTCTTAATACATCCCTTTATCTCATGGTAGTCGATGTACTCCCTTCTCAGTTCTCACTCTATGGAACGCGTCCGCTTCAAGGGCTGTGGGGTTAGATTTCTAGTCATTATTAAGTCAAATTATCTTACATTGTTCTGTCTTGGAGGCGTTAAATTTTTTACTACGTCCCATCAATTTTATAGGAGTTCTGTGGAGTGTTTCTATTTTCATTCTTGAATATATAATCTGCCCAATGTTTAATTCACGCAGGTGAAAGATTGTCTGATACAAAATGAGGAGCTCTGTGGCATGTTAGCTTAAAATGAGAACAAAGCAAGCTAATATGCCAGCATTGAACGAGAACATTACGCAGAGACAATTACTGGATTCCACCAAAGGTGGGGGTGATGAGATAAGTCCCCAGGCATATGCTGCTGATGTTGTCTCCCTCAAGGTTAGGTTCAATTTGTACTGGTCATTAGAACACGTACCCAGTAGTTGATTTTTATTTTTTTTTGCATTCCTTAAAAAATTAGCATATTTTTTCCCCTAAATGTTTGTTGGGAGTTGGGGGAGTGGTGCAGCAAAGTATCCAAAAATTTGTAACTGATACTGCAAGCATTGCAGTTTACACCCTAGAGGGTTAAAAATTAAATAACAGAGAAGATGGCAAAGGTTAAGAGCGATTAAAGGGGAACACAAGTTAATAAATCTTTTAAGGGAACTAACTTCGCAAGAATGCTACGGTCCATACTCTGAATAGAAGTAATAAAAATTACAGCAACCAATGATAAAAGTCATGTGCAGTACAACCTAACTTAAGCGACTAATATGACTAGTGATAGACTCCACGGTACACTTGCGTGAGGTGGTCGTCGCCTGGATCGTTTCTAGCAAAGTTGTATGGTGAATTGCTCGCAACACCTTAACCCCTCGCTTATATGTAGACGGTAACCTTTGTACAATTGCTCGCGTTCGAAAATCTGCGTTGAATAAACACCAACGATACCTCGACCCCTCACTTATATTGAAGCGGTAATCTCGGTACAATCGACGATTGATGCGGTAGAAGACGCTACACAACTATGTATTGTTGTATTATAAGTCAATAATGAATTCTCAAGAAAACTAAAACCTAGTCTAGGAGTTCTTAAAGAACCAAAAAATGAGAAACCTCTCAAAATTGTATTAATAATATGAAAATAACAAAATGTTTGTATTACATAACCCATGTATTCTATTTATACTAATAAAATAAATCCTAAATCCTACAAGGAATATAATTACTAATTAACAAGTAATTTGGAGTCAAATCTATCTAACAAACAACCTAGTTACATTAGAAATCTAAAAGATCTGATAAAGTCCTAAAATTATGGGATAATTCTGCGTCCAAATCATGCATAAATGCGTCAACTAAATTTCCAATGCGTTGCGGCTGCGCTGGAAATGAGTTGGCTTTGGGCGTGGCTTCGCTGGAATGGTATAGTCATTTTTCGTCTGCAGAGGGCGCAACAACGTTGGAAATGAACTGCCTCACAGCTCGGCCGCACCTATTAGTAGTTTTTGAATTCTGCCTTCTTCTGCTCCTTGGCTCGACATGCTTCGCTCGGCTTGTCCCGCTAGAATTGGCACACTCACTTGAACCATGTTTATGAACTTGGACTCCAACGCAAACATTCTTGAGTTGATTTCAGTCCAATCACCTAAGATTATTTGTTGAACCTCTGGAGCTTGAGTCGAAAGATTGTCATAAAATTCTGACCCCCTCATGCTTGTTTCATTCCTTTCCTCTTCAAAAGAATTTGTCCTCAAATCTGGCATCTCCTCTTCTTGGAAAGGATTGGTCCACAAATCTGACTCTACATCAAAACGGACTAAATTAACAATTATAGCAAAAATGCAATCTAACTTCCTACCTACCAAAGCAAACACAAATGAAATAAAATAAATGCAAGTAAGAATATAAAATGTTTTATCTCCTCCTAGATCAAATATCATCACATAAAACTCTTCATGTGGTATATTCTTCCAAATACGAATTCCCGGATCAAAATTCAATCTGATGATCTCGACCATTCGCAGAAATACACACTTCAATGCACCGGGGTCAAATATCAATACTTGAAACTTGTCATGTCGCGTATGTAATAACTGTGAATTTCATGAATAAATATTAATAGTGATATTAATAAGAATGTGATATTTTTTATAAATGTTTATATAGCATGAGGTGAGTAACTCAATTAAAATAAATTGAATTTATGATAATTGAGAAAATGTGGAGAAGTATGATGAGCTCGTGGAATGACTTGTGTGGCACGATGATGGAAATTATGATGGATTAATTAAATTAAAGAATAGAAGAATTTATAAGTGAAGGATTAATTAATATAATATTATTATTAATTGTTATTATGAATAATAACATATTAAAGAGTAAATAATTAATTAATATAATAAGATTAATGTTTATTCGATTAATTGTTGTGTGCAATAATATGTGATGAGTGATTGCATATTATATAGTGTCTACATTCAATTAATATAAGATGGGGTGTGACGACACTACAATGTGACTATATAATATATAAAACTATATGGTAAAGTAAATGAATCATATAAGTTACATAAATTAGCTTATGTGACCATATATTATGCGTGGATACATTAAATGTGTACTTTGTGAAATATTAAATTAAACTAAATAAATAATTATTATTTAATAATTATTTCAATAATTAAGTATAATTGAAATAATAAAGTTTATGATAATGTGAAATGATAACACTCAACTAAATTATATTTCAGTATTATCAAATGTACATGGATTATATAATGATGTGTATATATATACCCCCAACTTGCTACAATGTAATATTAATTACCCACTAAAGCTACATTGTAACTTAAAAAGAGAATTAAACCTAGGTATACACATATACATTGTGTAGGAATATATATATATATATATATATATATATATATATATATGAAGACCTAAGTAATATATAGGCACTATTGTTTCTAAGTTGCTGATAATTAAAATTATCCCATAATGAGTGTCACTTTTCTTCTACACGTGAATGACCAATGGCCTATACTACTATATACCAAACTCAAACTCAGCAACTAGCAAATGATGAAGAAGGGAGTGGGTGATGGGGGTTGTTGGCCACTATTTCACCAAACCTTGATTGCCCAATGTATTCTTCTTCCTCCTCTTGGTTTAATTCTATGTGCAAAGCTCTTGTATGAATATTCATTTCTCTATAAATTGAGCACTCCCTCTCCATTTTCATCAATTGTCCTTGAGAAGTCTGCCAGAATGGATTGGGCGCCGGGGCTGGTTCAATTGTCTTGGGAATGCGTCGGGGCAGATTCAGACTAAGAGGAATGGGCTGGGGCGGATTCAGTGTTCGCTGGGGTGCATTTGGACAGAGAGGAATCCTCCGGGGGCGGATTCATAAGGCCTGGGGAATCCGTCGTAGCGGATTGGTCCGTTTTGTCAACTTTGCATTTTACCCTCCTGACTTGCATCAGATCGATCTGAAATGTAACCTTGGACCATGTTGATGAATTTGTTCACCTCTTCAACCTCCCTGGACCAAGTTTGCATGTCATTCGCCTTCCACATTGCTTGCACCACAGCCATAAGTCCTTCCTTGAACTCCAATATAAGCATTCTTGTGTTGAATTCAGTCCAATCACTCGTACCCATTCGTTGAATCCTTGGAACTTGAGTTGAGTCATTTTTGATCGATGCAAGCCCAGTCAAGATGAGTCGTTTTTTATTGTGAATAGTACTCTGTGAATAGTACCCATATGAATAGTATTGTATGAATAGTATCGTATGAATAGTACTGTATGAATAGTACCGTATGAATAGTATCTCGACATGAAAATAGTAAAATTTGATAAAAAAAAATTTAAACCAATATTCCGGTGAAATGATATTAGATGAAGCACAAAACTCAAAGAATTTATAATCATTTCAGGAATTATAGAAGCAATACTTACCATAGTAAGTTTAAATTTAAGAATATGAAATGAAATAATATCACTTTCATAATATGGAGTATGAAAGAAAATAATATCCTTTACGAATATTGAAAGAAAATAATATCCTTTACCTTAGTAGAAAACTAAATTTGACTGGTATACCGGATATTATTCTGAGAAAATCTTGCACTATAAACTACACTTAAAGTATCCTTATACTCAAAAGAAATACTCACAATATTACAGTAGGAACACTTGTATATTTTGGTGTGTTTAGAATGAAGGGGTAACCCCCTTTTTAGTGCAACCTCAGAAGAAAAAATAAACTGAGCTGCCTAACTTTTCTCTTTCTCCACCTAACTGTCCTTTTTTTTCTTCATTCTCTGTCTAACCGTCCTCTCCGCCTAACTTTCTTTCTTTCTTTTTTTCTTATTGGTTGAGGGCCCATACATTTAGAAAACATGGTTTGCAAGAAAAGTATTTCACCCATTAGGAAAAAGAGAAGTGCACGAGAAGTTTTTTTAAAAAACTTAACAATATGACAAAGTTAATATAATTTTATATTATTATATTATTATAATATTATATTAAAAAAAACTATACTATTATAATATAATATTATAATAATATATTTGAATGAATATTTTATCGGAGAAGATAATTATAATTTCACAGAAAAATATGCCAAACTTTTAACAATATCTCATTCTAAATTCCTCCATTTGTAACAAAAATTGGACAAATATCCACCACATAATAATTATTAACAATTAATATTATAAGCTCATAATATTGACAACTAGATCGTTCCTAGGAAAGAGGGGACTTTTCGATAAGGATTTATCCTTATTGGCGCGCAATTATATAACCTAACCCCTTTTCTTGACAGAACTTTCTAGACATTGCCAATAATGCTATCTAATAATATTATTTAAATAATATTAGTTACTGTGTTGTGACAATTATTGATTTGATAATATAAAATACTATGCAATTATCACTGTAGCAATTATTGAATAAAATACTGAGTGACTTCTAGCATCAATAATCAAAGATATTGTGCAATACCGTGTGCTACTGTGCAACAACGCGTATTACTGTACTTTTATCACCGGGTATTTCAACAATTAACGATAAAAGTTCTGCCGTCAATTTTTAGAAAACTTATTTTTGTCATTTTCTTTATCAGACAGTTATTCTGTTATGGGCTCACCAATGATTGCGCCGTCGTATGATTATTCTCCGACAAAAAGAATATTATCCGACAAAATGAATATTTCCCGAATATTTTATGACAACTTGCTTACTTTGTAAAATTTGCACATATGACCCATAACTATCACATTTATCAAATTCACACCTTACTATTTAAAATAATATATAGAATAATTAAATCTTTTTCATAAAAAGTTGGGGTCTTACAACCTCTCCTCCTTATAAAATTTTATCCTCGAAATTGATGTACGTACTTGGTATTTCGAAGAGGTGAGGATACCTTGCTTTCATTTCAGATTCTAACTCCCAGGTCATTTTCTCAATATCAGTGTTTCTCCATAAAACTTTGACTTGTGGTATAACCTTTGAGCGTAGAATATGTTCCTTCTTATCCAAGATCTTGACAGGTACCTCCTTATACGTTAAATCTTCGCATATCTCGTCTGGTTCTAATTCAATAATGTGGTTTGGGTCTTTCACATATTTACGTAGCATGAATATGTGAAAAACGTTATGAACATGAGACATGCTTGGCGGTAAGGCGAGTCTATAGGCCACAGTTCCTACTCAGTCGAGGATTTCAAATGGACCAATATATCGTGGGTTGAGCTTTCCTCTCTTTCCGAATCCCGTAACTCCTTTCCATGGAGCAGTACGTAACAATACATGGTGTGACATCCCGAATTTTTAAGAATCTATAAATGAGAATTTAATAAATAAAATTATTATTTTAAGATGTTCGAGTACGAGTATGTGTATATGTGAATTGGTGTGAATAGAATTTAAATATTAATTTAATATTTATTGAAATAAATTAATATTTTAATTGAATTATTTATTGAGATTATGTGATTAATATGGAGTAATGTAGTTAAGTATATTATATTAATTAAATGATTATTTAATATTTAATTTAATTAATATGTAATAATTTTATGTTATAGTTCTAATTTAATTGAGATAATTAAATTAGATGTAGTGATGTGGTAATTGTTACATGAACTTATAATTAGCGAGTAATTATAATGTGATAATTTTATGTGATTAATTGATGTTAAACTTTTAATTAATTAAATTAATGTTAAGATTTAATTAATTAAAGGATAACATTAAGAATATGTGTTAAATGATTTATTAAAAAGAATTAAAAGAGTTTTTAAATGATTTTTAACCAAACAAGGTCCTTACTTTTGTTTTAAAAGGATTTTGCCAAACAGGGCCCTTGCATTGTTTTAAACCTATTCTAACCAAACAAGCCTTAGGGCTTTTCAAATTCAAACTTGTAACTTATGTTATTAATTGAATTTATGCTAATTATTATAGAGTAATTATATTGTATAAGTTATATATCATATGTATATACAATATACGTTAAGTTAAAAGAGTTAGTACGTTAGTTTTTTAAGCTAAGCCTAAACAAAGAAAGAAAGAAGAAGAGAGTTAAAGAGAGTTATCAGAGAAGAATAAGAGAAAGAAGAAGAAGAAGGGAAAGCTTTGAGAAGACAAAGCAAGCCCCATCATCATCATCTCCATCTCTCTCTTAATTCAAACTAATAAGGTTATAATCTTAAACCCTTATAATCATAGAATCAATTCATTTGTGTTATATTTCTTCTTTGTCAAAATAGGTTTTCATGAAATTGTATAATTATGAATCTTATATGTATATATGGTGTTCATATATTTTCATATGTAATTGTATGCCATGAAAGGATTTTTAAAATTCAATTGTTGTAAAAACAAGTTTTAAAAGTTATGTTCTTCTACATGTTCTTGGTTTAAAACTTCTCTGTAAAAATCTCTTTGTGAAAATTCTTGATTTTGATGTGTGTATGGGATTTGTATATATATAAATATATATATATATATATATATATATATGTTTACATATGATTTTTATAGTTATATAAGTGTTTTAATTCACAAAGATAGGATGAACATGGAGAAATCATGTTCATAGTGTTTTATTATAAAGATATATTGAAAATAGTTCTTAAATTATCAAAGAGATTGGTGAAGGCATGAAGTTATGTGTAATATGTGATATAGCATGATTATATATGAGTTATATGGTTGTTTTAACAATTCAATTCATGAAATTTTGATAAGCAAGAAGAACGGGGTTCATAGTGATTTTCTGTAAACTAATTTTTGAAAAATGGCTTTTGAAACTATCAAATTGGTGTTGGATTATGGGTTATTGTTGAAATTGATCATGTATTATGTTAGTATGTTAATAATAGAAGTTAATACAATTGGAATTACTTGAATTGATCGAAAAACGAATTCGTAATAGCAATTTTCGTCAAGAACGTTTGATTTGTGTTTTCTTCAAAAATCATGAAAAACCTTGGTTTTGATTATGTGTTATAAGAATTATATGTGTTATAATCATGTTAATGGGTTCAAAATATTGTTTGTATCAAGTGTCATGTTTATCGAGTTGGAAAAAATTGAATTCGGTGTGTAGGAATAAGTTAAATTGGCTTATTTCTCCACCAATTCGCGAACCAGTACCCCAACAGCAGTGGGCCCCGCCCCAGCGGGTGATTTAGCCTTGGGGGACCCACCCCAGCGGGTATCCTTGCTGTCCGGAGTTGTTTAATTGTTGTAATGCAAAACTGTTTTGACCTCCGTTACTAAAATGGCCATAACTTTTTCATACGAACTTCGATTGAGGAGATTCAAGATGATCCGGAACGAGCACGAGTAGACCTACAACTTTTGTTTTTTATTTTTTTGATTTGAGATCGTTAGCAAGGGTCAAAATGGTAATCTTTGTGACTGATGCGTATTCAGAGGCAATCGGAGGGCGTCGGACATGCACATACGCAAGTATAGTGCTGTCGACGATAATAGATATTGTTCTAAGTTATAAAACATGAATGTTAGTAAATATAATGATGATTAATATTAATAAATGATGTATTAAATAAGTTATATAAGCACACTAAGCATACACAAGAGAGACGAATAGGGCGTGTGACGAATGAACGTCGAAACGTCGTGACAAGTGTTAACGAATGTAAAAAGTGTTTTAAGTCATATGAAATGAAAATTATAAGATATGAAATGGGATTAATATAAAACTAATAAATAGTCCTAGCAAGACTTAAACACTTGAATGATTTTTGAATATTACTAAAAAGAAATATAGTGAGATATAAGTCGAAAGTTAACACAATCTAATTGAACATTGTGTATTAAAAGATTGAGATGTGAAGTAGAGTTTACATGACAACTACTATGTGTTGCTATGTGACTAATAGTTAGTGTGCATGATTATATAATTGTGCAGAGCACGTGAAGTGCAGATAGCTGTAAGTTGTTAATCTGTTATTGGTTAACTAACGATGAAGATTAGCTATGTTATAATTAACTCATATTGTTAATTATACATATGTTTTGACAATGAGTGTCAAACGAGTAAATGGAAAAGGATTAGAAAATATAAAGTAGAAGTTACTTAAGCATTTACTAAACGTCGCTATGAGACTAATAATTGATGCGTATGGTAATACGTTATATAGGATCATGAAGCAGATTATATTAAGCAGTTTTTCGATAATTGGTAATCTATGAGCCAGACAAGTCTTTCAGTTCCTATTTTCTATGTGAACTTGATGATGAACTGTTTTAAATTGTATTACAAAGAGCATGTTATGTTATATATGTTGCAAGCATTAAATGTGAAAGTCAATTTATGACTACATTGATTGATTTAAGAATGTTGATTGAGTAAAGAACTCAATCTTTATATTTGTTTTGTGATTAAAGCATGCATGCCATGTTATTTTAATGTTTAAGAGATGTATGTTGAGCATGTTAATTATGTGCTACGTGATGCATGAAAACTGTTAGTTCTTGCTGAGCTGTCGAGCTCACTCTTGCAAATAACCATTTTTGCAGGTCAAGAATGCAAGGTAAAGATACGTGTTAAGCGATTTATAGAGATCAATGTTTAAGAATATTAATTATGTTAAATTTCAAATTGTAGTTGATGTTTTGATTGTAAATCAATTGTTAAGTTATAAGTTGAGCTATTCGATGTATAATGGATATTTCTTAGTGATGTAAGACTTTGTATAGTCCTTTCGTTGTAGCGATTCATGTAACATAATTGAATCAAATATTTGTAATGTTAAGGTTGCGATTCAGGGCAATAAAGAAAGGAGTTTATAAAAGTTTTATATATTCCGCATTTTTAGTGAGTTTTAATATCGAATAATGATGTAAAGATAGATTAAAGATGTATTGTTAACGATCGAGGATGAGGATTATATTGTATGAATTTTGGGGTCGTTACACATGGTCTCCGACATTAAATTCCACGTCCCTTCAATGAAGATCAACATAACTCTTTTGTCGATCTTGTGTTGTTTGTATACGTTGCCGGATCATTTGAATCTTTTTCGTAGTCATACGTACTAACTCCGGTCCCAATAATTTTGCTTCACCCACCTAGTCCCAGCATACTGGAGAACGACACTTTTGTCTATACAACGCCTCGAATGGAGCCATGCCTATACTTTCCTGATAACTGTTGTTGTAGGAGAATTCCACCAACGGTAAGTACTTGTCCCAACTTCCTTTGAAGTCTAGAACGCAGAGTCTCAATAGATCTTCAAGAGTTTGAATAGTCCTTTCCGATTGCTCGTCCGTTTGAGGATGATATGCAGAACTGAGTCGTAAATTAGAGTCCATAGCTTTCTGCAAGCTGACCTAAAATCGTAAAGTAAATCTTGGGTCTCGATCAGAAACTATGGATACTGGCATACCATGCAGTCTTATAATCTCATTTATGTACATACGAGCAAGACGTTCAAGTGAATAAGTTTCTCGTATAGGCAAGAAATGAACAGACTTGATTAATCTATCGATAATGACCCAAATTACATCTATGCCTTGAGAAACCTTAGGAAGACCCGTAATGAAATCCATGTTGATGTGCTACCACTTCCATTCTGGAATTTCAAGTGGTTGCAATGGATCTTTTGGCATTTGATGCTCTGCCTTGACACGTTAAACACCTCGAGGTAAACTCCGCGATCTTTCGCTTCATATTGCTCCACCAAAATGTATGTCAAAGATTATGATACATTTTAGTACTTCCAAGATGGATTGAAAACGGTGTGTTGTGTGCTTCCATCATAATTTTATACTTCAAATCAGAGTCGTTAGGAACACAAAGTCTGGAGTTGACTCGAAGTATTCACTCTTCGTTGATTCTTTCTTCTGGTATAGCACCTTCTTGTACCTTCTTCTTCATATTCATCAGCTCCGGGTCTGTAGCTTGAGCATATTTAACTTTATCAATTAAAGCTGGTTCTATGCGTATATTTGCCATCTTCACGTTCCCTGGAGTTTTTAACTCTATCTCCATACTTCGTAATTCATACAAAATGGGCCTTTGTGTTGACAGCATCGCACTCGTTCCCGCATATGATCTTCTACTCAACGCGTCAGCTACCACGTTTGCTTTTCCAGGATGGTATTGGATGATATGGTTGTAATCTTTCAACAGCTCAAGCCAACGTCGTTGTTGTGATACCCACAAATCTGGGTACTTCATTTCCATAGGATTTGGTGTTCACTGTACAAATATCACATATCTATCTACCCATAAATAAAGCAACTCATAAAATAAATAGAAATCCTTCCCTTAAGGGTTTACAACATCTGAATAAAATAAATCCCAGGTTGAACTAACCTTAAATATCAAATGCGGAAACATAAATAAACAAATAAGTCTTAAACAACATCATAAGTCTTAAACATAATATTCTCAAATAAAATAACAAGTATTCAATAATTGTTAGCTTTGCCCTTGCCTTTGCTAGTGGAAGGCACGTCGGTCCTTTCAATCTTAGCTACAATGTTATTATGCAAAAGTGAGAACGATTGCCAACAAGTATAACAATAAAACAGTAATAATAACATACGAGAAATCAAAAAGTTCTGAATAATAGAAAGCTCGGCTTTTGAATCAAGAAATGAATACAAGAATCAAAAGAATATCTGAGGGTCATAAGACCAAGAACTATGTCCCAAGTTGTCAAGTATTTCTACTTTAAACCTTTAACAGTCTTAAGACTATATGAACTCTACTACTCGTACTTAGGGGGATCAGTCCTTAGTACCATGAATGTGCACATCATCTCAACGCTAACGCGTACATAATTCCCTATAAAGGGTTGTTCATCTCAGTTTGACATCAGAGTCCGCACCAAAGGAAGTTTGGTTTGGATAAGCTCAATTACAGTTCTAGAATTTAGAACGCTCATCAACTATGGACTAGTCGAATCAATAAGGGTTCTCTAGTCTTATAAGGTTCAACAATAAATGATGCTTAAATTGAATAATGTATCTCAAGGGTATACAATAGAATGATTATTGTATAACTGAAGTATTACTTCAAAAGAAATAATGCATCTCAAATGGAAACATAACTTGAATAGATAACAATAGGAACTTAATCGATCTTAAAATACGATTCAAAACTTGCATAATTGAAATCAAAATAGGATATGAATACTTGCTCAATTAGAGTAAGGTTTAGAAACTGGCTCAATTTAAAGAGTATAGTTAGAAAACTTGCCTCGTGCACAAGCTACAATTATAATTCATGATCCTCAATTAATCCTACATATCATTACTTTCACAATACCAATTAATTCTAATCCGATTATATTCATCGAATCACAAACATCGATTCTTGAACACGTTATTAGACTTCGCGAGTAACGAGTTTACATAACGTATTTAACTTATTAATTAATCACATAAACAAGTTATTAATTCTGTTTTAATATCTCCATATATGCTTAACATGTCATCATGTTTATTAGATTAGGTTTTAAATACATTTCTGATTTTTGAACACTTAATAAAATTTTCAATAATTTTATTTTGTCGGTTTGACAGTGTTCACGGAGAACACAGAAAGGCCAAATAAATGTCAAATTAAACTAACACAACAATTTTAATGTTACCCATGATTTATAATTAATATAAACATCATATAATGTTTTTATCATGTTTTTAACAATTTAGATCACATAATTATTCCAATTTAGATCACATAACAAATTTTTAAAGTTGTAGAATGGTCTGACAGTGTTCGTGAAGAACACAGAAAAAGCCAAATAAATGCCAAATTAAACTAGCATAACCATTTATTGTTACCCATGATTTATAATCTTAACAGAAACATCATATAACGTTTCTAGCACATTTTTAACAATTTAGATCACATAATTTCTCCAATTTAGATCATATGACAATTTCTCAAATTCGCAAAATGGCCTGACAGTGTTCACAAAGAACACAGAAAAAACCAAATAAATCCCAAATTAAACTAACAAAACAAATTTACTGTTACTCAGGAACTAATATCCTAACAGAGACATCATATAACACTTCTAGCATATTTTTAACACTTTAGATCACATAATTACTCAAATTAAAGCACTTAATTTCACCGTTTTAGTATTTTGTAAAGTTTTGAAAAAAAAACATGAAATTCAACGTTACAAATTCGTTATAACACCGAATCCGTCCGTTTGAATTTTGTTTTGTTCATTTAAACATGCATAATCATAATCTACTACCAATTTTAAGTTAAACAAACAATTCAAAGCATACAACTTGTATATAAGGCCAAATACGTGTTCTTCATACTCTGTAACTTTTGAAAATCCAATTAAAGCATATAGTCATGGATTTGATTGTTTTAAAACATGAATACATGATAGAAAACATGTTATGAGCAATTTATAACACATAGAAAGCCATATAATCAATGATGATTCATAATTGACAGCTACAGAGAACTTGAAATTACACAGTAATGGAGAGATACTAAGAACGTGAATTTAAAACTGTGTTAAAGGGATTACCATGATAACTCTGTTTAGATAGCATAACTTCTTCTTCTCCAAATTTCAATTCTCTCAAACTCTCTTTCAAACTGCTCTCTCCAATTTTTTTTCTCTAATTCTCTTTGATGGAAGATATGAAAATAGAAACTGATATGTAATATATGTATATGTATAATACATATAATACTACGTATAATATAACTGGCGAGTAAGTGGTCAGTTAATCCCATAATGGGTTAACTGCTCCAACTTCTCATAGGACCATGTTTGGCTAGCTCCTTATATCTATTTTCCATTTAATTTGATTAAATGTTTATTACATAGTTTAATTGTCACACACAATTAATCAAATAATCTTATTTAAATTAATTAAATAAAATAGAATAAATCCACATTAAATCACATTATCACATAATTAAAATTTTCATATATTAATTATGTCAAATCATTAAATCTCTAATTAATTAATAAATTAATTAGAATAACATTATGCTTATTAATTAATTTATTTAATCGAATAAACTCAATTATACATACTTGAATTATAAAATTCTTCACATTAATTTAATCAATGTAACACATATAATTAAATTAATCTACCATAATTTCATCAATTAATTATTTAACTCAATAAATAAGTTATCAAAAATATTTATTTAATTTAATAAATATTCAAATTAAATTACAAAATTCTCGTTCATCACATCTTTCCCCCCTTAAAAGGATTCTGTCTCCAGAATCACGATTCAATTAAATTCGTCCCGTTACATTCTCCCCCCTTACAAAGTTTCTGTCTCCAGAATCACTTACACATAAATTAAGCAAATAAGTGTAGGTAAGTCTTCATCATATGCTCTTCGAGTTCCCACGTAGCTTCTTCAGCATTGTGGTTCCTCCACATTACCTTAACAAAATGTTATTTCTGAGAACTTGTTATTTCCTATCAACAATCTGAACAGGAACTTCTTTATAGGATAAGTCTTTTTCAAATTACAGAGGTTCATATTCAATCACGTGCTTATAATCGGGTTTGTATGGTCGTAAGACTAAAATATGAAAGACGTTGTGGACATGCTCTAGTGCCGGAGGTAAGGCTACCTCATATGCAACTTCTCCAATCCTTCGCAGCACCTCAAAGGGTCCAATGAACCTCGGGCTCAATTTTCCTTTCTTGCCAAATCTTATCTTTCCTTTCTAAGGAGAGACTTTCAAAAATACAAAGCTACCTGCTTCAAATTCCACATTCTTGCGCTGTGGATCGACGTATTTCTTCTGCCTATCCTGAGCAGCTACCAATCTTGTCCAGATCACCTTGACGATTTCTGCTGTCTGTTGTACCAGTTCTGGACCTAGCAATTATCTTTCGCCAACTTCATCCCAGTATAGTGGAGTTCTGCACTTTCGGTCGTACAACGCTTTGTAAGGCGACATACCAATACTAGCATGGTAATTGTTGTTGTAACTGAATTCCACAAGTGGTAGGTGATCATCCCAATTTTCTTTAAAATTCATGATGCATGCTCTTAACATGTCCTCCAAAGTTTGGATTGTCCTCTCGCTCTGTTCGTCGGTCTGAGGGTGATATGCCGTACTCATTCTCAACTGCATCCCCATGCATTCCTGAAGTCGCTTCCAGAAATTCGATGTGAAGCGTGGATCTCGATCGAAAATAATCGACACTGGAACTCCACGCCTTGAAACAATCTCTCTCACATACAGTTTTGCCAACTGGTCTAGGTTGAATCTGATTCTGATCGGAAGGAAGTGTGCTGATTTCATCAGTCGGTCAACTATAACCCATACTGCGTTGTAGCCTTTCTGAGTTGTCGGAAGGCCAACCACGAAATCCATTGTAATATGCTCCCATTTCCATTCTGGGATCTCTAGAGGTTGTAGCAAACCACTCGACCTCTGATGTTCTGCTTTCATTTTTTGACATGTCAGGCACTTGGCAACACAATCGGCAACATCTCGTTTCATATTCGGCCACCAAAAATGCTGTTGGAGATCCTGGTACATTTTGGTACTACCGGGGTGAATCGAATATCGCAAGCTATGAGCCTCGCTCAAAATATCCTCCTTAATCTCTGGCACCGTCGGTGCCCAAACTCTGCTCTTGAATCTTAACATTCCTTCGCCATCCACCTTGAATCTTGGTTCGGTCCCTTCAGATATCTTCTTCCTTATCTTCTCACATTCTTCATCTAGGAGTTGTGTTTCCTTAACTTTATCCAGCAAAGTTGTACCAGCTTGTATCTGGAACAGCTTTCGTCAGACTCCCTAGGATACTTCACCTCTAATTCCAGCTTCTCCATCGCTGAAATTAGCTCCTCCTGGGTGGTCAACATCATCAATTTCTCCTGACCCTTTCTGCTTAAGGTGTCGGCAACAACATTCGCCTTACCCGAATGGTATAAGATCTCACAGTCATAGTCCTTAATTAACTCCAACCATCTTCTCTGGCGCATATTTAAGTCATTCTGTGTAAAAATATATTTCAGACTCTTGTGGTCTGTATATATTTTACACTTCTCTCCATAAAAATAGTGTCTCCAGATCTTCAAAGCAAATACCACTGCAGCCAATTCCAAGTCATGGGTCAGATACCCCTTCTCATAATCCTTTAGCTGTCGTGATGCATACGCAATGACCTTGCCATTTTGCATAAGAACACAACCAAGTCTTTTATGCGACACATCACTATATACCACAAAGTTTCCTGTGCTATCCGGGAGTGACAACACAGGTGCCGAACTCAACCTCTTCTTAAGCTCTTGGAAGCTTTCCTCACACTTCTCCGTCCAAACGAATTTCACCGATTTCCTAGTCAATTAGTCAGAGGAGTTGCGATCTTGGAAAAGTTCTAAATGAATCTTCTGTAATAGCCTGCCAATCTAAGAAGACTTCTCACTTTCGACGGTGTTTTTGGTTGATCCTAGTTCATCACAGCTTCGACCTTGGAGGGATCTACCAAAATTTTGTCTTTATCAATTACATGTCCAAGAAATTGCACCCTTTCAATCCAATATTCACATTTCAAAAACTTGGCGTACAACTTCTCTCTAATTAAAGCCTCCAATGTCACCTTTAAATGCTCAATGTGTTCCTCCTTGGTCTTTGAGTACACCAAAATGTCGTCGATAAACATCACTACGAATTTGTCCAAAAATGGCTTGAACACTCCGTTCATTAGGCCCATAAATGCTGTAGGAGCATTCGTCAGACCAAATGACATTACCAAAAATTCGTAGTGACCATATTGAGTCCTGAACGCTGTTTTCGGAACGTCCTCTATCCTCACTTTCAACTGATGATAACCACTTCTCAGGTCTATCTTCGAGAAGTACCTCGCTCCCTTCAACTGATCAAACAGATCGTCAATCCTAGGCAACGGATACTTGTTCTTAATTGTGACCTTGTTCAACTCTCTATAGTCGATGCAGAGCTGCATCGTCATATCCTTCTTCTTTACAAATAACACTGGCGCTCCCCATGACGATACGCTCGGCTGAATGTACTTGTCCAGTAGCTTTTGCAGTTGCACCATAAATTCTTTCATCTCTATCGGAGCCATATGGTACGGTGCCTTTGATATTGGAGCCGTTCATGGCTCCAAATCAATTACGAATTCTACCCCTCTATCTGGCGGAAGTCCTGGCAAATTATCCGGAAACACATCCACGAAGTCCCTTATGACTGGTATTTCCTCTAACGTCGGGTTCTCTTTGCGACTATCGACTATATAGGCTAAATATCCTACACAGCCTTGTCTCAACAACTTCCTGGCCTGCATCATCGTCAGACAACTCGCTTGTCTAGACGACTTGCTGCCATAAAACACAACCTTTGACGGAGTCATAAGGTTAATACATTTCTTCTGGCAATCAATTACAGCCCCATAATTGAATAGCCAATCCATTCCCAGAATGACATCGAATTCCCTAAGTCTAATCGGGATAAGATCTACATTCATAACGTTATCCTTAATATCCACCCTACAGTTCTTGTGTACGTACTTAACATGGATCACTTTTCTATTCGCAAATTCTATATTCATGGGGTATTCTAACTCATCCTTAGGCAATTCTAAGTTCTTGGCAAAGTCATCAGATATAAATGAGCAAGTAGCACCCAAATCAAATAATACATATGCATTAACTTTATTAATCGGAATGATACCTGACACTATATCACAAGACTGCACAACATCCTCACTGTCATGTTGAATGTCCTAGCGGTTGGTCGATTTGTTACGGTTGGTCCTGTGATAGTCAGAGCATTTCCACCGCTGTTTCCTTTGTTCTCTCCAGCTCCTGCCCCTCCAGGCACCTTCTTGGGACAGTCCCTAGCCAAATGATCCTTCAAGCTACACGTGAAGTAGGAGCTCTTCTTAGGGTTAGGGCAGTTAGGTGCTATGTGGCCTTCCTGGCCACAATTGTAGCAAACTCTTTTACCCTTCATACAGACTCCTAGGTGGTTTTTCCTGCAGGTCGGACATGCTTCAACCCTCTTCTTCTGGCTTGCTTGCTGATTTCCAGTCTATGTTCTGTCATTCCACCTTTTCTTCTGATTATTGCTTCCTCTCGCATTGCTACCACTAGCCTTAACACTTTCTCCTTCACTCTTCTTCTTCTTCTTCTTCTTCTGATCCTGGTTGTATTTGGTCACCGCATCGCTTCCACCTTCAGCGAGGATGGCCTTCTCCAATACCCCAGCAAAGGTGTTCAGCTGGAACATCGACACTTTGCTATACAACTAGGGCTTCAGGCCCTGTTTAAACCTTCTTGCCTTCCTCTCATCGGTGTGCACTTGGTATGTGGCAAACCTAGCCAACTCATTGAATTTTTCCGCATAGTCTGGTACAGACATATTGCCTTGCTTCAACTCAAGAAACTGCACCTCCATCTGATTTTGTGAGCATGTCGGGAAGTACATCTCCCTTCTCATCCTCTAACTTTGTTTACCTGCCACCAATAGCTGGCTTCTGACTTCAACATAAATGTAGCATAAGCGGTCTCCTGGTCCTCACCAACCCTAGCAACGTCAAAAACTTTTTTCATTTCCATAACCCAAGTCTGCGCCTTAATTGGGTTCATGGTTCCCTTAAATTCTGGCTGTCCCACCGCTTTGAAATCATTGAATGACATATTCGGTGGAGCTTGTGGCTGATTGTTCATTGCTCCCGTCAACAAGTTCACCAACTGTTGGACAGGGTTGGCGTTGGCATTGGCGTCGTTGTTGTTATTCGTTGACCCTTCTTGAACTGGTCGACGGTTTGGTCTTCTTTTAGGCGGCATATTTCTGTTAAGATATATGCTTATTAGATCTTTATTCGATTATTTAATGTTTAACTTAAATACTTTAACATAATCACTTAACACATATCATATAACATCTCAAATAAACTCTGATATTTTATTTAATCAAAAGTTTTTAAACAACGAAAGATAGCATCACTGCTATTTACATCAACTATCCCGAGATAAAGAACCTTCGGGATTTAAATTGTCAAAATATTCCTTTGTTTATAATCACATCGGAATTTACATTATTAACTATTAAATAAATATTCACATAATCAAACTGTTCCTACCATGACCTACTAAGGCGTCAAACAGCTTTACTGCGCTCTTCCTCCATAAAGCGGAACATCGTCCTGCGATCCAGCATATACTAAGGTAGATCCTCGAACTGAACTGGATAGCTCATAACCTGATCCTGGGCCTTGTCAATTCCATTCTGAAACGTGTAGTCCATCTCCTCAATCTTAGCCTTCTTTACCCTACTATTATCTTCAGCAATCTCTGCACGTCGTGAAGCTCTCATCCAAGCATCCTCTGCTATGGCAAGCTTCGCTAATTCCTCTTTCAAATCATTCTTTAGCTTCTCTATCTCAGCTGACTTTTCTTCACCTTGGCCCTTCTTATGGACCAACTCCCACTCCACGTCTCCAAGATGTGTATACAGAGTCTCAACCTCACCATCCTTCTGTTCGATGGTAGTCTGCTGAGTAACTGTCTGCTCCTTCAGCTCTCAAACAGTATCATATAACTCGATGTTACGATCATACAGCTTGTCGTACATCTCGGCACTGATAGAGTTTGGTGGAAACTCATCAAGGTCCTCATCCTCCTCCTCAGCTGCCTTAGCCTGAATCTCAATCTCCTCAGAGTCCTCCTCTGAATCGAACACTGGCACATGCTCCTGACCAACAACAGTGATCAAAGGAGATGGCTCTCGTCGAACTAACTGCTCCCAGACTGTATGAATGTCTCGGGGCTCCTCCTCAATAGCAACTAGGGGTACAACTTCCCTAGGCTAACTAGATCCTCCAACATCCGACATCCTGACAATCAAAATTTTAAGTCTTAGTTATTACGTGATGCTAATCGATACTCGCGCAAGTACATAATATAAACATATAGCACATAAGGTAATTTATTATCTTTCTTAGAACTCAATAAGAGTCTATCACCACTATGTTATTGATCTCTTAAAAAGGCTACTACCCTAAGATTTTTCCCCTACCTAAGGTTCATAACCTACAGCTTTGATACCAACCTGTGACACTCCCAAATCTGGGTACTTCATTTCCACAGGATTTGGTGTTCACTGTAAAAATATCACATATCTATCTACCCATAAATAAAGCAACTCATGAAATAAATAGAAATCCCCCCCTTAAGGGGCTACAACATCTGAATAAAATAAATCTCTGGTTGAACTAACCTTAAACATCAAATTCGGAAACGTAAATAAACAAATAAGTCTTAAACAACATCATAAGTCTTAAACATAACATTCTCAAATAAAATAACAAGTATTCAACACTTGTTAGCTTTGCCCTTGCCTTTGCTAGTGGAAGGCACGTCGGTCCTTTCAATCTTAGCTGCAATGTTATTATGCAAGAGTGAGCACGATTGCCCACAAGTATAACAATAAAACAATAATAATAACATGCGAGAAATCAAAGAGTTCTGAATAATAGAAAGCTCGGATTTTGAATCAAGAAATGAATACAAGAATCAAAAGAATATCTGAGGGTCATAAGACCAAGAACTATGTCCCGAGTTGTCAAGTATTTCTACTTTAAACCTTTAACAGTCATAAGACTATATGGACTCTACTACTCGTACTTAGGGGGATCAGTCCTTAGTACCATGAATGTGCACATCATCTCAACGCTAACGCGTACATAATTCCCTATAAAGGGTTGTTCATCTCAGTTTGACATCAGAGTCCGCACCAAAGGAAGTTTGGTTTGGATAAGCTCAATTACAGTTCTAGAATTTAGAACGCTCATCAACTATGGACTAGTTGAATCAATAAGGGTTCTCTAGTCTTATAAGGTTCAACAATAAATGATGCTTAAATTGAATAATGTATCTCAAGGGTATACAATAGAATAATTATTGTATAACTGAAGTATAACTTCAAAAGAAATAATGCATCTCAAATGGAATCATAACTTGAATAGATAACAATAGGAACTTAATCGATCTTAGAATACGATTCAAGACTTGCATAATTGAAATCAAAATAAGATATGAATACTTGCTCAATTAAAGTAAGGTTTAGAAACTGGCTCAATTTAAAGAGTATAGTTAGAAAACTTGCCTCGTGCATAAGCTACAATTATAATTCATGATCCTCAATTAATCCTACATATCATTACATTCACAATACCAATTAATTCTAAGTCCGATTATACTCATCGAATCACAAACATCGATTCTTGAACACGTTATTAGACTTCACGAGTAACGAGTTTACATAACGTATTTAACTTATTAATTAATCATATAAACAAGTTATTAATTCTGTTTTAATATCTCCATATATGCTTAACATGTCATCATGTTTATTAGATTAGGTTTTAAATACATTTCTGACTTTTGAACACTTAAATAAATTTTTTATTAATTTTATTCTGCCGGTCTGACAGTGTTCACGGAGAACACAGAAAAGCCAAATAAATGTCAAATTAAACTAACACAATAATTTTAATGTTACCCATGATTTATAATCTTAATAGAAACATCATATAACGTTTCTATCATGTTGTTAACAATTTAGATCACATAATTACTGCAATTTAGATCACATAACAAATTTTCAAAGTCGCAGAATGGTCTGACAGTGTTCGTGAAGAACACAGAAAAAGCCAAATAAATGCTAAATTAAACTAGCATAACCATTTATTGTTACCCATGATTTATAATCTTAACAGAAACATCATATAACGTTTCTAGCAAGTTTTTAACAATTTAGATCACATAAGTTCTCCAATTTAGATCACATGACAATTTCTCAAAGTCGCAGAATGGTCTGACAGTGTTCGCGAAGAACACAAAAAAACCAAATAAATCTCAAATTAAACTAATACAACAAATTTACTGTTACTCATGAACTAATAATCTAACAGAGACATCATATAACACTTCTAGCTTGTTTTTAACACTTTAGATCACATAGATACTCAAATTAAAGCACTTAATTTCACTGTTTTTAGTATTTTGTAAAGTTTTGAAAGAAAACATGAAATTCAACGTTACAGATTCGTTATAACACCGAATCCGTCCGTTTGAATTTTATTTTGTTCATTTAAACATGCATAATCATAATCTACTATCAATTTTAAGTTAAATAAACAATTCAAAGCATACAATTTGTACATAAGGCCAAATACGTGTTCTTCATACTCTGTAACTTCTGAAAATCCAATTAGCATATATTCATGGATTTGATTGTTTTAAAACATGAATACATGATAAAAAATATGTTATGAGCAATTTGTAAAACTGGGTTAAAGGGATTACCCTGATAATTCTGTTTAGATAGTATAACTTCTTTTTCTCCAAATTTTAATTCTCTCAAACTCTCTTTCAAACTTTTCTCTCCAATTTTTTTCTGTCTAATTCTCTCTGATGGAAGATATGAAAATAGAAACTGATTTGTAATATATGTATATGTATAATATATATAATACTACGTATAATATAATTGGCGAGTAAGTGGTCAGTTAATTTCATAATGGGTTAACTACTCTAACTTCTCATAGGACCATGTTTGGCTAGCTCCTTATATCTCTTTTCCATTTAATTTGATTAAATGTTTATTACATAGTTTAATTGTCACACCCAATTAATCAAATAATCTTATTTAAATTAATTAAATAAAATAGAATAAATCCACATTAAATCACATTATCACATACTTAAAATTCTTATTTATTAATTATGTCAAATTATTAAATCTCTAATTAATTATTAAATTAATTATAATAACATTATGCTTATTAATTAATTCATTTAATCGAATAAACTCAATTAAATATATACTTGAATTATAAAATTATTCACATTAATTTAATCAATGTAACACATATAATTAAATTAATCGACCATAATTTCATCAATTAATTATTTAACTCAATAAATAAGTCATCAAAAATATTTATTTAATTCAATAAATATTCAAATTAAATTACAAAATTCTCGTTCGTCACAGTTGCCGCGTGTTGAGTTCCTTTTGATTGAAGAAATATTTAAGGCTCTTATGATCCGTATAGATCTCCACTTTCTCCTCATACAGGTAGTGTCTTCAAATCTTTAGCATGAAAACGACTACTGCCAACTCTAGATCACGGGTAGGATAATTCCTCTCATATTCTTTGAGTTGTCGCGAGACATAGGCTATGACTTTCCCATGTTGCATGAGAATACATCCTGAACCTTTGCCTGAAGCATCGTTGTAGATGACAAATCCCTCCGAACCTGATGGTATTGTTAGAACAGGTGCTAAAATGAGTCTTCTCTTGAGCTCTTGGAAACTCTTCTCACATTCCTCGTTCCATCTGAATTTTGTATCTTTTCGAGTCAGCTGAGTTAATGGAGTAGCGATTCGAGAAAATCCTTCCACGAATCTCCGATAATAACTAGTAAGCCCAAAATGCTAGGTATTTCGGTTACTGACTTAGGTTGCTCCCAACTTTGTATTGCTTAAATCTTTGCCGAGTCAACTGATATTCCATATTTCGATACCACGTGCCCAAGGAATGCTACTTCCTCAAGCCAGAACTTGTATTTCTTCAACTTGGCATATAACTTATTTTCACGAAGCTTTTGGAGTATCAACCTCAAGTGTTGCTCATGATCTTCACGGCTTTTGGAGTAAATGAGGGTGTCATCAATAAAGACAACCATAAAATCATCCAAATATTCCTTGAATATCCAGTTCATCATATCCATGAAGGCTGCATAAGCATTAGTCAATCCAAAAGACATGAACATGACTACGAATTCATAATGCCCGTATCAAGTTCTAAAGGCAGTCTTTGGAATGTCATCAGTTTTAATCTTTAACTGATGATATCTAGAACGAAGATCGATCTTTGAGAAGAATTTAGCACCTTGCAATTGGTCAAACAATTTGTCAATGCGAGGTAACGGATACCTATTTTTAATGGTGACATGGTTCAACTCCCGATAGTCAATACAAAGTCGCATACTCCCGTCTTTCTTCTTTATGAATAAAATAGGAGCATCCCAAAGCGATGTACTAGGACGTATAAAGTCGATGTCTAACAACTCCTGTAGTTGGACCTTTAACTTCTGAAGTTCAATAGGAGCCATTTGATATGGGGTTTTGGAAATGGGTTTTGTATAGGGTTCAAGGTCAATAAAAAATTCAACTTCACGTTCCGGGGGTAGGCCAGGAAGTTCTTCGGAAAATACATCAGGGAATTTATTAACAACAGAAATATCATTCAAATATGAAGTATTCGTGTTTAAATTGGTGACATGGGCTAAGAAAGCTTGGCATCCGTTTTTTAATAAACGAATAGCTTTATGACTTGAAATGACAGTAATTGATTTTAGTGGTTTGGTTGCTTGAATTCGCATAACAGGTTGGTTAGGAATATGAAAGCTAACAACCTTACGAAAAAAAATCAATTTTAGCATAATGAGTGGTTAACCAGTCGATTCCTAAAATCACATCAAATGCAAGTATTTTCAAAAAGACGAGATCAACAGGTAATGTGAGGGTGCCAATTTTAATCAAACAAGATTTGTAAACTGTGGATGTAATGAAGGTTTCTCCCAACGGAGTTTCAACAGATAAGTTAAACTCTAATTTCTCAGGGATCAAGTTCAAACGTTGAGCACAAGCAGGTGAAATAAAAAAATGGGTAGAACCGATATCTAATAAGTTATAGACTTCGCAAGAGTTTATGATTAGCTTACCTGTGATAACCTCGTTTGAGTTCCTCGCTTTTTGGATAGTCACGATAAAAGCTCTCCCCAGAACCACCGACTTTGACTTGTCTGGGATAGCTTTTGGTGTCACTATCCCAGCTGGACTTGACTTCGCTATAGGGCACACTCGAGCTATGTGACCTTATTTTCCGCAATTGTAGCACACCTTGGATTGTTATGTGCAGTTTGGACTGATGTGTTCCTCTTGTATGCATTTGTAACATACGACCGGTGGTCGTTCCCCTCCCCTAGAAACGGTTGCTGGTGCTGGTGCCGATGTTTTTCCGTCGTTATTGATGAATCTTCTCTTTTTGAAATTTCCACCAGACTAACTTCTTCTATTATCTTGGCCATGATTACCACCGAAGTGGTTACCATTTATGGCATGATAATTTCCTCCACGCTGGTTGTCATTGCTCTGATGACTGTTACCACCGGTATGACTATGGTTGTTGTCCTTTGGTTGAACAGTCTCATTATCTCGTTCCAATAATTGAGCCCTATTCACAACATCTGAATACAAACAAAGTTTATGAGAAATGAGTTATTGACGAATTTCAAGTTTCAAACCTCTCAAAAACATTCGTGTCATTCGTTTCTCATTATCCACCAAATGGGATGCAAACCAGGATAATTCTGCAAACTTGGCCTCGTATTGTGATACAGTCATATTGTTCTGTTCCAGTTTGATGAATTCCACCTCCTTCATATGACGAATACTTTCTAAAAAGTACTTATCATTGAACAATTCCTAGAACTTCTCCCAAGACATCTTAAGTGCGGGAAGATTAGTACGCTTCATAGATTCCCACCAGTAATCTGCCTCCCCACGGAACATAAAGGTGGCGAAGGGAACCTTTTGCTCCTCTGTGCATCCCAGGACATCAAATATTTTGGTGATTTACTTAATCCAAGCTTCTGCCTTGAGTGGCTCTGGCTATCCCAAAAACTTCGGCGGTCCCAACTCCTTGAATTGCTTAGCAATGACAAGCCGCGAGATACCATTGTTCCCACCAGTATTTTGAACAGGAGTCTCTCTCGTCTGGTTTTGTATGAACTGTAGAATGCTCTTAAACACCCCATCGTTCATCACTTGGTCGGTGGTGTTATTTACAGAAGGATTATTGCCTTCCTAGGGCACATTATCTTGGTTATTGATTGACGGTGTCTTAATGGTCTCATATGCTTCATTGCTTCTCTCCTAATTTTCAGATGTCATTCTCAAATACTTTCATAAAATAATGGTTAATTAAAGAAATTGACATGTCACATATTATCCCTATATTTCGACCGACCAATTAAATAACAAATAAGCTTAGGTAGGACACACTAGCAAAGGTTTTTACTCATCTCCCCCCTTCTAGTTCTAATCCCAGATCTCTACTAGAGATTATGTCCCTAAGCTCTGATACCAACTGTGACGCTCCAAAATAGGTCCACACAACCCATTCTGAGTCGCCAAATACATGGTACATAATCCAAATACAAATCTTTTTATATAAAACTATCGTGCAAAATACGACCATACAAACTGTGAGCTTCAATACAGATATTATATCGTATATAATACGAAAATATCAACGCTCAAATTCAGTCCTCATTACAAATATTTTCACACTATTTTACAAAATAGTGAGGACTACTATAGCACTATCTCGGACCATCACTCCATTCTCCGGCTAGTCCCAGCTATATTCTCATTTCCTGAAGAGAACAATAAAAGAAAAGGGTGAGCTCAACTAGCTCAGTAAAGAATATTATGACCAAGATAATGAAGAATAAATTATCTTTAGCCTTTAACAATAACAAATCAGATAAAATATAATGAACAACAAGTTTTAGATCAACAACTGCAGCGAAAATAGCAATCCATTAGAAGAGTCAAGTAGAGCATGATGTCTACTATCTTCTATGATTTAAAAGTCCATCATCAATATTTTATCCCTATAATATCAATCAATAAATATTTCAAATCAATAATTTATCTTTGCACTACGGGCCAAAGATATTAATTTGTATCACCAGTAGTCATGATCATGTCAAACACCTGTCTATTTTTGCACTACGGGCCAAAGATATTTATCAATCAACAGTTTATCTTTGCACTACGAACCAAAGATATTTATCAATCAATAGTTCATCTTTGCACTACGGACCAAATATAACTTTTATCATAATTTAAGACTGAGGATGATGAAAAATGATATAAAGAACGAATCAAGTGAGATCAAGGATAAATATTAGAGAGTTATAATTTATTTTATCCAAGTTCAAGAATGTTCAAATTGTCAACATAATAATCAATTGTGGAGCAAAAATCAAAAATGATATTCATATATCAAAAATAATTTGGACAGAAAAAAATCAATTTTTATCGTGAATAATACTCCGTGAATAGTACCCGTATAAATAGTACTGTATGAATAGTACCCCAACATGAAAATATTAAAATTTGATAAAAAAATTTCAAACCAATATTCCGGTGAAATGATATTAGATGAAGGGCAAAACTCAAAGAATTTCTAATTATTTCTGGAATTATAGAAGCAATACTTACCATAGTAAGTTTAAATTCAAGAATATGAAATGAAATAATATCACTTTCATAATATGAAGTATGAAAGAAAATAATATCCTTTACGAATATTGAAAGAAAATAACATCCTTTACCTTAGTAGAAAACTAGATTTGACTGGTATACCGGATATTATTTTGAGAAAATCTTGCACTATAAACTACACTCAAAGTATCTTTATACTCAAAAGAAATACTCACAATATTGCAGTAGGAACACTTGTATATTTTAGTGTGTTTAGGATGAAGGGGTAACCCCTCTTTTATAGTGCAACCTCAGAAGAAAAATAAACTGAGCTGCATAACTTTTCTCTTTCTCCGCCTAATTGTCCTTTTTTTTTCTTCCTTCTCTATCGTCCTCTCCTCCTAACTTTCTTTCTTTCTTATTGGTTGAGAGCCCACACATTTAGAAAACATGGTTTGTAGGAGAAGTATTTCACCCATTAGAAAAAAGAGAAGTGCACGAGAAGTTTTTTTAAAAAACTTAACAATATGACAAAGTTAATATAATATTATAATATTATATTAAAAAAACTATACTATTATAATAATATATTTGAATGAATATTTTATCGGAGAAAATAATTATAATTCCACAGAAAAATATGCCAAACTTTCAACAAGTATCTCATTCTAAATTCCTCCATTTGTAACAAAAATTGGACAAATATCCACCACATAATAATTATTCACAATTAATATTATAAGCTCACAATATTGATAACCAGATCGTTCCCAGGAAAGAGGGGACTTTCCGATAAGGATTTATCCTTATTGGCGTGCAATTATATAACCTAACTCCTTTTCTTGACAGAACTTTCTAGACATTGCCAATAATTAATGTTATCTAATAATATCATTTGATAATATAAAATACTATGCAATTATCATTGTTGCAATTATTGAATAAAATACTGAGTGACTTCTTACGTAAGCATCAATAATTAGAGATATTGTGCAATACCATGTGCTACTGTGCAATAATGCGTATTACTGTACTTTTATCACCAGTATTTCAACAGTTAACGGTAAAAGTTCCGCCGTCAAATTTTAGAAAACTTATTTTTGTCGTTTTCTTCATCCGACAGTTATTCTGTTATGGGCTCACCAATGATTGCGCCGTCATACGAATATTCCCCGACAAAAAGAATATTATCCGACAAAACGAATATTTTTTGAATATTTTATGACAACTTGCTTACTTTATAAAATTTGCACATATTACCCATAACTATCACATTTATCAAATCCACACCTTACTATTTAAAATAATATATAAAGGAAATTAAATCTTATTCATAAAAAGTTGGGGTCTTACAATAATATTCATTTATTTTGATTTCTTTATGCGTAGTTTATTGCATGTTTGGTTATTAACATGAGTCAATAGGTTTGTTTATGGATTTCAGGTCAAAATGAGAGCTTAAGTGAAGAAACGGGACGAAATGGAGTTGATTGCATGGGAAAAGGAAGAAGAATCAGAACTCAGGAATCTGCACCCCAGCGAGATTCCATAGGCCAAAATCTCCGCCTCAGCGCAGACCCATCTGCCATAATCTGCCCCAACGCCTTTTGGAGCCACCCTAGCGCAGACTTCTCTGCCATATTCTGCCCCGGCGCACATTTTGTGAATAAAATCTAGGCCCGACAGAGATCAATTTAGAAGCCAGGAAAGGAGAACCTTCGCCCCGGCAGATTGGACAGTACAACAATCTCGCACCGACGAGATTGTCGTGCAAATTCAACGAATTTCTAGTTTTGGAAAGTTTTAGGCAGACTTCTAATACGATTTGGATTGCGAATTTTTAGGATTTTAAGGATTGTGTAGACACTCGAAATTTTTTTCCCTGTTACTAACACTATAGGAGGGCCAAATTGTATTTTTCAAATCAACCCCGATCTCTAATCGGGCCGTCAGATCAACCCCGATCTCCAATCGGGGCGTCAGATCAACCCCGATCTCAATGTCGGGCCGTCAAATCAACCCCGATCTCCAATCGGGGCGTCAGATCAACCCCGACTCAATATCGGGCCGTCAAATCAACCCCGATCTCTAATCGAGCCATCAAATCAACCCCGATCTCTAATCGGGCCGTCAAATCAATCTCGATCAAAAATAGGGCCGTCAGATCAACCCTGATCTCAATATCGGACCATCAAATCAACCCCGATCTCCAGTCGGGTCATCACATCAACCTCGATCTCCAATCGGGCCATCAAATCAACCCCGATCTCAATATTGGGCCATCAAATCAACCCCAATCTCAATATCTGGCCATCAAATTAACCCTGATCTCCAATCTGGCCGTCAGATCAACCCTGATCTAAATATCGGGCCGTTAGATCAACCCCGATCTCCAATCGGGCCGCCAAATCAACCCCGATCTCAATATCAGGTCATCAAATCAACCCCAATCTCAATATCAGGCCGTCAAAACAACCCCGATATCCAATCGAGCCATCAAATCAACCCTGATCTCAATATCGGGCCATTAAATCAACCCCGATCTCCAATCGGGCCGTCAAATCAACCCCAATCTCAATATCGGGGCATCAAATCAGCCCCGATCTCAATATCGGGCCATCAAATCAACCTCGATCTCCAATCGAGCCGTCAGATCAACCCCGATCTCAAGATTGGGCCATCAAATCAACCCCGACCTCAAATCGGGCTGTCAGATCAACACCGACTCAATATCGGGTAGTCAGATCAACCCCGATCTCAATATTGGACCATCAAATCAACCCCGATCTCCAATCGGGTTGTCAAATCAACTCCGATCTCAATATTGGGCCATCAGTTCAACCCCGGTCTTAACCCGGGAAATGCAGGTCATCCCCGGTCTCAACCCGGGAAGTCAAGGTAACTTCAGGAACAAACCTGAAGCTCCAAAACACCTCCAGGAGAAAACCTGGAATGACCAGATCAACTTCAGAGACAATATTGAGGACAAACAGACTCGAATGGGATCCAAGTCTTGGAAACAACTCTCGAAAGTCAACCAAAGGCCATGCCGACACTAAGGGCAACCCCGGGAGGGGCAAAATGGTCATTTTACCAACCCTAAGCTAATTTGGTCAAATTCAAGCCGAATTGATGCCACCAAGGTCAGAACAAACCATAACGATGATCCTCAGTGCAAATAGTGCAAGACAGCTCAACGGATAAACTACGGGGAATCGAAGACCTGGTTATGAACCTGTCTTCTTGGACCCGAAATTTTTTTTATCCTTGTCATTGTGACACTCTCGACGAGGGCTTTCCGAAAAGGTATAGCACGCCTTAAACGGACGCTCTGATCAAAAGTTAGAAAGTTTTGACTTCGACCTCGAGTTGCTCGAAGTGCACGTACTTTGAGATAACTCAACCGAACATGTGGGCCCCACCAAAGGAGCTGCACCTCTACCTACGGCAGCAGCAGGTAGAGCAGAGGCTCCCCGTCCTATATATATGAGGTGACCCCCCTCATTTGAAGAAAAGAAAAAACACTTCGAACCTCTGCTCGTTTGGTTTTCTGTCCAATTTTTTGTCTTCCAAACCAAATATTTTCACTTTAACACGTAAATATACCCACATAATACCACATATCAAAAAAATAACCGGTAGATTCGGACGTTTAAGGCCTACAATTTGGCAAAAAGCCCGTGTAGCAGTCCATTGTGAGTATTTTTACGATCAGCATGTCAATACTACTACTTCACACTTTTATACACTTGCACGTTAAGTTTTGTTTTCTAAATATGCCCGGAACTCAGTTCCATGGCCGTTTTCGTCAACTTTTGGTACATTTTAGTACCTATTCTGGCATTTTTACAACTTGGATTGACGATCCGTCACTTTCGGCAGCTTCGGCATACTTGCATCTTCGTTACCAGCAACTTCGCCGAACTGGGTTATCTTCCCAGTCCGGGTTTGGCTTTTTATTGTGTTTATTTAACTGTTTATATACTAACTTTTTAATTCTGTCAAGCCCGAATGTCAAATCTGTGGTAGTTTACTGCTTTTATATATATTTATGCATATATAAGCAGCCTTCAGCACCACTGGGTTCTCTTCCCAGTCTTGGTTGACTGCGTTTCTGTCTCTATATATGTACTTATATATTTCAGTCTGGCCTGGATTATTATGTGGCATTTTTACTGCTTTTGCACCCTTCACCATTACTGGGTTATCTTCCCAGTCCCTGATTGACTACTTTTTGTACATTTACATTTTTGTTCGGCCTGGATTATTCAGTGGCCTTTTTACTGCTTTTATATATAACTATGCGTATATAAGCAGCTTTTACCATTACTGGGTTCTCTTCCCAGTCTTGGTTGACTACTTTTCTGTTAATATATATATATATATATATATATATATATATATATATATATATATATTTCAATTTTAGTCCGGGCACCGGTGTGAAAACCCATCGCCCTTTAAAGCTCTTGTATATATAACTGTGTGTATATATATTGCTTTACTTGCTCTTTATTAAATTGATGCTTGGAATATTCATTTGATATGAATCATCATTTTTCAGTCACAAAAGCAACCTCGTGTCCCTTAGATCGCTATTTAGTGGGAATGAGTCGCTTCGGCCAGGTGCGAACCAGGATTTACTGATGAATCCTTGGTTCTGGCAATATTGGGATATATATCTATTTCTGTACAAATTTGAACTGTGCAGGTTTATTGGCTACTTATATGTGAGCCTAGGAATCATAGGATTCATGATCCAATCGATCAGAATCTGATTCCCACGATGGACAAACTCCAATTTACAAATGTACCTTGCCAGTTTTTCTTTAAAATGTACATACAAAGACCTTAAAATGGTTATCCGGATTTAAGGTCTCAATATAATGAGAATAATGGTTTGTCGTGTCAGCGTCCTTCTAATGGCTTTCATGCCCATGAGGAGACCGACACTTGTATTTATTTTTCCGTGGTTGAGGATGCTTCGTAGCCCGACAAATCACTATTCAAATGCAAGCCTTAAGGCTGAAAAGATAAATATGGAAGTATCAACAGGCTTCAATTCCTATGTTAGCGTAAGGGTTTGATAACCAGCTTTCAAACATCATTTTCAATTCAATCAAAAGAAAAGCTTTTGCAAATCAAATCAAAAACGTTTTACAAATCAAATCAAACCCTTCGTATATAGGTTCAACGAAGCGAAGCACTACTTTCAATCAATCAATCAAACATAGGCCCAATTTTCAAACAGCATTCACACATGCATTTCAGTTTTAAGGGAAATATTGAAAAGATGTGGCACCGTGTTTACACGGGAGTCGTGGAGTGCCTAACACTTTCCCCACACTTAACCAAGCCCTCGAACTCAAAACTTCAGTTTCAAAGATTAAGTTTCGACAGTGTCCAGCAATTAGGCCTCTTTTAAACAAAACTCGGTTGAGTTGATACAACCATTTCAAATCTACCAACTAGCGACTCTAAAAACAAACAAATCGTCTACATGATACATGTTGGCCTTTTCTTAAAAAATCGTTAAAACCTTTTTCGCAATAAAAAGAGTGAGGGTAGAGATAACTTAGGAAGAGATGAAAGATCTGGGTTGTGACCTGTCCCGCGGATGTTTTCCCGATGTCGACAGGTGGCGACTCTGCTGGGGACAGTAGAGGGCTTAGACCGCTTTCAAATCTTTTCAAAACATTTCCCTTTCAAAACTATAAATGCGTGAATTCGGCGTCTCCACATAAATGAATGCGTGAATGCTGCGTCTGCGCATTGAATGAATGTGAATGAATGTTTTCCTGTTTTTTAGTGCTTCGCACCCATATTAATGCTTTGCACGAATTGTCATCATATGCATAACGGTGAGGCACGATGTATGTGAATGTATATTGTGATTACTCTCAAAAGGAGGCAAAACCCATCGGTGATAAGTAATGTCTCTGGGATTGGCTAAGTCTCTGGGGCTCATGAAAATGCACCACCCAAATTCGCTCCAGTTGAAAGATTGGATTAATTTCCCCTCTAGTAGATTGCGATGATCTAGGGACCTTCATGCCAAAAAGCCGTACGAGAGTAACCTAAAATAGGTCAGCCTCTGATTAACCAAATCTGACGGGAAGCTTATTCATGCCTTCCTCTTTCAATTCAATGTCTAGTTTTCAATTCTAGTGTAAATACATCTTGTCATCCTGTCATCAAAATAACTGACCTCTGTTTTGTAGGATAAAATTAAAAACCACATCATGCATCCCATCCCTACCTATCTTAGGAAATTGACACGCCTACGTTTTGGTGTAGGTGAAAAATTGGTCCTGTCACTAGATCTAAGTCTAAGAAAGCACTACGTCCATCCACGGACATAACTTCAAGTGCTCAACCATAATCTACCCCTGTATCTAGGGAAGAGTTTGAAGGACTGAAAAGTCAGAATTGGCAGGTTTTCTGAGAGAACAAAGCAAGGCCCTTAAAGGGAAGCAAGCCCAAATTCATATAGATCCAGGAGCACCTGGTGGTAGTCAAGAGACCGAAAAGGTCGAGACTCAGATTCCTGGACCACAGAACCAGGACACAACCAATAAAACCCCTGAAATCACCACCCTCAGTAAAGAACAGGAAGCTGGTGAACTTCTCAAGAAAGTACAACAAATAGAAGAAACTCTCCGGTCTATCAAAGGGATTGGGGCATTCGATAGTGTTAATTACTTCGACCTCTGTATTTTCCCCAGGGCTCGTTATCCCAAAAAATTTAGAACTCCTGATTTTGAGAAATACGATGGATTGGGGGACCCCTATACACATCTGAAAGTATTCATTGGAGAACTAGGATCCTATGTAGAGGACGAGAAATTTCGAATGCAACTATTCCAAAAAAGTTTGACTAGAAAAGCTAGAGCCTGGTATGCCCGTCTGGACAACTCTAAGATTCACAGCTGGGAAGAGCTAGCTCATGCCTTCCTCAGTCAATACAACTTCCAATCTCAGTTGGCTCCAGACAGATACTAAATAACCAAAATCAAGAAAAAGAACACTGAATCATTCAGAGAGTATGCCCAATGATGGAGATGGGTCGCAGCATAAGTCACCCCAGCCATGACTGAGTCTGAGATAGTCATGACCTTCATTGACATCCAAGAAGCTCCATATTATGAGAGGGTCCTAGCAAACATAAGAAAAACATTCTCTGAAATGATCAAGCATGGTGAAATGGCAAAAATGGGGCTTAAGTCCGGGAAGATAAAAGATATGACCGCCCTCGAAGCTGTTGTTGAACATATCCAGTCCAAAAATTACGGAAGTAATCCCCGGAGAGTACACAAAAAGAAGATGAAGAAGTGTCCTGAATATTACAAGGACAAAATCCAAAGGGCGAGGCAAACAGTATGCCTATTCAAAACAGGAACTATACCCCTTTACAAGCTGCATCACAGCCTTCAAACCCTCCATTCCAGAAAAATATGGAGGTCAGGCGTAGAAGAACTTTCACCCCTCTAGGGGATTCACTCAAAAATGTATTCAAACTTCTGATAACTTAGAAGAAGATTGTACAACTTCTTCCACCAACCAACACTGGTGGACGAAAATTCGACCCAAGCAAGAAATGTGCTTATCATTCTGGATCTCCAGGTCATGGCACACAAGACTGTTGGTCTTTTAAGCACAAGATGCAAGACTTGATTGACAACGAAGAGATTGTGGTAACAAAACCAGAATAACTACATGTCCAAGACAATCCTCTCCCACAACATAAAGAGGAGAATGTCAATATAATCAGCTCCATAAGTAGAGAAGGATCCAAGTACCTCCGTTATGTGGGAGAATCAACTCCATCCAGTAACAGCACCCCAGACAGTTGGGAGGTCTCAGAAAGAAGGTTCTTGATAGGGCAGGAAATAAATTCTATCAAGGAACAAATCGAACAAGAAGAACTGGTCGTCTACCAGCATCAGATCACCAGGCAAATGATAAAACAAGCCAATCAATCTGATGTCGATCGTCCTCCCACACCAAAGAACAATCCTAGGAGGGATCATAACCAATCTCATAAGCATGAGCCTTGGAACGACAAAATGGTTAAAGATGAGAATGTCCACACTGGTAGGAAATTCCTATTTTAAAGGAACTTCACCAACCTAAACCAGTAGATGGAAGAAATCCACCAGATGTTAATCAACGAGGGAATGGTTGCAGACTTGTTACCTCGGGCCAGAAAATTCAAACCTGAGCAAATATGTCAGTACCATTCCAATTAACCCAGCCATGATACTGAGGATTGCTGGGCACTTCACAACCTGATTCAAGAGATGGTTGAAAATGGTGACCTGATAAGAGGAAATTAAATTCTCAATCTCCCAGATAACGACACTCTCTGGATCCCCACTGTATGGAACCAGAACACAGTGGCTGTCATATCCTGCTATAGGGAGTGGACCCTCACACCCAAAGAGACAGAAAACCCTGTGAAGGTGGCCGCACCCGAGCCTTTAATCTTGCCCTTCAGACCCCAGTATCCAATTATCAGTCTGAAGAGGGTCCCATGGAACTACGGGAATGATGAATGGTCTACCTCAAACAACATTGCCATTGTACCAAAGGATAATCCCTTATACCTGCCTCAGCGGGTGATCAAACCAGTCATCAAAGCCAAAACAAAGGTGGATGATGAGAAAATTGAAGAGTTCCTCAACAAAATGGGACACAATGAAATCAAGGTGGTGCAAAACTGGAAAGATGCACCCAAGCAAATGTCCATCCTAGACTTGGTCTTATCCTTAGTGGATCATCGCAACATTCTAGTGAAAGTACTAGAAGAAGCCCATCTGCCACATACTGTGGATGTCGAGAAATTCCGTCATGTGGTGGAACACATTTTCAACAATAATGTGATATCTTTCACTGATGATGATATCCCTGCAGAGGGAACGGGCCATCACAAGTCCATGCACATAGCTGTGATGTCTTCCGGGTATGTGATCGGAGGTGTGCTCATAGATGGAGGATCGTCCGTCAACATCTGTCCCCACGATACCTTGGAAAGAATGAAGATCAACCCAAACCGAATTAAAACCAGTCATGTGGTCATCCGAGCTTTCGATGGATCTTACCGACAAGACATGGGAGAGATAGAACTACCCTTGGAGATTGGCCCACACAATTTCTATGTGTCCTTTCAAGTGCTCAACATAGGTACTAGATACAACTTGTTGTTGGGTAGGCCCTAGATCCACATGGCAGGGGCAGTGCCATCCACCCTCCATCAACAACTCAAATACATTATCAACAATAACCTCATCACGGTAGATGCCGAACCAGAATACCTTATCTGCATACAGGGAGATATGGCCAGTGATTAGCCTAGATGCAGGGATTGAGCCTGCAAGTTTTCAAGCCCTGGAGGTTAGTGATACGCAGTATCTACCTATCGGAGCACTGGTTCTGAAGCCTAAGGTCTCCACCGAAGTAATGACAGTGGGCCAGGAAATGGTATCTTTAGGTTTCCAACCTGGAGAAGGGTTAGGAAAGAATCAGCAAGGTATCAAGAGCCTAATACAAATCCTGAGTCAGACTGGGAAAGCCGGATTGGGATTTTCATCCAGGGAAAATTACAGGAACCCACACAAGCATCCTAAGGCTCATGCTTCCACCATATTGCTGCCAAACCTCACTAATGCCGAATGGGTAAAACCAATGAGGAAGATCCCTACTGTGGTATCAGCCATGCTGCTTCCTCCAATTATACTTGTCAAGGAAAGAAAAGCCCTCAAGCATGAGGCAAATAGCGAAAAGGGAAAAGAAAAGATCCTATACGAAGGATGAGACCCATTCGTTAACATGCGGGTCATCATAAACTACGAGGGTATGAATGATGAGATCCCAGACAGCGAAGACGAGGATCAGATTCAAATTCCTCGCATCAAGAAGGAAAAAGGGGGCAGTTCAAAGAAAAACCCGGCCTTATTATAAAGGATGTCTCAGTCGTCATCCAAGACGAGACAGATAATCACAAATCCCTGATCCTCCCGGTTCCTGAGGAACTGACCTTGGATAACTGAAGTAATGTCCCTTGCCTCAGTCTAAAAGGGTAAAGGGGAAGAGAGAGTCAATCTGCTCTTTAATCATACTTTCATTTACTTCTTACTTTTAATTGCACAGCTATAGCAGCAACTTTGTCATGCTTTGCATAATGCTATGTATATTTAAGCAGTTGTATATATCTAAGATGAAAGCCTTTTTGTTTTCAGGACTCAAGCATTGGATGTGTTTGTCTCTGCTGATGAGATGCCAACCTGTCAAAGTGACTACGACTTAAATGTAGAACTAAACTTTGACTTGATGGATATTGATCAAGAGGAGGAATATGACTATGAGGTGCCCGAGGAGATCAAATAATGGGTTGAAGATAAACCCAAACCAAACCTCGACCAAACCACCACTATCAACATAGGAACCTCCGAAAACATCAAAGAAATCCAGATAGGTTTAGACCTCACACCAGACCAAAAAGCCGACCTGATCGAACTCCTAACACAGTTCTAGGATGTATTTGCATGGTCACATGAAGACATGATTGGCCTCTCTACTGACATAGTCATCCATCGAATTCCCATCAAAGACGGGTTCAAGCCAGTTAAATAAAAGCTCAGGCGATTGAAACCTGAATGGAGTCTGAAAGTCAAAGAAGAAGTTGTTAAATAATTCAAAGCCGGAATTATCATGGTATCAACCTACCCAAAGTGGCTTTCAAACATATTTCCCGTGCCTAAGCCCGGAGGGAAGGTACAAGTATATGTGGATTATCGGGACTTGAACAAGGCCTACCTTAAGGATAATTTCTCGGTACCTTTCATCCACATTCTAATCGACAATACTACGCAGTATGGCATGTATTTCTTCGTAGATTGCTTTGCTGGTTACCATCAAATCATGGTTGCTGAAAAGGACCGGGAGAAAACAGCTTTCATCACTCCTTGGGGAACCTTCTGCTACAGACGACTATCCTTTGGCCTCATCAATATCGGAGCCACGTATCAGCGAGCCATAATATCCCTATTTCATGACATGATGCACAAAGAGATAGAGGTTTATGTGGATGACATCGTTATTAAATCCCGGAGCGAGGATGATCACATCAACCATCTCAGGCAGTTGTTTAAAAGGTTGCGCAAGTACAACCTCAAGCTGAATCCCTCCAAATGTGCTTTTGGCATCAAAGCAGGCAAGCTGCTAGGATTCCTGGTGAGTAATCGAGGCATCGAACTAGACCCTGCCAAGATCAAAGCCATCACTGAGATGCCAATACCTCGAATATAGAAGGAGATACGTGGGTCTCTAAGAAGGATCAAATTCATAAGCCGATTCATTTCCCAGCTCACAGCAACCTGTGAGCCCATATTCAAGTTACTAAGGAAGAATTCCTCCACCAAATGGAATGAGGATTGTCAACAAGCCTTCCTTGCCATCAAGAAGTAGCTAATCGAAGCGCTAGTATTGGTACCTCCAAGGGATGGAGTTCCCTTATTCATGTACCTGTCCGTCAATGCCAATGTAATGGGCTGCATGCTAGGACAGAAAGATGATAGTAGCAAAGAAAGAGCCATCTACTACATCAGCAAAAGATTCAGTAGTGGAAAATAAAAATACACCCTGGTCGAGAAAACATGCTGTGCATTAGCATGGGCCGCCATGAGGTTACAACATTACCTCCATGGGCACACGACCTACCTCATATCCCGCATGGATCCACTCAAATATGTATTCAACAAACCAATGTTGAAATGTTGACTATCTAAATGGCAGTTGATCCTACAATAGTTTGACATTGTCTTCGTGACTCAGAAGTCAATCAAGGGTCAAGGTATTGCAGATCAATTAGCTAAAGCACCTTCAGGAGGGTTCGAGCCCCTGGAGACTTATTTCCCAGATGATGGAATCATGAGAATTCAACAACTCCAGCAAGAGAATACAGTCCAACCATGGAAAATGTATTTTGATGGAGCAGTAAACATGGAAGGTGCCGGAGCTGGGGCATCCCTTATCTCTGGTACAGGAGAAAAATATCCTGTGGCTACCAAACTTCAATTTGGCAACACCAATAACACAGCCGAGTATGAAAGCTAGCCCAATCTATGGGTATCAAAAACCTACTGGTCTTTGGAGACTCTGAGTTGGTCATCAGACAAACCACCGGGGCATATCACACCAAAGAGCTGCATTTACTGCCCTATCATCGGTAGGTTGTCAGAATATCTATGTAGTTTGAAGACATAACCTTCATCCATATTCCTCGAGGTAGGAATGACTTCGCTGATGCATTGGCAACGTTGGCTTCATTAATCCGCATATCCGATAGGAGTGAGATTCCATGCATCAATTTCATAATTCAGAAAGCCCCGACATACGGGAATTACATTGGAGAAGTATTAGATGAAATACCTCCTGTCAAGCAGCCTTGGTATCAAGACATCAAGGAATATCTACAAGATGGATCTACACCCGTTGGGGCAAGTCAATCAGCGCAAAAGCGGATTCACAAGATGGCTATGAAGTTCTATCTAAGCGGAGATGCCCTCTACAAAAGAGATGCTGGAATAGGCTTGTTAAGATGCCTTGATAAAGATCAAGCCCAGAGACTGATGGATGAAGTCTACGGTGGAGTCTGTGGTCTTCACATGAGCAGTCATCTGTTGGCCAAGAAGATATTAAGAACCAGGCATTATTGGATCTCTCTCAAAGCTGACTGCGACGATAACGTCAGGAGATGCTTTCAATGCCAAGTACATGAAAATGCCATACACGCTCCTCCGAATGAGCTCTATAATATGAGTTCGCTATGGCCTTTCTCCATGTGGGGAATGGACGTGATTGGTCCAGTAGAAACAAATGCCAGCAATGGTCATCGATTTATCTTCACCATGATCGATTACTTCACCAAATAGGTTGAAGCAACTTCTTTTCCCAAAGTCACAAAAGAGGTCATCATTGGTTTCATCAGAAACAATATCGTTTGTCGGTATGGACAACCGGAGGTGATCATATCAGACAACGCCAAGAACCTGAACAATCAGATGATGATAAAACTGTGCAGTAAGTTCCACATCAAGCATCTCAATTTCGTCATTTATTGGCCCAAGATGAATGGTGCTGTTGAAGTGTCCAACAAGAACATCAAAAAGATTATGCAGAAAATGTCTACCAATCACAAAGAATGGCCTGACCTGCTGCCTCTAACCATGTTAGCATACAGGACATCAATGCGCACCTCTACTGGGGCTACCCCCAATTCATTAGTCTATGGATGGAAGCAGTCCTCCCCATAGAAGTAGAGATGGAGTCCTTACGAGTATTGATCGATGCTCAGACAGACGAAGACCAGTGGTTGCAAGACCGCTATCACCAACTGTCCCTGATAGATGAAAAGAGGGCTACAACCATTTTCCACGGGCAGTTATATTAGTAAAGGATTGCTTGATCCTACAACAAGAAGGTTCAAATACGGTAATTTAAAGAAAATAACTTGGTGCTGAAGAAAATCCTGGCCAATCAAGATGAAGCCAAAGGAAAGTTCGTTCCGAATTAGGAAGGCCATTTCATTGTCAAAGAGGTGTTGACAGGAGGAGCTATTAGATTATAAGAAGTAGATGGGAACGAATTTTCCCAACTCATCAACTCAGACACCATAAAAAGGTACTATGTCTGAAGCACATGCATACCCGCCTCTGGGTCCTACAAATCAAATTAGGTTTGGTTTTTCCACCAAAAAACTGGAACTACGAATGACCTGATCTCCCTCATCCCAGAAGTACGTATGCAGCCATTTCTGGTGCTGTGAAAACAAAAAAAAATTCAAAACTCATCAAATCAAAATTAAAACCCAAGACAAATACTTTTCAAACCTCTTTCACACAAAAAGCCAAAACTACGAATGACCTGATCTCCCTCAACCCGGGAGTACGTAGGCAGCCATTTATGGCGCTGGTTGACCTTCAAGAAAAAACAAAAAACCAATAAAAAACCAGTCTTAAGACACCAAAATCTCATAAAACCTAAGAACTATCAAGCTGCTCTGATCAAAAGGCTCATCTGAGATACTCTCTGACATCTCAACTGTCAGTCCATCAAGGAGAAGCTCAGGATACATCAACAACAGCGAGTCATGAAAGAAGTGGTAATCACTCAACAATGACCATACATCTCCAAACAGGGAAATGAATCAAAAATATATTTCTCTGATATATAAAACTGTTTGATATATACATAATGCCCTGTTCATGATAAAAATGGCTGATCTATTCTGTGTAGGAAAAATAAAGCTAGTCTATGGACCCAAAGATAAGCGTGCTAGCAATGCCACCATGGCATCTCTCTCTGAAGATGGAGGAGCAGCTGCTAATGCAATACCCTCAGCTTCCATACGGCTCAAAACCTCCACAGTCATCTGCAGTGTGGTACTGTGGTCGTCAATATATGCACTCATCTTGGTAACCAGGTCGTGGGTATAAGATCGAAGAGCAGTACTATCAGTAATGTGGAAATCACGGGAAGCTATAGCCTCATCCCTCTCCACAAAAGCTACATCTCTAGCAATCAAAGTATCCTCAATCTCATCAAAGGCTGCATCTCTGGCTGAGCGGATCTCATCCCTCCCCACAACAGTTGCATCTTTGGCAGATCGGAGCTCCTCTCTCTTTATCAAGCCAGCATCCTGAGCGACTTAAAGCGCGTCTCTCTCAGCTAAAGCTATATCTCTGCCAGACAAGGTGGTCAACATCTGCGCTCTAGCCGAATCTCTCTCAAAGGTCATCTTAAATAGCGAGTCTGCCAAAGTCAGATCTGTGCCTGTAGGAAGAGTCGGTGGGTCGCTAACCAAAATAGCTGTCAAACACATGAATAAATCATCCTCGATAGAAAACTCAGGATCCTCCATAGGCTCCTCCCCATCTGAATCTATAATAGGAGTTGAAGGAACAAGTGCAGATACTGCCATATCTACCTCCAACCATGCCGAGTACTCTGGAGAACGGTCCGGATGGCTACTGGAGAAGTCAGCCCTCCCTCTATGAGTCCAATACTCATATACTCAAACTAAGTCGGCAGATGACATAGACGAAGCCGACACCCTTTGATCAGCAGACCCCTCAAATCTGTGCAGGCTCTAGAACTGATCAAACTGGCTCATAACAGCCAAGGGATTATAAGTAGTCACTTCCTTCAATCCCGCTAGGGGCAGGTAATCCATACCGGGTGCATGGATGATGAAACTATATGGGGAGGCTAACCCTGAGCATGGCAAAATCAAGAACGGATGCTCAATATCTGACAAAATGCCGACCATGTCTCTGCATTGGTACACTCCGCCGACTGAAAGGAGTAGGACATAGCTATATCATGGAAAAAATAATACCCATGATGCCTGAAAGATCCAATCGGTCGGATATGGGACATCAGCCATATGTACAGAAAGACCGAACTGCCTCTGAAGAACCCCTCCAGGTGGGTAATACAGTGAGTGGTTGACCGCAACGTCTCAGCCAATATCATCGGGATGATGGTACTACCCTGTCTAAAGGCCCGAACCACGACTACTAATCCCACATCCAAGTGATCCAAGCGCAACGGCATGTAGACGTATGCCACGATGCACATCAGCAGAATATCTACCCTGGCCAAATGCCACGCCTCTGCTAAAATAATAAAATCCCCAACATGTCGATCGTAGCTATCAAGCTCCCCAAAATGATTGATCAAGAAGTCAATCAAGATCACACGCCCAGATATGTTCTCGTCCGCGACTACCCTCTGGTGAAGATCGGACATCCGCAGGAATGGTCTCCGCATATCACTAGCAGCAGTGCGGGCGCACGGTAAGTCCAAAGCCAGACCAGTAAGCCGCTAGTACTCCTCCAGAGTCGGCGTCAGCTCATGTCGCCCAATGCAAAACACCTACCTCTCGGGTATCCAGCAGGATAATATGCCATCCACAAACCCATCTGGCACCTGAAAATCTGCAAGGGCCAGCGAATGCCCCAACATCTGGTCAACTGTCCCTCTGGCTGAGAAGGGCAGGCTCTTATACCACGACCTCAATGATAAAGCTACCTCAGATTATGGCAAGTGCTCGATATGGCTAACCGTAGACGACGTCATCTGTATCACCGTATCATCAGGCCATCCAAGGGTCAAATCTAAACTTATTTGTCTAAATGCATACATATGACATAATATATGCATGATGACAAATATAAACATGATGCAACAGATAGGAAATATCATGAGCATATACAACAAGCTATCTACTACGGGCATCATCCCTGTCTGATAATACAAAGCAAAATGAAAAGTACAGGGAAATGGGGCACCACCACCCAACTACTAACAGTGGTCTATTAAAATGGGGCACAGCCGTCCAAAAGCTAAAACAGTGGCCGACCAAAAGATATAGCTACAATAGCTATCCAAAAAGATCCAAGATATCTAAGCTCAGGTGGTTAACCTGCTCCATGTTCTCCGTGTACATAAAACCGCTGTCATCAGGCATATCTGGGCGGTACAAGAGAGGATCTTCCCCTGCAAAACTATTGGAAAATGGACCTGAAGAGGGGCCCGCTCCTGAGCTAGATGGGTCAAAAGAAGATGCCTTTGACGGATCTCTGCCAAGATGCCTGATAAATAGGTGAGCTCTCTCCAGCTGTTGGGTCAATCCTATGATCTGGTCCAAATGAGTCGGCTCCCTGAGGCAAGCTATCCAGTCTGTCATCATCACAGACCCTGGAACCATGTCTGCCATAAACTGGGTAACCTGAGTCTGAGCTCCAATAGTGCGAGGACTCCACCAGCTGCTGAATGCCTCTTGGCTATAAGGGCCCTTTGATAGGGTAAAGCCATCTATGCCCTTTATGGGAATCTTTGTTAGTGGCATGATCAACGGCCACTGATGCCAAGTAGGAGGAATAATGGGAATGCGGATCTCACCCGTAATACTCCTGATGGCATGCTCTCCTAAATAGAGCTCCCAACCTCCCTCTGTCAAAATCGAGACTCTGTAGGTCGACAAAGCAAACTCTCGACAAGTGGGGAGGCCTCCCTCAAATCCAACCGTCAAAAACTCAGAGGTATACGACACCTAGAAGATCGATCCAGCCGTCAAAAGCTACAACTGTAGGCGAGCATGAGTAAATTCCTCTGCAATAGGGACCTCCATCAAAGTCGAGTGATGCCAACACCGTCCTCGAGGATATGTCTCCAGACCTAAAGCAATGGCGGTCCGTAGGCAAGAAAGCCTCTCAAATGCCCATAACTGGCCATGTCTGTATCAAAAGTCCACAGTGATGAAGACTGATAAATATAAATGCTGAAATCAAAAAGGTACAAGAAAGATGTACTCACCAGTAGAAACGGGTAGAACCCTAACCAGGCCTTCGTCGAACCCTTTGAAAGCATGCGCATGCCCCGGAGAAAATAGGCAAAGGTGTAGGAACCCCAATCAAAGTCACTGAGGCGCTCTACATACCGGGTAGGGCTAATCAAGGCAAAGGACATAGTAGATGAGTTGTCCGCCACAAAACAACCCCTGATGATCACCAGAAATAATCGCCTCAGAATGCGGTCTCTAACCCTCCGATCATCAGGCGGAGGCTCCAGTAAAGCCCCATTTTGGGCATCTATACTCAAGGGAATAGATCGGACCGTCCGACCCTTGAGCGCCGTCGCAGGAACTCCCAACAAGGACCCAACGGCAGTGGGCGTAATGTCAGCCACGACAGGCACTGGCTCACCCTCAAACTCAATACCAGTGATGATCCTCTAATCCATAGGGGTCATCATCACCTCACAGTCCAGCAGATGAAGGGACTGAGTCTGGTGGAACCAGTGCTCAGACAAAGTCTTTATATACCCCCAAGGGCAACGGCATGGAAGAATGGAGAAGAAAGCCTGAAACCCCCAGCCATCAACGATATCCCTGTAATCCTCGTGCAAAGTATGATACAGGGAGTGCACGTTGAACCAGTTTCCTCGAGGCTACGTAAATTCGGGAACCTGCATCAAAAACCAACACATGTTAAAAACCTATACCCCGAGTATGGCAAAAGAGAGAAAGAGAATCCAGGAAGAAAAAAACTTTAAGTCACCTCATTAGCGTGAAGAAACCTCGATGGATGGCGACTCAAGTCGCCTAACAGCTCCTGGGTAGGCACAATAATGCCTGGAACCTCCGCACGTGTAGCCTGAGCTGGAGCCAGAGCAGCAAAATCAGCCTACTCATCATCAATGTCAATCGGCGATTCATCCTGAGCTGGACGAATCACCGACTCTGCCAATCTACGAGGCAGTCTAGCCGGACGTGGCTGAGGAACATTAAAAGCCCTCCTACGTCTGACCCCTGAAACGACTCTGCTAGCACTGCCAGGTCTATAGCGGTCTATCACCTGTATAAAGTCTCCAAGTCACCTCAGAAAGGGTGTGGTAAGCCTAAAACCTATAGCTTATTAATTTAAATAAGTACTCTATGCATGTCTAAGTCCTAAAACATGCATGGGTCAAACAAAAATACCCAGTAAAGTTAAAACTGCATATTTTTCAAAAGATAAATCCAAAAATATGCATGGGTCAGTTAAAAATCCCCAGTAGAGTCAAAACTGCATGTTTATTAAATGCTCGGGATTTTAAAAAATATTTGCCAGAGTCTCCTTTGTAAAATGGACTATCTGCATGCACATAGGCATGTCTAGGTGGCCATTCAGTAGCACACCTTCCTAAAAACAAGAACAGTTCATATTTATGAAATACAATCCAAAGTAAACTCACATGGTAGCCAAATTACCATGGACACTTTTTAGTTGAAATCTAGGCTCACTATGCCTCAAAAAGGATGAGTAAACTGATCAAAAAGAGCAAAAATTGACTGTCTCAGAATCTGAATTTTCTTACATCTAAACGTGCATTACAGTAAGATATGCATATATATGTAGTCAGAAAATTTTTAACAGGTCATACAGGCATACATTTTTCATACATTGCGTCTAAAAGCCCTCTACATGGCTCACATGCTTTTAACAGTCAAAACTTACGAAAAAAGGACGTAGAACGTTACCTGCGATGCGCTGAACACGTAGGAACTGACGGAATCAGAAAATCGCTGCCCAAGCTTCTTAGATTTGAAAAAGTAGATCGAAATCCATTTGAAACTCAAAATGAAAATGTTTCAAATGAGCTCCCGCTGCCTAAATATAAAACCACAGGTGGAAGTGGGCCCACCTGCGGTAGCCGTACCTCCACCTGCGACAGCCACACCTCCACCTGCGACTCCCTAGGGTGGGTCCCACTTCCTTGGGCCCAGTTCGGTTTGGGTTGAAACGGAGTTTCTATGTGCTGCCAAGTTAAATCTGAAGAAAAATCGCTACGCGATTGCTCGGTTTGTACTGAAATCCTGCGTTTAAGCAGCGTAATCTTGATAGAAAAGGGAACGCTCTGGAAACCCTTGGTATTCATCCTGAAGTCATATCCGGGGATCAACAATGCCAATTGCGAGAAAACTGCGTGAAAAAGTTGAAAAACTGCTACTTTCAGAGTATCGGGTACAGACCGAATTCAATTCAGCCGTTGGTTCAACCCCAGCGAAGTATCGGGTAACGACCGAGTTTAATTCAGCCGTTGGCTCAACCCCAACGAAGTATCGGGTACAGACCGAATCCAGTTCAGCCGTTGGTTCAACCCCATCGAAGTTTCGGGTACAGACCGAGTTCAATTCAGCCGTTGGCTCAACCCCAGCGAAGTATCGGGTACAGACCGAATCCAGTTCAGCCGTTGGCTAAACCCCAACAAAGTATCGGGTACAGACCGAATCCAGTTCAATCGTTGGTTCAACCCCAGCGAAGTATCGAGTACAGAATGAATCCAGTTTAGTTGTTGGCTCAACCCCAGCGAAGTTTCGGGTACAGACCGAGTTCAATTCAGCCGTTGGCTCAACCCCAGCGAAGTTTTGGGTACAAATCGAATCCAGTTCAGCTGTTGGCTCAACCCTAGCGAAGTATCTGGTACTGATCGAGTTCAATTCAGCCGTTGGCTCAACCCTAGCGAAGTATCGGGTACAGACCGAATCCAGTTCAGCCATTGGTTCAACCCCAGTAAAGTTTCGGGTACAGACCAAATCCAGTTCAACCGTTGGCTCAACCCCAGTGAAGTATCGGGTACCGACCGAGTTCAATTCAGCCGTTGGCTCAATCCCAGCGAAGTATCGGGTACAGATCAAATCCAGTTCAGTCGCTGGTTCAACCCCAGCGAAGTTTCGGGTACAAACCTAGTTCAATTTAGCCGTTGGCTCAACCCCAGTGAAGTTTTGGGTACAGACCGAATCCAGTTCAGCCATTGGCTAAACCCCAGCGAAGTATCGGGTACCGACCGAGTTCAATTCAGCCGTTGGCACAACCCCAGCAAAGCATCAGGTACAGACCAAATCCAGTTCAGCCGTTGGTTCAACCCTAGGGAAGTTTCGGTTACAGACCGAGTTCAATTCAGCCGTTGGTTCAACCCCAGCGAAGTTTCGGGTACACACCAAGTTCAATTTAGCTGTTAGCTCAACCCCAGCGATGTTTCGGGTACAGACCGAGTTTAATTCAGCTGTTGGCTCAACCCCAGCGAAGTTTTGGGTACAGACAGAATCCAGTTTCAGCCGTTGGTTCAATCCCAGCGAAGTTTCTGGTACAGACCGAGTTCAGTTCAGCCGTTGGTTCAATCCCAGCGAAGTTTTGGGTACAGACCGAGTCCAGTTTAGCCGTTGGCTCAACCCCAGCAAAGTTTCGGGTACAAACCGAATCCAGTTCAACCGTTGGTTCAACCCCAGCAACGTTTTAGTCATTGGAGCAACCTTCGCGAAGCATCGGAAGTGTTCCGGTGACGGAAACCATATAATAGTCCATCCCCGATGATGAAATCTATTATACACATCCTCAAAAGGAGCATAAAGAAGAATTGGTGATTCAACCGCCTATTGCAAAATAACGGCGTAAACTCTCATCAGGATGGACATTGGAAGCATCTATTAAGGAGACTCGATAATCGATAAGTGTCCCCAGCAGAGGATCCTTTAGAAATGTGCCACAGCACCCGCCGAAGGGAAATCAGCCCTGCAAAGAGTATCGCTGGATAGGGAAACCATTGGTCTCAAACCAAGGTAGCATTAATAGTATCATCCCCATCTAAATCAATAAAGCTATCGTAGAGAACGTCATCCCCAGCAGAGCAAGACGAGAACAATCTGTGATAGCTCATCTCTGATAAGCACGTTAGTGGTTCCCCTACCAGTAGTCGTCTGATAATGTCAGCCCTAGGCTATCATAAGTGACGTCATCCCCAGCAGAAAATGATGAAAAACAGTTCGTGGTAACCTATTAACATCATCCCCAACTGAAACTAACGCAATCCATCAGTGATAACCCCACCTCCTCAAAGGTACCTGATACTCCTTGTATACCATATCCGGCATTGCATCCCCTTTGCCTTTGCATTTCAAGTGTCTAGCAATCTTTATCCTACTCATTCCATTACATTGCATGAGCATGATAAAGAGGGCACCTGTAGACACTCAAAATTTCCTTTCCCTGCTACTAACACTGTAGGAGGGCCAAATTATATTTTTCAAATCAACCCCGATCTTCAATCGGGCCGTCAGATCAACCCCGATCTGCATATCGGGTAGTCAAATCAACCCCGATCTCTAATCGGGCCATCAAATCAACCCCGATCTCCAATCGGGCAATCAAATCAACCCCGATCTCCAATCGAACCATCAAATCAACTCTGATCTCCAATCGGGCCGTCAAATCAACCCCGATCTCGAATCGGGCCATCAGATCAACCCCGATCTCAATATCGGGCCATCAAATCAACCCCGATCTCCAGTCAGGCCATTAAATCAATCGATCTCCAATCGGGCCATCAAATCAACCCCGATCTCAATATTGGGCCATTAAATCAACCCTGATCTCCAATCGGACCTTCAGATCAACCCTGATCTCAATATCTGGCTATCAAATCAACCCCGATCTCCAATCGGGCCATCAAATCAACCCCGATCTCCAATCCGGCAGTCAGATCAACCCCGATCTCAATATCGGGCTAACAGATCAACTTCGATCTCAATATTGGGCGGTCAGATCAACCCGGATCTCCAACTGGGCCGTTAAATCAACCCCAATCTCAATATCGGGCCATCAAATCAACCCCAATTTCAATATTGGGCCGTCAAATCAACCCCGATCTCCAATCGGGTTGTCAAATCAACCCCAATTTCAATATCGGGCCATCAAATCAACTCTGATCTCCAATCGGGCCGTCAAATCAACCCCGATCTCAATATCGAGCCATCAAATCAATCCCAATCTTAATATCGGCCATCAAATCAACTCCGATCTCCAATCGGGCCGTCAGATCAACCCCGATCTCAATATCGGGCCATCAAATCAACCCCGATCTCCAATCGGGCCGTCAAATCAACCCCAATCTCAATATCGGGCCGTCAAATAAACCCCAATCTCAATATCGGGCCATCAAATCAACCCCGACATCCAATCGGGTCATCAGATCAACCCCGATCTCAATATCGGGCCGTCAGATCAACCCTGATCACAATATCGGACAGTTAAATCAACCCCGATCTCCAATCGAGCTGTCAGATCAACCCCGATCTCAATATCGGGCCATCAGTTCAACCCCGATCTTAACCCGGGAAATGCAGGTCATCCCCGGTATCAACTCGGGAAGTCAAGGCAACTTCAGGAACAAACCTGAAGCTCCACAACACCTCCAGGAGAAAACCTGGAATGACCAAATCAACTTCAGAGACAATATTGAAGACAAACAGACTCAAATGGGATCCAAGTCTTAGAAACAACTCCCGAAAGTCAACTAAAGGCCATGCCGACACTAAGGGCAACCCTAGGAGGGGAAAAATGGTCATTTTACCAACCCTAAGTCGATTCAGTCCAATTCAAGCCGAATTGATGCCAATAAGGTCAGAATGAAACATAACGATGATCCCGAGTGCAAATAGCGCAAGACAGCTCAACGAACAAACTGCGGGGAATCGAAGACCTGGTTATGAACTCGTCTTCTTGGACCCGAAAAATATTTTATCCCATGTCATTGTGACACTCTCGGCGAGGGCTTTCCGGAAAGGTATAACACGCCTCAAACGGACGCTCCGATCAAAAGTAAGAAAGTTTCGACTTTGACCTCGCGTTGCTCGGAGTGCACGTACTTCGAGACGACTCAACTGGACACATGGGCCCCACCAGGTCTCTGCCAGAGATCATATCCCTAAACTCTGATACCAACTGTGACGCCCCAAAATAGGTCCACACAACGCATTCTGAGTCGCCAAATACATGGTATATAATCCAAATACAAATCTTTTTATATAAAACTGTCGTGCAAAATATGACCACACAAACTGTGAGCTTCAATACAGATATTATGTCGTATATAATATGAAGTATGAAAGAAAATAATAGCCTTTACGAATATTGAAAGAAAATAACATCCTTTACCTTAGTAGAAAACTAGATTTGACTAGTATACCAGATATTATTTTGAGAAAATCTTGCACTATAAACTACACTCAAAGTATCCTTATACTCAAAAGAAATACTCACAATATTGCAGTAGGAACACTTGTATATTTTAGTGTGTTTAGGATGAAGGGGTAACCCCCCTTTTATAGTGCAACCTCAGAAGAAAAATAAACTGAGCTGGCTAATTTTTCTCTTTCTCCGCCTAACTGCCCTTTATTTTCTTCCTTCTCTGCCTAACCGTCCTCTCCGCTTAACTTTCTTTCTTTCTTTCTTTCTTATTGGTTGAGGGCCCACACATTTAGAAAACATGGTTTGCAGGAGAAGTATTTCACCCATTAGAAAAAAGAGAAGTGCACGAGAAGTTTTTTAAAAATACTTAACAATATGACAAAGTTAATATAATATTATAATATTATATTAAAAAAAACTATACTATTATAATATGATATTATAATAATATATTTGAATGAATATTTTACCGGAGAAAATAATTATAATTCCACAGAAAAATATGCCAAACTTTCAACAAATATCTCATTCTAAATTCCTCCATTTGTAACAAAAATTGGACAAATATCCACCACATAATAATTATTCACAATTAATATTATAAGCTCACAATATTGACAACAAGATCATTCCCAAGAAAGAGGGGGTTTTTCGATAATGATTTATCCTTATTGGAGTGCAATTATATAACCTAACCCCTTTCCTTGACAGAACTTTCTTGACATTGCCAATAATTAATGCTATCTAATAATATCATTTGATAATATAAAATACTATGCAATTATCATTGTAGCAATTATTGAATGAAATACTGAGTGACTTCTTACGTAAGCATCAATAATCAGAGATATTGTGCAATACCATGTGCTACTGTGCAACAACGCGTATTACTGTACTTTTATCATCGGGTATTTCAACAGTTAACGATAAAAGTTCCGCCGTCAAATTTTAGAAAACTTATTTTTGTCGTTTTTTTCATCCGACAGTTATTCTGTTATGGGCTCACCAATGATTGCGCCGTCATAAGAATATTCCCCGACAAAAAGAATATTATTCGACAAAATGAATATTTTATGACAACATGCTTACTTTGTAAAATTTGCACATGTTACCCATAACTATCACATTTATCAAATCCACACCTTACTATTTAAAATAATATATAAAAGAAATTAAATCTTATTCATAATTGGGGTCTTACAATAATATTCATTTATTTTGATTTCTTTATGCGTAGTTTATTGCATGTTTGGTTGTTAACACGAGTCTAATAGGTTAGTTTATGGATTTCAGGTCAAAATGAGAGCTTAAGTGAAGAAACGGGACGAAATGGAGTTGATTGCATGAAAAAGGAAGAAGAATTAGAACTCAGGAATCTGCACCCCCGCGAGATTCTATAGGCCAAAATCTCCGCCCCAGCGCAGACCCCTTTGCCATAATCCACCCCAACGCCTTTAGGAGCCACCCCAGCGCAGACTTCTCTGCCATATTCCGCTCCGGCGCACATTTTATGAATAAAATCTTGGCCAGGCAAAGATCAATTTTGGAGTCAGGAAAGGAGAACCTTCGCCCCGGCGGATTGGACAGTACAACAATCTCACCCCGACGAGATTGTCGGGCAAATTCAGCGAATTTCTAGTTTTGGAAAGTTTTAGGCAGACTTCTAATACGATTTGGATTGCGAATTTTTGGGATTTTAAGGATTGTGTAGACACTCGAAATTTTCTTTCCCTGTTACTAATACTGTAGGAGGGCCAAATTATATTTTTCAAATCAACCCCGATCTCAAATCGGGCCGTCAGATCAACCCCGATCTCAATATCGGGCCATCAAATCAACCTCGATCTCAATATCAGGCCGTCAAATCAATCCCGATCTCCAATCGGGCCATCAAATCAACCACGATCTCCAATCAGGCCGTCAAATAAACCTCGATCTCCAATCGGGCCGTCAGATCAACCCCGATCTCAATATCTGGCCATCAAATCAACCCTGATCTCCAGTCGGGCCATTAAATCAACTCTAATCTCCAATCAGGCCATCAAATCAACCCCGATCTCAATATCGGGCCATCAAATTAACCTCAATCTCCAATCGGGCCGTCAGATCAACCCCGATCTCAATATCGGGATGTCAAATCAACCCATATCTCCAACCGGGCTATCAAATCAACCCCGATTTCCAATCGGGCAGTCAAATCAACCCCAATCTCCAATCGGGCCGTCAGATCATCCCCAATCTCAATATTGGGCCATCAAATCAACCTCGATCTCTAATCGGGCCATTAGACCAATCTCGATCTCAATATCGGGCCATCAAAAGAACCCCTATCTCTAGTCGGGCCATCAAATCAACCCCGATCTCCAATCAGATCATCAAATCAACCCCGATCTCAATATCGGGCCGTCAAATCAATCCCGATCTCAATATTGGGATGTCAGATCAACCCCAATCTCTAACCGGGTCGTTAAATCAACCCCGATCTCAATATCAGGCCATCAAATCAACCCCAATCTCAATATCGGGCAGTCAAATCAACCCCGATCTCCAATCGGGCCGTCAAATCAACCCCAATCTCAATATCGGGCCATCAAATCAACCCCGATCTTTAATTGGGCCGTCAAATCAACCTCGATCTCAATATCAAGCCATCAAATCAACCCCAATCTCAATATCGGGCCATCAAATCAACCCCGATCTCCAATCGGGTCGTCAAATCAACCCCGATCTCAATATTAGGCCATCAAATCAACCCCGATCTCTAATCGGGCCGTCAAATCAACCCCGATCTCAATATCGGGCCATCAAATCAACCTCGATCTCCAATCGGGCCGATAGATCAACCCCGATCTCAATATCGGGCCATCAAATCAACCCCGACCTCCAATCGGGCCGTCAGATCAACCCCGATCTCAATATCGGGCCGTCAGATAAACCCCGATCATAATATTGGACGGTCAAATCAATCCCAATCTCTAATCGGGCTATCTAATCAACCCCGATCTTAATATCGGGTCATCAGTTCAACCCCGGTCTTAACCCGGGAAATGCAGGACATCCCCGGTCTCAACCCAGGAAGTCAAGGCAACTTCAGGAACAAACCTGAAGCTCCACAACACCTCCAGGAGAAAATCTGGAATGACCAAATCAACTTCAGAGACAACATTGAGGACATACAGACTCGAATGGGATCCAAGTCTTGGAAACAACTCCCGGATGTCAACCAAAGGCCATGCCGACATTAAGGGCAACCCCGGGAGGGGTAAAATGGTTATTTTACCAACCCTAATTCAATTCAGTCAAATTCAAGCCGAATTGATGCCACCAAGGTTAGAACGAACCATAACGATGATCCCGAGTGCAAATAGCGCAAGACAGCTCAACTGATAAACTGCGGGGAATCAAAAACCTGGTTATGAACTCGTCTTCTTGGACTCGAAAAATATTTTATCCCATATCATTGTGACACTCTCGGCGAGGGCTTTTCGGAAAGGTATAGCACGCCTCAAACGGACGCTCCGCTCAAAAGTTAAAAAGTTTTGACTTCGACCTCGCGTTGCTCGGAGTGCACGTACTTCCAGATGACTCAATCGGACACGTAGGCCCCACTAGGGGAGCCGCACCTCTACCTACGGTAGCAGCAGGTAGATCAGAGGCTCCCTGGCCTATATATATGAGGTAACCCCCCTCATTTAAAAAAAACGCTTTGAACCTCTCCCCATTTGGTTTTCTGTCCAATTTCTTGTCTTCAAAACCCAAATATTTTCACTCTAACACGTAGATATACCCACATACTACCACATATCAAAAAACTAATCGGTAGATTCGGACGTTAAAGGCCTACGATTTGGCAAAAAGCCCGTGTAGCAGTCCATTGTGAGTATCTTTACGATCAGCAAGTCAATACTACTACTACACACTTTTATACACTGGCACGTTAAGTTTTGTTTTCTAAATATTCCCGGAACTGAGTTCTGTGGCCATTTTCGTCAATTTTTGGTACATTATAGTACCTAAACGCCTTTTCTGGCATTTCTATAACTCGAATTGACGATCCGTCACTTCCAGCAGCTTCGGCATACTTGCATCTTCGTTACTAGCAACTTCGTCTGACTGGGTTATTTTTCCAGTCTGGGTTTGGCTTTTTATTGTGTTTATTTAACTATTTATATAATAACTTTTCAATTATGTCAAACCCGAATGTCAAATCTGTGGTAGTTTACTATTTTTATATATATTTATGCATATATAAGCAGCCTTCACCACCACTGGGTTCTCTTCCCAGTCTTGGTTGACTACGTTTCTGTTTATATATATATACTTATATATTTCAGTCCGGTCGAGATTATTTTGTGGCCTTTTTACTGCTTTTTCACCCTTCACCATTACTGGGTTATCTTCTCAGTCCCTGGTTGACTACTTTTTTGTACATTTATATTTCTTTTCTGCCTGGATTATTCAGTGGACTTTTTACTACCTTTATATATAACTATACGTATATAAGCAGCCTTCACCACCACTGGGTTCTCTTCCCAGTCTTGGTTGACTACTTTTCTGTCAATACATATATATATATATATATATATATATATATATATATATTTCAATTCTAGTCCGGGCATCGGTGTGAAAATCCATCGCCCTTTACAGCTCTTGTATATATAACTGTGTATATATATATTGCTTTACTTGCTCTTTATTAAATTGATTCTTTAAATATTCATTTGATATGAATCAACATTTTTCAATCGCAAAAGCAACCTCGCGTCCATTAGATCGCTATCTAGTGGGAACGAGTCACTTCGGCCAGGTGCGAACCAGGATTTACTGATGAATCCTTAGTTCTGGAAATATTGGGATATATATCTATTTCTGTACAAATTTGAATTGTGCAGGTTTATTTTCTACTCATATGTGAGCTTAAGAATTGTGGGATTTATGATCCAATCGATCAGAATTCGATTCCCACGAAGGACAAACTCCAGTTTACAAATGTACCCTGCCAGTTTTTATGTAGACCTTAAAACAGTTATCCGGATATAAAGTCTCAATATAATGAGAATAATGGTTTGTCGTGTCAGTGTCCCTCCGATGGCTTTCATACCCATGAGGAGACCAACACTTGTATTTATTTCTGTGGTCGAAGATGCTTCGTAACCCGACAAATCACCATTCAAATGCAAGCCTTAAGCCTGAAAAGATAAAAATGGAAGTATCAACAAGCTTCAATTCCTATGTTAGCGTAAGGGTTTGATAACCAGCTTTCAAAACATCATTTTCAATTTAATCAAAAGAAAAGCTTTTGCAAATCAAATTAAACACTTTTGCAAATCAAATCAAAGACTTTTTGCAAATCAAATCAAACCCTTCGTATATAGTTTCAATGAAGTAAATCACTACTTTCAATCAATCAATCAAACAAACATAGGCCCAATTTTCAAATAACATTCACACACGCATTTCAGTTTTAAGGAAAATATTAAAAAGATGCGGTCCCGTGTTTACACGAGAGTCGTGGGGTGCCTAACACCTTCCCCACACTTAACCAATCCCCCGAACTCAAAACTTCGATTTCAAAGATCAAGTTTCGACAGTGTCCAGCAATTGGGCCTCTTTCAAACAAAACTCGGTTGAGTTAGTACAACCATTTCATATCTACCAACTAGCGACTCTGTAAAACAAACAAATTATTGACATGATACATGTTGGCCTTTTCCTAAAAAATCCTTCAAAACCTTTTTCGAAATAAAAAGAGTGAGGGTATAGATAACTTAGGAAGAGATGAAAGATCCGGGTTGTGACCCGACCCGCGAATTTTTTCCCGATGTCGACAGATTGTATTAGGCTTTATAAAGACATGTAAGACCCATTATAAAGGGGACATCTCATACTTTGATATATCATCTTCTACCTTGATTCAATCCCAAGTCTTGGAGATTCAAGGCATGTCGACCTAAACTACTCAATTCAATTCTGAAGGGATGTTGAACCTTATTCATACTTATCGGTTTGATCAAGTTTACTTTATTTATTCTTTCGTATGTGGGATTTATTCTGATTATCTACATAAACTTATTGTATACTATTCAATTAACTAATTTGGTTTCTGCAGGATTAAATTAGTGAATTGATATCATCTTCTAGATTAAGATATATATTATGCAAACGATATATGTCTGATCATAAATAGTAATTAATAATATTCGATTGTGGTCAAGCTTTTGAATATTATTAAGGTTTTCAAAAAATAAGTTAAATAATTTTTGATTGTGTAATTATTGTTTGGAACAATCTAATTCTTATTCTTCATGCTCCTATTATATTAAATCTAGATTGATAATTCTAGGTTATATGATAGTTAGGATCTATTGTTGGCGATCGTCGCAATAGATTACACATAAGGGTTGTTAATCTCATTGAAGGATAAATATTGTAAAAACTTGATTATCCCATAATTGTGAAAAGATGATACTGAACTGAAGAATTGAAATTTTTTACTCATTGATATTTCTTTTAAAATCACTTTTTATAATTTAGTTTTTCAAACCAAAACCCCCAAATTCATTGGAAAATACTTGGATAAATATAAAACATACACTCTTTGTGGGATCGATCCTTGCTTGTTACTATACTAATTCTTGAGTTAGTAGAATAAGAGTAAGGTTAATTTTGAAGTGCTAAACGACAGCTCCAAAATTTTGGCGCCGTTGCCGGGGAGTGTTATTTGTTTTTATTTATTCATTATTTTCTGTTATTTTTAATTTTGTTTATGCCTCGATCCTCTAACTCTTTTGATTTGAAATTTGATCTAGAAATAGAGAGAACTGCAAGAAGGCTTAGGAAGGAAGCTTGAAAATCCCAAAGTACACTTGCAGATTTCGACGAAGCTCTGTTCCTAGGCCTTAACATCGCGCTCACACTACTTTCAGACCATTCCTCTAGCGAATCAGACGAGGAGATGACGGTGCCAAATAATAAATGACTTTAAAGGAGTTGTCTTCTCCTAATATCACTCAACAACCTCTATGCATTGAATATCCTGCTTTAAATGTTGCGTTTGAATTAAAATATGGACTAATTCACCTTTTGCCTACTTTTCGTGGTCTTACATGTGAGGAGTTTCATGTTATGTCCTCAACCATGAAGCCACACGGGATTACAGAGGAGCAGATAAAGCTAAGAGATTTCCCATTCTCACTGGCGGATTTAGCAAAATATTGGTTGTATTATTTCTCCTCGGGATCGATACAATCGTAGAATGACATGAAACGGCTGTTCTTAGAGAAGTACTTTCTTGCTTCCAGGGTAGCCAACATAAGGAAAGAAATTTGCAGAATCCAAAAATTCAGTGGTGAAACATTGTATGAATACTGGGAGAGATTCAAAAAGCTTTGCTCCAGTTGTCCACCCCACCAGATTGACGATCAACACCTTATCCAGTACTTTTATGAGGGACTTGTATCGATGGATAGGAGCATGATTGACGCTGCTAGTGGAGGAGCATTAGTAGATAAAGCACCAGAGGCTGCAAAGAATTTGATTGCAAACATGGATGCCAATGCACAACAATATGGCACACGGAATGATCATCCATTATAAAGGGTAAGTGAGGTAAGCACAAGTAATTTAGAGCAACAAATTTCTGACTTAACTGTTGTGGTAAAACAATTAGCAACAGGTAACTTGACAGTTGCAAAGGCTTGCAGAATATGTTTAATAGCAGGGCACCCCACAGATTCATGCCCGACATTACAAGAGGAAGAGAATACACAACAAGCTAATGCAGTGGGAAATTACCAAACATAGCCGCAGAGAAAATATGACCCTTTTTCCAAAACTTATAATCCAGAATTGAGGGATCATCCCAATTTGATTTATGGGGGTGTTAGGCCACAAGCGCAAGGGTTCTACCTAAGCAAACAACAATTTCAGCCAACGCAGCCACAATACCAACACTGGAACATCCTTGGAGGACATGTTCAAGGCATTCATGACACAAGCACAACAGTTTCAACAAGAGACAAAATCTTCCATCCACAATTTGGAGAGTCAAATGAGCTAATTAGCTACTACAGTGGGTCGATTGGATTCTCAAGGTTCAGAGAAGCTACCATCTCAAACTGTTGTGAACCCTAAGGAGAATGCTAGTACTATAACCTTGCGGAGTGGGAAGTAGATGGATACACCCACAGCCACAGTTGAGTTTGAGAAAGAGCAAGCTACGAAAGAAATGGAAAAATCTAAGGTAAACCCTAACCCTTCTTGTTAGCTTAAAAATATCCAAAAATTCTAGAACTTCAAAGAAAGACGAACAAGAAAAAGAAATTCTGGAAACTTTTTGGAAAGTAGAAGTGAATATTCCATTACTTGATGCAATTAAATAAGTGCCACGGTATGCGAAATTTTTAAAAGAATTGTGCACTAATAAACGAAAATTAAAAAATGATTAAAAAGTCACAGTTGGGGAGAATGTATCAGCTATTCTTCAAAGAAAAATTCCCCCTAAATGTAAAGACCCAGGCATGTTCACAATCCCATGCAAGATAGAAAACACTAGATTTGAAAAGGCTATGCTAGATTTAGGTGCTTCAATTAATGTGATGCCATTATCTGTTTATAAGTCTCTAAATCTAGGCCCTTTAAAAAATACTGGTGTGATTATTCAACTGTCTGATCGTACTAACACCTATCCTCGAGGGGTAGTTGAAGATGTCTTGGTGCAGGTAAGCGAACTAATCTTTCCTGCAGATTTTTACATAGTGGATATGGAGGATGATACATCACCAAACCCATTCTACATCTTGTTAAGAGACCATTCCTAAAGACAGCAAGAACTATGATTGATGTGCACAACGGGACCTTGACAATGGAGTTTGATGGCGAAAAGATCCAATTTAATATCTATGATGCCATGAGGTACCCTAGTGATATTAGTCAAGTTTTTGCTATTGACGTGTGTGACTCTTTACTGCATGAAAATTTTAACCAAATTTATAGGGACAATTTAGAGGTAGCTATTTCTAGCAGTTTGGACATGGATAGGGAATATGAAATTGAGCAAAATCAGAAATTGAAGGAAACTGTGGCTGCATTACACTCATTACCAAAATTCACAGATAAGTATGTAGTTCATTCAATTCAATTACCTATGTCTCATCGGAAATTACTACCATCTGTTGTGCAAGCTCCAACCCTAGAATTAAAATAATTACCTGCACACTTAAAATATGCATATTTGGGGACTAATGATACATTACCTTTGATTACTGCTTAATCTAACCAAAGTGCAGGAAGAGAAGTTGCTGAGTGTCCTCAGGGACCATATCACAGTCTTTGGTTGGACTATAGCAGACATAAAAGGTATTAGTCCTACAATGTGCATGCATCGGATATTACTGGATGACGGAGCTAAGTCCACGAGGGACGCACAAAGAAGATTGAACCCACCAATGATAGAGGTAGTAAAGAAAGAGGTAATAAAATTGCTTGATGCAGGAATAATCTACCCCATCTCCGATAGTCAATGGGTAAGTCCGGTATAGGTAGTTCCAAAGAAATCCGGAATCACAGTTGTCAAGAATGACAATAATGAGTTGGTGCCCACACAGATGCAAACAGATTGGAGATTGTGTATTGATTACAGGATGTTAAATGTTGTAACTAGAAAAGATCACTTTCCCCTACCTTTTATTGATTAAATGATAGAACGTTTAGCTGGACATACTTATTATTGCTTTCTAGATGGTTTTCAGGTTATAACCAAATTTTGATTGCACTAGAGGACCAAGAAAAGACCACATTCACATGTCCCTTTGGTACTTTTGTCTATCGACGAATGTCCTTTGGACTCTGCAATGCCCTAGGTACTTTTCAAAGATGCATGGTGAGTATTTTTTCTGATCTTCTAGAAAAATGCATTAAGGTCTTTATGGATGATTTCTCAGTACATGGTAATTCGTTAGATGCATGTCTAGATAATTTGACTCGTGTTTTGGATAAATGCTTGGAAACTAACCTAATGTTAAATTGAAAAAAATGTCATTTTATAATAGAACAAGGAATTATGCTTGGTTATATTGTGTCAGCTAATGGTTTAGAAGTTGATAAAGCTAAAATTAATATTATATCTGCATTGCCTTACCCCGTCAACGTGCGGGAGATACGCTCTTTTCTTGGACATGCAAGATTTTATCGAAGGTTTATCAAGGATTTCTCCAAGATAGCATTGCCCCTATGTAAGTTGCTCTAGAAAGATATGGAATTCCAGTTTGATGATGAATGTAAAGAGGCTTTTGATACCTTAAAGAAATTGTTGACGTCAGCCCCTGTCATTCAACCATAAAAATTGGAAGTTCCCATTTAAGATAATGTGTGAAGCAAGCAAATATGATGTCGGCGTCGTCTTGGGCCAAAGGATTGACAAAGATGTCCATGCCATTTACTATGCTTCTAGAACATTGAATGTGGCTCAGATAAACTCTTCCACAACTAAAAAAGAACTCTTATCTATTGTATTTGCTTTAGATAAGTTTAGATTATATTTGCTTGGTACTAAAGTGATAGTTTATTCTGACCATGCTGCTCTCAGGTACTTGCTTATTAAGAAGGAGTCCAAACCTCGAATCATAAGGTGGATATTGCTACTGTAAGAGTTCGACTTAGAAATTAAAGATAAAAAGGGAACGGATAACTTAGTAGCGGATCACTTGAGTAAAATTTTTAAAGAGGAAGAAGCACTACCATTACAAGACATGTTTTCGAATGAACATCTACATTCCATTGGCAATAAAACCCCTTGGTATGAAGACATTGTGAATTATTTGGTAAGTGTGTATGTACCGGGTGAGTTTTCAAAATCCCAGAAAGAAAAGCTTAGGAATGATGCCAAACATTATGTGTGGGATGACCCATATTTGTGGAAATTTTGTGCTGATCAGATAGTTAGACGTTGTGTACCTGATAATGAGTTCCAATCTATTCTATCTTTCTGTCTCTCATATGCTTGTGGAGGTCATTTTGGACCTAAAAGAACAGCACATAAGGTTTTAGAAAATGGTTTCTTTTGGCCTTCAATTTTTGAAGACTCATATCTCTTTTGCAAATCATATAAAAATTGTCAACGTACAGGAAATATATCACATAGACATCAAATGCCACAAAAACCTATTTTAATTGTTGAAATCTTTGATGTTTGGGGTATTAATTTTATGGGACCTTTTCCTGCTTCCTTTGGTAATGTTTACATCTTATTGGCGGTTGATTATGTTTCAAAGTGGGTTGAAGCAAAAGCCACTAGGACTGACGATTCTAAAGTTGTTGTAGATTTTGTCATAACTAACATATTTGTCAGGTTTGGAGCACCACAGACTATCATTAGTGATCGCGGAACTCACTTCTGCAATCGGGTGTTAGCGGCTTTGTTCAGAAAATACAACGTACTACACAGGGTCTCTACATCCTATCATCCGCAAAGCAATGGCCAAGATGAGGTATCCAACCGGGAAATCAAATCCATTTTGGAGAAAGTAGTCAACCCAAACAGGAAGGACTGGAGTCTTAGATTGGATGATGCATTTTGGGCGTATAGGACGAAATACAAAACTCCTATTGGTATGTCGCCTTATAGGCTAGTGTTCGGGAAACCATGCCACCTACCTGTGGAGCTAGAGCATAAATCATTCTGGGCAATCAAATAGTGCAACATGAACTTGGATCAAGCTGGAGTCCATAGGAAGTTGCAATTACAAGAACTCAAGGAGTTACGTAATGAATCATATGAGAGTTCTAAATTGTATAAGGCTAAGATGAAATCTTTCCATGACAAACAGATTTTGAGAAAGAATTTCATTGTTTGGTAGAAAGTTCTTCTTTATAATTCACGATTAAAATTATTTCCAAGTAAGTTACATTCCCGTTGGGAGGGTCAATTTGTTATTTCTAATATGTTTCCTCATGGTGTTATAGATATATGAAATCCAAAGACAGGGAAGGGAATATGTTCAAGGTGGATGGACATAGGTTGAAGCCATTTTTGGATAGCAGTCAGGTTAAGGAGGTTGAGATGGTGAAGTTGATGGATCCGGCTTCCGGATAATTGAGAGGATCAGTCAAGCTAACGACGTTAAACAAGGGCAGCTGCTTGGGAGGCAACCCAAGAATTCAAATTTGATCTTTCTATCCCTTTTCTTGTTAGTTTGTTAGTTGTAGTATTTTCTGCTTTGCATGATTTTCTTACATTGGGGACAATGTAAGGTTTGAGTGTGGGGGAGGGAATTTTAGGTTTTTGTTTTTGTTTTTTTAGGTATAGTAGTCTAAAATTTGCTAAACTTTGAAAATTGTTGAAACATTTGTTGAATTTTTTATTTTGCTTGGTTCCATGATTCTATTCACCTAAGTGATGAAGAGTTAGATTCAAGGATTGAAAATTGATGCTTAATTTCAAGATCTGTTTAGTTGATTAATGAATGATGAAAAATAAGTCATTAACCATGGTGTACTTGATTCGAATTGAATTTGTTGATACATGAGTACTTGAATATGTGAAGAATGTTTAGTTGACTAAGTTGTATGTGGAGTTGTCTATGTACACTAATTTCTTGCTTCAGAACTGTTTTCACTGCTTATGTCAATGAAAGAACCTTGTGAAAAGAAAAACTTGAATGAAAAGTTAAAAAAATGATGATGAAATTGATGTATAGAAAAAATAATGAAAATCTGCTTCAATGTCCATTATACGAATTAACTGGGTATCCAAGCCTCGGGAAGCATCGGTATTCACACTGAAAAGTGTGACGGATAAGAGAAGCTTAACTAGTCAACTTTTGTGACCTTTGTTACTTAAATAAGTAAGCCCTTGGGGTGTCTCTACACCCAGCGCCCTAAGACCATCTGGTTTGGGAGTCGTTGGTGGAAAGTTCATTACACGGGTAACATTGAAAAGCCTAAGAAAAGGAGACATTGTACATGTCAAGAAAAGGAAGAATACGAGAAAGCATCAAAATATAGTCATCTGGGCTAAAACGAAGGTTCTACGAAGAGTAAGCCAAAAAGCAGGAAAATTTGTTTTGAGTTATGAGTTAGTGTGCGTGGTTTTTGCTCCATGATAACTAAGTTGGGTAAGTATGTGGATTGTGGGATAGATACTGTGACGCCCCCAAACTAGGTCCACACAACCCATTCTGAGTCGCCAAATACATAGTACAGAATCCAAATATCTTTTTATATAAAACTGTCGTGCAAAATACAACCATACAAACTGTGAGCTTCAATGCAAATATTATGTCGTATATAATACAAAAAAATCAACGCTCAAATTCAGTGCTCGTTACAATTATTATCACACTATTTTAAAAAATAGTGAGGACTACTATAGCACTATCTCGGACCATCACTCCATTCCCCGGCTAGTCCCAGCTATATTCTCATTTTCTGAAGAGAACAATAAAAGAAAAGGGTGAGCTCAACTAGCTCAATAAAGAATATTATGACCAAGATAATAAAAAATAAGTTATCTGTAGCCTTTAACAATAACAAATCAGATAAAATATAATGGACAATAAGTTTTAGATCAACAACTGCAGCGAAAATAACAATCCATTAGAAGAGTCAAGAAAAGAATGATGTCTACTATCTTCTATGATTTAAAAGTCCATCATCAATATTTTATCCCTGTAACATCAATCAATAAATATTTCAAATCAATAATTTATCTTTGCACTACGGGCCAAAGATATTCATTTGTATCACCAGTGGTCATGATCATGCCAATCATCTGTTCATCTTTGCACTATGGGCCAAAGATATTTACCAATCAACAGTTCATCTTTGCACTACAGGCCAAAGATATTCATCAATCAATAGTTCATCTTTGCACTGCGGGCCAAAGGTAACTTTCACCACAATTTAAGACTGAAGATGATGAAAAATGATATAAAGAACGAATCAAGTGAGATCAAGGACAAATATTAGAGATTTGTAATTCAATTTCTCCAGAGTTCAGAAATGCTCAAATTATCAACATAATAATCAATTGTGGAGTTTTAATTCAAGAATGATATTCATATATCAAAAATAATTTGGACAGAAAAGAAATTAATTTTTATCGTGAATAGTACCCCGTATGAATAGTATCCTGACAAGAAAATATAAAATTTGATAAAAAAAAAATTCAAACCAATATTCTGGAGAAATGATATTAGATAAAGCGCAAAACTCAAAGAATTTCTAATCATTTCAGGAATTATAGAAGCAATACTTACTATAGTAAGTTTAAATTTAAGAATATAAAATGAAATAATATCACTTTCATAATATGAAATATGAAAGAAAATAATATTCTTTACGAATATTGAAAGAAAATAACATCATTTACCTTAGTAGAAAACTAGATTTGACTGGTATACCGAATATTATTCAGAGAAAATCTTGCACTATAAACTACACTCAAAGTATCCTTATACTCAAAAAAAATACTCACAACATTGTAGTAAGAACACTTGTATATTTTGGAGTGTTTAGGATGAAGGGATAACCCCCCTTTTATAGTGCAACCTCAGAAGAAAAAATAAATTGAGTTGCCTAACTTTTCTCTTTCTCTGCCTAACTGCCTTTTTTTTCTTCTTTTTTTGCCTAACTGTCCTCTTCATCTAACTTTCTTTCTTTCTTTCAATCTTTCTTTCTTTCTTTCTTATTGGTTGAGGGCCCACACATTTAGAAAACATGGTTTGCAGGAGAAGTATTTCACCCATTAGGGAAAATAGAAGTGTACGGGAAGTTTTTTAAAAAAACTTAACAATATGACAAAGTGAATATAATATTATAATATTATATTAAAAAAACTATACTATTACAATATAATATTATAATAATATATTTGAATGAATATTTTATCGGAGAAGGTAATTATAATTCCACAAAAAATATGCCAAACTTTTAACAAATATCTCATTCTAAATTCCTCCATTTGTAACAAAAACTGGACAAATATTCACCACATAATAATTATTCATAATTAATATTATAAGCTCACAATATGGACAACCAGATCGTTCCTAGGAAAGAGGGGGCTTTCCGATAAGGATTTATATAACCTAACCCCTTTCCTTGACAGAACTTTTTAGACATTGTCAATAATGCTTTCTAATAATATCATTTAAATAATATGAGTTACTGTGTTGTGACAATTATTGATTTGATAATATAAAATACTATGCAATTATCACTGTAGCAATTATTGAATGAAATACTGAGTAACATTTTACGTAAGCATCAATAATCAAAGATATTATGCAATACCGTGTGCTACTGTACAACAACGTGTGTATTTTATCACTGGGTATTTCAACAGTTAACGATAAAAGTTCCACCGTCAATTTTTAGAAAACTTATTTTTGTCATTTTTTTCATCTAATAGTTATTCTGTTATGGGCTCACCAATGATTGCGCCGTCGTACGAATATTCCCCGACAAAAAGAATATTATCCGACAAAACGAATATTCCCCGAATATTTTATGACAACTTGCTTACTTTTTAAAATTTGCACATATTACCCATAACTATCACATTTATCAAATCCACACCTTACTATTTAAAATAATATATAGAGAAAATTAAATCTTTTTCATAAAAAGTTGGGGTCTTACAACCTCTCTTCCTTATGAAATTTCGTCCTCGAAATTGACGTACGTACCTGGTATTTCGAAGAGGTGAGGATACCTTGCTTTTATTTCAAATTTTAACTCCCAGGTCATTTCCTCAATATCAGTGTTTCTCCATAAAACTTTGAATTGAGGTATAATCTTTGAGCGTAGAATATGTTCCTTCTTATCCAAGATCTTAACAGGTACCTCCTTATAAGTTAAATATTCGCATATCTCGTCTGGTTCTAATTCAATAATGTGGTTTGGGTCTTTAACATATTTACGTAGCATGGATATGTGAAAAACGTTATGAACACGAGACATGCTTGGCGGTAAGGCGAGTCTATAGGCCACAGTTCCTACTCGGTCGAGGATTTTAAATGGACCAATAAATCGTGGGTTGAGCTTTCCTCTCTTTTCGAATCTCGTAACTCCTTTCCATGGAGAAACATGTAACAATACATGGTCTCCGACATTAAATTCCACGTCCCTTTGATGAAGATCAATATAACTCTTTTGTCGATCTTGTGTTGTTTGTATACGTTGCCGGATCATTTGAATCTTTTTCGTAGTCATACGTACTAATTCCGGTCCCAACAATGTTGCTTCACCCACCTCTTCCCAGTATACTGGAGAACGACACTTTTGTCCATACAACGCCCAGGACTGAGCAAAAAACGGATATAACCGAATTACCGAACCGAACCGAAATAATTTAACCAAAATTTTTTGATAATTCGGTTATTTTCAACATTTCGGTTATATCCGAAATTATTTTCGGTATTCGGGTAGGTTATACGGATATCAATTTTGAGTTATTCGGTTTAACCGAATAACCGAACAAGCAGACTTAATAGCTATTTATTGTGAGTTTTACGGATATGTATGATAGTTCACATCAACTCTTTTATTAAAAATAAAATATAATACTCCATTTGATTGACATTTGTATGGGGCAGAGCAATTGTGGTGAGTTTTACGAGATGATAGTTCACATCAACTCTTTTATCAAAAATAAAATACTACTCCTAGTATTTAATTAACATTCATATCAATAATAAACAACTTTTTATTACTTGTGTCAGTCACACCTATTACGGGTTCCAAGATGTCATCATATCAATCAAAAATCATAAGAGTCTATCGATGCATAATAATCCTCTGTTCAAAAACAATTTTATACATAAATAATATACTCCACTACATATTCAAATGAAGCATTATGAAAAGAGTCCTTCACGTCTCTCTCTAGTCTCTACTCTCCAGTCTCTTGTACTCAGTCATCATCTCCCAGACTCCCACTATCCCACTAGTGCCTATCACGACCACGTCCACCAAACTTCGGTTCGCACCTCCTCTGATCGGCGCCTAACAAGGATGTCTTTGAATCTTGATCTCCTTCTTTTGTTGCTCATATTTCTGGCGGATGCCGGATGGCGTAGATCTGAGAGCCGAGAGGCATAGATCTCCTTCTTCTGTTCATTATTCTATCTTAGATTGATTATCACTCTGTAACTATAGTCTCTGAAGACTTAATAAAGGTTTATTTTTTAGATTGATTTGAGTTTCACTCTATATTCCCCTCTTTATGCAGTTCTATAAAAGCAGCACAAAACATTTCGGTTATTAACCGAATAACCGAATATTAAATTCGGTTATTCAGCTATTCGGTAATTCAGTTATCATCTAATTCGGTTATTAGTTCGGATATCAAAATTGAATTAATTTTGATTTTCGGTTATAACCGAATAAGCTATTCGGTTCGGTTATAACCGAATGCTCAGTCCTAACAACGCCTCGAATGAAGCCATGCCTATACTTGCCTGATAACTGTTGTTGTTGGAGAATTCCACCAATGGTAAGTACTTGTCCCAACTTCCTTTGAAGTCTGGAACGCAGAATCTCAATAGATCTTCAAGAGTTTGAATAGTCTTTTTCGATTGCCTGTCCATTTGAGGATGATATGCAGAACTGAATCGTAAATCAGTGCTCATAGCTTTCTACATGCTGACCCAAAATTGTGAAATAAATCTTGGATCTCGATCAGAAACTATAGATACTGGCATACCATGCCGTCTTACAATCTCATTTATGTACATACGAGCAAGACGTTCAAGTGAATAAGTTTCTCGTATAGGCAAGAAATAAGCAGACTTGGTTCATCTTTCGATAATGACCCAAATTGCATCTATGTCTTGAGAAACTTTAGGAAGACCCTTAACGAAATCTATGTTGATGTGCTCCCACTTCCATTCTGGAATTTTAAGTGATTGCAATGGACCTTTTGGCATTTTATGCTCTGCCTTGACACTTTGACACGTTAAACACCTTGAGATAAACTCCGCGATCTCTCTCTTCATATTGCTCCACTAAAATGTATGTCGAAGATCACGATACATTTTGGTACTTCTAGGATGGATTGCAAATGGTGTGTTGTGTGCTTCCATCATGATTTTATACTTCAAATCAGAGTCGTTAAGAACACAAAGTCTGGAGTTGACTCGAAGTATTCCCTCTTTGTCGATTCTTGCTTCTGGTATAGCACCTTCTATCACCTTCTTCTTCATATTCATCAGCTCCGGGTCTGTAGCTTGAGCAGCTTTAACTTTATCATTTAAAGTTGGTTCTACGCATATATTTCCCATCTTCACATGGGTCCCTAGAGTTTTTAAATCTATCTCCATCCTTTGTAAGTCATACAAAATGGGCCTTTGTGTTGACAGCATCGCACTCGTTCCTGCATATAATCTTCTACTCAACGCGTCAGCTACCACGTTCGTTTTTCCAAGATGGTATTGGATGGTATGGTCGTAATCTTTCAACAGCTCAAGCCAACGTCGTTGCCGCATGTTGAGTTCCTTTTGAGTGAAAAAATATTTAAGGCTCTTATGATCCGTATAGATCTCCACTTTCTCCCCATACAGGTTGTGTCTCCAGATCTTCAACGCAAAAATGGCAGCTGCCAACTCTAGATCATGAGTAGGATAATTCCTCTCATATTTTTTAAGTTGTCGTGAGGCATAGGCTATGACTTTCACATGTTGCATGAGAACATATCCTAACCCTTTGCCTGACGCATCGCTGTAGATGACAAATTCCTCCGAAACAAATGGTATTGTCAGAACAGGTGGTGACATGAGTCTCCTCTTGAGCTCTTGGAAGATCTTCTCACATTACTCGCTCCATCTGAATTTTGTATCTTTTCAGTTAGTTGAGTTAATGGAGTAGCGATTCGAGAAAATTCTTCCACGAATCTCCGATAATAACTAGCTAAGCCCAGAAAGCTACGTATTTCGTGTAAGACCCCAACTTTTATGAATAAAAATTTAATTTTCTCTATATATTATTTTGAAATAGTCAGGGATTAATTTGATAATGTGGAATGTTATGGGTAATATGCGCAAATATTTTAAATAAACAAGTGGTTATAAAATATTCATTGTTGTCGGGAAATATTCGTTTGGTCGTGGAATATTCTTGCTGTCGGGGAATATTCGTACGACGGCGCAGCCATTTGTGGGCCCCATAACGAAAAACTGTCGGATGAAGAAAACGACACGAATGAGTTTTTTTAAAATAAAGGCGTAGTTGTTATCGTTAACACTGTTGGAATACCCGGTGGTTAAAATTATGTAATACGCGTCGTTGCACAATAGCACACGGTATTGCATAATATTGTATATTATTGTTAATTCAATAATTGTTACTGCACCTATTTTTCATTATTAGATCAGTAATTTATATTATTTGAATAATATTATTAGATAGCATTATTGGCAATGTCTAAGGAAGTTCTGTCTAGGAGGGATTATTTAATTGTGCGCCAGTAAGGAGAAATTCTTATCGGAAGGCCCCCTCTTTCTTGGGAACGACTTGGTTGTCAATATTGTGGTTCTGTAATATTATTTGTGAATAATTAATTAGTGATAAAAAAATGATAAGGAAATATTTATTTATTGGAGGAATTTTTAAAGTGACAATTGTTGAAAATTGATATTTTATCTTTTCTGATAAAATAATTTATTCAAATATATTATTATAATATTACATTATAAGTGTATAATGCGATAATATAATAATATAATAATGGTGATATTTTTTTTTATAATAAATTCATGGTTTATGAATAAATGAGATGGAAGAGAGATAATGGAATTTGAATTTTTAATAATTATAAATATTTTATATATATATATATATATATATATATATATAGATACGTGTGTGTGTATGTGTGTGGGTGTGTGGAAGGAATGATGGGGGTGAGAAAAAAAAAGGGGGGGAGAGAGAGAGAGTTAGTGGAAGAATATGGAAAAGGAAGAAAGAGAAAGGGAAGAAAAGAAAATTGAAATATCATCCGTTTGTGGATTTCAGATATTTTCTGTTCGGAATTTGAAAAAATTTTCTTTTACAAAGTTGTAGAGAACTAAATTTTCTATGGAATGAACATAAAATTCGTATTTTTCTGATAAATAGGTTATTTATTATGAATTATTGAAGTTTCTAAATAATTTTTTTTTATTAAATTAAACAAGTGGGTGGGCCCCACTTGTCCTTTGTTGGTGTGAAATGTGCTGGAGATGATTTTTTTTTTTCTAAAGTGGTGGGAGTGATGAAATGTGGAATTCATCCGAATGAAATGCATTCAAAATTTATATAAATTCAGGTTTGGTGTTCTAAGCATTTTCTTATAAATAGGGTGCTTAGGTTAGAATTGAAAATCACACTAGAATCAGAAGTTTTCTCTCTCTATAATATCGAGCGTATTTTTGTGAGTATTTAGATACTTTGAGTGTTGTTATGCAGTGCAAGTTTTCTTCAGTATTATATCCGATATTCCAGTCAGAAGTACTGTTCTTTTGAGGTAAGGAATGTTATTTTTTTTTCGTAAATGATGTTATTGCTTTCAGTATCATTTCATCGAAATATTGGTATGAATTTTATTATGAAATTTTTACCTTTTCCGTCGGGGTTACTATTCGCGTATACGGCACTGTTCACGTATACGGCACTATTCACGAATACAGTACTATTCACGAGTACTATTTACGAAATATGATTTTTCATATGAAATCTCTATATTTTTCATGTCGAGGTTACTATTCACGTATACGGCACTATTCACGTATACGGCACTATTCACGAATACGGCACTATTCACCGAAAAATAAAATTTTCTTCTATTTGTCCAAGTTGGCAATTATGGGTCCTAACTTTGATTGGATCCAAGTTTTGAACTTTATTCTTGAATTTTGCTCCACAAATGAGTATTATGGAGTATTTTTGAATTTGGATAAACTGAATTACGAATCCCAAAATTTTGTCATTTATCTCACTGAATTCGTTCTTTAAAATATTTTTCAGTCCTAAATGGTGATATAAATGAATATCTTTGGCCTGTAGTGCAAAGATGAACGATTACTTGATGAATATCTTTGGCCTGTAGTGCAAAGATGACAGGTGTTGAGATGAACATGACCAAGTAGTGATACAAATGAATATCTTTGGCCCGTAGTGCAAAGATGAATATTTAATTTGAGATATATATTGATTGACAGAGATAAAATAATGATGATGGACTTTTAAATCATAGAAGATAGTAGACATCATTTTTTACTTTATTCTTCTAATATATTGTTATTTTCGCTGCAGTTGTTGATCTAAAACTTGTCCTCCATATTATATTGTCCGATTTGTTGAAGACTAACGATAATTTATTTTCCATTATCTTAGTCATAATATTCCTTACTGGGCTAGTTGAGCTCACCCTTTTTATCTATTGTCCTCTTCAGGAAATGAGAATGTTGCAGGGACTAGTCGGGGAGCAGAGTGATGGGCAGAGTTAAGAGCAGTAGTGGTCCTTACTATTTTTATAAAATAGTGTGATAATAATTATAATGAGGACTTAGTTGAATGTTTATATTTTCTAGATATTTGTATTGACACTCATAGTGTCTGGTTGTATTTTTCACGACCTTGTGTTATAAAAGATTGTATTTGAATTCTGTACCATGTATTTGGCGACTCAAAATGGGTTAGGTTGATTGGACCTATTCTGGGGGCGTCACATTTTGGTTACTGACTTAGGTTGCTCCCAACTTTGTATTGCTTCAATCTTTGTCAGTTCAACTGATATTCCATATTTCGATACCACGTGCCCAAGGAATGCAACTTCCTCAAGACAGAACTCGCATTTCTTTAACTTGGCATATAGCTTATTTTCATGAAGCTTTTGGAGTATCAACTTCAAGTGTTGTTCATGATCTTCACGGCTTTTGGAGTAAATGAGGATGTCATCAATAAAGACAACCACAAAATGATCCAAATATTCCTTGAATATCCGGTTCATCATATCCATGAAGGCCGCAGGAACATTAGTCAATCCAAAAGACATGACTAATAATTCATAATGTCCGTATCAAGTTCTGAAGGCTGTCTTTGCAATGTCATCAGTTTTAATCTTTAATTGATGATATCCAGAACGAAGATCGATCTTTAAGAAGAATTTAGCACCTTGCAACTGGTCAAACAAGTCATCAATGCGTGGTAACGAATACCTATTTTTAATGGTGGCATGGTTTAACTCCCGTCTTTCTTCTTTACGAATAAAAAGGAGCATCCCAAGACGATGTACTAGGACGTATAAAGCTGATGTCTAACAAAATCTGTAGATGGACCTTTAACTCCTGAAGTTCAATAGGAGTCATTCGATATGGGGTTTTGGAAATGAGTTTTATACCGGGTTCAAGGTCAATAAAAAATTAAACTTCATGTTCCGGGGGTAGACCAGGAAGTTCTTTAAGAAATACATCAGAGAATTTATTAACAACAGAAAAATCATTCAAATCTGACGTATTCTTGTTTAAATCGGTGACATGGGCTAAGAAAGCTTGACATCCGTTTTTCAATAAATGAATAGCTTTATGACTTGAAATGACAGTGATTGATTTTGGTGGTTTGGTTATTTGAATTCGCATGACAGGTTGGTTAGGAATATAAAAGCTAATAACCTTACAAAAATAATCAATTTTAGCATGATGAGTGGTTAACTAGTCGATTCCTAAAATCACATCAAATGCAAGTATTTTCAAAAAGATGAGATCAACAGGTAATGTGAGGGTACCAATTTGAATTAAACAAGATTTATAAATTGTGGATGTAACGAAGATTTCTCCCAACGAAGTTTCAATAGATAAGTCAAAGTCTAATTTTTCAGGGGTCAAGTTCAAAAGTTGAGCACAAGTAGGTGAAATAAAAGAATGGGTAGAACCGGTATCTAATAAGGTATAGACTTCGCAAAAATTTATGATTAGCTTATCCGTGATAACTTCGTTATGGTTCCTCGCTTTTTGGGAAGTCAAGACAAAAGCCCTCCCCTAAACCACCGACTTTGACTTGTCTGGGACAGCCTTTGGTGTCACCATCCCAGCTAGATTTTACTTCGCTATAAGGCACACTCGAGATATGTAACCTTCCTTTTCACAATTGTAGCACACCTTGGATTGCTGTGTGCAGTTTGGACTGATGTGTCCCTCTTGTCCATATTTGTAACATACGACCGGTGGTCGTTCCCCTTCTCTAGAAACGGTTGCTGGTGCTGGTTCTGGTGCTACTGCCAATGTTTTTTCGTCGTCATTATTGAATCTTCTCTTTTTAAAATTTCCACCTGACTCACTTCTTCTATTATCTTGGTCATGATTACCACCGAAGTGGTTACCATTTCTGGCATGATAATTTCCTCCATGCTGGTTATGATGACTGTTGCCACCGGTACGACTATGGTTGTTGTCCTTTGGTTGAACAGTCTCATTATCTCATTCCAATAATTAAGCCTTATTCACAACATCTGAATACAAACAAAGTTTATGAGAAATGAGCTATTGACGAATTTCAGGTTTCAAACCTCTCAAAAATATTCATGTCATTCGTTCCTTATTATCAACCAAATGAGATGCAAACCGGGATAATTCCGCAAACTTAGCCTCGTATTGTGATACAGTCATATTATTCTGTTCCAGTTTGATGAATTCCACCTCCTTCATATGACGAATACTTTCTCGAAAGTACTTGTCATTGAACAATTCCTGGAACTTCTCCCAAGACATCTAAAGTGCGGAAAGATTAGTACGCTTCATAGATTCCCACCAGTAATCTGCCTCTCCACGGAACGTAAAGGTGGCGAAGGGAAACTTTTGCTCCTCTGTGCATCCCAGGACATCAAATATTTTGGTGATTTGCTTAATCCAAGCTTCTGCCTTGAGTGGCTCTGGCTTATCCAAAAACTCCGACGATCCCAACTCCTTGAATTGCTTAGCAGTGACAAGCCGCGGGTTACCATTGTTCCCACCTGCATTTTGAACAGGAATCTCTCTCGTCTGGTTTTGCATAAATTGTAGAAAGCTCCTATACACCCCATCGTTCATCATTTGGTCGATGGTGTTGTTTACAGGAGTATTATTGCCTTCTTAAGGCACATTATCCTGTTTATTGATTGTCAGTGTCTCAATGGTCTCATATGCTCCATTGCTTATTGATAAGTGGTTTTTATGACCACTTATTCATATATTATCTAACTTGTTTTGTTGTTTAAACTCCAGTATCTTTGTGCTTTTCATGCTTTTTTGCTTTGTTTTGCAGTTTGCATGTTTTGGAACTCTCTTGGCGCATATTGAGCTTAAAAGGATAAAATGGTGCAAAAGGAGCAAGAATGGAATAATGGCATGACAATGGAAGGAGGTCAAGCAGCTAAATGGGAATGTGATGATGCAAAGAGGATCAAATAAGGTTAGCTTGTCTGGCATGGGAAATGTTGCCAGTTGAAGATGACAAGAGAAGCTTATTGCAGCAGAAGCCAGAAGCAAACCAGCAAAAAGCCAGATTTTTATGCCCGCGCAGCCGTGCCGGGTTAAGGCAGCAAAGTCGCGCGCCCGCGCCAAGTAGCAGAGCAGACAGTTGTTTCTGGGGACACGCGCGGCCGCTCCAAGAACAAAGCTAAAGGCCGCGCGGCCGCGTCATCTCGGCTTGACCAGCAGATTGACTTTTCATTTCGGCAGATGGTGTGCTGTCGTAGACAACCAAAAATAAATCTTACTGCGAACGATAATAATGTAGTAGTGCAAGTAAGAGTCGATCCCACAGAGACTGATTAATCTATTTTTATATACTTTGTATTCCAAAAGAGGGGGTTTTTGAATATTTTTAATTAAAAACAAACTAATGTGCAAAATATTGTAACGAATTAAATCAAGAGAACAAACCTTGGGTTAAGTCAACTTCCACCTTAGAAACATACACTGATCATTGACTCAAGCATACACAATCAATACTTTGAATATTCATCGTTAGAATCACTCCCATGTCTTTTCTTAATTTTAGTTAGATAGAAACAAGCGATCTAAATAACCCTAACTACTAAACAACCTCAGACAAGCGCTAAAAGTTTAATCTAGTAGAAGCTTTAAGAATTAAAAAAATCGATGAAGCTAAACAACACAAGCACAAGCGGTTGCATTTAATTTAGTTGAATATTCTTCCTAAGATATAATAATCTCGTGATCTGCAGTCAATTATTAATCTTAGTTGCTTCGCAAATTAGAGTGACCAAACAATTACGGATTCGATATCTAATTTAGCAGTAGATTTCAATGAATAATAAACTAGTATGCATCCTAGCAATTAAACAAATCAATCATATAATTCAAGCACAGAAGAATAATCAATACTCAAAATAATAATTGAACAATTAAAATTAAATAGATCTCACAGTGTAATATTCCAAGGCTTCCGTCTCCTTAATCCAAGAATAAGAGTTTAGCTACACATAGATAAGAAAATCACCAAAGAAATAGAGAGAATTATTTTATTAAATAGATACAAGGTATCTCCCTATGTTTGCTTAAGTCCTTTTTTATATTATAAAATAGCAGCCCTAATTATCCTTCCTTCTTGTAGCCGAGTCCAATTAGAAAAAGGAGAATGTGCAGCCGTTAGCGCCTCCCCGCTGGGGCAGGTCATCCAAGCACAAATCCCCGCTGGGGCGGGTGATGCTACTGCTCAGCCTTTGCTTTCGCCTCCTGCTTCTCCTTTTTACAACCTGCTCAATGAAACCGTGGGCCCTACATGTAATCCCAATCCATAAGCTGCTGATTTCCGTGGACTGTTAGGAATTAACATGCTAGGCACGTGAGCTGCTACACTCAATTGCCTTATCAATTTCGTGGCCCATCCTATGCAACATACTTATTATTTGTCAAGCTGCTCATTCCGAAAGCTGCTAAATTTGTGAGCTTGGCTAAATTCGTGGCCCACCATTCACCAAACCTTTGGTCCACTTGCTTGCTTGGTATAATTTTAATTGGATAGGAATCCTTGCAAGCTACTAGCCAACGTGGCCCACTTAAATTCTATTTAGCATTTAGCTTCCTACATAATTCGCAAGCAGCTCTTCTATTCAAGCCTTCGATTTCGTGGATACTTGCCAGCTTGCTAGGAGTTCAATTAAATTCTATTTGGGAGCTGCTTTCCAATTCGTGGGCTACTCTTGAACTTCACTTATTTCATGTAGCTTAATTGCTGAACCGTGGGCCCCATTTGTGAATTGTATATGCTTGCATTTTCGTGGCTGCTCCATTATTTTCCACCTTGGCCCAATTCGTGACCCATGCACACACATACAAGCTTGCTAAGCCCATTTCATGACTTGATTCAATTGTATCTAAAATAACAAATATAAACAAAATGAATATATTTTAGGTACAAAATAGATATAAAAGATTAAGTATTAAAGGAATAAAATATAACATATTTCATTCTCATCAGCAGATTTTGACTTGAAGGCTATAAGGGGGGCTCATATTGGCACATATCAAACATCTTCTTTTTGCCCTAGCCCTAGTTTAGCTCTCTCTTCTTCTCTCTTTAATTTCTTGTATAGATTAGGTTAGGAGTAGATTAATTCTAGATTAGGTTTAATTAGTTAGTTTTTAGGGTTTAATTAGAGAAGAAGATTGAAGCATTTGGATAGCATCAAAAATCCAAGCTTGGAGAAAGAACTCAGATTTGCATTCTCTATCTATATATTCTCCTTGTTATCTTTTTGTATTCGGATGATGTTTATTCAATTTGTGGATGGTATATTTGAGTCATTTATGACTTAAGTTTTATTTTGAGATTTCAATTGAACCTAATGAGTAGTTTAATTTGATATTCTTCCATGTTGGTCTTATTGATTGCTATGAGATTGTCTATTACGATTTGTGTTTTATTTGCTTAATTGATTAGCTATCAATTACCATGATAATCCATATGGGTTTGAAAGACGAAATGTGGGTTTAGATCTAATCGTAGTAGCGGGCGATTGTATGTTTATATGGCGTTGAATGTATGATTTGTGCTTAAGATAGACATATACCGAAGCTCCGCTCGTAGTCAATTGAGAACTTGGACTTAAACTCTAATTATTTGTAAATCACATAGACATATAGGGGTTTAGATAAGGTAGGTGTTCACGTGCGTTCTATCATCTGTGGATTACATGTGATATGGATTAGGTGCATTAAAAAATGGCCTTATCTCACTTTCGTGTTCTCGGCTAGCAAACTGTGACGATTAACTGGAAGTATGTCGACTTAGATGAATCATTAGGAAAAATTGGGATCTCATATCTTCATTATCTGATTTTACTCTAGGATTATTTAGTTTTAGTTTAATTTACTTATTTAGTTTTTAATTAAAACACTCTATCACTCGTTTAGATAAGACTAAAATGATTACGGCCTAGTGGTTTGGTGAACTTTTATCAGTTAATTCTCCGTGGGAACGATATCTGTACTTACTCTTTATTATTTGTTGACCGCGTATACTTGCGCGTATTTGTCATTATATAAATCGGACAACACTTATCTCCCAATTTTTAGATGTCATTCTCAAATACTGCCATAAAATAAGGGTTAATTAAAAAAATTGACATGTCACATATTATCCCTATATTCCGACCGACCAATTAAATAACAAATAAGCTTAGGTAGGACAAACAAGCAAAGGTTTTTACTCATCTCTCCCCTTCTAGTTCTAATCCCAGATCTCAGCCAGAGATCATATCCTAAGCTCTGATACCAACTGTGACGCCCCCAAAATAGGTCCACACAACCCATTCTAAATCGCCAAATACATGGTACAGAATTCGAATACAAATCTTTTTATATAAAACTGTCGTGCAAAATACGACCACACAAACTGTGAGCTTCAATACAGATATTATGTTGTATATAATAAAAAAATATCAACGCTCAAATTCAGTCCTCATTATAATTATTATCACACTATTTTACAAAATAGTGAGTACTACTATAGCACAATCTCGGACCATCACTCAATTCCCCGGCTAGTCCCAACTATATTTTCATTTCTTGAAGAGAACAATAAAAGAAAATGTTGAGCTCAACTAGCTCAGTAAAGAATATTATGACCAAGATAATGAAGAATAAATTATCTTTATCCTTTAACAATAACAAATCAGATAAAATATAATGGACAACAAGTTTTAGATCAACAACTGAAGCGAAAATTGTAATCTATTAGAAGAGTCAAGTAGAGCATGATGTCACTATCTTCTATGATTTAAAATTTCATCATCAATATTTTATCCCTGTAACATCAATCAATAAATATTTCAAATCAATAATTTATCTTTGCACTACGGGCCAAAGATATTCATTTGTATCACAAGTGGTCATGATCATGCCAATCACCTGTCCATCTTTAAACTACGGGTCAAAGATATTTATCAATCAACAGTTCATCTTTGCACTACGGGCCAAAGATATTCATCAATCAATAGTTCATCTTTGCACTGTGGGCCAAAGATAACTTTCACCACAATTTAAAACCGAGGATAATGAAAAATGATATAAAGAACGAATCAAGTGAGATCAAGGACAAATATTTGAGATTTGTAATTCAATTTATCCAAAGTTCAAGAATGCTCAAATTGTCAACATAATAATCAATTATGGAGTAAAATTCAAGAATGATATTCATATATCAAAAATAATTTGGACAGAAAAGAAATCAATTTTATCGTAAATAGTACTCCGTGAATAGTACCACGTATGAATAGTACCGTATGAATAGTTCCCCGACATAAAAATATTAAAATTTGATAAAAAATTTCAAACCAATATTCCGGTGAAATGATATTAGATGAAGCGCAAAACTCAAAGAATTTCTAATCATTTCAGGAATTATAGAAGTAATACTTACTATAGTAAGTTTAAATTAAGAATATGAAATGAAATAATATCATTTTCATAATATGAAATATGAAAGAAAATAATATTCTTTATGAATATTGATAGAAAATAACATCATTTACCTTAGTAGAAAATTAGATTTAACTGGCATATCGGATATTATTATGAGAAAATCTTGCACTATAAACTACACTCAAAGTATCTTTATACTCAAAAGAAATACTCACAATATTACAGTAGGAACACTTGTATATTTTGGTGTGTTTAGGATGAAGGGGTAACCCCCCCCCCCCCCCCCCTTTTATAGTGCAACCTCAGAAGAAAAAATAAACTGAGTTGTCTAACTTTTATCTTTCTTTGCCTAACTGTCCTTTTTTTTTTCTTCCGTCTCTGCCTAACCGTCCTCTCCGCCTAACTTTCTTTCTTTCTTTCTTTCTTTCTTTCTTATTGGTTGAGGGCCCACACATTTAGAAAACATGGTTTGCAGGAGAAGTATTTCACCCATTAGAAAAAAGAGAAGCGCACTGGAAGTTTTTAAAAAAAACTTAACAATATGACAAAGTTAATCTAATATAATATTATATTATTATATTATTATATTAAAAAAACTATACTATTATAATATAATATTATAATAATATATTTGAATGAATATTTTATCGAAAAAGATAATTATAATTTCACAGAAAAATATGTCAAACTTTCAACAAATATCTCATTCTAAATTCCTTCATTTGTAACAAAAATTGGACAAATATCCACCACATAATAATTATTCACAATTAATATTATAAGCTCACAATATTGACAACCAGATCGTTTTCAGAAAAGAGGAAGCTTTTTGATAAGAATTTATCCTTATTGGCGTGCAATTATATAACATAACCCCTTCTCTTGACAGAACTTTTTAGACATTGTCAATAATGCTATCTAATAATATCATTTAAATAATATGAGTTACTGTGTTGTGATAATTATTGATTTGATAATATAAAATATTATGCAATTATCACTGTAGCAATTATTAAATGAAATATTGAGTGGCTTCTTTCGTAAGCATCAATAATCAGAGATATTGTGCAATACCGTGTGCTGCTATGCAACAACGTGTACTATTGTACTTTTATCACACGGTATTTCAACAATTAACTGTAAAAGTTCCGCCGTCAATTTTAAAAAAATTGTTTTTGTCGTTTTATTCATTCGACAGTTATTCTGTTATGGGCTCACCAATGATTGCGCCGTCGTACGAATATTCCCCTATAAAAAGAATATTATCCGATAAAACGAATATTCCCCGAATATTTTATGACAACTTGCTTACTTTGTAAAATTTGCACATATTATTCATAACTATCACATTTATCAAATCCACACCTTACTATTTAAAATAATATATAGAGAAAATTAAATCTTATTCATAAAAAGTTGGGGTCTTACAACCTCTCCTCCTTACGAAATTTCATCCTCGAAATTGGCGTACGTACCTGGTATTTCGAAGAGGTGAGGATACCTTGCATTCATTTCAGATTCTAACTCCCAGGTCATTTCCTCAATATCATAGTTTCTCTATAAAACTTTGACTTAAGGTATAACCTTTGACCGTAGAATATGTTCCTTCTTATCCAAGATCTTGACAGGTACCTCCTCATACATTAAATCTTTGGCTATCTCGTCTGGTTTTAATTCAATAATGTGGTTTAGGTCTTTCAAATATTTACGTAGCATGGATATGTGAAAAAAGTTATGAACACGAGACATGCTTGGCGGTAAGGCGAGTCTATAGGCCACAGTTCCTACTTGGTCGAGGATTTCAAATGGACCAATAAATCATGGGTTGAGCCCAAATTTTTCTCCTATTTTTTAATGTGGGACTTGGGTGTTACACTGGTGATACAAATGAATATCTTTGGCCCGTAGTGTAAAGATAAATTATTGATTTAAAATATTTATTGATTTATGTTACAGGGATAAAATATTGATAATGGACTTTTAAATCATAGAAGATAGTAGACATCATGCTCTACTTGACTCTTCTAATGGATTGCTATTTTCGCTGCAGTTGTTGATCTAAAACTTGTTGTCCATTATATTTTATCTAATTTATTATTTTTAGAGGCTAAAGATAGTTTATTATTCATTATCTTGGTCATAATATTATTTACTGAGCTAGTTGAGCTCACCCTTTTCTTTTATTGTTCTCTTTAGAAAATGAGAATATAGCTGAGACTAGCCGGGGAATGGAGTGATGGTCCGAGATAGTGCTATAGTAGTCCTCACTATTTTGTAAAATAGTGTGAAAATAATTGTAATGCGGATTGAATTTGAGCGTTGATATTTTCATATTATATACGACATAATATCTGTATTGAAGCTCACAGTTTGTGTGGTTGTATTTTGCACGACAATTTTATATAAAAAGATTTGTATTTGGATTCTGTACCATGTATTTGGCGACTCAGAATGGGTTGTGTGGTCCTATTTTGGAGGTGTCACAGTTGGTATCAGATCTTAGGGATATGATATTTGTCGGAGATCTGGGATTAGAACTAGGAAGGGAGAGAAGAGTAAAAACCTTTGCTAATGTGTTCAACCTAAGCTTATTTGTTATTTAATTGGTCGGTCGGAATATAGGGATAATATGTGACATATTAATTTCTTTAATTAACCCTTGTTTTATGGCAGTATTTGAGAATGGCATCTAAAAATCGGGAGATAAGCAATTGAGCATATGAGACCATTGAGACACTGCCAATCAATAACCAGGATAATGTGCCTCAAGAAGGCAATAATACTCCTGTAAACAACACCACCGACCAAATGATGAACGATGGGGTGTTTAGGAGCTTTCTATAATTCATGCAAAACTAGACAAGAGAGACTCATGTTCAAAATGCAGGTAGAAACAATGGTAACTCGTGGCTTGTCTCTGCCAAGCAATTCAAGGAGTTGGGACAGCCAGAGTTTTTGGGAAAGCCAGAGCCACTCAAGGCAGAATCTTGGATTAAGCAGATCACCAAAATATTTAATGTTCTGGGACGCACAGAGCAGCAAAAGGTTTCATTCGCCACCTTTATGTTTCGTGGAGAGGCAGATTACTGGTAGAAATCTGTGAAGCGTGCTAATCTTTCCGCACTTAAGATGTCTTGGGAGAAGTTCTAGGAATTGTTCAACGACGAGTACTTTTCAGAAAGTATTCGTCATATGAAGGAAGTTGAATTCATCAAACTAGAACATAACAATATAACTGTATCACAATACGAGGCCAAGTTTGCGGAATTATCCTGGTTTGCATCTTATTTGGTAGATAACGAGGAACGAATGACACGGATGTTTTTGAGAGGTTTGAAACCTGAAATTCGTCAATACTTCATTTTTCTCATAAACTTTGTTTGTATTCATATGTTGTGGATAGGGCTCAATTATTGGAATGAGATAATGAGACTGTTCAACCAAAGGACAACAACCTTAGTCATACCGGTGGCAACAATCATCGGAGCAATGACAACCAGCGTGGAGGAAATTATCATGCCAAAAATGGTATCCACTTCGGTGGTAATCATGGCCAAGATAATAGAAAAAGTGAGTCAGGTGGAAATTTTAAAAAGAGAAGATTCAACAATGACGACAGAAAGACATCGGCAGCAGCACCAGCAACTGTTTCTAGGGGAGGGAAAAAACTACCGGTCGTATGTTACAAATGCGAACAAGAGGGACACATCAGTCCTGTGACACCCCCAAATTCGGGTACTTCAATTTTCACGGGATTTGGTGTTCACTGTACAAATATCATATATCTATCTACCCATAATAAAAATATCTCATGCAATAGATAGAATCATCCTCCCCTTATGGGGTTACAACATTTGAATAATAAATAAATCAATCCTAGGTCATACTAACCTTAATCATCTGTGCAAAAAACATAAATAAATACATAAGTCTTAAACATCACAACATAAGCCTTAGACAAATATTATCAAATAAACAACAAGTCTTCATCACTTGTTGACTTTGCTCTTGCCTTTACTAGTGGAAGGCTCGTCGGACCTTTCGTTCTTGACTGTAATGTCATTATGCAAGAGTGAGCATGATTGCCCACAAGTATACAAATATAACAATATAATAACATGCAAATAAGTCAAAGAAGTCTGAATAATAAAAAGGTCGACTTTTGAATCAAGAATGAATAACAAGAATCAAAAGTATGTCTGAGGGTCATAAGACCTTGAACTATGTCCCAGGTTGTTAAGTATTTTTACTTTAAATCTTTAACAGTCATAAGACTATATGGACTCTACTACTCGTACTTAGGGGGATCAGCCCTTAGTACCATACTGTGCACAATATCTCAACACTAAAGCGTAATTAATCCCCTATAACAGGGTTGTTCATCTCAGTTTGACATCAGAGTCCGCACCAAAGGAAGTTTGGTTTGGATAAGTTTAATAATAGTTCTAGAATTTAGAACGTTCATCAACTATGGACTAGTCGAATCAATAAGGGTTCGCTAGTCATACAAGGTTCAACAATAATTGATATTCAAATCGAATAATAAATCTCAAGAGTATACAATCTAATAAGTATTGTATAACTGAAGTAATACTTTAAAGAACTTGTAATATCTCATATGAAACTTAACTTCAATGGACAAGAATAAGAACTTGCATCATGATAATAGTTCGAGAATAGAAAGATTGTTCAATAACTGATTCGAGTTTAGAATACTTGCACAATAAAAGTAAAGTTAGGGATAGAACACTTGCTCAATTTAAAGAATATAGATAAGAAAACTTTCCTCGTGCGCAAGCTACAAATATAATTACAATTCAATTACTCAACGTCCTACACATTATATTATGTATATGATATCGATTAGTTTCATAATCACTACACTTAACCGTTGAACTTCTCACTTAAGTTCAACTTAAAAACTTGGTTCACAAGTCTTAACTTGTTAATTGACCACATAACTTGAATCTGAACTACGACATGCATACCACATAATATGACTCTTAAACGACCATAATCAACCTTACGACAAAAATGTCCAAATTTACACATAACTTGTTAATATGAGGCTTTAAATTATCTTATATATGTCAACAATATGTTATATTATTGTTTTATATACTTAACATGTCATTCGATTCATTACATTTAGTTAGTTCCTCATATTAGGGCTTAAAACACATCAAAAAAATTTGGACAGTAAGAATGTCCGCTGGGGCGGATATTTCTAGGCTAAAAGTCCGCGGGGGCTGATGTGCCTCTGCTGGTCCACTTGCAGTTTGCGAAAAATTTCAGAAAAAGCCAAATAAATCCAAATTAAACTAACACGATGATTTTTTTTATGTTACCCATATAGTATAAACTTCATAAGAACATCAAACAATGAATCTAGCATGCTTTCAACACTTTAGATCACCTAATCACTCAGATTAAAACACTTAAACTCACTGTTCTTGGTATTTTAAAAAGTTTTGAGAGAATTCATGAAATTTAACGTTACGGATTCGTTATAACTCTGAATCCGTTCGTTTGAATTTTATTTTGTTTATTTAAACATGTATAATCATAATCACCTATCAATTTAAAGTTAATTAAACAATTAGAGCATGATATTTTGTACATAAGGGTCATATACGTGTTCTTCGTACTTTTCATACTCTGTAAATCATAAAAATCCAATTAAGGCATAATTACATGAAATTAATTATTTTAAAATATACATAGATGATAGAAAACATGTTATGATCATATACTTACATGTATACACACATATAATCAATAATCATTGCTAACTTTAGTTACAGAGAACTCAAAATTGATTTTCATGGAGAAAACATAAGAACGTGTAATTAAAGACTTGTGTTAAAGAATCATACCCTTGCTAACTCTCTTTGATGATGATATGAACTCTAGAATCTACCACTCTTCTTCTTAAATTCTTAATTCTCTCTCAAATTCTCTCTTTTTCTCTCTAACTTTCTAACTTCTCTGAACTTCTTTTGATATAAGATATAAGGATACTGATATATAATATATGTATAGTATATCACGTATAATGATTAGCTGGTAGAGATGGTGGGTCAGTTAATTAACTGACACCCACTATCTTAAGGACATGTTTGGTTGGCTCATCTACTAACTCATTCCCATTATTTTAATTAAATGCTTATTATATAGTTTAATGTCACACTTCTAATTAATAAAATAATCTTATTTAAATTCAATTAAATAAAATATAATAATCCACATTAAATTACATTATCACATAATTAAAATTCTCATTTATTAATTATGTTAAATCATTAAATCTCTAATTAATTGTAATAACATTATGCTTATTAGATAATTCATTTAATCGAATAAGCTCAATTAAATACATACTTGAACTATAAAAAAATTTTACATTAATTTAATCAATGTAACACATATAATTAAATTAATCTACCATAATTTTATCAAATAATTATTTAACTCAATAATTAAATCATCAAAAATATTTATTTAATTCAATAAATATTCAAATTAAATTACAAAATCCTCGTTCGTCACAAGTCCAAAATGCACATAACAATCCAAGGTGTGCTACAATTACGGAAAGGAAGGTCACATAGCTCGAGTGTGCCCTATAGCGAAGTCAAGTCCAACTGGGATGGTGACACCAAAGGTTGTCCCAGACAAGTCAAAGTCGGTGGTTCAGGGGAGAGCTTTTGTCGTGACTACCCAAAAAGCGAGGAACCCGAACGAGGTTATCACGGTTAAGTTAATCATAAACTCTTCCGAAGTCTATACCTTATTAGATACCGGTTCTATCCATTCTTTTATTTCACCTACTTGTGCTCAACGTTTGAACTTAATCCCTGAGAAATTAGACTTTGACTTATCTGTTGAAACTTCGTTGGGAGAAACCTTCATTACATCCACAGTTTACAAATCTTGTTTGATTCAAATTGGCACCCTTACATTACCTGTTGATCTCATCTCTATGAAAATACTTACATTTGATGTGATTTTCGGAATCGACTGGTTAACCACTCATCATGCTAAAATTGATTATTTTTATAAGGTTGTTAGCTTTTATATTCCTAACCAACCTGTTATGCGAATTTAAGCAACCAAACCACTAAAATCTATCACTATCATTTCAAGTCATAAAGCTATTCGTTTATTGAAAAACGAATGTCAAGCTTTCTTAGCCTATGTCACCGATTTAAACAAGAATACATCAGATTTGAATGATATTTCTGTTGTTAATAAATTCCCTGATGTATTTCTCGAAGAACTTCCTCGCCTACCCCCAAAACGTGAAGTTGAATTTTGTATTGACCTTGAACCCTATACAAAACCCATTTCCAAAACCCCATATCGAATGGCTCCTATTAAACTTCAGGAGTTAAAGGTCCAACTATAGGAGTTATTAGACATCGGCTTTATACGTCCTAGTACATCGCCTTGGGGTGCTCTTGTTTTATTCGTAAAGAAGAAAACGGGAGTATGCGACTTTGTATTAACTATCGGGAGTTGAACCATGTTACCATCAAAAATAGGTATCCGTTACCTCGCATTGATGACTTTTTTGACCAGTTGCAAGGTGTTAAATTCTTCTCAAAGATCGATCTTCGTTCTGGATATCATCAGTTAAAGATTAAAACTGATGACATTCCAAAGACTGCCTTCAGAACTCAATACGGGCATTATAAACTCTTAGTTATGTCTTTTGGATTGACTAATGCTCCTGCGGCCTTCATGGATATGATGAACCGGATATTCAAGGAATATTTGGATCATTTTGTGGTTGTCTTTATTGATGACATCCTCATTTACTCAAAAAGCAGTGAAGATGATAAGCAACACTTGAGGCTAATACTCCAAAAGCTTCGTGAAAATAAACTATATGCCAAGTTAAAGAAATGCGAGTTTTGGCTTGAGGAAGTAGTATTTTTTGGGCACGTGGTATCGAAACAGGGAATATCGGTTAACCCGACGAAGATTGAAGCAATACAAAGTTGGGAGCAACCTAAGTCAGTAACCGAAATATGTAGCTTTTTGGGCTTAGCTGGTTATTATCAAAAATTCGTTGAAGGATTTTATTGAATCGCTACTCCATTAACTCAGCTGACTCGAAAAGAAACAAAATTCGGATGGAACAAGGAATGTGAGAAAAGATTCCAAGAGCTCAAGAGGAAACTCATTTCAGCACCTGTTCTGACAATACCATCAGGTTCGGAGGGATTTGTCATCTACAGCGATGCTTCAGGCAAAGATTTAGGATGTGTTCTCATGCAACATGGTAAAGTTATAGCCTATGTCTCGCGATAACTCAAAGAATATGAAAGGAATTATCCTACTCATGATCTAGAGTTGGTAGTAGTCATTTTCGCGCTAAAGATCTTGAGACACTACTTGTATAGGGAGAAAATGGAGATCTATACGGATCATAAGAGCCTTAAATATTTTTTCACTCAAAAGGAGCTCAACATGCGGCAACGACGTTGGCTTGAGCTATTGAAAGATTACGACCATACTATCCAATACCATCCTGGAAAAGCGAACGTGGTAGCTGACGAGTTGAGTTGAAGATCATATACGGGAACGAGTGCAATGTTGCCTTCATTTTGTATGACTTACAAAGGAAGGAGATAGATTTAAAAACTCCAGGGACCCACGTGAAGATGGGAAATATACGCGTAGAACCAGCTTTAATTGATAAAGTTAAAGATGCTCAAGCTACAGACCCGGAGCTGATGAATATGAAGAATAAGGTGATAGAAGGTGCTATACCAGAAGTAAGAATCGACGAAGAGGGAATACTTCGAGTCAACTCCAGACTTTGTGTTCCTAACGACTCTGATTTGAAGTATAAAATCATGATAAAAGCACACAACACACTGTTTGCAATCCATCCTGGAAGTACCAAAATGTATCGTCATCTTCGACATACATTTTGGTGGAGCAATATGAAGAGAGAGATTGCGAAGTTTATCTCGAGGTGTTTAACGTGTCAACGTGTCAAGGTAGAGCATCAAATGCCAAAAGGTCCTTTGCAACCACTTGAAATTTCAGAATAGAAGTGGGAGCACATCAACATGGATTTCGTTACGGGTCTTCCTAAGATTTCTTAAGGCATAAATGCAATTTGGGTCATTATCGATAGATTAACCAAGTCTGCTCATTTTTTGCCTATACAAGAAACTTATTCACTTGAACATCTTGCTCGTATGTACATAAATGAGATTGTAAGACTGCATGGTATGCCAGTATCCATAGTTTCTGATCGAGACCCAAGGTTTACTTCACAATTTTGGGACAGCTTGCAGAAAGCTATGGGCACTGATTTACGATTCAGTTCTGCATATCATCCTCAAACGGACGGGAAATCGGAAAGAACTATTCAAACTCTTGAAGATTTATTGAGACTCTGCGTTCTAGACTTCAAAGGAAGTTGGGACAAGTACTCACCATTGGTGGAATTCTTCTACAACAACAGATATCAGGCAAGTATAGGCATGGCTCCATTCGAGACATTGTATGAATGAAAGTGTCGTTCTCCAGTATGTTAGGATGAGGTGGGTGAAGCAACATTGTTGGGACCGGAGTTAGTACGTATGACTACGAAAAAGATTCAAATGATCCGACAACGTATACAAACAGCACAAGATCGACAAAAGAGTTATGCTGATCTTCATCGAAGGGACGTGGAATTTAATGTCGGAGACCATGTATTGTTACGTGTTGCTCCATGAAAAGTAGTTACGAGATTCAAAAAGAGAGGAAAGCTCAACCCACAATTTATTGGTCCATTTGAAATCCTCGACCGAGTAGGAACCGTGGCCAATAAACTCGTCTTATTGCCAAGCATGTCTCGTGTTCATAATGTTTTTCACATATCCATGCTACGTAAATATGTGAAAGACCTAAACCACATTATTGAATTAGAACCAGACAAGATAGCCAAAGATTTAATGTATGAGGAGGTACATGTCAAGATCTTGGATAAGAAGGAAAATATTCTACGCTCAAAGGTTATACCTCAAGTCAAAGTTTTATGGAGAAACTGTAATAACCAAGAATTCTAAGTCACATTATAAAAAAATATATTAATTTAATATTAATGATATTAAAAATTTTGTGACGTACAGTGAATGATCATAAGGTGAATATTAAATAAACTAAATATTTATCAATAATGATAAGTATGTTTTGACATATGTGGTATATGTATGTGGCTAAGTAAAGGTATATATTATGAAAATTTATATATATACATTTATTTATTAAGCAAAGGTAATTAAAAAGAAAGCTTATAACCTAATATTATATATATTAGGAATGAGAACTAAATAACTCAAGGGTTATAGTAATTGATAAATGCTAGTATTTAAAAATTTATACTAGTACACTAACCCCAAGAGATTTGTGTTATACATCTCAATTGATTAATTTATATAACTTAATTAAAAAAATTCTAATTGGGTTATAAAATTAAAGGTACATGAGTAATTATTTAAATTCCAAATGAGTGGGATAGAAACCCTAAATAAATAATTAGGGTGAGATTAAAATAAAAGTATTGGACCATGTTAGTTAACAAGGCCCAAACTTATTAATTTAAAAGCCCAAACATTAAATTAAATGGCCCAACTTTTAGCCCAATTGAAGAGGGACTTTTTGGTCATTGAATTAATCAAATTTAGTAATAAAAATTTAATCAAAATTGAGCAATTTAAGTAGAAGTGGCCGGGTACATTGGATGGATTTTTGGGCACATGGGTTAAATTATTACTTATCTTATTTGTCAAATTACCCAACCACTCCATCTAGGTGTCATTCCATAATTTAGCCACAATATTTTGCTGAGATTACAAGTAAAATGGAGAGAGAAGAGAAGAGATATGTTAGTAGATTATGCTTGAAAATATCAAATATATCTATAAACATTACCAACACTTAAACCATACTTTCTCTTTCATCTCATTCTCCTAATTTAGCAAACAAAACAAAAGAAAGAGAGAGGCAAAAGAAAGAGGTAGGGTTCGGTCAAGAAGGAAAAAAAAGGGAAGGGAGTTTGATTTTAATGCACCCAAAATTTATCAAATATTGTAGAAGATTAAGAAGGAGTGCTCAAAGAATAAGGTATACATCCTAAATCCTAAACTTTATTTTTATGTTTGATGGATTGTTGAAATATAAGGCTTGTGATCTTGAAGTTCAAAACTCTAGATCGACATGTTTTATATGAGTTCATGTTTGGATCTTATCTTTTTAAGTGTTTAAAAGATGATCAAGAAGAAGGAAAAGAAACTATGTTCAAAAGTTAAGAAAAACCCTAATCTTATATGTTTTGTATATTTTTATGTAAGATATATGGAGTTCAAACTTTAAATAGCGAGAAGCATGCTAGAATAATAGATATAGAGTTTAATGAGTTTAACTTGTGTATTGGTATGTGTTTATGTAGAAAAGTTGAGCAAAATGCTTAAAAATATTTTTACCGACAAACAAACCGTAACTTGTTCGTAAAAATTGTACATTTGAAATCTACAAATGATTTTTGTGATTTTCTTTTTTTTGGTATTAAAGGGTTAAGTTAAGAACAAAATCCCTTTGGAATAATTCAAAAATGTTTTAAAATGAGCAAGATATGAATTTTATACTAAAACACTTCACTGTTAGAAATCTGTGCACAACAGTCCACTTCTGGCCCATTTTTAGTAACCAAAACTTGTCCAAATTTGGATTTTGATGATGGAATCTTGTAGTTCGGAAAGATACGAATCCAACGAGACTGACTAGACTTCAATCGGAGTTATAGATTTCATTTTATTCAAGTTTTTGTAAAGGACCCGAAAATCTGGAAAAAAAACTAAAATTTTAATAAAATATCTGCCGGTTTTTTTTCGGTGAACCGGCAGGTAACTTCTTGCGACCGGTTCACCACTTTTTCGGCCGGTTCTTGGATTGAGTCTTGGACCAAATTTTTTTTTAAATGATGAATAATATTATAATATTTAATTTTTTGGTGTAATTAAGTAATTATTAGTGTAATTAATGGTTTAAACCCTTTTAAATCATTTAATATTACTAACTAATAAATTTTTTATGCCACTAATTGGTTATTAAACTAATTACATATTGTTTAAGTGTAATTAACTATTTAATTATTATTTAATTAACATTAAGTAATAAAAGAATAGAATTAGTGTTATTAAACTAACTATTTATTATTTAATTAAGATTAAATAATAAATAGGGTTAAATAATTTATTAATTATTATTTAATTAATATTAAATAATGATTAAAGAATTTTTAAAGTAAATAAACTAATTATTTATTATTTAAGTAAGGATAAGTAATAAATAGTGATAATTACTTACTTACATATTAGTTAAGTAACATAAAGTTAATAAATTAATTATTTATTACTTAATTAATATTAAATAATAAATAAGGATAAATATTAATTAATTATTATTTAAATAGAGTTAAATAATAATTAAAGACTAATAAATTTAATAAATTAATTATTTATTATTTAATTAATATTAAATAATAAATAAGGACAAATGTTAATTAATTATTATTTAAATAGGGTTAAATAATAATTAAAGACTAATAAATTTAATACATGAATTATTTATTATTTAATTAATATTAAATAATAAATAAGGACAAATATTAATTAATTTTTATTTAATTAAAGTTAAATAATAATTAAAGACTAATAAGGTTAATACATTAATTATTTATTATTTAAGTAATATTAAATAATAAATAAGGATAAATATTAATTAATTATTATTTAAATAGGGTTAAATAATAATTAAAGACTAATAAAGTTAATACATTAATTATTTGTTATTTAATTATTATTAAATAATAAATAAGGATAAATATTAATTAATTAAAGTTAAATAATAATTAAAGACTAATAAAGTTATTACATTAATTATTTATTATTTAATTAATATTAAATAATAAATAAGGATAAATATTAATTAATTATTATTTAATTAAGATTAAATAATAATTAATGACTAATAAGGTTAATAATATTAGATAATTAAAATATTATTAAATGATTAATAATATTAGATTGTTAAAATATTATTAAAGGACTAATAAAAATAGATTCTTAAAAGATTATTAAAAGGTTAATAATATTAGAGAGAGACTAAAATATTATTAAATAATTATTAATATTAGACAGCGAATAGAATAGTATTAAAAGGTTAATAATATTATTCAAGAGTTAAGATGATTACTTAATAATAATATTATCAAGGGACGATAATATTATTAAGGAGTTAACATGATATCTAATATTTAATTATGTGATTAATGCTAGATAATATATGAGAATAATAATGTTATGAATAATTATATGTTATACTAATTGAAGGATCCATGATAGGTCTTTCCAAAGAGTATATGTTAAATTCATTAAAAGATAAATAGAATTGCATAGCAGTAGTCCGCAGACAATGCAAGTTTCTTACCTCAAACACGAGTTATTAATTTCAAAGCATGTTAATGGATAATTATTGTTAATTATTTCACATTCATTAATGATTATTGTTAATCGCATTTTGTGTAATTGAATTAATTCCTGTTCTATTATTATTGAACTATGAATTAATGAAAGTTCTTTCATTCGTGAACTATTTATGAGATAGGTCTATGCTATTTGTTTCAGCTAGATCAAGTATATTTAAATTTGATAAATCAAATATGTTTTAAAAGTTGTTCCTAACCAATTGATTTGGTAAGGACTCGAGACTGAGACAAAGAACAATTTTATTAAAGCATTATATTGAAAAATAATTTTTACTCGACTATTAAGTGTTTATGCATAATTCACTGGGTATGAAAGGCTGATCCCCTTAACTACCAAAGCTTATTAAAAGGATCAGTTTAAATACTGACAACCTTAGTATATGTTCATGGTTATTTCAAACCACTCAGCATCTATTATTCAATTATTCGAATAATCAATTATTGAGACATAATTCATGTCATTTCCCAATCAATTTCTACTGTTGAACATTGAAAACTAAATTCTTTTCTATTCATGATATATCTCCTTTGTATTTAAACTTGTTAAGCAAATTAGTTGTTTACTCTTGCTATATCATGATGTTTATTTCATCTAAGCAGGAAAGTTCCAAAAAGGATAAAGAAAAAGGCAAAGTCTAAGAATAGATATATGTGAACGTTTAATTATTATATTATTTGATGGAATTATTTATGTAAACCTTTTGTAATATTAAAAGTAGGTTTAATTTAAGGTTATGAAGGCCTTGGAATTATGTTGTAAGACTTTATATTAATGATCGATGTATGTTTATTGTTCTGCAATAGTTATAGAATGCTTATGATGATGATGTATCATGAGCACCAAACTCGAGGTTAGAGAACCCGAATTTGGGGGCGTTATAGAAATTATGATATTGAGAAAATGACCTGGGAGTTAAAATCTGAAATGAAAGCAAGGTATCCTCACCTCTTCGAAATACCAGGTACGTACGTCAATTTTAAGGACAAAATTTCATAAGGAGGAGAGGTTGTAAGACCTCAACTTTTTATGAATAAGATTTAATTTCATCTATATATTATCTTAAATAGTAAGGTGTTGATTTGATAAATGTGTTAGTTATAGGTGATATGTGCAAATTTTATAAAGTAAGCAAGTGGTCATAAAATATTCGTTTGGTCGGGGAATATTCTTTTTATCGGGAAATATTCGTACGACGGCGCAATCATTGGTTGACCCTATAACAGAATAACTGTCGGATATAGAAAGCGACAGAAGTAACCTTTTTATAAAAATAACGGCAAAACTTTTACCGTTAAACTGCTGAAATACCTGATGATAAAAGTACAGTAATACGCATTGTCGCACAATAGCACACGGTATTGCACAGTATTTTAAATTATTGATTCTTACGTAAGAAGTCACTCATTCAATAATTATCACAGTAATTACTGTTCAGTATCTTATATTATTGATTCAATAATTGCTACATTGATAATTGCATAATATTTTATATTATTGATTCAATAATTGTCACAATAACTCATATTATTTAAATGATATTATTAGATAGAATTATTGGCAATGTCTAGAAAGTTCTATCGAGAAAAGAGGTTAGGTTATATAATTGCGCGCCAATAAGGATAGATCCTTATCGAAAAACCCCCTCTTTTTTGAGAATGACCTGGTTGTCAATATTGTGATTCTGTAATATTAATTGTGAATAATAATTGATGAATAAAAATTGTTGATAAATATGATAAGTAAATATTTGTTCAATTTGATATAAATGGAGGAATTTTTAGCATGAGACATTTATTGAAAGTTGGCATTTTATCTTCTTCGATAAAATAATTCTTTCAAATATATTATTATATTATTATATTATAATAGTATAATGTGATAATATAATAGTATTATTTTATAATTTAAATGATAACATTATTATAATAAATTTATGGCATAAGAATAAAATGAGGTGGAAGAGAGCAAATTGAATTTGAATTTCTTTTTAATAATTATAAATTCTTTTGAAAAGATGTGAATAAAAGTGGGGGTTCACATTTTGGTTTTGAACTCCCTTTTCCAATATAGGTGTGATGCATGTCCTTTTTCAAAACTAATGTACGCATCTGCATGTTTTGTCAACCTTGGTGTGCTAGCATTTTCCTATAAATAGGTTGCTTAGTTAAGAAATAAAAATCACACCAGAATCAGAAAGTTCTTTCTCTATAATATTGAGCGTATTTCTTGTGAGTATAAAGATATTTTGAGTGTGGATAACAGTGCAAGATTTTCTCAGCATAATCTCCGTTATTCTAGTCAAAACTACTTTCCTATTAAGGTAAAGAATATATTTTTTCTCGTAAAGGATGTTATTTTCTGTCAATATTCGTAAAGGATATTATTTTCTTTCATACTCCATATTATGAAAGTGATATTATTTCATTTCATATTCCTAAATTTAAACTTACTATGGTAAGTATTGCTTCTATAATTCCTAAAATGATTAAAAATTCCTTGAGTTTTGCACTTCATCTAATATCATTTCACCGGAATATTGGTTTGAACTTTCTTATCAAATTTTAATATTGTCATATCGGGGGTACTATTCATACAGTACTATTCACGGGATACTATTCACTAGAAAAATTGGATTTTTTTGTCCAAATTATTTTTGATATATGAATATCATTCTTGAATTTTGCTCCACAATTGATTATTATGTTGACAATTTAAAAATTTTTGAACTTGGATAAATTAAACTACAAATCTCTAATATTTGTCCTTGATCTCACTTGATTCGTTCTTTATATCATTTTTCATCATCCTCAGTCTTAAATTATGGTGAAAGTTATCTTTGGCCCACAGTGCAAAGATGAACTGTTGATTGATGAATATCTTTGGTCCGAGTGCAATGATGAACTATTGATTGATAAATATCTTTGGCCCATAGTGTAAAGATGGACAGGTGTTTGGCATGATCATGACCACTGGTGATACAAATGAATATCTTTGGCCCGTAGTGCAAAGATAAATTATTGATTTGAAATATTTATTGATTGATGTTACAGGGATAAAATATTGATGATGGACTTTTAAATCATAGAAGATAGTAGACATCATGCTCTACTTGACTCTTCTAATGGATTGTTATTTTCGTTGCAGTTATTGATCTAAAACTTATTGTCCATTATATTTTATCTGATTTGTTATTGTTAAAGGCTAAAGATAATTTATTCTTCATTATCTTGGTCATAATATTCTTACTGAGCTAGTTGAGATTACCCTTTTCTTTTATTGTTCTCTTCAAGAAATGAGAATATTGCTGGAACTAGCCGGGGAATGGAGTGATGGTCTGAGATAGTGCTATAGTAGTCCCCACTATTTTGTAAAATAGTGTAAAAATAATTATAATGAGGACTGAATTTGAGCGTTAATATTTTCGTATTATATACAACATAATATATGTATTGAAGCTCATAGTTTGTGTGGTCGTATTTTGCACGACAGTTTTATATAAAAAGATTTGTATTTGGATTCTGTACTATGTATTTGTCAACTCAGAATGGGTTGTGTGGACCTATTTTGGGGGCGTCACAGTTTTAGGCAGACTTCTAATACAATTTGGATTGCGAATTTTTAGGTTTTTAAGGATTGTATTAGGCTTTATAAAGACATGTAAGACCCATTATAAAGGGGACATCTCATACTTTGATATATCATCTTCTACCTTGATTCAATAGTCTTGGAGATTCAAGACATGTCGAGCTAAACTGATAGTAGTGTGCATACAAGCCAATCATGTATGATGATAAAGCACATACTTTGTAAACAATCTTATTTATTTATTAATAAAATATTCATTTAAGGCATTTAATTATCTACATGGTGCTGTTTTTATAATATGTAAATAACCCATAGTTTTAAGCAATGCTTTTAGAATCATGATGAGATCATGCTAATGAGATCTAAATTCTTAGAAAGCTTAAAAACTAAAATAGTTCCCAATCGTGGGATTACTAAAATGGGGATTAGTAAATTCGGATAGATTGGTACATATGTTGCTTGCTCATTAGATGAGGATGACTGATCTCATGGTCATTTGTGTGGAGACACTAAAGTAAGTATGTAGGTGCTTATTGGAGAATAAGTTCACTGAACGTGACTCGCTATGGAATACCTAATGGAGTTTTACTCGCCTGTCAATAAGAATTCCTAATGTGATAGTAGTACAAGTGATCCTTGGACTTGAGATCATCATAGTATCTTGTATGTAACAAATTATACTTTGACTTATTCCTTAAGGCCTTTTAAGGCATATATAGGGTATGCTTGGGTATAATGAGTTGCATATGGAGATAATGTATGATCAATAAAGAATCTACCACCTCTAGTAAAAGAGGATATATGTCCTATGTGATTCGTTAAATGACAACCCAGGAATCCTTGGCCAAGGTAGAATAAAATTAGAAAGAGGTTTCTAATTTGCATTATTTGGAGTTGTGCATTTTCTAATCGAAATACATATGATTAAATAAATTAAGATTTGACAGTAAATTCATATCTTATATTTAATTGGGACATTGTATGGTGAAAAGATTGAATTGTACGGTAACTATTAACTCACAAGTTCTTTTATGATTAATGTTAAAATCTATATTATCTGAAAAGTCGTTGATCGCTAGGGAGGCTTATCCCTATTGTAGAATAAATGTTATTTATTTAAATAAATTATTAGTTTAATTTATTTATTTAAATAAGATTAGAATTGTTCTAATTGATTTATTCACAACCGGTTTAATATGGAGAACCTAAAGGGTCACACCATAAAAGGAAGAAAAATTATTTAAGAAGAAAATGGCATGATAGTAATAATGCATTAAGTATAATTAATTAAATCTATGGTGATAGAATAAATTAAATAGCTTAATGTTTATTATTTAATATTTTATAAATATTAAATATAAATTAATAAGAGGAGTCTTATTAATATTATTATTATTATTATTTTAATTCTAAAGGAGTTTAGGAATTAATATAATATCAGTACTCTCTCTCAATCCTAATAAGATTAGGATATAAATTAATGAAAAGTGTTTAATTAATTAATTAAATAAAACCCTATTCTAATTAGATTAGAAGGGTTAACCTAATATCTATATAAGAGAGTCTTATATCAGAAATAAGGGACGTGAATTTTTCCAAGAGTTGGGAGTACACATATTCTATAGAGATAGAAACAAGGGTTAAGCCAATAACCCATCTTCCTGAGTTCTTCATCTTCCTTGGTGGATCACCGTTAGAGGCCAAACATTTGGGTGGCTGACATTGATCAAGGAAAGGAGCCACTACAGAGGAATCAAAAGAATCAAAGGAGTAGAACTTGTACCTGAGGAAGCTTGGATCTTCAAAGGTATAATTCTGTTTTTCTCCTTCTATATTCACTGATAATTGATGCACAAGAATGATCATGGTTATGGGTTTGTATAAATTTTTGAAAACCTAGTTTTTGCGCTTCCGCCCTATTTATGTGATTTGATTGCATGATTGCGTTACGTACAAATCCAACATAAACTACTCAATTCAATTCTGAAGGGATGTTGATTCTTATTCATACTTAACGGTTTGATCAAGTTTACTTTATTTATTCTTTCATATGTGAGATTTATTCTGATTATCTACATAAACTTCTTGTATGCTATTCAATTAATGGTTTCTGCAGGATTAAATTAGTAAATTAATATCATCTGCTAGATTAAGATATATATTAAGCAAACGATGTAAGGCAGATCATAAGTAGTAATTAATAATATTTGATTGTGGTCAAGCTTTTGAATATTTTTAAGGTTTTTAAAAAATAAGATAAATAATTCCTGATTGTATAATTATTTCTTGGAACAATCTAATTCTCATTCTTCATGCTCCTATTATATTAAATCTAGACTGATAGTTCTAGGTTGTATAATAGTTAGGATCTATTGTTGGTGATCGTCGCAATAGATTACACATAAGGAGAATTTTGGATAATTAGCGATCGCGGTTATCTATGGTTGTTAATCTCATTGAAGGATAAATATTGTAAAAATTTGGTTGTCCCATAATTGTGAAAAGGTGATACTGAACTGAAGAATTGAAGCTTTTTACTCATTGATATTTTTTTTAAATTCACTTTTGATAATTTAGTTTTTCAAAACAAAATCCCCCAATTCATTGAAAAATACTTGGATAAATATAAAACATACACTCTCTGTGGGATCGATCCTTGCTTGTTTCTATACTAATTATTGAGTTAGTAGAATAGGAGTAAGGTTAATTTTGGAGTGCTAAACGACAACTCCCAGCTAACAACACATTTTCCAATGGAAGCATGCAAAACATGTTTTAAATTACTCATGAAAACACTAGATGTATCAGTTAATTTAACAGAAATAACTAACCACCTATACAAGTCACATGTTAAAACAATTTTCCATTTATCACAACCTTTCACGCTAAACTGATTAGGCATTGTCATCACATGATTATTATCACATGTAGATAAAACATAAGAACTATGCAATTTATCAAACATATTATTAAACAAAGAAAAGAATAACGATACTTGTTTACCAATTCAGAATCGATGCTCAAACTCGTTGTCCCATCCTCCTTAGGTACTATGATCTCATAATTAGCACATGAACTCATGTCCCCTCTCATGATACCCACTTTCATCATCCAACCCGCATTGGTAACTCCGTTGTCTCAGGGAATACTATCAGTTGATCAGTACGGAATGATAACTCGGGGTATGTCATCACTCACCTGTACAGAAGAAACAACAGAAATAGACAAAGAAGAGTTAATCGGGTTAGTCCTCAAAAGCACCGTCTTGTACGAATGTATATTCATTGGCTTTTTAAAATACAAATCAGTTTCCAACTCACTCTTTTTTTCATAGTCACTTATTTCTTCTCTCTTCTTTTTTGCTCACCCCCTCGTTTGTTTTTCTCTCGTTTATTTTCAAGCTCAATTTTTTCATTCTCTATTTTCTTTTCTCTCTCATTCTTTTCAATTTTTCTTTTACATTATCAATCTTTTGAAAAATTTCTTTTTGTCGATCTTTTTCACATGTATTTTCTTCCACAAACTTATCTTCTTGATAACTAGAACCCAATAGCTCTCATTGGACTGCATATTTAATTATATCTTCTTCCTCCCTCGGCTGAACTTGCTCCTTTTGCGCCGTAGAAGTATATTGTAGCTGCATCCAACAATCTATCATCTTCTTAATGAACTCCTCAGAAAATAATGGTTATACACCTTAGGAGTTTCTCGTGGTTGTCTCCACTGCGAATCCTCTTTGTTTACATGCCTGCGAACTCTCCTATCATCTTCTAATGTTGATCTCGTTGAAGGTTGTTCTACATGTCTTTGAGAATTATACTCCTCCATCCTGTCTCGCTGGACAAGAGCATACCGCTTCCTCATTACTGCTTTTAATTCTGCCCATATCTCGATCATATGCTATTCACATCTTATTCTGCTAAACACAAATTGATACCACCATGTAGCTGCATAACCAGAAAACTATTTAACCGCAAGTTTGAACTTCTTCCGCTCAGAGTAGTCATGATAGTCAAACTCTCACTCCAACTTTTTCTCCCATCTCAAATAAGCATCTGGATCAATCCCGCCTAGGAAAGTATTCTTTCGAGACCCATAAGAACTTTTATAACCATAATCATACATATTTGCTGCAAAACAAAGGTTAGTAGATAATTTTTTTCCCTCACACACTCTCTTACGTGTTTTGCTTAAATAATATATCACACAATTATGAAACGCTCGTGTATCACTCTATTGGCTTTTACCCTCAATTAAGCTCACACTCTTGCCTTTTTATCGCTCTATATTCCCTCTTATAGGTTCTTTTTGAATTCACCAAATAATATCACAGCTGACTATTCAATTCAAAAATAACTTATCACAAAATAAAATATAGCAGTATACGACGTATAATAACCAACAAGATTTCACGATCGCCAATCATATCCTTCTTGCATGAATTTTCAATAATCCTTAAACTCATAGAAACTAGGTAATTGAAACAGATAGTAATTTTCTATAATTTTCTTTCCTTTAATTTTTTTTATAATCACGATTTTTTTTCAATATGTTGATAGAAAAATTAAAGATAGATAACTTGCTAGAAAGGCTTAGCTTTGATATCAAATGATAGACTCCACGGCACGCTTGCGTGAAATGGTCGTCGTCCGGATCGTTTCTAGCACAATTGATTGTTTGGAACTCTCTCGACACGTCAACCCAACGTCTATATGGAGACGAGAACCTTGGTACAATCGATCAAGAAATGAAATCTACGTTGTATGGAACACCAACGACGCCTAAACCCCGTGTTTATATTGAAACAGGAACCTCGACACAATCGACGACTGATGCGGTAAAAGACGTCACACACAACTATAGATTGTTGTATGATAAGCCAAATTGAATCTCAAAGAATAAACTAAGAAATTAACTTAGCAATTCTTCAAAGAACCAAAAGTAGAGAATAATCTCACAAGAGTTGTTAAACTGAATAATATTGAATGAATAATGTCAATTACATCAAATAACCCTTTAATAGTAGCAATTAAAACCCTAAAAATCCAAATAGGAATCAATAAGTGTTTGAAAAAAATCCCTAAGCTAGAAGTGTCCTAACTGTATTAGAAACCAAAAATAAACTAAAAATAAGTAATTTAGGTAATAAAATCCGCGTCCAAATCTGCCAAAATTCGTACAAAATCTAGCTAGAAAACGACAACTCCGCCGGGCGAATTCAATTGTCTTTGGGAAGTCCGCCGAGGCGGATTAGGCGTCAGGGCAGATTCAGACAGAGAGGAATGGGCTTGGGCGGATTTAGTGTTCGTTGGGGGCACATTTGGACAGAGGAATCCGCCAGGGCGGATTCATAAGGACTGGGGAATCCGTCGGAGCGGATTGGCCCGTTTTTCCAACTTTGCATTTTACCCTCCTGACTTGCATCAGATCAATCTGAAATGCAACCTTGGACCATGTTGATGAATGTGGACACCTCTTCAACCTCCCTGGACCAAGTTTGCATGCCATTCTCCTTCCACATTGCTTTCACCACAACCATAAGTCCTTCCTTGAACTGTTTAGCTCTCCCTCTCGTCACGGGTCCAACTGACTTGAACTCCAATGTAAGCATCCTTATGTTGAATTCAGTCCAACCACTCGCAATCATTCGTTGAATTCTTGGAACTTGAGTTGAGTCGTTGTTGATTGATGCAATCCCGGTCAGGATTGTATCACCTACATCCTCAAGAATTATTCTGGAATCAATAACTCCTTCATGAATGAACCTTTAACTAGATCCACGAGGGATGACACGAGGTTATTTGACATTTCCCATTTCCCTAGGACGGGCTTTGCCACATTCATGTGAGGGTCTATATATTCCTAGTCAGGAAATATTGCCCATGTTTAACGTTTTCCCAGGGAAAACTTTTTGCCCGGATTCCATCACCCATAGAGCCATATATTCAACACATGGATTCGTGTCTTGAGTTCATGCCCAACCATTCCATCATCTATGTGGCCTTATTCAACTCATGGATCCGTGTCTTGGGTTCATGCCTAGCCATTCAATCATCAATGGGACCATATTCAACCCATGGATCTGTGTCTTGGGGATGGAGTTCCAACCTCAGGTTTCATGGGTCTTACCCTGATGACATCCATCAACTATTCCTTAGGCCCAACTTACTTGTTTAGCCTTTTCTCATAGAGGTTTATCGCACCCATCAAGGGGTAACCCATTTGGTTTATCTAGCCCTTTTTCCACGTGTATATGTGGGTCCATATTTATCTGGTCAAATATTCAACTAGTCTAGTTGGTCATATTCTCCAGGGCTTTCATAACGTGACCATTATTAGGTACCAACATTAGCCCCCTGCCCGACCCAACCATAAAATGGGCAGGGCAAACATTTATCTCAACACTTTCCCCAAATCTTAGGAAACTCATCCCATTAAACTTCTCCCAAACTCATCATGAGTATCTAAGATATTTGCACAAATCTCTTACACCAATTTGCACTTGTAATCATGCCTTTTCTTTTCTCACCAGACACAGTAGCCAAAGATAGGCACATTGCAGCAGTTGTTCCCTCAACTGATGTCCCATTCTCTCTCCTCATTAAATGTGGTGGTTCCCTCCATTTTTTTCTATAAATACTCCATTTTTCTTTCCTTTTGTTCTCTTACCAACTCCCAAATCCTTTCAGATTCTACAACTCCCATTTTCATTTCTTTTCAGTTATCCATTCCTTTCTCCTTACCTGATTTCAAACTCTATTTTCACTCATGCCTTGTGAAAAAATTCATGCCTTGTGAAAAAATTCATTTCTTCTTCTTCAATCATCTCTATTTTCTTAGGGAAACTTACATCCCTCCATAGCCTTTACCATTGCTTCATCGCCATCTTCTTCGAAAAAGAAATATTCTGGCCCCTACAACAACAGAATGGGCAGCAAAAGTCAAACCCTCATGCTTTGATCACTTTTAGAACAAATTAGAGAAGTCTACCGTGTAGAGCCCTCTACCAACACACAATATCACAACCATGGGCTTGTAGGGATTAGTGAAGTTATAAGCCCTAACAGCTTTCTCTATCTTCAGTTGGAAAGAGGGGATTTCCCCCCAGCCCTATCACTTTTCATTGTTCCACAGAACTCACATGATTGGGACACATTGGGTGAGGATATATATGCTCCCTACTCCATAGTACATTGAGGCGCTAGAGAGAGCAGGGGTTTGGAAGCCATTTTACTTACTAAGTACTTCTTGTTGTCCGATTTTAAATAAAGACAAATATGTGTAAGTATACACGATCAACAAGTAATAAAGGATAAATATAGAGTGTCGAACCCACATGAATCTACGCCCAACTTATTTCAACTACTAGTTTTCTATCAATCCAATTTTATTTAAACAATCCCAATTACAAATAATGGTTAATAGTAAAATAAATCTAAGAATAAAAAGCAACACAAAGGTTGAAAATAAGATATTTAATGCTGAAGACTACAATATCCCCAATTACGTTACACGAATCAATTATCTAAATTCTCCAATTATTAAATCCACTCGAGTTGTCAACAGGGATTCATAAATATTTATAAAGCCCTTTCCCAAGGACCAAATAAAAATATTCAATTCAATTAACCTTGCTATATTTCTATGCAAAACAAGATAATCAAATTCATTAAGTTTCAATTCTCACAAGTTACATGCAGTGCAAAGAGATATTCATATTCAATACACAACCCTAGTTATTTAACCCGAGAAAATAACTAAGAATACACGCTCTCACATTCAGATCTAACCTTAGATTGCATCTTCCGAATTTATCTAAAGTATCCGTTAATTGTTAGCCAGACAATTAATCAATAAACACAATATGATAGACAACTCAATATAAATAAATAATTGAAATTAAATAGATATGTAATGAATGAATATAAAAAGTTCAATTGTAACCTTAATTTAAGAATTTAGTTCATGCTAGAATTTAAAATAGAAAATCCAAAGTAAGTCATGGTCGTAGAATTACAAAACTGAGCTAAGAAGTAAAGAAAAACTCAATAACAATCTTCTTCAGTCTTCACGTCTCCTGCCTACAATCCTTGTGAAGCTCTCCGAAATTCCAATCTCCAAGCTTAGGCGCATAACCAAATAATTTTCAGCCCATTTGATCAATTGAAATTTCGGGCCATACCAAATGTAAGCAAATAAATTTTTCCGTTAATCCAGGTGACCCAATAGTTTCAAATTTGTAGCTTTCCTTTTAGTTTATAGTTTTTATGGAAATGTATTGGTAAGCAAATTTGTTCAAGTAAGCACATAAACATGCAATATTTATATGGAGAGAATACTAACCTAGGTTTTCTAAATGAAATCTTTTAATTTTCTTTTTAATTTATTCTTTTTTAAGCTAATTTTGCTATCATCAAAAGTTTAAATATTTTTAACCCATCATGAACTTTTAAATTGTAACATGATTTTTTTAATTTAAAAAATAATAATTTTTCACTTAGTAATAATTTATCAAGTAGTTTAAATATTAATGATTGTATTAATCAAACGTAAATAAATTCATATTAATTTTAAATTTTAGAATTTTATAAATTAAATAAAAAATTACATAAACTTTTTTTGTGTGGAATGGGGAGTCTAAAAAATAAGGGCTGATTGGCACTTCTGTCCCTCCAAGTTGTCACCCACTTTCAAAGTCATCCCTAAAGTTCTATTTTCGTCAGTTAGGTCCTTAAAGTGATATTTTGTTGGCGTTTCTATTCCTCCAACCCATTTTGACCTCAACCCGACCCATTTTAACCCAACCCGACCCAGTTTGAACCAACCCAATTTTTTAATATTTTAAAATATAATATTATTTTTAAAATAATTTTAAAATAATAATTATATTTAATATTTTAAAAAATAATATTTTAAAATAATAATTATTTTAAAAATAGCTGCTTTTATTATTTAAAAAAGTATTTATTTTTTTAAAAAATTAAATAATAATTATATTAAATATTTTAAAATAAAAAATGGAACTAATATAATTATAAATATAAAATGGAAAACTACTTATATAAAATACTATTTATATAATAAAAAAAAGAGATATTAACTTCTTTTTTTCTGAAAATAACTTTTTACATAAAAAATGAAAAAATATAATTTATTTTTTAAATTTATTTTTTTATTTTCAATGTATTTTTTTAATCTATATTTTATGAAACTTTACTCATTTTTTAAAAATATAAAAGTTTCAAATATTTTTTCCTTAGAATAATAATTATCTTTATAAATTTTTAAAAATAATATTTTATTTTAAATAAAAATATATATATTATTTTAAAATATTAAATATAATTATTATTTTAAAAACAATATTTTCTTTTAAAATTTTAAAAATAATAATTATTCACAAAATATTTTTTATTTTAAAATATTAAATACAATTATTATTTAAATTTTTTTTAAAAAATAATTTTTTAAATATTAAAAATAACTATTTTTAAAATAATTATTATTTTAAAACTAATAATTTATTTTAAAATATTAAATATTATTTTTTTAAAATGTTAAATATAATTATTATTTTAAACTTATTTTAAAAATAATATTATATTTAAAAATATTAAAAAATTGGATTGGGTCAAATTTGGTCGGGTTGGGTTAAAATGGGTCGGGTTGAGGTCAAAATGGGTTGGAGGAACGGAAACGCCAACAAAATATCACTTTAAGGACTTAACTGACTAAAAATGGAACTTTAAAGACGACTTTGAAAGTGGGTGACAACTTGGAGGGACAGAAGTGCCAATCAGCCAAAAAATAAGCAATATCTATTTTGTTTTTATTGTACTACACAATGGTATTCATGATGTTGATTTTTTTTTGATGATCCTATGTTATTTTATTTTTCGTGATGCTCTATATATTTTCCATTCACCTATGTGTGCTTTCTTGATTTTCAATAATCATATAGTTAAATGTATTCTTTTCATTTCAATTTTTAAAATTATAAATGGGAAAAAAAAATTCAATCACTCTCCATTCTCTTTTCAGTAGAAGACCGATTTAAAGAATGATGAAAAATTTAAAACGGGCATGACGTGAAAGAACATCAAGGGCCACTTTGATTGAAAGTTTCTTCTCTACTGAATTTTTAATGTGTTATATGTTTTTACCTATACTTTCATGAATATATTATTTATTATATCTCATAATTTTTTTTAAGATGTCCCATAATAATCATTCTATTTTTATATTAGGAAATACTTTTATTCTATTTTTTTCACTTATACCCTCATAATATTTTTAGTCAACTTTTTGTTAAAAATTGAAGAATCAATTCATGTGAGAAAGAGTTATTAATGTTGGGTAATAGAAAAATAAATTATATTTTAATTAATAAGTAATTCAAAAGAGCAATTTAGATAATATTTTATTTAATGCTCTTCCTCTCCCTTCCGTATGCTTATCCGTGTCGAAATGAAGAATAGAACGACCCAGTGACAGTTTGGTACTAAAATTCAAAAACCAACGGAAACATTCTTGTGATGTTGGCGGCCCCCAAAGCCCTTGGACGAATATTTTCCCTCTACCCATTTCGAATCTCTTACCAATCCTCACGGTTAAACCCTAATTTCATCACCCTTCGTCCTTCCACTACCGCCACTAGCAACAACCAATTTATACAATCTCTCATTCAAAAAGGCAACCGCAAACAGACCCTCCAAGTCCTCCCTCACGAGCGCAACCCGCAAACCTACGAGCTCTTAATCCTCTCTTGCTCCCATCAAAACTCTTTATCCGACGCCGAAGCTGCTCACCGCCAACTTAGTAATAATGGGCTTGATCAGGATCCTTACATGGCGACTAAACTCATTACTATGTACTCTGAGTTGGGTTCACTTGAACATGCACGAAAGGTGTTTGATAATATTCACAATAGAACTACATGTGTTTGGAATGTGCTCTTTCGGGCGCTGACATATGCGGGTGATGGTGAAGAGGTGTTAAATCTTTACAGTAGGATGAATGGGGATGGGATTTTGTCGGATAATTTTACTTATACTTATGTGCTAAAGGCATGTGTTACAGGGGAGTCATTGATTTGGTTATTGGATAAGGTGAAAGAGATTCATGCCCACATTTTACGACATGGGTATGGGAGTCATGTTCATGTTATGACTACTTTGGTGGATATTTATGCCAAGTTTGGTCGTGTACCGAATGCAAGTTGTGTTTTTAATGAGATGCCGGTAAGAAATGTTGTTTCATGGAGTGCAATAATTGCGTGCTATGCAAAGAATGGGTGTTCCTTTGAAGCATTGGAGTATTTCAGGGATATGATGCTTGAGACCCATGACTTGTTGCCAAACTCAGTGACGATGGTTAGTGTTCTCCAAGCTTGTACAGCACTAGCTGCTTTGGAGCAAGGAAAATTGTTGCATGGCTATGTACTTCGGAAAGGTCTTGATTCAGTTTTGCCTGTTATTAATGCTCTGGTGACTATGTATGCAAGATGTGGTGATCTTGAACTTGGGCGTCGTGTTTTTGATCAAATGGTTCGGAGGGATGTGGTCTCATGGAATTCCATGATTTCAAGTTATGGGATTCATGGCTTTGGCAGAAAAGCTGTTGAAGTTTTCGAAGAGATGCTCTTAACGGGAATCCGGCCAAGTCTTGTATCATTTGTTAGTGTTTTGGGAGCTTGTAGTCATGAAGGGCTTGTTGAGGAGGGGAAGAGTTTGTTTGAATCAATGGTAAAAGAACATAGGATGTATCCTAGTGTTAGACACTATGCTTGTTTAGTCGACATTCTTGGTAGAGCAAATCGATTGGATGAAGCAGCCAAGGTTATAGAAGATATGGAAATTGAACCTGGACCCACAGTTTGGGGTTCTCTTCTTGGATCATGTAGGATTCATTGCAATGTTGAGCTTGCGGAGAGGGCAAGTAAAAGGCTTTTTGAACTTGAGCAGGAAAATGCTGGCAACTATGTAGTAATGGCTGAAATATACGCAAAAGCAGAGATGTTGGATGAAGTTAAAAAAATAAAAAAGCTTCAAGAGGCTCGAGGAATTCAAAATCTCTCAGGCTGTAGTTGGATCGAAGTGAGTAGGAAAATTTACTTATTCATGTCAACCAACAAGCTCAACCCACAAATTGAACAGATCCATGCTCTATTACTAAAATTGTCAACGGATATGAGGGAGATAGGCTATGTGCCACAGACCAAAGCGATGCTCTATGATATTGGTGAAGAGGAGAAGGAAAGAATTGTACTGGGTCATAGTGAAAAGTTGGCACTTGCCTTTGGGCTGATCAATTGCAAACGAGGGGGAGCTATTAAGATCACCAAGAACTTGAGGCTATGTGAAGATTGCCATTCTTTTACAAAATTCATTTCCAATATTGCATATAGAGAGATTATAGTTCGAGATGTAAACCGCATCCACCATTTTAGAGACGGGGTTTGTTCATGTGGTGATTATTGGTAATGTTGTATACATAGTTCCTGATTCTTGCTCATCATGAGGTGATGAGGGTTTCTCTTGAGAAACTCTCATTGGCGTCAGGTTAAAATCAACTTTGGTCATCATAGTGATACCTACTTTTCACCAAACTAAAACTAGTGTTTGTACTAGTAAAATTTTCCAAAGTACCATTTGTACTAATAAATATTTCATTTCGTGAAATAATTCAAAAACGTGACGGAAAAAGCTTAGGAGCCAATGTGGAGATCAACTTACGAAGTTTTCAAGTGTTTGTGTTGATCTCTAAATTGAATGAGAAGACAATACTCTTCTCAAGCCGCCGGAATCTGCAAAATTCTTTATACCAAAGTTCGACACTGGGACAAGTTGAGGTGAGTTGCTTTCACAGTTGTTTTTGTTTTTCTTGAAATTAAAGCAATGAAAATAGCTCCAATCATGAGTTCCAAGAAGCAGAAGAAAGTAGTTAGCAATGGAATCCCACATAGAAATCAACATGGCTGGTTTCGGCTTTAGTTTTGGGCCTTTTGGCTAGTACTTAAGACGCATTTTGACTTGTGTTCTCTTTGTTGTTTTACAGAGAATACAGAGGAGTGAGTAAAGCATGTTGAAAAATTGTTTGGGTTCTTCCAGCCTTACCTCTTCATTGTTGCCTAAAACAGGGATCCAACTATGAGCTCTATAACTGTAACGATATCAATTCAATGTTAGGTCTGAAGGCAAATTGAGTCTTTTTCAAGAACTCAGCTTGTCACTGCGTCAGCTCCATCATCTCCAAGCAGCAGTACATGATGATTGCTTTGCCTGTCAGTCTCTCATTCTGTGTTGGTATTTTTTTTATCTGTTATATTTATCGAGTTCCTTCTGCTAATTGGAATTTGACTTGCTGCCTTGGTGGTTGAATATTGGTCCAATCTGTTATAAAAATGTAGTACAAATTTTGTCAGTTGAGATGATTCCGGACAGATTTAGTTATCATAGTTGAGTCAATTATTATGGGGGGACCGGATTTAGTGACCAGCTGATGTGGATTTTCCACATCAGCAGAGAAAGAAAAATCACTTTATCAATACATCTCACTGTCAAATACCCATAATCCCAAACAACTCCCCACTTTCAAATCACTTTACTAATAAATCTCTCTCTCTCTCTCTCAACAAACTCTCGCGCTGCCGCCTGCATCCAGAAAGAAACTCTCCCCCTCTACAAACTTCCTCCTGGAACAAAATCCGGTCCAAAATCAGCAGCTTTCAAGGTATGCATACATATATATAATATATAATGTACGCATATTGATAATATATATGTATATATTTATGCCCTAAAAATTGATTTCATGATTTTGAAACCCATTTTTTGCATCAATTATTGGGTACTAATTGAAGCTTTGAGCTCTTTTCATATTTTATATGGAGGAGTAGACTTTTTTTTGTGTGTTCCTGTTAGTGGTTTTTTGTGTGTTCCTGTTAGTGGTTTGGAATTGGCCATTTTTGGGCATACTGAGTGTGTAAATATATATCGATTGAGGTATTATGTTTTTTAATTTATGAATAAAAATTTTCTTTTAGCTAAATAAATCCACTATAAGCTCCAAAAAGGTGGGGAACCAAGTACATGTGGTGTGTATAAAGCTTGGGGAAAATAAAAGGCACACCCATGCTGAATATATTAGAGGCCTTGTTATGATACAAGGAAGTTCATGTTAGCCATTTGTACCTTGCATCTAAATTTACTTCCACAGGTGAATTCACCTTCTAGTCAGTCTTTAGTTACTCCACAGATACTTCTGCAAATATGGAAAAGGCAAGCATTATGTACTACAAGCCATAATGAGATAACTTGACTTACTGTAATGAGTCATAAATCCAATGTTAAAAGAAACTATAACCAGAAAATACTGAGAACAAAAATATAGGCAACAAGAATTAGAAATTGTTTCCTAACAAAAAACTACTGGCGAAAACAAAAAGTGTGTTCTGGGAATATTGGAAAAGGCCTCAGGTACATAAATGTAGTGGCTGTTCAGCCTTGATGATTTAAACATGTCGAGCCAATAATTAAATAATCACAATTTTGTCAGCCCAAACACTTGTAGAGAATGCTATTGTAGCCTATTTTATCTACTCTGTTAAAACAATTATTATAGTTCAGATTACTTTCCCTTGGTTTAGCAATTATGGCATTCAAATGCATTTTTCTTATAAAATTTCAGGGATTACAAGGTAAATTTTTTATTTGTCATTTTTGTAGAAAGACTACATGGCATTAGGAAGCATGGTAGAGAGCAACGGATTTGTTTTAAGGATTCACAAAGCAAGCAATGTAGTGAACAATTTGCGATTTGTAAAATTACCCGCTCCGATAAGAATGGAAATGAAAGTCAAATCTATTATGTGTGCCCAAATGGAAAATGCGGTTTCTTGGGATGCTGCACGGCTATAAATGAAGAAAAATCATCACCAACTTTTGAAACGCAACTACCAAATAATTCCATTATGCATGATCCTACTATAATTGAAATGACACATGAAATTAAATTATTGAAGAAATTAGTTGTAATACTTATTCTCTGTTTGTTTGTTATTATGAAAAACTAGTTGTCTTTTGTTGGAAGTTGTAATGGAGATGAAGTTGTGAAAGAAATTTGTAATGGATGAAGTGTAATAGAATTTATAATGAATTGGGTTTTGTTGTAGAAGTTGTAATGGAAGTGTCCTATTTTTTATTGACACTAAATTGATTGGATTGCTTGAAAAACTGTGTAAATTTTGTTTATGCTGTAATTGAACATAATATTACTGCAGAATGGTTGTGGGAGTACGTTGAAATAGTTGTGGGCTGAAATGAGCACATATATTGATGACTAAAAGGTGTTGTTGAATTGCTATTGATGGGTATCTGATTGATTTATTAAATTGATCAGCAGCTTTGACATTTATTTTCTTCATTTGAAATTGTAGATTCTTTATTTAGTTCCCAAGTAGATGCTATAAAGATGCATGTTGGTGGCACCTTGTATCCTGCACTAAAAGATCTACAAGCTTGCACATCTGAGAAGATGAAAGGCATTTCTGTTTTTGGAAACAACCAGGCGGATGCCATTACTACTGCAGGAACAGTGGGAACATCAGTTTATTCAATGGATTACGGGCAGAAATGCATTCCTATGCAGATATCACTGTCGGATATCTGTCGGCTAATAAACCAAGAATAGAACAGCTGTTGAATCAGACTAAATTAACAGATCATGATTTCAGAAATACCTTTATCTGTCCATTCCATTGTCAGACAAATCATTGTACAATTGAAAAATAGAAGATCCTGAACTACCAAAATTAACGTTGAAGATAATCAGCAACACAGTTTGGCTCTCAGTAGCACATTCAGCTTCAGTCCACACACAAATTACAGTCATATTACTTCACGATCAACAGCTATTCGAGAGTGAAACCTGCAGTCAAATTACAACAAAATTATACGCTCCTATTATTCGGATCATATCCTTCATCACTCCTCCAATATGGGTTATCGTAATCCTGCAACAAGAAAAATAAAATGTTGGTTTTCAGCAACAAATAACACTGAAGAAGACACCAAAAAATGAAAGAGAAAGCAGTAAAATAAGACATTATACCTGAAAATGAAAGGGGAAACCTCCTCCATAATAGACATCATGATTTGTGATAAATGGAAAGTCATCAACATGTGATGATTGCAGATTTGCGTTGGTGGAGAAGTCTCCAACCTGAAATGTTTAAAATAATGATCATTAAAGCCTTTAAGAATGTGACTTGTTCATATAAATTAGTGACAAACCTGTAAATTAAGATTTATTGCACCATGTCTCATGTAGTCTTCTGGACCATGTTCAACTTCAGAATTGTTATTGAGTACGCTTACAAAATATTCACCTTGAGAACTCTACACAAAAGAAAAATAAGTAAAATAAGACATTTAATCTAAATAAATAAGTTTTTACATTTGAAAAAATTAAAGAAAAAGGTTTACCAAATTAGTGAAATCCATGTTATGTTCAATGGCTTTGTCTTTCCCTTTCTCTTTCCCTTTCCGTTTCCGTTTCTGTTTTCGTTTCCGTTTCCCTTTCTCTTTCTCTTTCTCTTTCTTTTTCCCTTTCCTCACTCTTATACTTCTAACAACTTTCTCAATCTTAGACTGAAGTCTTTTAAAGCGGGGCCGACCTTTACGATGAACCAACATAGGACTACGAATATTGTTGCTTTCTTTACAACCACTACCCACTTGGGTGCCTTGTGCGAAAAGAGTCGACTGATTACTTCCACACGTTTCATCATCTTTTTTTAGTACATTAACAAGTCTTTTAATCTAATGCATAACAACTTTTGTCTTATCTTCATTATCTGTCACCAAGTCTGCCGCTTCATAAAAAGAGTTGCACCATCCTATCAAAACATTCATTTTCAGGATTCAATGTCCAGTCGAAGTATATGATCATAACCTTCTTATGACACCTCTTCACGTCTTTCCTCGACCTTCGAAGAATGAAGTTATCCGGTATGGTTCGAACTAGTTTTTTAGCAACACCATAAGGGCATGTCTACATAATACTCCCCTAAACTTAAATAATTGACAGTTGCACTTAATGGTACATTCATCTTCTTTAAAATGAACTCTAAAAGTGGCTTCGCGAGTCCCTCTAAACATATCTTGTGTAACATCATACACCTCAAAATCACATTCTACTTTAACTGAATCAATGACACAATAAAGCTTCCCTTTTACCTCTTCTTGAAATTCCTTGAATTTTGTCGTGGTATAAGCATCTTGAAATTGTTTCTCAAATGGATAATCGGTAAGGCGTGGAATCCAATGGTCGAAGGAATTGAAATCCGCCTCATTCTCTTTTTGCACCTTATTTCTTAATGCATTCTCATACTGATCAACAAACTGTTTTAAGGTTTTCCTTGAAATCACATAACCATAAAAAAAAATTCATACTTTCACTTCTTTGAGTTGAGGACATTCCAGCCCAAAAAGTATTCTTTAAAAATGTTGGCATCCAACGACTTCTCTTATCGTATAACCCAGTCAACCAGTCATTATCTTTCAAGTTAAATTTCTCAATGAAACTACCCGATCGCTCTTCAAATTCTTTACAAGTCAATGAATCATAAACTGCTTTTTGTATTGAATACTTGACAGATTATGTTAGAGTCTGAATGATTAATTTGATGATGAATGAGCTTAATGTATATTTGTACCAATATGATTTGTATAGTCCTTATAAAGAATTGATCAATTGTACAAGTACTTAGGATAGAAAGATCAAATAATGTTAGGTTAATCTTAAAAGAAGTTGAGTTGATGTATAATTGATAGGATCGTAAAACTACCCTGCTACTTGAAAAACAAGTTTGCAGAAGAAGTATAAGATCACGCATACATCAAGAGGATCGTTGAACTACTTGGAGTAACTAAAACTCTCTACTTCGTAAAGTCACTTCAGATCATTGAGTGAACAAGTGACCCTCCCAGTCAGCTAAATGATTGTTGAAACAGACTCGATTGTAGAATAGTCAGGTCTGACAGACTGACTTTGGAGCGTTGCAAGTTGAAGGTCCCAATGCAATCTCAAAATATCCTTAGCAAAAATCGAAGATCAGAGTATGTGTCTACCACCTGTTAGACAGTGACACGTCAAGGGTGTTAGGTGAAAAAGCAGACTAATGTGTCAGGCACAGAAAATGAACTGTCTCTAAAGTTCTGAATGTCAACATCAAGCATCCTAGTACATCAGAGCATTAAATGCAGCAACAGACATATTGCAACGGGAAGATTATTAAGCAGAGTATAAAAGGCAACAAGGATCCAACTTTAAAAGTGCTGAATATCTTGATCAAAAAGTCAAAAACTCTGCCAAAAGAAAAGAACGAACTCAACGATTCAATATTCAAAGTTCAAGCTGCTAAGTACCTGAGAAGAAAAGTTTAACGCCAACTTAGCAGCACCTTTCAACAAACATCAATCATCTAAGCATCTGAGGGCAAATTGTTCTTATCTTTGTGACTAAATATCCAAGTCTGATGGGCTTGAAGAGGGTAAGAGTGTCCTTTGTCGTTGGGACTAAATATCCAAGTCTGCTGGGCTTGAAGAGGGCAAAACTTTCCTTGTCAGTGGTGACTAAATATCCAAGTCTGTTGGGCTTGAAGAGGACTAAGTGTCCTTGTATGTGTGACTAAATTCTAGTGGATTCCTACTCAAGGAGTAGAAGAGTGGAATGGGAGCTATTCAGTCTCTGAACCACTTAAAATTTTATGTGCCTTTACTTATTGTCCTTATCATTTAAACTACTTGATTATTATTCCTTACAGCACAAATCTAAAACTAATATTTGTTTTAGATTTTCAGCAAAAGAACATATTCCACTATGCTTATTTCAATATCATTTAATAAAAAAAAGGAAATTTTAAAGATCTATTCAACCAGCCCCTTTTAGATCTACAAGTGCCTTTGGGAAATAACAAGTGGTATCAGAGAAGGTTCTCACGAACACAAAGCTTACACTTTGAGTAGATCCATGGCACAAAACAAAAATGGTTTTGAGTTTGGTGGTGGAAGCAAGCCACCTTTTCTTAATAATTTTTTTTTGCTAACTGGAAAGTGCATATGCAGGCATACATGGATCTATTGATGATGATTTATTTGAAGCAGTTCTCTCTGGTCCATACATTCCTACAAAGCTCGCTCCTACAACGGATGATCCAAACAAGCAGATTGTGAAAATGCGTGAAGAATGGACAGAAAAAGAAAAGAAGCACGTGCAGCTGGACAAAAGAGCCAAGAATATTCTATTCATGGCTTTGGAGGATGAACTTTTTGAAAATGTTGTAAACTGCACAGCTGCAAAGGAAGTATAAGAGGCATTGCTAGTAATGCATGAGGGAACAGAAGAAGTTAGAGAAAACAAACAATCTCTCCTAACTCAACAGTACGAGATGTTCACTCATGCTCCTGGAGAAAATCTTACAACAACTTGTGAAAGATTTACTATCCTCTTAAATGCTCTAAAGTCATATGAAAAGATATATCCAAACAAGGATTCAAATAACAAGTTCATGTGATCCCTACTTAGCAAATGGGATGCCAAAACCATAACCGTTCGAGAATTAAAGAATCTGCACGAAATGATTGTGCAAAAGCTCTGTGGTAATCTAATTACCTATGAGCTGAAGCTAAATTAAAGAGCAGAAACTCTGTCTGAAAATAAAAGAAAAGATAAAGGCATTTCTCTCAAAGCATCTGAAGGAATATCCAAAATTCTTGTCGAAGCCGAAGAGGATGATCAAGAAGGCTTTCATGGTGATGATGATGATGATGCTTTACTTGCTAGAATATTGAGAAAATTCGTAAGAAAAGGAAGCAACTGGTGACCAAGAAGAAATTTTAGCAAATGAAGCTACATCAAAGAACAAGAAAAGGACTTGTGCTTTAACTGCAAAAAGCCTGGTCACTTTATAGCTGAATGCAACAAGCCTCTACGAGATAAGCTTAAAAATCACAAGCAAAAGCATGACAAGAAGAAAGAATCCAGAGATAAAAAAGTCTTACAAGAAGAAAAGAGGTCGAGTAGCTGATAGCTCTTGGAGACTCCAATGATGATACCAGCTCAGACTCAAGTGATGATGAAGAACCACAAGTAGCCAACCTATATCTGATGGCTATAAAAGGAAGGCCCAACTTAACCACTGATCGTCGAGAAATTGACATCAGTGAGGTATTTGATTTTAACTCTCCTGATATTGACATAAATGATCTTAGATTTGCATTGCATGATATTACATCTGAATTGCATAGATATATGAAATTGTTTAGGGTTTTATCAAAGGATTATTCTCTTCTTCAAAAAGAGAAAGAGAAGTTGAAAGTAGAATTGGAAACATCTCTACGAAACACTGTCTCTCTATCCAAGCTTGAAACTGAGAATAAGAATATGAGAAAGATAACTGAATCAAACACCTTAAGACAATCTTTTATTAAATCTAAAGTAGAAAAATTGTAAAAGATAATCTCTATGTGGAATCAATCTTCTTCATCTATGAATTCACTGATCACAAGTCAAAGAATGGTCTCTGGCAGATCGGGATTAGGATTTGATGGTTTGCCATCCTTAAATCTGAGTATGGAAACATATTTGGAAACAAACAAAAAATAGTGTATCTTCCTCTCATAAGAATATTATATTTGTAAAATCCAAAGAAATCACTAAACCATGCATTTCTGGTCTATCAAGCTCTGCTGACCAAGTTGTTGCTCCAAAAGACAACAGGTCACATACCGGTTTGGGCTTTGTAAAATCACAAAGCAAGATCAAGTCTACGATCATGCCTAGAAGAATCGCAGGGTTTGAAAAAAATCCTAAAGGCGAGTCTGGGAACTATCGTAGAACCAATTTTTACTTTATGAAATTCTAAAATCGTAAAACTATGTGGAGATAGAGAACTAAATCAGAAAGAAAGGTATATCAACCATACAAGGTTCAAATGAAAAGAAAGCCATACACGTAATACACAAACAGTTATGCATATTATAAACATGGGCACAAATCTGTTGATTACTGCACTGCATATTATCAACCCAAGATTAGGCAAATATGGGTTCCCAAGATAACTAACACTGAAGGACCCAAAAGAGTGTGGGTACCAAAATGAATAATAATTATACATACAGGTACCAAGGTCAACCGAATCCATTTGGTATCTGGATAGTGGGTGCTCAAGGCACATAACTGGCAACAAGGCTCTTCTGACAAACTTTAAAGATAAAGATGGTCCAGCTGTTATCTTTGGAGATAACAACTCTGGTAAAACCAAAGTATATGGCTCTATAGGAAAAGGTGTTATCTCCTTCAGCAAAGTAGCCTATGTTGATGGACTAAAACATAATCTGTTGAGCATAAGTCAACTATGTGATAAAGGACATCAAGTCATCTTCCTCAACAACAAATGTCAAATTCGAGATCTGGAAACTAACTCTGTCAAGCTAACTGGATCCAGAGAAGGAAATATTTATGTGATAAATCTCTTTGAAGTAAGTTCCTCAGCATCAACATGTTTCTTCTCAAAAGCTTCAGAAGACATAAGCTGGCTATGACACAGGAGACTATGTCATCTAAATTTTAAGAATATGTTAAAGCTTGTATCAAAGGATCTAGTCATAGGTCTACCCAAACTAAACTTCATCAAGGAAAGACCATGCAAAGCTTGTCAACTGGGAAAGCAGACCAAGAGCTCATTCAAAAGCAAGATGACTAACTCAAATGAAAAGACATTGTAACTTCTTCACATGGATCTCTTTGGGCCTATTCCGAAAACCAGTCTTGGAGGTAAAAGGTACTCACTGGTAGTAGAAGATGACTATACCAGATTCACATGGGTATTCTTCTTAAGCTCAAAGGACGACACAAGTACTCAACTGATCAGATTCTTCAAGGTAGTGATGAATGAAAAGGGTGAAAAGATAAAAGCTATAAGGAGTGATCATGGCAGGGAGTTTGACTATTTTGAAGTAAATCAATTCTATGAAGAAAATGGTATTCAACATAACTTCTCAGCTCCTCGAACTCCATAACAAAATGGAGTAGCTAAAAGGAAGAACATAACTCTGATTAAAGCATGAAGAACTCTTCTAGCATCAGCTCGACTACCTGAGTACTTCTGCGCTGAGGCTGTAAGCACTGCATGCTATACTCAGAATAGATCCTTGATCCACTCCACAATCAAAAAGATAACTACGAGCTGTGGAAAGGAAGAAAGCCAAACATCATCTACTTACGTGTCTTTGGCTGTGCATGCTACATTCTCGACAATGGCAAAAGATATCTGACCAAATTTTAGCCTAAGTCAGATGAAGGAATCTTTCTTAGATACTCTTTGAAAAGTAAAGCCTACAGAGTTTTTAACAAGAATACTTCGACGGTGGAAGTATCTATCCACATCACATCTGATGAATCTGATGAAGGTGAACCAAATAAGACAACTCAAGTTGAAGAAGTAGTGGAATTGGAATCTCAGACTGCACAGAATCCTACGATTAATAAAGACGTGTCAGATCCTATGATTGTACTACCTGATAAAGAAATCGTAGAGCTTCAAAATCCAGATGTTAAAATACTACGAACCAATGAAGATGCTGAACAAGAACCAAATCTTGAAGAACTTCGACAACAAGGCACGAGAACTGGCATTCCATCCGGATCAAGATGGGCAAGAGATCACACCTAAAATCTAATCATTAGAGATCCAAGTGCACGTGTTAGAACCAGATCAACAACTCAAAACGAATGCTTCTATCTAAGCTTTTTATCCCAAACTAATCCAAAGAAAATTAAAGAAGCCTTAGAAGACTCAAGTTGGATCGAGGCTATGCAAAAAGATCTAAATTAGTTTGAAAGAAGCAAAGTATGGAGACTGGTTCCAAGACCAAAAAACTATCATATTGTTGGCACAAAATGGGTCTTCAGAAATAAGATGGATGAAGCTGAGGTAATCACAAGGAACAAGTCAAGACTGGTGGCAAAAGGGTATTCTCAAGAAGAAGGAATAGACTATAATGAGACTTTTGCACTGGTTGCCAGACTGGAAGCCATCAGGATGTTCTTAGCCTATGTAGCCTTCATGAAATTCAAAGTTTTTCAAATGGATGTCAAGAGTGCATTTCTCAATGGTGAACTTCAAGAAGAAGTATATGTTGAACAACCACCAGGTTTTATCAGTCCTACTTTTCCCGATTATATCTTTAGACTTGATAAAGCACTATATGGTTTAAAGCAAGCATCTGGAGCATGGTATGAAACACACTAATTATTTTATTGAAAATGGATTTACTAGAGGAAGAGTTGATACAACTCTATTTCTTAGGAAGCATAAGAATAAAATTCTATTAGTTTAAATATATGTTGATGATAGAAATTTGGCTCTATTGATGAAAAATATTGTGAGAGATTTACCAAGTTAATGTAGAGTAAATTTAAGATGAGCATGATGGGTGAGCTTAATTTCTTCCTTGAACTTCAAGTCAAGCAATATGAAGAAGGAATCTTTATCAATCAAGCCAAGTGCATTAAAAGACCTTCTGAAGAAGTATGGATTAGAATCAGTCACCCCCATGAAAACTCCTATGGCTTCTGCTACCAAACTTAACAAAGATGAAAAAGGTAAAAGTATTGATATCACTTAATACAGAATTATGATCGGATCTTTCTTATATCTAACTGCTAGTAGACCAGATACATGTTCTCAACCTGCATTTATGCTAGGTTTCAAGCTAATTATAAGGAATCTCATCTAATAGTTGTGAAAAGAATTTTTAGATATCTCAAGGGAACTCCTTATTTGGGCTTGTGGTATCCCAAGGAGTCTCCCTTTGATCTGATAGGATATTCAGATGCAGATTTCGCAGGATGCAAGATAGACAGAAAAAGCACTAGTGGAACATGTCAATTGCTAGGAAATAGACTTGTATCATGAATCAACAAGAAGCAGAACTCAATATCAACCTCTATTGTTGAAGCCAAATATATCGCATATGGTAGTTGTTGTGCTCAAATCCTATGGATGAAGAACCAGCTTGCTGATTATGGGTTTGATTTTAAGTCTATCCCTATATTTTGTGATAATACTAGTGCTATCTCAATCACCCATAATCATGTCATGCATTATAGAACTAAACATATAGACATAAGATATCATTTTATCAGAGATCATGTTCAAAATGGAGATATTTCTTTGCATTTTATTTGAACTGATGATCAGCTAGCAGATGTGTTTACTAAGCCTCTGGACGAATCTAGATTCAATAAATTAATAAGTGAGTTAAGCATGTTAAACTTGCATCCATGATATATTATTTCTAGAAAACTTTGCTTAGTATAGAAAAAGAAAATCGTAACGCCACAGTCGATTGTAGAAGGCGCGTATCTTTCACAATCAAGCAAGCAAGTGAACGACAAAGCGATTACCTACTAACTGTAACATAGCAAAACTGAAACGACGTGCAGAATATCGTGGCATGACACGTATCCCATTGCACTCAACTAAGAGGGAAGATACTAAAAATTATTTCAAATTCTATCTTTGACATTTACTCTTCTATTTTGATATCTACAAAATCTGGATATTCATATTCATAAAAATATCCAAAAAGATTTCAAACCCTAGATCTCAAAATCCTCAGAAAACTTAACCACTTGTGAAAATTTTCAGAAACAGTGAAGCCAAATGGCAAACTTCTACATCGTAACTGGCATTCAGCTTTGCTTTAATCAGTTCGTTGCTCAGGAAAAGAAGATCAGAGATATTCTGAAGCTCATTGACGACGCCGGGTTCTCTGATTGTTTGAACTCCAACACCAAGATTTACTCAGATCTCATCAAGGAATTCTATCTAAATGCTGAGTTCAAGAATAATGTGACAACTACTAAAGTTAAAGGAGTCACACTTCAGATGGGAGCAACAGAAATCAACGCTTGCCTGGGTTTCGAGAACAAAGGTCTCACTTCACTTGATATAGTTGATTTCAATGAAGGAATGAAACTAATGGGTCACAAGAAGAACCCTCAGTTAAAAGGCCTGAAGAAAAAGGAATTTCCTCAAGATTATGAGTTCCTTACTGAAATCGGGGGCAAATGTATTAGTTGCAAAAAAACTGCTCATACCTCGGTAAGTGAACTTCAATTAAAGTTCATGACAATATTTGTTCAGTCTAAGGAAATCAATTTTGGTGCTATATTTGTAACTTGGCTGGGAAAATGGGTTAAAGATTTTGAAAAATCAAAAGTGTCAGATAAGTTTGCCCCCAAAATGTTTCATGGGAGGTTGGTGAGTATCATTCTGAAGAAGAGTTTGCAGCACAGAATTACAGATGATGAAGGAGCCCCTCTTAATGCAAACAAAAAGATCACTCCCAAATTGTTTGAGCATTTGAAAAGAAACCCACTGGAAAATTTAAAGTCTAAACAATCTGAAGGTGAAAGTGATAGAAATATCAGTGAAGTCCAGAAGCCAGTCAAAGCTAAAGGAAAGAGAGGGGTTGTTGTCATTGAATAAGAAAAAGAAACTTCTCAAGGTTCAGTTGCCCCTCAGACTCGTCAAGTTCCTGTTAAACCAAAATAGAAGAACCAAAAGTTATCAAAAATTGCTGTTCCAAAAAGTATAGAGGATGCTCATAAAAGAGTGCAAACATCTAAGCAAATGTAAATACAGAAGATGACAATATTCATCTGTCCCAAATAATTCCAAGAAAGAAGAGGAAAGATAGTCGAAGAAGAACGCCTGTTCAACTAGAGGAACAAGCCAGAGAATCTATGCTTCCTCAAACTACTAAAACAGAAGATGAGGAAGAAGAAGAATAATAATACAAGCTAATCCAAAAGAATCAAGGGAAGAGGAAATCAAATTCCTCTGGTCCAGGAGCAGACGATGAGTGTGCTAAACAAAGTTTCACTCATGAATCTTCATTGAATGATGAATTAATTGCTGAGACGGTAGTTGTGCCTGAGCCACAAATAATTGCAGAAAAAGAGCATGTTGCTAATGGAACAAGCTCTGTGCCTAAGAAGATAAGGAAGAGTAAACTAATAAAAATGACTGAGAAAGCTGATAAAAGGTAGAAAAAGATAGATAGATTGGAAGCTGCTCGACAGAAGAGAAAGTCTGAAACAAGACAGAAAAGGAGAGAAAAAAAGAGAAAGAGGAAAGAGCTGAGAACTAAACATAAGAATGGCTCAACACAATAATCTTCACATTCTTCATTTGCATCTCTATGATTGACTCATGTCATAGAAGACGCAAACAAGAGTTATGACCCTCTAATCGTAAAGCTTGAAGATTCTATCTCTAAGGAGGAGCCGCCAAGAGAATCTCAAATTCCTTTCCTCTCTCTACCATCTACTTCTCAACCAGTGTCAGATCACTCCTGGTTACCTCCACAAAGAGCTTATCAACCAGGGATGTGTAGAGTAATTCTTACTGACAGAAAGGTTCAAGAGATTGCTCATCTACTTCCTAATGGGTTTGAAGGTACAGGGGTAGAACGAATGAGAGTCATCCATTCCATAAATGCTTTGTTCACTCTCTTTTATGATTTGGATATCGATCGAACTACAGCCGTTTATGAGCCAAAATGTGAGCAATTATTCCACTTTATGTCAAGTTTGCCTCTACTTCGAGCTGTTATGCAACGTGATCATAATTTTGTTCGATGGGCATACACTACCTATCCCAGCATACCCCTCATATCTCAGAACTTTCCACGAGTCTTAAGGTACGCAAAGAGATTACTTTGCTCTGCACCATTTAATAATAAACCTCATGTATTTCCTCCTATCTTATCCATGTTCACTTTTCTCCTCTCATATTTTGAGTGTAATAACAAAATCTTAAGTCTACCTTCCTCGATCTCTGACCAGCCTTCTCACTCTCAACCATCCACATCTGTTTGCTATGAAGAATCCTCTCCTCTTGAAAATAATGAAAATCTACAAATCGTCGAGTTTCACTCCCACAATGAATCCTAACCCTTTACTCACTCTCCAATCGTATAACTTTTATCTCCCGTAAACGAAATCGATCCATTTGCTTTCCAAAATAATTCACCACATCCACTAGTTGAATCACCCTCACCTGCGCATATCTCCAGTTTCCTAGCATCTTCCCATCATTCATCTCTTCATTCTGATACATCTTCTCCATGGACCTCTGATTGCCCAGACACTGAATCACCAAATCTTACATCTGGAAAATCTAAGGTGGGTTTTCATTCCTCTCCAAAACGATCAAATCTATCCATTCCCAATAATATTCCATCCTCCTCTCAAAACGAATTCTTTGATCTTCCTCTTGCACTGATAAACTTATCTCACGACTGTGACGCCCCCAAAATAGGTTCAATACCAACCCATTCTGAGTTGCCAAATACATGGTACAGAATTTCAAATACAAAACTTTTATAACAAAAGGTCGTGAGAAATACGACCATACAACTATGAATTTCAATGCAAATCGTATATAATACGAAATATAAACATTCAAATTCATTCCTTATTCATTACAATTATTATCCCACTATTTTATAGAATAGTGAGAACTTCTACAGATCTAACTCTGACCATCACACCGTTCCCCGACTAGTTCCCGCAACATTCTCATTCCCTGAAGAGGACAATAGATGAAAATGGTGAGCTCAACTAGCCCAATAAAGAATATTATGACTAAGATAATAAAGAATAATTTATCGTTAGTCTTCAATAAATCAGATAAAATATTATGGACAACAAGTTTTAAATCAACAACTGCAGCGGAAATAACAATTCATTAGAAGAGTTAAGTAGAAAATAATGTCTACTATCTTCTATGATTTGAAAGTTCATAATCAATATTTTATCCATGTAACATCAATCAATATATATCTTGAATCAAATATTCATCTTTGCACTACGAGCTAAAGATATTCATTTGTATCACCAGTAGTCATGTTCATCTCAACACCTGTCCATCTTTGCACTACGGGCCAAAGATATTCATCAGATAATTATTTATCTTTGCTCTACAAGTCAAAGATATTCAGTTATATCACCATTTAAGACTGAGGATGATGAAAAATAATATAAATAACGAATCCAATGAGATAAAGGACAAAGATTAAGTATTCGTAATTTAGTTTATCCAAGTTTAAGAATACTCCATAATGATACTTTGTGAAGCAAAAATTCAAGAATAAAGATCAAAACTTGAATCCAATCAAAGATATGACCCATAATAGCTAACTTGGACAAATAGAAGAAAATTTAATTTTTTCGTGAATAGTGCCGTATACGTGAATGGTACGCGAATAGTAACCCCGACGAAAAAAGTAAGAGTTTCATAATAAAATTCATGCCAATATTTTGGTATAATGATATTGAAAAGAATAACAACATTTATAAAAGAAAATAACATCCCTTACCTTAAAAGGAGAGTATTTCTGACTGGTATGGCGGGGATATTCTTGAAGAAAAACTTGCACTATTTGCAACACTCAAAGTTTTCTTAACTCAAAAGAAATACGCTCAATATTATAGAAGAAGAATTCTCTAATTCTGGTGTGATTTTTATTTTTAAACTAAGCATCCTATTTATAGAAGAATGAAAGGGTACTATTGAATAAAAATCACGGACTGCACAGAAAAAATTCGGACTAAGTTCACGGGCGCGCACCGACGGAGAAAACTGATTTTTTTGATTTTTACTATTCATTACTATGCAATAAAATATTCTAATAAAACAAAAACTTTAAATAAAATATAATATATATATATATATATATATATATATATATATTACCTACCTTAAAAGGTAGGTAATTATAATATATATATAATAATAATACTCCCTCCCCTATACGTTACCTTTCCCCCCCCCCCCCCCCCATTTGCAAAGTTAATATATATATAAAACAAAACTGAGATAACTTCTAACGATAGTTTTGAAAAATGGATAAGTGGGGGTCCAACTAATAAGCCAAATTTACAACAAATATCTTATACTAAAAATTCCTCCATTTATATACACATTGAATAAATATTTCCTTATCATATAAATCAATAATTAATTATGCACAAATAATATTACAGAACTATAAAATTGACAACCAGGTCGTTCCCAGAAAAGAGGGGGCCTTCCGAGAAGGATTTTTTTTACTGGCGCGCAATTAAATAAGCACTCCTAGACAGAACTTTCTTAAGACATTGTCAATAATGCTATCTAATAATATTATTCAAATAATATGAATTATTGATTTGATAATTTGAAATACTGTGCAATGACAATTATTGAATCAATAAAATATTATGCAATTATCAATGTAACAATTATTGAATCAATAATATAAAATGTTAAACAGTAATTACTGTAACAATTATTGAGTAGTGACTTCTTACGTAAGAATCAATAATTAGAATTACTGTGCAATACCGCGTGTTACTGTGCAACACCGCGTATTACTGTATTTTAACCACCGGGTATTTCAACAGTTTTAACGATAACAACCACGCCGTTATTTTTAGAAAACTCATTCTTGTCGTTTTCTTCATCCGACAGTTATTTCGTTGTGGGGCCCACAAATGGCTGCGCCGTCGTACGAATATTCCCCGACAACAATGAATATTTTATTACCACTTGTTAACTTTTGCAAAATTTGCACAAATCACCCCATAACTTACCACATTCATCAAATCAACACCTTACTATTTAAAACAATATATATAGAGAAAATTAAATCTTTATTCATAAAATTGGGGTCTTACAACCTCCCCTCCTTATGAAATTTCGTCCTCGAAATTGACGTACGTACCTGGTATGTCGAAAAGGTGAGGATACCTCGTTTTTATTTCTGATTCTAACTCACAGGTCATTTCCTCGATATCATGGTTCCTCCACAAAACTTTAACTTGAGGTATAATCTACGAGCGTAGGACATGTTCCTTCTTATCCAAGATTTTGACAGGTACCTCCTCATACGTTAAATCTTCAGCTATTTCGTTCGGTTCTAACTCAATAATGTGATTTGGATCTTTCACATATTTACGTAACACGGATATGTGAAAAACGTTATGAACACAAGACATGCTTTGAGGTAAAGCGAGTCTATAGGCCACATTTCCTGCTTGGTCAAGAATCTCAAATGGACCAATGAATCGTGGATTGAGCTTTCCTCTCTTGCCAAACCTCGTAACTCCCTTCCACGGAGCAACACGTAACAATACATGATGCCCAATATTAAATTCCACGTCCTTTCGATGAAGATCCGCATAACTCTTTTGTCGATCCTATGCCATTTGTATACGTTGTCGGATCATTTGAATCTTTTTCGTAGTCATACATACTAACTTCGATCCCAACAATGTTGCTTCACCCACCTCATCCCAACATACTGGAGAACCACACTTTCTCCCATACAACGCTTCGAATGGAGCCACGCCTATACTTGCCTGATAAATATTGTTGTAAGAGAATTCCACCAATGGTAGGTACTTATCCCAACTCCCTTTGAAGTCTAGAACACAGAGTCTCAATAAATCTTCAAGAGTTTGAATAGTCCTTTACGATTACCCGTCCGTTTGAGGATGATATGCTGAACTGAATCATAAATCCGTGCCCATAGCTTTCTGCAAACTGACCCAGAATCGTGAAGTGAATCTTGAGTCATGATCCGAAACTATGGATACTGGCATGCCATGCAATCTCACAATCTCATTTATGTACATACGAGCAAGACGTTCCAGTGAATAAGTCTCTCGTATAGGCAAGAAATGAGCAGACTTGGTTAATCTATCGACAATAACCCAAATCGCATCTATGCCTTGAGAAACCTTGGGAAGACCCGTAACAAAATCCATGGTAATGTGTTCCCACTTCTATTTTGGAATCTCAAGTGGTTGCAATGGACTCTTTGGCACTTGATGCTCCGCCTTGACACGTTGACACGTTAAACACCTCGAGATAAACTCCGCGATCTCTCTCTTCATATTGCTCCACCAAAATGTATGTCGAAGATCTCAATACATTTTGGTACTCCCAGGATGGATTGCAAACGGTGTGTTTTGTGCCTCCATCATTATTCTATACTTTAAATCAGAATCATTAGGAACACAAAGTCTGGAGTTGACTCGAAGTATTCCTTCTTCATCAATTCTTGCTTCTAGAATAGCACCTTCTTGCACTTTCGTCTTCATCTTCATCAGCACCGGGTCTGTAGCTTGAGCAACTTTAACTTTATCAATTAAAGCTGGTTCTACACGTATACTTGACATCATCACACTCGTTCTCGCATATAATCTTCTACTCAACGCGTCAGCTACCACATTCGCTTTTCCAGGATGGTATTGGATGGTATGGTCGTAATCTTTCAATAGCTCAAGCCAACGTCGTTGTCGCATGTTGAGTTCCTTTTGATTGAAGAAATATTTAAGGCTCTTATGATCCGTATAAATCTCCACTTTCTCTCCATACAGGTAGTGTCTCCAGATCTTCAATGTGAAAACGATTGCTGCCAACTCTAGATCATGAGTAAGATAATTCCTCTCATACTCTTTGAGTTGTCGTGAGGCATAGGCTATGACTTTCCCATGTTGCATGAGAACACATCCTAACCCTTTGCCCGAAGCATCGCTGTAGATGACAAATTCATCCAAACCAGATGGTATAGTCAGAATAGATGCTGAAATGAGTCTCCTCTTGAGCTCTTGGAAGCTCTTCTCGCATTCCTCGTTCCATATAAATTTTGTATCTTTCCGAGTCAGCTGAGTTAATGGAGTAGCGATTCGAGAAAATCCTTCCACGAATCTCTGATAATAACCAGCTAAACCCAGAAAGCTATGCACTTTAGTCACCGACTTTGGTTGCTCCTAACTTTGTATTGCTTCAATCTTTGCTGGGTGAACAGATACTCCACGTTTTGATATCACGTGCCCAAGGAATGCTACCTCCTCAAGCCAGAACTCATATTTCTTCAGTTTGGCATATAACTTGTTTTCACGAAGCCTTTGAAGTACCAGCTTTAGGTGGTTCTCATGATCTTCACGGCTTTTGGAATAGATGAGGATGTCATCAATAAAGACAACCACGAACTGATCCAAATATTCCTTGAATACTCGGTTCATCATATCCATGAATGTAGCAGGAGCATTGGTCAATCCAAAAGACATGACTAAAAATTCGTAATGCTCGTACTGAGTTCTGAAAGCAGTCTTCGGAATATCCTCAGTTTTAATCTTCAGCTGATGATATCCAAAATGAGATCGATCTTTGAAAAGAATTATGAACCTTACAACTGGTCGAACAGGTCATCAATACGAGGTAGCGGATACCTATTCTTGATGGTGACATAGTTCAACTCCCGATAGTCAATACAAAGTCGCATACTCCCGTCTTTCTTCTTTACGAATAAAACAGGAGCACCCCAAGGAGACGTACTAGGACGAATAGAACCGATGTCTAACAACTCCTGTAGTTGGACCTTTAACTTCTGAATTTCAATAGAAGCCATTCGATATGGGGTTTTAAAAATGGGTTTTGTACCGGGTTTAAGGTCAATAAAGAATTCAACTTCTCGTTCTGGGGGTAGACCGGGAAATTCTTCGGAAAATACATTAGGAAACTCATTAACAACAGAAATATCATTCAAACATGGCATATTCTAGTTTAGATCAGTGACATGGGCTAAAAAACTTTGACATCCATTTTTTAATAAACGAATAGCTTTATGACTTGAAATGACATTGATTGATTTTAGGGGTTTGGTTGTTTGAATTCGCACAACAGGTTGGTTAGGAATATGAAAACTAACAACCCTACGAAAAGAATCAATTTTGGTATGATAAGTGGTTAACCAGTCAATTCCTAAAATCACATCAAATGCAAGTATTTTCAAAGATATAAGATCAACAGGTAGGGTGAGGGTACCAATTTGAATCAAGCAAGATTTGTAAACCGTGGATGTAACGAAGGTTTCTTTCAATGGAATTTCAACAGATAAGTCAAAGTCTAACTTCTCAGGTGTCAAGTTCAAACGTTGGGCACAAGTAGGTAATATAAAAGAATGGGATGTCTAATAAGGTGTAAACTTCATAAGAGTTTATGATTAGCTTACCTGTGATCACCTCATTCGGATTCCTTGCGGTTTGGGAAGTCACGACAAACGCTCTTCCAGGAACAACCGACTTTGACTTGTCCGGGACGGCCTTTGGAGTCACCATCCCCGCTGGACTTGGTTTCACTACAGGACAAACTCGAGAAATGTGACCTTCCTTTCCACAGTTATAGCACACCTTGGATTGCTGTGTGCAGTTAGGGATGATATGTCCTTCTTGCCTGCATTTATAGCATACGACCGGTGGTCGTTCTCCTCCCCTAGAAACAGTTGATGCTGGTACTGCTGTCGACGTTTTTACGTTCTCATTGTTGTACCTTCTCTTCTTGAAATCTCCCCCCGACTCACTTCTTCTATTATCATGGCTACGATTACCACTGGAGTGGTTACCGCTTCTGTCATGATACTTTCCTCCCCGCTGGTTATCATTATTCTGATGACTGCTGCCACCGGTACGACCTTGGTTGTTGTCCCTTGGTTGAACATAATCATTATCACGTTCTAATAATTGGGCCCTATTCACTACATCTGAATATAAAGAAAGTTTGTGAGAAATGAGGTATTGATGAATTTCGGGTTTCAAACCTCTTAGAAACATCCGTGTCATACGTTCCTCATTATTAACCAAATGAGATGCGAACCGGGATAACTCCGCGAACTTAGCCTTATACTGGGACACAGTCATGTTGTTCTGTTCCAGTTTAATAAACTCTACCTCCTTAATTTGACGAATACTTTCTGGAAAGTACTTGTCATTGAACAGTTTCTGGAACTCTCCCCATGACATCTTGAGTGCGGCAGGCTGGGTACGCTTCACAGATTCCCACCAGTAATCTGCCTCTCCGCAGAACATAAACGTGGGGAATGGAACCTTCTGTTCCTTTGTGCATCCCAAGACATCAAATATCTTGGTAATCTACTTAATCCAATTTTCTGCCTTGATTGGATTTGGCTTTCCTTGAAACTTTGGTGGTCCTAACTCTTTGAACTGCTTGGCAGTGACAAGCCGCGAGTTGTTATTTCCACCTGTATTTTGCGCACGAGTCTCCCTCGTCTGATTTTGCATGAACTGCAAAAAGCTTCTAAACATCCCATCGTTCATCGTTTGATTAGTGGTATCGCCTTCCTGTTGCACGTTCTCCTGGTTAGTGATTAAAGGTGTCTCAATGGTCTCATTCACTCCAGTGCTTAAATTTTCAGCTGCCATTCTCAAATACTGCCACAAAACAAGGGTTAATTAAACAAATTAACATATCACATATTAACCCTATGCTTCGACTGACCAAATAAATACCAGATAAGCTTAGGTAGGACACACTAGTGAAGGATTTACTCGTCTCTCCTCTCCTAGTTCTATTACCCGATCTCCGCCAGAGATCATATCCCTAGCTTTGATACCAACTGTGACGCCCCCAAAATAGGTTCAATACCAACCCATTCTGAGTTGCCAAATACATGGTACAGAATTTCAAATATAAAACTTTTATAACAAAAGGTCGTGAGAAATACGACCATACAACTATGAATTTCAATGCAAATCATATATAATACGAAATATAAACATTCAAATTCATTCCTTATTCATTACAATTATTATCCCACTATTTTATAGAATAGTGAGGACTTCTACAGATCTAACTCTGACCATCACACTGTTCCCCGACTAGTTCCTGCAACATTCTCATTCCCTGAAGAGGACAATAGATGAAAAGGGTGAGCTCAACTAGCCCAGTAAAGAATATTATGACTAAGATAATAAAGAATAATTTATCGTTAGTCTTCAACAAATCAGATAAAATATTATGGACAACAAGTTTTAGATCAACAACTGCAGCGAAAATAACAATTCATTAGAAGAGTTAAGTAGAAAATAATGTCTACTATTTTCTATGATTTGAAAGTCCATAATCAATATTTTATCCTTGTAACATCAATCAATATATATCTTGAATCAAATATTCATCTTTGTACTACTGGCCAAAGATATTCATTTGTATTACTAGTAGTCATGTTCATCTCAACACCTGTCCATCTTTACACTACGGGCCAAAAATATTCATCAGGTAATCATTCATCTTTGCTCTACAGGCCAAAGATATTCAGTTATATCACCATTTAAGACCGAGGATGATGAAAAATAATATAAATAACGAATCCAATGAGATAAAGGACAACGATTAGGAATTCGTAATTTAGTTTATCCAAGTTTAAGAATACTCCATAATGATACTTTGTGGAGCAAAATTCAAGAATAAAGATCAAAACTTGGATCCAATCAAAGATAGGACCCATAATAGCCAACTTGGACAAATAGAAGAAAATTTAATTTTTTTGTGAATAGTGCCGTATACGCGAGTAGTAACCCTGACGGAAAAAGTAAGAATTTCATAATAAAATTCATGCCAATATTTTGGTATAATGATATTGAAAAGAATAACATCATTTATGAAAGAAAATAACATCCCTTACCTTAAAAGGAGAGTATTTCTGACTGGTATGGCGGGATATTCTTGAAGAAAAACTTGCACTATTTGCAACACTTAAAGTTTCCTTAACGCAAAAGAAATACGCTCATATTATAGAAGAAGAATTCTCTGATTCTGGTGTGATTTTTATTTCTAAACTAAGCATCCTATTTATAAGAGAATGGAAGGGTACTATTTGAATAAAAATCACGGACTGCATAGGAAAAATTCGGACGAAGTTCACGGGCGCGCACTGACGGAGAAAACTGATTTTTCTGATTTTTACTATTTATTACTGTGCAATAAAATATTCTAATAAAATAAAAACTTTAAATATAATATATATATATATATATATATATATTACCTACCGTATAAGGTAGGTAATTATAATATATATATATAATAATAATAATAATAATAATAATAATAATAATAATAATAATAATAATAATACTCCCTCCCCCATACGTTACCTCCCCCCCCCCCATTTCCAAAGTTAATATATATATATAAAACAAAACTGAGATAACTTCTACCTACAGTTTTGAAAAATGGGTAAGTGGGGGTCCAAATAATAAGCCAAATTTACAACAAATATCTTATACTAAAAATTCCTCCATTTATATACACATTGAATAAATATTTCCTTATCATATAAATCAATAATTAATTATTCACAAATAATATTACAGAACTACAAAATTGACAACCAGGTCGTTCCTAGGAAAGAGGGGGCCTTCCGAGAAGGATTTTTTCTTACTGGCGCGCAATTAAATAACCACTCCTAGACAGAACTTCCTTAGACATAGCCAATAATGCTATCTAATAATATTATTCAAATAATATGAATTATTGATTTGATAATTTGAAATACTGTGCAATGATAATTATTGAATCAATAAAATATTATGCAATTAGCAATGTAACAATTATTGAATCAATAATATAAAATATTGAACAGTAATTACTGTAACAATTATTGAGTAGTGACTTCTTATGTAAGAATTAATAATTAGAATTACTGTGCAACACCGCGTATTACTGTATTTTAACCACCGGGTATTTCAACAGTTTTAACGGTAACAACCACACCGTTATTTTTAGAAAACTCATTCTTGTCGTTTTCTTCATTCGACAGTTATTCCGTCGTGGGGCCCACAAATGGCTGCGCCGTCGTACGAATATTCCCCGACAACAAGAATATTCTACGACCAAACGAATATTCCCCGACAACAATGAATATTTTTTTACCACTTGTTAACTTTTGCAAAATTTGCACAAATCACCCCATAACTTACCACATTCATCAAATCAACACCTTACTATTTAAAACAATATATATAGAGAAAATTAAATCTTTATTCATAAAAGTTGGGGTTTTACAACCTCCCCTCCTTATGAAATTTCATCCTCGAAATTGGCGTACGTACCTGGTATGTCGAAAAGGTGAGGATACCTCGTTTTCATTTTAGATTCTAACTCCCAGGTCATTTCCTCGATATTATGGTTCCTCCACAAAACTTTAACTTGAGGTATAATCTACGAGCGTAGGACATGTTCCTTCTTATCCAAGATTTTGATAGGTACCTCCTCATACTTTAAATCTTCAGCTATCTCGTCCGATTTTAACTCAATAATTTGGTTTGGATCTTTCACATATTTACGTAACACGGATATTTGAAAAACGTTATGAACACGAGACATGCTTGGAGGTAAAGCGAGTCTATAGGCCACATTTTTTACTCGGTCAAGAATCTCAAATGGACCAATGAATTGTGGATTGATCTTTCCTCTCTTGCCAAACCTCGTAACTCCCTTCCACGGAGCAACACGTAATAATACATGATCCCCAACATTAAATTCCACGTCCTTTCGATGAATATCCGCATAACTTTTTTGTCGATCCTGTGCCATTTGTATTCGTTGTCGGATCATTTGAATCTTTTTCGTAGTCATACGTACTAACTTTGGTCCCAACAATATTGCTTCACCCACCTCATCCCAACGTACTGGAGAACGACACTTTCTCCCATACAACGCTTCGAATGGAGCCACGCCTACACTTGCCTGAGAACTGTTGTTGTAAGAGAATTCCACGAATGGTAGGTCTTTATCCCAACTCCCTTTGAAGTCTAGAACACAGAGTCTCAATAGATCTTCAAGAGTTTGAATAGTCTTTTCCGATTGCCCGTCCGTTTGAGGATGATATGCCGAACTGAATCATAAATCCGTGCCCATAGCTTTTTGCAAACTGACCCAAAATTGTGAAGTGAATCTTGGGTCACGATCCGAAACTATGGATACTGGCATGCCATGCAATCTCATAATCTCATTTATGTACATACGAGCAAGACGTTCCAGTGAATAAGTCTCTCGTATAGGCAAGAAATGAGCAGACTTGGTTAATCTATCGACAATAACCCAAATCGCATCTACGCCTTGAGAAACCTTGGGAAGACTTGTAACAAAATCCATGGTAATGTGTTCCCATTTCCATTTTGGAATCTCAAGTGGTTGCAATGGACCCTTTGGTACTTGATGCTCCGCCTTGACACGTTGACACGTTAAACACTTCGAGATAAACTCCGCGATCTCTCTCTTCATATTGCTCCACCAAACTGTATGTCGAAGATCTCGATACATTTTGGTACTCCTAGGATGGATTGTAAACGGTGTGTTGTGTGCCTCCATCATTATTCTATACTTTAAATCAGGATCGTTAGGAAAACAAAGTCTAGAGTTGGCTCGAAGTATTCCTTCTTCATCAATTCTTGCTTCTGGAATAGCACCTTCTTGCACTTTCTTCTTCATCTTCATCAGCTCCGGGTCTGTAGCTTGAGCAACTTTAACTTTATCAATTAAAGCTGGTTCTACACGTATACTTGACATCATCGCACTCGTTCCCGCATATGATCTTCTACTCAACGCGTTAGCTACCACATTCGCGTTTCCAGGATGGTATTGGATGGTATGGTCGTAATCTTTCAACAGGTCAAACCAATGACGTTGTCCCATGTTGAGTTCCTTTTGAGTGAAGAAATATTTAAGGCTCTTATGATCCGTATAAATCTCCACTTTCTCTCCATACAGGTAGTGTCTCCAGATCTTCAACGCGAAAATGACTGCTGCCAACTCTAGATCATGAGTAGGATAATTTCTCTCATACTCTTTGAGTTGTCATGAGGCATAGGCTATGACTTTCACATGTTGCTTGAAAACACATCCTAACCCTTTGCCCGAAGCATCGCTGTAGATGACAAATCCATCCGAACCAGATGGTATCGTCAGAACAGATGCTGAAATGAGTCTCCTCTTGAGCTCTTGGAAGCACTTCTCGCGTTCCTCGTTCCATACGAATTTTGTATCTTTCCGAGTCAGCTGAGTTAATGGATTAGCGATTCGAGAAAATCCTTCCACGAATCTCCGATAATAACCAGCTAAACCAAGAAAGCTACGCACTTCAGTCACCGACTTCGGTTGCTCCCAACTTTGTATTGCCTCAATCTTCGTCGGGTCAACAGATACTCCACGTTTTGATACCACGTGCCCAAGGAATGCTACCTCCTCAAGCCAGAACTCGCATTTCTTCAGTTTGGCATATAGCTTGTTTTCACAAAGCCTTTGAAGTACCAGCTTCAGGTGGTTCTCATGATCTTCACGGCTTTTGGAATAGATGAGGATGTCATCAATAAAGACAACCATGAACTGATCTAAATATTCTTTGAATACTCGGTTCATCATATCCATGAAAGCAGCAGGAGCATTGGTCAATCCAAAAGACATGACTAGGAATTCGTAATGCCCGTACCGAGTTCTGAAAGCAGTCTTCGAAATATCTTGAGTTTTAATCTTCAATTGATGATATCCAGAACGAAGATCGATCTTTGAAAAGAATTGTGCACCTTGCAACTGGTCGAACAGGTCATCAATACGAGGTAGCGGATACCTATTCTTGATGGTGACATGGTTCAACTCCTGATAGTCAATATAAAGTCGCATACTCCCGTCTTTTTTCTTTACGAATAAAACAGGAGCACCCCAAGGAGACATACTAGGACGAATAAAACCGATGTCTAACAACTCTTGTAGTTGGACCTTTAACTCCTGAAGTTCAATAGGAGCCATTCGACATGGGGTTTTAGAAATGGGTTTTGTATCGGGTTCAAGGTCAATAAAGAATTTAACTTCTCGTTCTGGGGGTAGACCGGGAAGTTGTTTGGGAAATACATCAGAAAACTCATTAACAACAGAAATATCATTCAAACATGATGTATTCTGGTTTAGATCAGTGACATGGGCTAAGAAAGCTTGACATCCATTTTTTAATAAATGAATAGCTTTATGACTTGAAATGACATTGATTGATTTTAGGGGTTTGGTTGTTTAAATTCGCATAACAGGTTGGTTAGGAATATGAAAACTAACAACCCTACGAAAAGAATCAATTTTGGCATGATAAGTGGTTAACCAGTCAATTCCTAAAATCACATCAAATGCAAGTATTTTCAAAGATATAAGATCAACAGGTAGGGTGAGGGTACCAATTTGAATCAAGTAAGATTTGTAAACCATGGATGTAACGAAGGTTTCTTTCAACGGAGTTTCAACAGTTAAGTCAAAGTCTAATTTCTCAGGTGTCAAGTTCAAACATTGGGCGCAAGTAGGTGATATAAAAGAATAAGTAGCACCGGTATCTAATAAGGTGTAAACTTCACAAGAGTTTATAATTAGCTTACTCGTGATCACCTCGTTTGGGTTCCTTGCGATTTGGGCAGTCACGACAAACGCTCTTCCAGGAACCACCGACTTTGACTTGTCTGGGACAGCCTTTGGAGTCACCATCCCCGCTGGACTTGGTTTCGCTACAGAACACACTCGAGCAATGTGACCTTCCTTTCTAATGTTATAGCGTACTTTGGATTGCTGTGTGCAGTTAGGGCTGATATGTCCTTCTTGCCCGTATTTATAGTATACGACCGGTGGTCGTTCTCCTCCCCTAGAAACAGTTAATGCTGGTGCTGCTGTCGACTTTTTCACGTTCTCATTGTTGTACCTTCTCTTCTTGAAATCTCCCCCGACTCACTTCTTCTATTATCATGGCTACGATTACCACCGGAGTGGTTACCGCTTCTGTCATGATACTTTTCTCCCCGCTGGTTGTCATTGTTCTGATGACTGCTGCCACCGGTACGACCTTAGTTGTTTTCCCTTGGTTGAATATAATCATTATCACGTTATAACAATTGGGCCCTGTTCACTACATCTGAATATAAAGAAAGTTTGTGAGAAATGAGGTACTGACGAATTTCGAGTTTCAAACCTCTTAGAAACATCCGCGTCATACATTCCTCATTATTAACCAAATGAGATGCAAACTGGGATAACTCCGCGAACTTAGCCTCATACTGGGACACAGTCATGTTGTTCTGCTGCAGTTTAATAAACTCTACCTCCTTCATTTGACGAATACTTTCTGGAAAGTACTTGTCATTGAACAGTTTCTGGAACTCTTCCCACGACATCTTGAGTGCGGCATGCTGGGTACGCTTCACAGATTTCCACCAGTAATCTGCCTCTCCGCGGAACATAAACGTGGTGAATGGAACCTTCTGTTCCTCTGTGCATCCCAAGACATCAAATATCTTTGTAATCTGCTTAATCCAATTTTCTGCCTTGATTGGATCTGGCTTTCCCTGAAACTTTGGTGGTCCTAACTCTTTGAACTGCTTGGCAGTGACAAGCAGCGAGTTGTTATTTCCACCTGTATTTTGCGCACGAGTCTCCCTCGTCTGATTTTGCATGAACTGCAAAAAGCTTCTAAACATCCCATCGTTTATCGTCTGATCAGTGGTATCGCCTTCCTATTGCACGTTCTCTTGGTTGGTGATTAAAGGTGTCTCAACGGTCTCATTCACTCCATTGCTTAAATTTTCAGCTGCCATTCTCAAATACTACTATAAAACAAGGGTTAATTAAACAAATTAACATATCTCATATTAACCCTATGCTCCGACTGACCAAATAAATACCAGATAAGCTTAGGTAGGACACACTAGTGAAGGATGTACTCGTCTCTCCCCTCCTAGTTCTATTACCCGATCTCCGCTAGAGATCATATCCCTAGCTCTGATACCAACTGTGACGCCCCCAAAATAGGTTCAATACCAACCCATTCTGAGTTGCCAAATACATGGTACAGAATTTCAAATATAAAACTTTTATAACAAAAGGTCGTGAGAAATACGACCATACAACTATGAATTTCAATGCAAATCATATATAATACGAAATATAAACATTCAAATTCATTCCTTATTCATTACAATTATTATCCCACTATTTTATAGAATAGTGAGGACTTCTACAGATCTAACTCTGACCATCACACTGTTCCCCGACTAGTTCCTGCAACATTCTCATTCCCTGAAGAGGACAATAGATGAAAAGGGTGAGCTCAACTAGCCCAGTAAAGAATATTATGACTAAGATAATAAAGAATAATTTATCGTTAGTCTTCAACAAATCAGATAAAATATTATGGACAACAAGTTTTAGATCAACAACTGCAGCGAAAATAACAATTCATTAGAAGAGTTAAGTAGAAAATAATGTCTACTATTTTCTATGATTTGAAAGTCCATAATCAATATTTTATCCTTGTAACATCAATCAATATATATCTTGAATCAAATATTCATCTTTGTACTACTGGCCAAAGATATTCATTTGTATTACTAGTAGTCATGTTCATCTCAACACCTGTCCATCTTTACACTACGGGCCAAAAATATTCATCAGGTAATCATTCATCTTTGCTCTACAGGCCAAAGATATTCAGTTATATCACCATTTAAGATTGAGGATGATGAAAAATAAAATAAATAACGAATCCAATGAGATAAAGGACAAAGATTAGGGATTTATAATTTAGTTTATCCAATTTTAAGAATACTCCATAATGATACTTTGTGGAGCAAAATTCAAGAATAAAGATCAAAACTTGGATCCAATCAAAGATAGGACCCATAATAGCCAACTTGGACAAATAGAAGAAAATTTAATTTTTTTTGTGAATAGTGCCGTATACGTGAATAGAGTCGTATACGCGAATAGTAACCCCGACGAAAAAAGTAAGAATTTCATAATAAAATTCATGCAAATATTTTGGTATAATGATATTGAAAAGAATAACATCATTTACAAAAGAAAATAACATCCCTTACTTTAAAAGGAGAGTATTTCTGACTGGTATGGCGGGGATTTTCTTGAAGAAAAACTTGCACTATTTGCAACACTCAAAGTTTTCTTAACTCAAAAGAAATACGCACAATATTATAGAAGAAGAATTCTCTGATTCTGGTGTGATTTTTATTTCTAAACTAAGCATCTTATTTATAGGAGAATGAAAGGGTACTATTTGAATAAAAATCACGGATTGCACATGAAAAATTCGGACGAAGTTCACGGGTGCGCACTGACGGAGAAAATTGATTTTTCTGATTTTTACTATTCATTACTGTGCAATAAAATATTTTAATAAAATAAAAACTTTAAATAAAATAATATATATATTAAAGAAGGGAAGAGGCGCATACAAAACTGAATCACAACTATAGTAAACTATAAGAAATGATAACAGCAGTTCATATGTATTAACAAGAAATTGAAATAAAATAAACTTTTATTGAATAATGAAATAATTACAAACAGATAACTTGGAGATTACTTACAAGCAGACTCGATTATAGAAGCCTAGCATAACTAAGATAGAAGGCAAGAGGGTTGAAGATTCGTCAGATAGGAATCTGAGTCTTCTTAAACGCTCTAATGGATGTCTAAATTCTCCCTGATACAAATGACTGAGCCTCTCTTATATAAAAATGAGAGAAGGCGGGTGATTACAACTCAATAATAACAAAACATCTTACACTATTGAACAACAGTAATGCTTTATCAAAAGATAAAAGCATTATTATAACTTTTGACTATTACAAACGCGTTATTACAAACAAATTGATTACAACTTTTGACTAAACGACCACAGATGGCCGACAAATACAAATGACTCAACAAGACGACAAACTGACACAACATCTGCTTTCGGCTACTTTTGAAAAGGAGCACGGGCTGCTGGGGCAGGAGCATCTTGCATCAAAATGACAGCATTTGGCTGCCATAGTGACTGTAGGCATCCTAAGCAAAAGGATCCTGAGCATCTTGAAGAGAGATGCTTCCATACGGATCATTAGGGCTAGAATGACTAGACTTTGACGAAGAAGATGAACAGACTGAGGGTACAGAGTCCTCACTGAGTTTATCCATTCATTTTTGAATAAGACGAGATAACTGTTTTAACTCAAAATTTGAACAATGATCAATATCTGCAAAATCTAACTTTGAAGATTTTTTGGATTTTGATTTACTAGAAGAGGATTCCTTAGGAGGAGGAACCGAAGAAATAGGAGAAGGATTGGGAAATTCCTTCTGGACTTGACCAACGATGCGATAAGGATCAAACTTATCCCACCATTTAACTGAAAATTCCCGGGTAACATAAGTCAATTGACTTAAGTTAGAGCGAGAAACATCCTTTTCGGATGTAAGAGCAACATTTTCAATAGGAGAATAAAATCCATAGTTCCATTTGAGAATCCATGGAATTTTATATTTACTGACGAAATACAGGGTGACTGGAACACAACAATTAGTTGGAAGAGAAGGGGCTCTGCAACTAAAAACATTCAAAACTGACTGAAGCTCAATAGGGAGAATTTTATAGATGAGACCAAATCTTTCCCACTATAAAACAAACCAATGAGGAATTTGACTTTTGAACTTGTGGTCAAATCACTATAAAAAAATAGACATTCGGCAACGATTTTTCTGGCAACGACTTTATAAGTCGTTGCCAAAAATGCACGTTTAGCAACGAAATTTATCATTCGTTACAGTTTCTGAAAGGCTTTCATTTTTCGCAACGAAATTCGTATATCGTTGCAAAATTTCGTTGCCAATTTGTTGGCGCGAAAAAAATAAATTAATGCCTATTTTATTTTTTGTTGCCGATGTGATTTCTCCTCATCGTGGGCAACGGAAAGTTTTTTGTTGCTATATTTCGTAGCCTAATATGGGCCACATTCATTGTTAACAAAAAAAATTCGTTGCATATTTTGTACATTTTTTTGCAACGACTAGTAAACTGTTGTCCAAAATTAAGATAAACCCAATAAGTATATTTCAACCTTTTTTTTTCAAAACGCATCATTTTGCATTTTTAAATTATTATTTATTTGGACGCAGTCAAATATTTCACTCCCTCCGCCTCAAAATAAAATATTCAAATTCCATTCATATGTTAAGATGGTACTCCAAGCATATATTGATTATTGTAATTTATAATTGTTTATTTATTCAAATTAAATTTGTTTGAAATGTTTCTTTACAAATGAATTTTAAGTTTTGTTAGTGTGTGTCATTTCTAGTACTCATTATATCATTTAAACAATTAAGAGAAGGCTGAATGCCACTTCTATCCCTCCAAGTTGTCACCCACTTTTAAAGTCGTCTCTAAAGTTTAATTTTCGTCAGTTAAGTCCTTAAAATGGCATTTTATTGGCGTTTCTGTTCCTTTAGCCCAATTTTACCTCAACCCGACCCATTTTAACCAATTTTAACCCAACCCGGCCCAGTTTGACCTAATACAAAATTTTAATATTTTAAAATATAATATTATTTTTAAAATAATAATTATATTTACTATTTTTAAAATAATAATATTTAATATTCTAAAATAAATTATTATTTTTAAAATAATAATTATTTTAATATTTTAAAATAAAATAATTATTTTAAAAATAGTTATTTTTAATATTTAAAAATAAATATTAGTTTTTTAAGAAATAAAATAAAAATTATATTTAATAATCTAAAATAAATATTTTTTAAAATAATTTTTAAATAATTATTATTTTTAACATTTTAAAATGAAATATTATTTTAAAAATAATAATTATATTTAATAATTTAATATAAAATATTTTTTTAGATAATTTGAAAATAATAATTATATTTAATATTTTAAAATAAAATATTATTTTTTAGAAGTTTTAAAAATTATTATTATTCTAGTTTCTAATATTTTTTCAAAAATGTGTAAAGTTTCATAAAATATAGATTAAAAAAAATTACATAAGAAAATAAAACTTTATTCTTTAAAAAATAAAGTAATTTCTTTCATTTTTTATGTAAAATTTTATGTTCATAAAAAAAAATTAATATCTTTACTATTATTATATGTATTCTAAATATTAGAATTTTTAAAAATAAAAACTAAAAATAGAAATTAAAATACAAAAAATAGTAAAAGATAAATTAAAAAAATGATTCAATTTTTTTTAAAGAAATAATTTTTTTTAAATAACTATTATTTATAGGACAAAAATTTTAAAAAAAATTAAGATTGAATTCTAAAGTTCAAATTTTTTTTCGTGAAAATAATAATTATTTTTTTAAAAAAATTATATATTTATTTATTTAAAAAATATTGAATCATTTTTTTAATCTTTTACTATTTTTTGTATTTTAATTTCTATTTTTAGTTTTTGATTTTGAAAATTCTAACATTAAGAATACATATAATAATGGTAAAGATATTAAAAAAAAATTCCAAAAATAAATTTTGACATAAAAAATTATTTTATTTTTTAAAAAATAAAATTTTATTTTCTTATGTAATTTTTTTGAATCTATATTTTATGAAACTTTACTCATTTTTGATAAAAATAAAAGTTTCTAATATTTTTTCCTTAGAATAATAATTATCTTTATAACTTTTTAAAAATAATATTTTCTTTTAAAATATTAATAATAATAATTATTTAAAAAATATTTAAACTATATATTTTATTTTAAAATATTAAATAATATTATTATTTATTTTTTAAAAAACTAATATTTATTTTAAAATATTAAAAATAACTATTTTTAAAATAATTATTTTATTTTAAAATATTAAAATAATTATTATTTTAAAAATAATAATTTATTTTAAAATATTAAATATTTTAAAATATTAAATAATTTTTTAAAAATGTTAAATATAATTATATTTTAAACTTATTTTAAAAATAATATTATATTTTAAAATATTAAAATTTTGGGTTAGGTCAAACTAGGTCGGGTTGGGTTAAAATTGGTCAAAATAGGTCGGATTGAGGTTAATTGGGCTGAAGGAACGAAAACGCCAATAAAATGCCACTTTAAGGACTTAATTGGCAAAAATTAAACTTTAGGGACGATTTTAAAAGTGGATAGCAACTTGGAGGGACAGAAGTGTCAATCAGCCATTAAGAGAATACTACTATTATCTTCTTCTTTTTTTCTAAATTATAAACACTCTAAAATGAACGATAACAAGTGACAAATTGGAAAAAAATGATATAAACAGTAAAAAAAAAATAGACTTCCACTTGGAGAGATTAAAGATTTAAAAAAAATAAGCTAATATTTATTTCTCATCCTCTCATGTGTGTATCTCATATTTTAAAATTTTACTTTTTAGTTATATATGTTATAAAATTTTAATTGACTAATAATAATTAAGGCAGTAAATGGAGTTCGAAATATTCGATATTCGTTTCAAAATTTTGTATCCATATTCGCGTCAAAACGAATATTATTTGTATTTGTATCAAAAAAAATATTATCCGTATTCGTATCCGCTAGTATCTATACTTGTGATATCAATATATATATATATATATATATATATATCCGTATTTAAATATTATTCGTCAAATACGAATACAGATATTTTATGTTACATATCTTTCGGATATTGATACGAATACAGATACATGTATCTGCATCAAAAAAATATCCGTTTATGGCCCTTATTAATATAGCGAAAGAGTATAACTAGTGACCCAATATTCAGAGAATGCAGACCAAACCAATAAAAATTAGCCCATTTAAATAAGTCGTAGCCCATTAACCAGGAACAAAAATCGAGAACGAAATGAACTCAATTCATTGATTTCTTCTGATCAACATTCTTGTTCGCCAGTTTCTGTTTGCCGCTAGCGAAAAGAATACACAATTGAAGTGTAAAAATGGGAGTGAAAATTGAAGCAAGAGTGGAGAAAGTCAACGAGAAAGAGCTAGATTACAAGGAATTCGTAAAAAAATTGTAACAATTCACATTCTCGGATAAAGAATAAAATAAGGATTTATTAAAATAAAATTTTTATATTATTGCATACGTAAATATATTTAATTCAGTATGTGTATATTAAAATATACATGTGAATATATCTACTTTATATATATATATATATATATATATATATTAAAATAAGAATTTATTAATTTAAATTCTTATTATATGAAATTAACTGCATGTGTGATTATTTGTAGTAATATATGTGATAATTAGTAAAGTTATAACATTATTTAATTATATATAATTTGTTATTTTATAGAAAAGAGTATGAGTCATATAATATATTATAATATTCAATATATTATGTGATTATTTGTGTAGAACGAATATATAGTTATTAAGGGAATGAAATAAATAAATTTAAGAATTATTGTATACATTAATTTAAAATAATTAATAATAATTATTTTAATAAAATTATTCATTACATTAAATATATTATATAATTTTCACTTTACAAAAAAGAATAAAAGTAATAATACATGTAATGTGTATTATTAAATATAATAAAAGTATATATGCTATGCATTATATGAGTATAATATAAGTATACAACAAGGTTCAAGAGTTAAAGAGCATTACTTTGTTAAATAGCATAACTATATAAATGCCTTACTTTTAATTTCTCTCTCCTCACTCAGTTGCCCGATTCACTGCTCTGAGACTCACAACTCCAAACTCTCCTCCCAAATTCAATACAATCCCCCTCCACCGTACCGTTGCCTCACTTTTCCGATTCCACCGCTCCACCGTACGGCCTCAATATCATTCCTCTCCACCTTACGGCCTCACTTCTCCGATTCCACCTCGATCTGAAACTCTCTCAGAACAAACTCTCCACCGACCCATCTTCTCCGCTAGCAAACACGGCCAGATCTTGACAATATCTCGGTAGACCCTTAACTAAATTTCAATTTCATTAAGAATTAACTAGAATTCAATTTCATTTTGTGATTCGATTTGGGAATTTTCGCATCTGGGAATTAGCCCTAATTTCTTAGTTTATTTATTTATTTAATTTTTTGTTTTGTGGTGGACTGTGAACTACATTACTATGATACTTGTTTGTGGGTTGATTTTTTGGTTTATCTAGTTGTTTGGTCACCTTTAGAATTTCTGGAGTAATTGGGACTAATGGAATTTGAAGTTAAAGGTGTTTGCATGTATTGGGCTGAAGGAGGCTTTTATATTGTGCTTGAAGATGGTTCAATTTGGAGGGCTAAGTCATTTGGTGCTTCTGGTACCCAAGTTGGTGAAGTGATTTTCAATACATCTCTAACCGGGTGAAATGATTACAAGTTTGATTGAATCTTTAATGTTCTTGTTTTTACTGATAAGAACTCGTGAATCTTCATCACACATCAACTAAAATGTTGGGGTTAGATCATTTATATTTCAAAAGTATATAGAAGTTGTATGGAGTATTAGAGTAGGCTAAGTGCCAAAGTAAAGTATTTAACCTGCAACATGTTCAAGTGTTGCTAATGCTACTGTTAATCAGGCAATTAATATTTTCCCTCTTAGAGACTCTAAAATCTTTGTTCATAACAATAATTTTAGTAGGATCTAGTTTCACAGAAATTGAACATTTCAGTAACTTGCTAATATCGTATCGCACCATGTGCCCCTATGTTTGTTGGGAAGGATCTAACCGGGGGGAAAAGTAAAACTTTGTCATTTGGGAGGTGGACCTTGTACAATACATCGTTTAATTTAGAATAAAATAAGTTTCGAGTAGATTATATCACCTATATATTAGGATGGAGAAGGCAGTCTACATGTCAGATGCTCACCTGTAATTACGAGGAAGGATGCCGTAAACATTTCCTTTAAAATACCAAGCTTCCTTTTACCAGGGTATTAGATATGTAACAAAAATAGAATACTCCCTCTGTTCCATATTCAATGTCATGCTTTCTTTTATTGGGAAATTCCAAAATGAATGTCATTTTTGATTTTTCTAAACCATTGAAATATGTACTCCTAAAGACTGTATTGGCCTTGAAAAAAAGATTGAGTACTTGATTAGTTGATTGAGTATGTGCTAGTTAGTAAAGAGTTATTTGCTTTGTAAATTGGGGTATACTTGCAATAAGCTGGCCAATATTATTTTTCTAAAATTTGCCTAGTTAACCATTACACTGAAATTGAAACAGAGGGAATATCATTCATATGGTGAATTGTTGATCTGCCACACACAAACACAGAGAAAGCGAGGAACTCTTGATTTTGTGTGGCCTTAAAAAATGGGAAAAAAAGAGAATAATCCGGCGGTAGTTTTACACACTAAAAGATAATAGCAAGGGAAACTATATTGGGACAGCAGATTCTAAATTTCTAATACTCAATTACATACAAATATCATTTATGATTGTGATCTTCCGCTTCTTTTACTATCGTCTTCCATAATCTCTCTCTCTAACAATAAGGTAATCTCCATTCAGCCGTTTAAGATGAAAATTGGTTGGCTCAACTCGAAAACCAACAGTGAATTTGGTCCAATGGAGTGGGTAGGTTCTGGTTTCTCCAAACAGAGCGATTGAGCTGGATCCTTCAATGTATAAAGCATATCTTCGTAAAGGGTGAGGATCTTTGTAATTTGGTGTTTGTTTGTATCCAGTTACATCCATGGAAATTCACGAGTTCCACACGTATATGTATTTTCTAAGGTTTTATATATATATCTTGAATCAAAATGGTTGTCACAATTCATGCTATTCATATGCATTCCCAGATGTACCCATCAGAGAATCATATCAGCCCCGTTGGGATGGTAAATTTAAAGCTTTATTTTGTTAGAATATAAACATTTTTTTTTGTGAACATATATATGATCATCTTATACACACTGCTGAATAGTAATTAGTTTTTCTTTTCCTATTGTTTTTGTTATCTGTGTTTGTTTTCGTTAGAAATTTATAATATAGATTCTTGTGAAGAATTTTCTTTTCCTTATTCAAGGCCTTCTATAGTTTTGGTGGATATTTTATTGTGAAAATGTTCAATTTTTGTGTAAAGCATAATTTCCATATGATGAATTTGTGGTTATTTTTGCATTATAGTAGTATTTTTTTTTATTATTTTGAAATAGTTAGTATAGTAGTCCGAGGTTCATATTTAATCGTTTGGTCTATTAGTAGATGAAAATATGTTAGGAACAAGGAAAGTCAATGCTTTACTAAATTTTGAAGGTATTACTGAAAATGGCAAAGGGAACAATTTGGGCATTCTCCATTGTGAATAACAAATACCAATAATTTGGTTGTGTTTTGATTTACGATGGACAATGACTTGAAATTGACTACATTCCTTCACAAAAATACTAAGAAATGAAATCCAAAAGGAATGAATAGTCTGATTTGCTTATGCAGGAATTTCATGCTCCAACACCTAGACACTTGAGTCTGCTTAAGAGTGTTGTACAACGTCAAACTGTGAGTAAGAGTTGATTAGGCTGCATATTTGTTGTGCTTTTATGTGAAATTCTGAATAGTTAAAACTTTATGTGCTCTTTCTCTCTCAGTCAAATGAACAACAATCTGATCTATGGAAGGCCTTGGCCAACCAACCAAGGATGGAAAACCTGTGTCGAATCAACCAGGCTTGATGATTTCTATTCATGTTTTTACAATTTCTTGATTTTCCCCTCATGGATCTATCCCTTAATTGCAGCAGCAACACCGCCACCATTACCCGAAAACTCTCTGGGATATGTCTAGGTATTCCTTGATGGTAGGTTAAACCAGCAGAGAATGGGGGTAGGTATATAGGAAAAACTTATATTCATACTATTAGTTAGTCTTTTAAATTTGAAGCACTGATACCCTTGATTCAGTTTATGACAGCTTGCTTAGTTATCTACTAATATGCTGCACTGCTTCCTCCAAACAGATTTGTGATGCAGTTGCTGTTGCTAAAATATTGAATGCAACTCTTGTTATTCCACATCTAGAAATGAATCATGTTTGGAAAGATTCAAGGTACTCAACACAATTTTATTGTCATATTTCTTTGCATACATTTTCCTTTTTGCATGTTTAAAATTGTCTTATTAACTTACTTTATCATTTGTTTCCTGCAGCACATTTATGGACATATTTGATGTGAATGCCCTTCCCGCAATGGAAACCCTAGTGAGCCTGGTAAAAGGTCTAGACAATCCTTGCGATCAAAATCTTTCATAGTAGAGATCAGCTATGCTACTAAGATACCCTTGAAATATGGGATCCTCGTGCTATAGACTGGGTGAAGGTAGCAAGTTAATCACTCCAACCCTTCTCTATCTCAATTGTGCAACGCGTCTCGCTCTGCTTTATTTGTTTCTTATTGAATTGCAAATTCATGAATGCATTAGGCCAAAAAACTGTTGTTTTGCGCATAAACCCCCCATAACTAATTCCCAAGGAGAGCTGAACTGAATTGCAGTAATCTCTTTAAATCAATCAACCCTTCCCCCCTAACAGGAGAAAGAAAAGCAACCCAACAAACAAGTGGTAATTCCTATCCTCGCTAGTCTTTGATGCATGATGCGTTTCAAAGTACTACTTTTTTTCTTCCTGCAAGGCATAGGAAAGCTATGGTAGGTTTGAAGTTCAAATTAAATTGGGTTAGATATCACTATTTATGACTTACGGGAGATTATTTTGAGTGTTCAGGTTACTTTGCCTAATTACGTCTTTGAATATCTTGAAAGTTTGTTGTCTTGGTTAAGTTTAGGTATTTTAATTAGAGCCTTGGTATAAATAGGCTTTCTTATCGGCGTATATATCTATGATAAGTAAACCATATAGACTATGAAGGTAGTAAGTTCAGGTATATTTTTCGGCCTCTCCTTCAGGTCTATTTTATATCCTTTTATACTTGAGTATATTTTCATACTGTTGTGCTGATTTTTAGGTTCTTTAGTTGATAGATTTTGTATATTGATATTAGTTTCAAAAGAATATCAAATTGGAAAAAGAAACCAACTACAGTCTGCACAGTTGTTATGCTTGTTTATTGCTGATCTTATTGTGATTTGTAGTTTTTGATTTACAGATTCTATTTTGTTGCAACATGATTCCATTTCGTAGTTGTTTTTTGATGACGTTTATCAGTTTATGCCATAATATAGATGTAATTTTTAGTTTCATCTCCAAATCAAGGCTGTTGGCTAAGTTAGTGATTAATTTCAGGTCCAGCAAATATTTTGTTGGTCGAGTCTGAAGAGCAGTTTAATAGTTCACTTTGCAAGGTCCAAGGTATATATATACAGTTTTTTTCTACTGATTTTCTTTTTCATTAATGTTTGAACTATTAGTAGGCTTTCCTGTAGCTCAGACATTAGTTGAAATCTGTTTCCAGATGAATTTGTGCCGGCTATATTTTACTTCACTGCTGTTTGGTGTCTGCCGTGTAAGATTCTTTTTCATTTATTTATTTTAACTTCTAATATAGCATGATAGGTTGTATATTCCATTTTATGCAGGTAAGTTGTTATCTCCTGTTATTGGGAAGTTGAGTGAGAAATACCCTCATGTTACCACATATAAGGTCGACATTGATCAGGTAAGAGCTATTTATTTTCCACAAATAAGGCCGACATTGATCAGATAAGGTCATTGATCATGTTACCACATATAAGGTCTATTACAATATTTTTTAAACGTTATCTATTTACTTTTTTCTACTAGTGAATCTAAAGAATATGAGGATATTAATTAACATTATGTGTTCGATAATTTGCAGGGGATTGCAAAGATGAAAATGAAGTAAGTGGAATATGTGTGGCAGGGGCAATCAACAATTACATCAGCCAGCTGCTCAGTTATAGCAATGATGTTGCTTCCCAATGTAAGAAGCTTTTCAAACCAAATGTAATTTTTTCTTGTATATGGTAGAAATAATTTTTAAATATAATTTGCAGGGTATTTCATGGGTAGTTTATTGAAGGCGCCAACTTTGTGCATGTGCCCCAATAAATCATTTAGATAGTTAATTGTAAAGATGATGAATGATCATGTATCGGATGATTTTATTTAATTAATAATATTAGAGTTTTTTGTATTTCTGTCATAATTTGTTATGGGGTTATTGAGCCACGATTTATTTTGTTTGTAAAATAATTTTGACATTAGTTACATAACAAAAGAAAGGACAATATTTATATCGTTGCAAATCATAATCACTTTTGTTGCACAAGAAAAGTAAACGACAACGTATAGTGTCGTTGCTAATTGACTAACTTTTGTTTCTCTCTAAAAATAATCAGCTTCGAATAGTATCGTTGCTAATTGATCATAATTATTCATAACAAAACCAACGACAACGCAAAATTTTGTTTCAAATTAATATATAACTGGTTTATTTTGTATATTTAGCAACAAACATTGTTACCAAAAAGTACATAATTAGCAACGAAAATCGATTAAGAAAACAATTTCTATACTGTTCAGCAACGGCAAACATCGTTGCCAAATGTGTATCAAATGCAACGAATTTCATCTTCGTTGTAAAAAAAAATTATTCTTTTCGTTGCCAATTAGACGAATTTTGCAACGAAAGTAGCTTTTCAGTAACAATTTTTTCATAAATTTGCTACAAAATATTTTATTGCTAAATGATTTATGATTTTACACGAAAATAAAATTTCGTTGCGAAATATGTTACTTTCTGTAACGAAAAAAAATAATTCGTTGCTAGACAATTAGCAACGCTCATTGCGCAACGAAAGGCCTAACGACCGAAAAATCGTTGCAAATGACCTTTGGCAACGAAATTTCACATTTTAGCAACGAAAATTGTTTGTTGCAAAATCACCATTTTTTTGTAGTGAATTGTATGAACCACGAGTGACTAAAGGATGGAGTCTGAAACAAAAAGACTCTATTCCAAGCTTCCATATAATCATAATAGCAAAACTGGCTATCATGATCATTTAACTGTCGTAAATTGGAAGGATGATTACCCAGTCAGACATGGAGATAATCTGTTTAATATAAAGAGAATGATAGATGATTTTTGAAGAATCGTTTCTATTATGAATAGGTTTAATTAGGATTGACTGAGTCTGAAGAAGGACGCCCTTATAAAACATAAGAGATTTATAAGGAGCTAAAGGAAGAAAATGCCAACCAGTTGGGAAGAACTGGGCGGCCAATTTAACTGGATCATCAATTGATTTCATATGTCTCTCAATATGAAATAAATTGGTGGAATAAACAGGAACATACTCTAAAAAAGTACGTTGACTAGAATTAGGATTATTGGAAGAAGAAGAAGCAAATGGATCAACCATTTGAGGAGGCCGGACCAAAATTGAACTATAGGGCTTTGACCCGAAAATAAGCGGGGCAAATCTATTAACTACAGTAATAAGTGTAACTGGGTGTGGGATAACAGCTCCCAAGGGCTTTTGACTAGGCGGGCCTGGGCCTGGAAGGCCAGGGGGCCTAACATTCTTGCTGGATCCTCTCACACTCATTTTGATTTGGAGGGGTACCTGAATTAATAAATTCTCTAGTAAGAAAATCAGGAACAGAATTCTCAATACCTTTAATATATTCAATATCGAAATCAAAAATACTTAAAATAGATTGCCAACGGGCAAAAATATGTTTAGCTGCAATATTTTTAACATCCTTTTCTAAAATGTATTTGGCTGACTTGCAGTCAATACGAACTAAAAATCTTTTGTTTAATAAATCATTTTAAAATTTACTAATACACAAAACCAAAGCTAAAATCTCTTTTTTAATTGTACTATAGTTTAACTGAGCTTGATTCCACGCGCCAGAGTGAAATTGAACAATTTGTTCAGAAGAAGCAGGAGTCAATTTCTGCTTCAGAATACCGCCAAAGCCAATTTTGGAGGCGTCAGTTTTAACAATTTTAAAAGCAGATTCATTAGAAATGCCAAGGCAGGGCAAAACCTTAACATATTTTTTGACTTGTTGGACGATGGTAGTATGTTCCTCAGTCCAGGGAGGAGGATTTTTCTGTAAACGAAGAAACAAAGGTTTACAGATTTTTCTCAAAATTTTTATAGAACTTGCCAACATAATTAAGAGATCCTAAGAATCGCTGGAGTTGAGTTTTATCAATGATTTTATCAGGAAATTTATTTGCGAATTGAATGACTCGTTGAATCGGACGGACTAGACCACGATAAATATCATGACCTAGGAATTTGACTCTAGTTTGGAACAGACTACATTTAGTAGGGGAAAGAACCAAACCATTAACTTTAATAGCTTTGAAGAACGAATTCAAATGTTTGAAGTGTTCATCAATTGACTTGGAGAAAACTAGAATATCATCAATATAAACAATGATGAAATGACTGAAAGGATTCAAAATTTCATTGAGAATATTTTGAAATTCACTAGGAGCGTTCTTCAAGCCAAATGCTTGAACAACCCATTCATAATGACCGAAGGGAGTAGTAAAGGCAGTTTTATACCTATCACTAGGATGAATACTGACTTGCCAAAAACCCGACTTAAGGTCAAATTTACTAAAGATGGTAGCATTACTGAGCCGACTAAGAAGGTTTTTTTATTGGGTAGGGGATACCTAATCCACTCAAGAACCTTATTAAGAGGCTTGTAATTAACAACTAGGCGAGGAACACCTCTCTCTTTCTCAGCTTCATTATTAACATAGAAGGCTGGGCAAGACCAAGGTGATTTACTATGTTTTATAAGGCCTTTTGCAAGCAAGTCATTAATCTCTTGTTTGTAAAGTTCCATCTGCTGATGACTCATTTGGATAGGTCTAGCCTTAGTAGGAATCAAGTGTTCTTTGAATTCCTTAGCATTAAGTAGTCTAACCACATGCTTCCTTCTATGCCAAAAGGCATTAGGAGAATCAGCACATAAATTTTTAACCATAAACAATCGAAGTTCTTCGATCTTATCTTGAATTTTATCAAGAAGGAGAAGATCTTCAACTTGCTTATATTTGATTTCTTGTTTTAAGAATTTTAACTGCGAAGTTTTACAGTTTAACAAATTCAAAGATTTTGAAATAGACTCTTCTTGAATGAATTTCAAATCTCTTTCCTTAGGCTGAGTGATAAATTCAAAAATCACTTTCTGACCTAAGTGCTCAGTTATTAAACCATTATTAATAGTAGTAACTGGATATAATAAATATTTAAACGGTAGTCCTAAAATTATCTTATATGGCAAATTGCAAATTAAAACAAAAGACGTTTTAAAACACATATTATCTTGACAAATATGAACTTTAGGTAGTTTATATTTTATCTCCATCATACTACCATTAGCAGAATTAAGGCGTTCACTAGTTTTCTTATAGAACTTGGTAGGAATCAATCCTTCTTGAATGCAATTGAGATCAGCACCTGTATCCACTAGGGCAGGAAGCTGAATTGCAAACGTTCCATCAATAACTAGACGAACAACGATATACCATTTTTAAATAGTAATATCTTTTAACCTTTTTAATGAATTACCTTGAACCATTAGGAGAGAATCATCATCTTTGACACCAGAAGATTCAGGTTGATCTTCATTATCTGAAGAATCAGAAATATGAAGTTCTGAACCTTTAGCGGCCAAAGCAGTCATATATTTTCTTAAGTCTGAAATTTCAGTCTTAAGACCAGAAATTTTCTTCTTAAGCTTGTTGACTTCCTGGTTTAACTCAGGGAGGGTAATTTCTTTTTCAACAGTTTTAAATCTTTCAAAAGTTTTATTAAGACTAATAACATGTTTTTCTTTACCTCTAATAATCTTACCCCTTCCCGAATTATTTTTAGAAAACAAATCTTTTAACTGTTTCATATACTGTAATTTTAAATCTTCATCTGTAAGTTTACTAATTAACTCAATTAACAAAGAGCTCTCTTGATCTTCTTTGCTAAGTACGTTAATAGTTTTACAGCAATCAGATCTACAATTATCAGTACAAAGAGTAACTTCATTATCATCACTAGGGGTTTGACTACTTTCTTCATTATCAGAGGAATAAGGAATATCAGAGTGATCATTTTCATCATCAGTCTGCATTCTTATTAACTCTAAAATCTTATCAGTGTCTTCAGTAGAAATATTTAACTGATTTAATTTCTGTTTTAACTTACATTCACTCTTGTAATGACCCTTTTTACCACAATTATAACAGGTAATTTTACTCTCATCCCGTGACTTAGAAGAAGACTTTTTATTATGAGTCCTTTTCCTAGACTTGGGTTTTTCATAATAACTATCTTGATTTTTAGATTGATTACTCGACCGCTTCTTATGATGCTTTCTCTTTTTGTGTTTTTCAATCTGGGTTTTCCTATGCTTTCTTCGAGAGGGAGCAATAGGAGGTAAACCATATTGTTCACAAAAAGTACCAAGCTCATACTTAGCCTTTTTCTTATCCTTAGCGGCCTGCTTAGCAATCTTAAAATCAATACACATTTTTAATCCAATCTTTTGGATATAACTGATTATATCACCATATGTCAGGTTATCATAATCGATATATCCAAGAGTTTTATTGAGTTCTTCTCTAACCTTGTGTGCAAACAGGCTGGGAAGACCATTAACAAATTTTTCTTTCCAGAAAGGTTTATTACTATCACTGCGCATCATAACACGAGAAATAAAAACATCTTTGTACCACCTAAAATCACTTAAAGTGGGACAAGTGAGATTACTTAACTGGTTATGAATTCTCTTAGTGATATTACTAGGGGTTCCAATAAAATATTTTATTATGATAAATATTAACGTGTTAATACCATCAGGAATACCAAAGCCAATATCTTCACGGAAGAACAGGATTTTGTTCAATAATCTTTTTATCATCAGTTTTACAATCCGCAACCTTAAAAGGGCTAGCAACAACTGAAGTGTTTTTAACCTGTAAAAGAACAGTTTCTAAGGAGGATGAGATGCTAAAATCTTAGACTTATCCTCTTTCATCCACTGACTTTTAGTAAGAACTTTACACTGTGAATGATGTTTATCATACCAGTCATAAAATGTAAGGTTCTCTTGATTAAGTTTAATATATTTTTACCAATTATGAACAATTTTATCTCTATCATGCTTATCATACATATTACGAAAAGCATGGCGTTTTTCTTGGTAAGATTTGGAATTATAATCTACTGCCAGAGTATCCCAATCTAACTTAACTGCTTTTGTTATAACTCTTAATTAATGATTAATAGGCGCTTCGAAATCAGAAGGGGTTGGACCAACTGAGACTGTAGGGGACACATCCTCAAAATCATCTTCTGCATTAGCTGCAGGAGTGTAACAAGGATGGCTAGTCTGACCCTAATTAAGAATGCCTTTCATTTTATCAGGAATAGAAAAATCACTTAAGACTTCAGTATCTCTTCTTGAAGTAGAAGGAATTGAAGAGTTAGTAAATTCTTCTATAATTAAAGGTCTTCTGGTACGTTCAAAGCTAACTCTGACAGTACCATCAAAAAATTGTTTAATATTATCTAAATTCAACAAATTATTAATAACAGGTTTTTGTGGAATCTCTTGAGGAAGAATCCACTGACTAGGAAGCGTAATATCTTTCCAAAGAATAGTCCTTGGGGTTTGGATATTAGCGTTACTAGTACTGCTTTGAATTAAAATAGTGTGATCTTTAGGACTTTTATTAAGAGCATGAATGTTTAAATTCGTTTTCATGACTTTGTAATAAATTCTGTATATTAAAGCTATAGGTTGAGAACCCTCAATCATTTGAGTTATCTCTCCTGCAGTTTTAATATTCAGAGTTAAAGCTTTTAACAAATTAATATCTCTTAAACTCAAAGGGAGGTCAGGAAAGCAATTGAAATGGATAGGACCATCATGCAGACTTGACTCCATGATACCAATTATGCTTGGAGCATAATTAAGATACCGTGCATCTCTTAAACACAAGAAGATACTTGAGTTTATTCCCTTAATTGTTAAGGGCTTAACTGCGACCTGAACTAAACTAATATGAATAAAATTATAGCCTTTCTTTCGATGCTTATTAATAACATCTGGAGAAAGAAGACTATAATTTTCATATTCTTTGTTGATCGCATAGACACGTTCAACAGTTTTAACATTATAAATAGTTTTAAAGTTATCAATAAAGGTTGACTGATATATCTCCTTAGGAGACACACTAGGTATGTTCCAATTATTAAGGGTTTGATTAATGTTCTCATAACTGTGTTCTTCCTGATTAACTATGTTCGGAACATGAGGAAGTGAAGATCTATTACTAACCGAAGAACTCGACCTAAATAATCTACTCATTTTTAAAAGCTAATTTTTTTTAACAAATCTGTGTTCTTCTATACATACCCCTTTCTTTGCTTAACATAAACACATACCCTAGAATCTAGTGATTCCCAGAAAGCCAGAACTGCTCACACACTCGAGACTTACAAAGGCTGGACGGGACCTATGGCGATACAGGGTGGTTTATACAAAGAGATTAGGTGACTTCTTGAACAAAGATTGATCAAAAACTTTTGATTTTAAAAAATGACTATGATTATCAGATTAAGTAAAACGTTTAGCAAACAAACAACACATGACTTTGGTACCAAGAGGGCGGAAGTATTAAAGAAGGGAAGAGGCGCATACAAAACTGAATCACAACTATAGTAAACTATAAGAAATGATAACAGCAGTTCATATGTATTAACAAGAATTTGAAATAAAATAAACTTTTATTGAATAATGAAATAATTATAAACAGATAACTTGAAGATTACTTACAAGCAGACTCGATTATAGAAGCCTAGCATAACTAAGATAGAAGGCAAGAGGGTTGAAGATTAGTCAGATAGGAATCTGAGTCTTCTTAAACGCTCTAATGGATGTCTAAATCCTCCCTGATACAAATGACTGAGCCTCTCTTATATAAAAATGAGAGAAGGCGGGTGATTACAACTCAATAATTACAAAACATCTTACACTATTGAACAACAGTAATGCTTTATCAAAAGATAAAAGCATTATTATAACTTTTGACTATTACAAACGCGTTATTACAAACAAATTGATTACAACTTTTGACTAAACGACCACAGATGGCCGACAAATACAAATGACTCAATAAGACGACAAACTGACACAACATCTGCTTTCGGCTACTTTTGAAAAGGAGCACGGGCTGCTGGGGCAGGAGCATCTTGCATCAAAACGACAGTATTTGGCTGCCATGGTGACTGTAGGCATCCTAAGCAAAAGGATCCTGAGCATCTTGAAGAGAGATGCTTCCATACGGATCATTAGGGCTAGAATGACTAGACTTTGACGAAGAAGATGAACAGACTGAGGGTACAGAGTCCTCACTGAGTTTATCCATTCATTTTTGAATAAGACGAGATAACTGTTTTAACTCGAAATTTGAACAATGATCAATATCTGCAAAATCTAACTTTGAAGATTTTTTGGATTTTGATTTACTAGAAGAGGATTCCTTAGGAGGAGGAACCGAAGAAATAGGAGAAGGATTGGAAAATTCCTTCTGGACTTGACCAACGATGCGATAAGGATCAAACTTATCCCACCATTTAACTGAAAATTCCCGGGTAACATAAGTCAATTGACTTAAGTTAGAGCGAGAAACATCCTTTTCGGATGTAAGAGCAACATTTTCAATAGGAGAATAAAATCCATAGTTCCATTTGAGAATCCATGGAATTTTATATTTACTGACGAAATACAGGGTGACTGGAACACAACAATTAGTTGGAAGAGAAGGGGCTCTGCAACTAAAAACATTCAAAACTGACTGAAGCTCAATAGGGAGAATTTTATAGATGAGACCAAATCTTTCCCACTATAAAACAAACCAATGAGGAATTTGACTTTTGAACGTGTGGTCAAATTGTATGAACCACGAGTGACTAAAGGATGGAGTCTGAAACAAAAAGACTCTATTACAAGCTTCCATATAATCATAATAGCAAAACTGGCTATCATGATCATTTAACTGTCGTAAATTAGAAGGATGATTACCCCAGTCAGACATGGAGATAATCTGTTTAATATAAAAAGAATGATAGATGATTTTTGAAGAATCGTTTCTATCATGAATAGGTTTAATTAGGATTGACTGAGTCTGAAGAAGGACGTCCTTATAATACATAAGAGATTTATAAGGAGCTAAAGGAAGAAAATGCCAACCAGTTGGGAAGAACTGGGCGGCCAATTTAACTGGATCATCAATTGATTTCATATGTCTCTCAATATGAAATAAATTGATGGAATAAACAGGAACATACTCTGAAAAAGTACGTTGACTAGAATTAGGATTACTGGAAGAAGAAGAAGCAAATGGATCAACCATTTGAGGAGGCTGGACCAAAATCGAACTATAGGGCTTTGACCCGGAAATAAGCGGGGCAAATCTATTAACTACAGTAATAGGTGTAACTGGGTGTGGGATAACAGCTCCCAAGGGCTTTTGACTAGGCGGGCCTGGGCCTGGAAGGCCAGGGGGCCTAACATTCTTGCTGGATCCTCTCGCATTCATTTTGATTTGGAGGGGTACCTGAATTAATAAATTCTCTAGTAAGAAAATCAGGAACAGAATTCTCACTACCTTTAATATATTCAATATCAAAATCAAAAATACTTAAAATAGATTGCCAACGGGCAAAAATATGTTTAGCAGCAATATTTTTAACATCCTTTTCTAAAATGTATTTGGCTGACTTGCAGTCAATACGAACTAAAAATCTTTGGTTTAATAAATCATTTTGAAATTTATTAATACACAAAACCAAAGCTAAAATCTCTTTTTTAATTGTACTATAGTTTAACTGAGCTTGATTCCACGCGCCAGAGTGAAATCGAACAATTTGTTCAGAAGAAGCAGGAGTCAATTTCTGCTTCAGAATACCGCCGAAGCCAATTGTAATACCCGAGAATTTCCATATATTATTAAATAAATATATTAATGGAAATGAGAATTTATTTGAATATAAATGATTTTGTGTTATGAGATGAATTAATTCAATTATATATAATTGAATAATTATAATAATTGAGAAATTGGTGGAGTTTGTGATAAACTCGTTGATTGCCTTGTGTGGCACAGTGACGTAATATAAGAATGATTATATTAATTTAAGCGAACAATTAATCTATATTAATTGTTAATCGAAGAATATTAATTAACTGTTATAAAATACTAATGAGGATTGATTAATAATATGTGATTATTATTGCAAGAAACATAATAATAATGAGCAACGTGTTTATAAATATAATAAAATTTATATCAAAGTGATAGTTAATCATATAAAGGTTAATTAAATTGTTATGGAGGTTAACAATTATATTGATTGATGTAGGATATGTGTATATTATTAATTAATATTCAATTTATAAGATGAGAAATTATATGTGCAAGCATGCGAATTAAATGTATAGTAACTATATGTTATGATATGTGTAGGTGACAAATGATGTGTGGATATACATTAAAATAATGTATCATGGATCTATTATAAATAATTGTTGAGTAATACAATTTAATAATATATGATATAATGTAATGTGGTAGTATCCGATTGTATTATATCGGTAAGATAAAATGTACATAGATTATATGTATTCAAATTGCATTTATTACATTATGGGGAGAACATTGTAATTATAACCTAAGAGTACATATAATATATAACATAAGTGTAGCATATAGTCCATTTGTAAGAATGCTGAGATTGGCTTGGCTTGTCCCAATATAATAGTCACTCTCCTTTCCCTCATTCACGTGCACAGCCATTATGGCCTAAGCCTATTGCTTCTCCTTAAACTCAGTAAATTTCCATAGCCTTGTAGCAATGATGAGCAAGGGAGTGGTTTTAATGATGGATTCTAACAACTAAATACCTACCATTCTATAACCTTCATGCAATTTGACAATCCGTTAGTTTGATTTGGGAGTTAGAAGCTTGGACTGTGTATTCATTCTTCTATATAAAGGAACTCCCTGCACCTTCATTTCATTGCTGAAATATTTCTAAGAGAAGAGAGTATACTGTGATTGTCTATTTAGTTCAGAAGGAATTTCTATAGTAGCATCAGCAAGCTTACTCCATAACAGAGGTATAAATCCTCTTCGTGTCTTCATTTTCATTTTCTGTCAAAAGAACTCCATTGTTGTTCTCTGAGTTTTGTTGAAATTCTTGATTATGCCAAATTGGTTCATGATTGGTTTGTAGAACCCTTATATTGTTGTTATATGAACATACACACATGATGGAACCACTGAATAGTCTTTCATTTCCATTGTTCCTCTTCAATTTCTGTAAATACATGAAATTCGTAAATTAAGTTAGAGTTCATGAAATTGGGAATTAATAATTGCTATTGACTGTTATATAAGCATATATGTATGTGTTAGTAAGTTAAACAAGTCTGGGTATGTTGAAATCGATGAAATGGGAGGTTTTGGGTCGGTTTTCGCTGCAGTCTGAACCGCAGAAAACTGCCTCGACGCCGCAGCGCCGCAGCCCGCGCCGCAGCGCCACACGCGCCGCAGCGCCAGTAGTAAGCTACTGTTGCCGCGCCGCAGCGCCAGCCTCTGTGTTTAGTTTTCTGCATTCTGCAACAAAACTGTTATGTACCAATTGTTTGATTTTTGTTTAAACAAGCATGGGAGCATGATTAATACATATATATAAACCTAATGAGGCAATGTAAGCATGTTTTAGTATATTAGCATACATGGTTAACCAAACGACACATAGTTTGGAAACGAATTTAAAGTTTCATAAACGACGTTAACATATATAAAGCATGTTTACATACTGACCTTGCAAGCACGTTAGTACCACCTAGAGACACATGAAGTGCATGTTAGCTTATCTATATTGGTTCCGTAATAAAATGTGAACATGTGAACCTAACTAGTGCTCATTCCTAACAAAAATATAAGTTTGAAGGTGGATATGATCATGTAAATGCTATATAGTCATTTTGATGTTATGAGCATGTTTAGATAACTTTGAAATATATGAATGAAGCCTTAACTTGTGTTTATATAGTTCGTAAGGAAGCATGAACATGTTAGGCTCTATTAGTAAGATTCACCAATAGAAATACAAGCCTTGCACATGAGCATTAACACGATACGTGGAGATTTAAATTCTGATATTTATGGACACATGTGATAGTATTCTTAGACTCATTCATGTGTCATGCATATATATATACCATGATTGGTTGCCGTGATTAAAGTTTAGCATAAACAAAGCATGTTTTCAAGATAATAACAATGCTAGCTACATATATGCAATACGAGTACTCATGAGCATGACTAATACAAGTTATATGAATATCTTATGTGTTTAAAAGCAATCATGTTAGACCATATGAGTTCGTGTCCTTGAATGGCTTTAAGTATGAACTTAAGAACCTATAACATGTACGATTGGATTTGGAAAAGTTATACAAGCATGAAAGTATCCTTTAAATGTGAATACATGCTACGCGATATTATATGATGTTACTTGAACCCGATTTTGACGGTTAACTTAAGGAGATGCCGTAACTTGTTAAAATGAAATATATTTAGTATTGATTGTGGTCTTATGTGATATTAATAATATGCAAGCATGTTGAGATCTTATATAATATGAGAATGCATTTAAACTCTAAAGAAGGAACGTTAAGGATAGAAATTATATTCTATATAACTGTGTAGCTAGGTAAAACTTAGCTTATGTGTTGATCGTATATTCAAAGAGAAAATGTGAAGTTAAATTATATGACTAATGAATATCATATATATACGTAACTGTATTACGATAGGAATTCGAAAGTGTTGATTGCTTTTCATGGATAAACTACGCTAAAGGCAAGTTCTCTTACTTACACTCTTTTAAAGTGCAAGTATCCTAACCGACGCATTTACTTTATGCAAGGAAATCTATGATTGTGAAAGTTTCCTAACTTATACTCTTTTACTATGCAAGTATCCTATCTTGTGTATTGCGAACTAGTTTCCTATTTAATCGGTTGAATCGAATTAGTACACTTGAACTCTTATTTCATTAAAGCTATTATTCATGTTGAACTTAGTATTGTTCTTGAATATTGTGAAAGTGTCTATGCCATTTGATTCGGCTGGACTTATGTTATTAAAAAGCAACCCAAACTAATTGATTGGTGCGGGATCTTGTATTTGACTGAGAAGAACAACCTTCTTTGAAGGGAATATATAATTGTCGGAGAACCGACGTGCACACTTGAGTATGGTTGATTGTTATGCATAACAAGGGTACTTTAGGCTGATCACCTGTTGTACCTGTTTTTGTTGGATTTTCAGTTTATTACTGTCAATTCTAGTAGAAGTTCATAGTCCGTAGTGACTACTCAGTATTCAATTATTTGAAATCTTGAATTGACTTATTATTGAATCATATTGATATTATCCTGTCCTTAGCGACTGATATTGAGAACTGTTGATATTCTTGTTATTCTTGAACTATCAAATCTTGTTATACCCTTTCGAGAATTGAGAATCTTATTACTCACCCTTATTGTATATTACTTGCTGTGCAATTTGTGCTCATTCTTACTTTCCCTAAAACATTTCAGTTAAGGCAGAGCATGGTGAACCTTCGGGCGTTGATAAGGGCAAGGGCAAAGCTACCAACTAGCTTATGTCTGTTATGTTTTAAATATATTAATATTGTATGAAGATGATGTAGTAAGACTAGATTTGATTATGTTTAAGCTTAAGTTAGATTATGTAATAAGAACTGATATTATTATGTAATCTATTAAGTACTGTAGGTTGCGAGACTTGGGAGAATAATTATAATAAATCATTGTAAATTATTCAAGAATAGATTTTCCGCTGTGATCGTATGATATTTAATTATTATTATTGTGATGTATTACCATGAGCACGTGATCAACCGAATTCGAGAGACCAAGTGGCGGTCCTGGAATTTGGGGGCGTCACACCAATTTTGGAGGCGTCAGTTTTAACAATTTTAAAAGCAGATTCATTAGAAATGCCAAGGCAGGGCAAAACCTTAACATATTTTTTGACTTGTTGGACGATGGTAGTATGTTCCTCAGTCCAGGGAGGAGGATTTTTCTGTAAACGAAGAAACAAAGGTATACAGATTTTTCTCAAAATTTTTATAGAACTTGCCAACATAATTAAGAGATCCTAAGAATCGCTGGAGTTGAGTTTTATCAATGATTTTATCAGAAAATTTATTTGCGAATTGAATGACTCGTTGAATCGGACGGACTAGACCACGATAAATATCATGACCTAGGAATTTGACTCTAGTTTGGAACAGACTACATTTAGTAGGGGAAAGAACCAAACCATTAACTTTAATAGCTTTGAAGAACGAATTCAAATGTTTGAAGTGTTCATCAATTGACTTGGAGAAAACTAGAATATCATCAATATAAACAATGATGAAATGATTGAAAGGATTCAAAATTTCATTGAGAATATTTTGAAATTCACTAGGAGCGTTCTTCAAGCCAAATGCTTGAACAACCCATTCATAATGACCGAAGGGAGTAGTAAAGGCAGTTTTATACCTATCACTAGGATGAATACTGACTTGCCAAAAACCTGACTTAAGGTCAAATTTACTAAAGATGGTAGCATTACTGAGCCGACTAAGAAGGTTTTTTTATTGGGTAGGGGATACCTAATCCACTCAAGAACCTTATTAAGAGGCTTGTAATTAACAACTAGGCGAGGAACACCTCTCTCTTTCTCAGCTTCATTATTAACATAGAAGGCTGGGCAAGACCAAGGTGATTTACTATGTTTTATAAGGCCTTTTGCAAGCAAGTCATTAATCTCTTGTTTGTAAAGTTCCATCTGCTGATGACTCATTTGGATAGGTCTAGCCTTAGTAGGAATCAAGTGTTCTTTGAATTCCTTAGCATTAAGTAGTCTAACCACATGCTTCCTTCTATGCCAAAAGGCATTAGGAGAATCAGCACATAAATTTTTAACCTTAAACAATCGAAGTTCTTCGATCTTATCTTGAATTTTATCAAGAAGGAGAAGATCTTCAACTTGCTTATATTTGATTTCTTGTTTTAAGAATTTTAACTGCGAAGTTTTACAGTTTAACAAATTCAAAGATTTTGAAATAGACTCTTCTTGAATGAATTTCAAATCTCTTTCCTTAGGCTGAGTGATAAATTCAAAAATCACTTTCTGACCTAAGTGCTCAGTTGTTAAACCATTATTAATAGTAGTAACTGGATATAATAAATATTTAAACGGTAGTCCTAAAATTATCTTATCTGTCAAATTGCGAATTAAAACAAAAGACGTTTTAAAACACATATTTTCTTGACAAATATGAACTTTAGGTAGTTTATATTTTATCTCCATCATACTACCATTAGCAGAATTAAGGCGTTCACTAGTTTTCTTATAGAACTTGGTAGGAATCAATCCTTCCTGAATGCAATTGAGATCAGCACCTGTATCCACTAGGGCAGGAAGCTGAATTGCAAACATTCCATCAATAACTAGACGAACAACGATATACCATTTTTGAATAGTAATATCTTTTAACCTTTTTAATGAATTACCTTGAACCATTAGGAGATAATCATCATCTTTGACACCATAAGATTCAGGTTGATCTTTATTATCTGATGAATCAGAAATATGAAGTTCTGAACCTTTAGCGGCCAAAGTAGTCATATCTTTTCTTAAGTCTGAAATTTCAGTCTTAAGACCAGAAATTTCCTTCTTAAGCTTGTTGACTTCCTGGTTTAACTCAGGGAGGGTAATTTCTTTTTCAACAGTTTTATATCTTTCAAGGGTTTTATTAAGACTAATAGCAGGCTTTTCTTTACCTCTAATAATCTTACCCCTTCCCGAATTATTTTTAGAAAACAAATCTTTTAACTGTTTCATATACTGTAATTTTAAATCTTCATCTGTAAGTTTACTAATTAACTCAATTAACAAAGAGCTCTCTTGATCTTCTTTGCTAAGTACGTTAATAGTTTTACAGCAATCAGATCTACAATTATCAGTACAAAGAGTAACTTCATTATCATCACTAGGGGTTTGACTACTTTCTTCATTATCAGAGGAATAAGGAATATCAGAGTGATCATTTTCATCATCAGTCTGCATTCTTATTAACTCTAAAATCTTATCAGTGTCTTCAGTAGAAATATTTAACTGATTCAATTTCTGTTTTAACTTACATTCACTCTTGTAATGACCCTTTTTACCACAATTATAACAGGTAATTTTACTCTTATCCTGTGACTTAGAAGAAGACTTTTTATTATGAGTCATTTTCCTAGACTTGGGTTTTTCATAATAACTATCTTGATTTTTAGATTGATTACTAGACCGCTTCTTATGATGCTTTCTCTTTTTGTGTTTTTCAATCTGGGTTTTCCTATGCTTTCTTCGAGAGGGAGCAATAGGAGGTAAACCATATTGTTCACAAAAAGTACCAAGCTCATACTTAGCCTTTTTCTTATCCTTAGCGGCCTGCTTAGCAATCTTAAAATCAATACACATTTTTAATCCAATCTTTTGGATATAACTGATTATATCACCATATGTCAGGTTATCATAATTGATATATCCAAGAGTTTTATTGAGTTCTTCTCTAACCTTGTGTGCAAACAGGCTGGGAAGACTATTAACAAATTTTTCTTTCCAGAAAGGTTTATTACTATCACTGCGCATCATAACACGAGAAATAAAAACATCTTTGTACCACCTAAAATCACTTAAAGTGGGACAAGTGAGATTACTTAATTGGTCATGAATTCTCTCAGTGATATTACTAGGGGTTCCAATAAAATATTTTATTATGGTAAATATTAACGTGTTAATACCATCAGGAATACGAAAACAAATATCTTCACGGAAGATAGGCTGACCATTGTCATCTAACTGGCGAGCATGGACAATAGAGTTCCTTGCATCTTCGTCAAGGTGTTTTTCCCACCAAGAACGAAGTACACCAGTGAAACCATTAGTTAATATTTCAACTATTTCAGGCTGAGTAAGACTGCTGAAAGCTGTAATATAACTATTGTCAACCATAGACAAATGATTCATTTTAGTGAGAATCTGGTGTTCACTAAAACCATCAATATTCCATTCATAAATTTTATTAGACGAAACAGAAAATTGATTATCCAGATTTTTCTCCTCATACTAAAGATCAGGGGGAGTGGGTCTAGAATACCAATTTTTTGTTATACTAGTGCTATTAAAAGTTAACTTATTTAACTGTTCAGCAAGATCAGGGATAGAAATGACTTCAGAACTAACTTCTGATTGACTAATGCTTTCATTGTCAGATTCTTCAACCTGGTCAATGATAGCAACAGTACCACTGGCTTCTCCTGAACTTGAACCAATCTTTTTTAATAACTTATCAATGCTTTTAACTAGGTCAGAATCTTTATTTGACAATCCCTTTTCTTCTCTGTTTTCAGGGAGAGCTAATAAAGGTTGATCTAGTTTCTTTTCAGAATTTTTAACTAAAGTAATATCAAACTTTTCTTTAATTTTATCAAGCTGTTTACCAATTGTGGTTAAATATTGGTTGGTTGGTAATATATATATATATATATATATATATATATATATATATATATATTACCTACCGTATAAGGTAGGTAATTATAATATATATATATAATAATAATACTCCCTCCCCCAAACGTTACCTTCCCCCCCCCCCCCATTTCCAAAGTCAAACATATATATATATATATATATATAATACGTATATATATATATATATATATATATATATATATATAATAAAACTGAGATAACTTCTACCGACAGTTTTGAAAAATGGGTAAGTGGGGGTCCAAATAATAAGTCAAATTTACAACAAATATCTTATACTAAAAATTCATCCATTTATATCCACATTGAATAAATATTTCCTTATCATATAAATCAATAATTAATTATTAATAAATAATATTACAGAACTACAAAATTGACAACCAGGTTGTTCCTAGGAAAGAGGGGGCCTTCTGAGAAGGATTTTTCCTTACTGGCGCGCAATTAAATAACCCCTCCTAGACAGAACTTTCTTAGACATTGCCAATAATGCTTTCTAATAATATTATTCAAATAATATGAATTATTGATTTGATAATTTAAAATATTGTGCAATGACAATTATTGAATCAATAAAATATTATGCAATTATCAATGTAACAATTATTGAATCAATAATATAAAATATTGAACAGTAATTACTGTAACAATTATTGAGTAGTGACTTCTTACGTAAGAATCAATAATTAGAATTACTGTGCAACACCGCGTATTACTGTATTTTAACCATCTGGTATTTCAATAGTTTTAACGGTAACAACCACGCCGTTATTTTTAGAAAACTCATTCTTGTCATTTTCTTTATCCGACCGTTATTCTGTTGTGGGGCCCATAAATGGCTGCGGTGTCGTACGAATATTCCCCGACAACAAGAATATTCCACGACCAAATGAATATTCCCTAACAACAATGAATATTTTATTACCACTTGTTAACTTTTGCAAAATTTGCACAAATCACCCCATAACTTACCACATTCATCAAATCAACACCTTACTATTTAAAACAATACATATAGAGAAAATTAAATCTTTATTCATAAAAGTTGGGGTCTTACAACGACCATAAACCTATTCCAAAGGTCATCCCTACTCAGATCATGGAGTGTCTAAACTCTCTACCTCAAACCGCAACTCAGTTGTCTCATGATATTGAGGACAAGCTCACCAAGAACAATGTTGACCTTCAAGATCATATGCATCATATTACTACTATTGTTTGTGGTTTACCTGGTGTCACAAGCCGAAAAATTCAAAAACAGTTGTAGTCCATTTTCACATCTATGATTGACTGTCTACATGACCGCGACTGTGTATTCTTTAACACATTGGCTGCTCATAAAAATGCTATTGTTGCTTTTGAATAAAACCATGAGTCTTCCTTCAGATCAGTCACGGACGAACATTTTGCTCTTAGTAGCACTATCAGACTTTATGCGTCGTATGGAACTTCAAGCATTCAACAATCAAGCATCTGCTATTCAGCAACAAGAGCAAGCCACTGCTCGCCAGTCTGAGATTTGAGCTGATATTCTCATGACAGCTACGTAACTCCAAGAACTTGTTGATGCAATTCAACTTCCTTCCCGATTTTCTGATGCAAAAAGGGGGAGAAAGAGAAACGGCAAGAAGACAAAAACAAAAGGGGAGACAAAGGAGGAGGAAGTCAATCTCAGGGGGAGAAGCGAAAAAGAAATCAAAAGCAAATATCCATTACCCCTTCGCTCTTTAGATCGAGATCACCTCCACATCCTCCATCGGCTATTCCTCTAGAGTAAGGGAGACTCTCTTCACGACAAGAATCGTCGACAAAGAGTAACTCATACTGGCATCCATATTCCTACGGATGATCCTACATATCTAAGGAGGAATCTTCAAGGAACTCATATCCTAGGAGAAGAGACAATGGATGCATCACATCTTGGTCCCAGAGATTTTGCTAAAGAAATAAGAAGAAAAGCAAATGAAGACAGAATCAGAGCTGATCATAGAAGAGAATCTGAAAAGGAATGGCTCTCGAAAGAAAAGGGATCAAGGAGGTAAAGCTAAATATGCTCAAGGACTATTTGTCATGTAATAGCTAAAATTTTTGTTGATCATTATCGGACATTAATAAATTCATGCTTTTGATAAGATCAATACAGCATCTCACTGTATTCTAAGGTATTTTACTTTCAAATCACTGCATTTTAGTTTCTAATGAATGTTATAGAACTATTAGTTTAATCATCATCAAATAAGGGGAGATTGTTAGAGTCTGCATGATTAATTTGATGATAAATGAGCTTAATGTATATTTGTACCAGTATGATTTGTAAAGTCCTTATAAAGAATTGATCAATTGTGCAAAGACTTCGAATAGAAAGATCATATAATGTTAGGTTAATCTTAAAAGGTAGCTGAGTTGATGTATTATTGATAGGATCGTAAAATTATCCTGCTACTTGAAAAACAAGATCGTAGAAAAAGTATAAGATCACACAAACATCAAGAGGATCGCTGAACTACTTAGAGTAACTAAAACTCTCTGCTTCGTAAAATCACTTCAGATCGTTGAGTGAACAAGTGATCCTTCCAGTCAGCTAAACGATCGTTGAAATAGACTCGATCGTAGAATAGTCAGGTCAGACATACTGACTTCGGAGTGTTGTAATTTGAAGGTCCCAGTGCAATCTCAAAATATCCTTGGCAAAAATCGAAGATCAGAGCATGTGTCTACCAACTACCTGTTGGACAGTGACACGTCAAGGGTGTTAGGTGAAAAAATAGACTGATGTGACAGGCACAGAAAAGGAACTGTCTCCAAAGTTTAGAATGTCAACATCAAGCATCCTAGTACATCAGAGCATTAAATGTAGTAACGAACATATTGCAACGGGAAGATTATTAAGCAGAGTATAAAAGGCGACAAGGCTCCAACTTTAAAAGTACTTAATATCTTGGTAAAAAACTCTGTCAAAAGAAAAGAACGAACTCAACGATTCAATATTCAAAGTTCAAGCTGCTAAGTATTTGAGAAGAAAATTTTAGCGCCAACTTAGCAGCACCTCTTAATAAACATTAATCATCTGAGATTCTGAGGGCAAAGTGTCATTGTCTTTGTGACTAAATATCCAAGTCTGCAGGGCTTGATGAGCGCAAGAGTGTCCTTGTCGTTGGGACTAAATATCCAAGTCTGATGGGCTTGAAGAGGGGCAAAAGTGTCCTTGTCAGTGGTGACTAAATATCCAAGTCTGCTGGGCTTGAAGAGGACTAAGTGTTCTTGTTTGTGTGACTAAATTCTAGTGGATTCCTACTCAATGAGTAGAAGAGTGGAGTAGGAGCTATTCAGTCTCTGAACCACTTAAAATTACACGTGTCTTTACTTATTGTCCTTATCATTTAAATTGCTTGATTATTATTCCTTACAGCTCAAATCTAAAACTAATATTTGTTTTTGATCTTCAGGGGGGTTTTCAAAAGAAAAATTTTTGATGTGCTTATTTCAGTAACATTTAATAAAAAAAAAGAGGAAATTTTAAAGATCTATTCAACCCCCCCTTCTAGATCTACAAGTGCCTTTGGGAAATAACATATTCATATTGATTGCAACCACTTAATTTCTTGGGCAACTTCTTCATAATATGCCACAAGAACCACTTATGCAGCGGATTAGGGAACACAATTTCAATAGCTTTCCTTCATTGCTTTGTCTTGGTCAATGATTATTGCGGTAGAAGCACGACCATTCATACACACAAGCCAAGTTTTAAAAAGCCAACTAAATGACTCAATATCCTCATGAGATATTAATCCACAACCTAAAAGTATTAACTAATCGTGATGATTAACTCCAAAAAATGGGGTGTCGACGTCGGGAAAAAATTCGCGCGTCGGGTCACAACCCGGATCTTTCTCTCTTCCTAAGTTATGTCTACCCTTACTCTTTTTATTTGTGAAAAAGGTTTTGAAGGATTTTTTAGAAAAAGGCCAACATGTATCATGTCGACAATTTGAACGTTTTACAGAATCGCCAGTTGGTAGATTTGAAATGGTTGTACCAACTCAACCGAGTTTTATTTTTTTGAAAAGAGGCCCAATTGTTGGACACTGTTGAAACTTGATCTTTGAAACCGAAGTTTTGAATTCGGGGGCTTGGTTAAGTGTGGGGAAGGTGTTAGGCACCCCACAACTCCCGTGTAAACACGGTACCGCATCTTTTTAATATTTCCCTTTTAAATCTGCTATGTATGTGTGAATACTGGAAGAAATTGGGCCTATGTTTGATTGAAAGCATGTCTATGCATCGTTGAACCTATATACGAAGGGTTTGATTTGATTTTGCAAAAAGTCTTTGATTTGATTTGCAAAAGCCTCTTTTTTTCGAAAAGATTATTAAAATGATGTTTTGAAAGAAGGTTTTTAAACCCTTACGCTAACATAGGAATTGAAGTATATTAATACTTCAGTTTTATCTTTTTAGCTTTTTGGCTCAATTTGAATGATGATTGTCGGGCTGCGAAGCATCATCGACCACAACATATATACAAGTGTCGGTATCCTCATGGGCATGACAACCATCAGATTGACTCTGACACAGCACACCATATTTTCACTAGGTTGAGACCTTAAATCCGGATAACCGTTTTAAAGTCTTTTGTTTGTACATTTTTACAGAAAAACTAGCATGGTACATTTGTAAAGTGGAGTTTGTCCATCGTGGGAATCGGATTCTGATCAATTGGATCATGAATCCCACGATTCCTAGGCTCACATAGGGAGGCCAATGAACATGCACAGCTCAAATTTGTACAGAAATATATCCAAATATTGCCAGAACCAAGGATTCATCAGTAAATCCTGGCTCACACATGGCTGAAGCGTCTCGTTCCCACTAGATAGTGATCTAAGAGCCGCGAAGTAGCTTTTATAACTGAAACTAAAAAAAATGCTAGATTTAAATAAATCTCAGCCATTCTAGCCTTCCGGTTCTGTCTAGACCTATTTTGAACCGTTTGAAAGCTACAGTTGGTGAGATTTAAAGAAATCTAGTTCGCCCGCAGAAATGTCAGTGCCGATTCATATCAAATGAATATTTAAAGCAACAATTTAATAAAAATGAGCAAAGCAATATATATATATATATATATATATATATATATATATAATTATATATACGAAAGTTGTAAATGGCGATGGGTTTTCACATCGGTGCCCGGTCTGAAATTGAAATATATATATATATATATATATATATATATATATATATATTTATAAAAGCCGTATAAAAGCCACGGAATGATCTAGGCTAGACAGAATTGAAATATATATAAAAACAGTAAAAAGGGCGATGGATTTTCACGCCTGTGCACGGACTGAAATATAAATATATACAGAAACATAGTCAACCAGGACTGGAAAGATAACCTAGTATGGTGAATGGTGAAAAAATAGTAAAAAGGCCACAGTATGATTCAGGCCGCACTGGAATGTAAATAAATATATATATATAGACAGAAAATTAGTCAACCAAGACTAGGAAGATAACCCAGTGTGGTGAATGTTGCTTATATATGCATATATATACATATATAAAAGTAGTAAACTACCGCAGATTTGACATCCGGGCTTGACAGAATTGAAAAGTTAGTATATATACAGTTAAATATATACAAAAAAAGCCAAACCCGGACTGGGAAGATAACCCAGTCAGGCGAAGTTACTTAATACGAAGATACAAGTATATCAAAGCTGTTGGAAGCGACGGATCGTCAATCCGAGTTGTAGACATGCCAGAAAATGAGTTTAGGGACTAAAATGTACCAAAAGTTAACAAAAAGGGCCACGGAACTGAGTTCCGGGCATATTTAGGAAATGAAATTTGATATGCAAGTGTATAAAAGTGCGAAGAAGTAATAATAACTTTCTGATCGTAAAAATACTCACAATGGATTGCTACACGGGCTTTTTGCCAAATCGTAGGCTTTAAACTTCCAAATCTACCGACTATTTTCTGATATATAGTAGTATGTGGGTATATCTACGTGTTAGAGTGAAAAAATTTGGTTTGGGAGAAAAAAAATGGCTGGAAAACCAAACGGGCAGGGGTTCAGAGCGTTTTTCTTTTTTTCAAATGAGCTGGGGGCCACCTCATATATATAGACCTAGGAGCCTCCACTCTACCTGCTGCTATCGCAGGTAGAGGTACGGCTCCATGTGGAAGGGCCCACGTGGCGGGTCCTATTGCATCAAAGTATGTGCACTCCGAGCAATGCGATATCAGGTTTGAAACTTTCTAAATTTTGATCAGAGCGTCTGTTTGAGGCGTGTTGTACCTTTCCAGAAAGCCCTCGCCAAGAGTGTCACAATGACATGGGATAAAACATTTTTCTGGTCCAAGAAGATGGGTTCATAACCAGGTCTTTGATTCCCCACCGTCTGTCTGTTGAGCTATCTTGCGCTGTTTGCACTCAGGATCATTGCCATGGTTCGTTCTGACTTTGGTGGCATCAATTCAACTTGAGTTTGATCGAATTGGCTTAAGATTGGTAAAATGACCATTTTGCCCCTCTTGGGGTTGCCTTCAGTGTTGGCAATGGCCTTTGACTGATTTCCTGGGGTTGTTTCCAAGGCTTGGATCCCATTCGAGTCTGTTTGTCCTCAGTGTTGTATCTGAGGTTGACTTGGTCATTCCAAGCTTTCCTCTAGAGATGTTGTGATACTTTAGGATTGTTTCTGAAGTTAACATGTCCTCCCGGGTTGAGACCGGGGCTGACCTGTACCTCCCGGGGTTAAGACCGGGGTTGACCTGTACCTCAAGGGTTGAGACCGGGGCTGACCTGTACCTCCCGGGTTAAGACCGGGGCTCACCTATACCTCACGGGTTGAGATCAGGGCTGACCTGTACCTCTCGGGTTGAGACCGGGGCTGACCTGTACCTCTCGTGTTGAGACCGAGGCTGACCTGTACTTATTGGGTTGAGACCAGGGCTGACATGTACTTTCTGGGTTGGGATCGGGGCTGACCTGTACTTCCCTGGTTAAGACCGGGGCTGACCTGTACTTATCGGGTTAAGACCGGGGCTGACCTGTACTTCCCAGGTTGAGACCGGGGCTGACATGTACTTCCCAGATTGAGACCAGGGCTAACATGTACTTCCCGGGTTTAGACCGAGGCTGACTTGTACTTTTTTGGCTGAGACCGGGGCTGACCTGTACTTTTCGAGTTGAGATCGGGGCTGACCTATACTTTCTGGGTTGAGACCGTGGCTGACCTGTACTTCCCGGGTTGAGACCGAGGCTGACCTGTACTTTTTTGGTTGAGACCGGGGCTGATATGTACTTCCCGGGTTGAGACCGGGGTTGAGTTGATGACTAGGTATTGAGATCGGGGTTGATTTAACGGCCCGATATTGAGACCGGGGTTGAGTTGATGGCCCAGTATTGAGACCGGGGTTGATTTGACGACCCGGTATTGAGATTGGGGTTGAGTTGATGGCCCAGTATTGAGATCGGGGTTGATTCAAAAGATAATTTTACCTTCTTACAGTATTAGTAATAGGGAAAGAAAATTTTGAGTGTCTACAGATGCCCCTCTTTACCATGTTTATAAAATGCAGTGGAATGAACATGATAAAGATTAGTAGACACAAAAAATTCACATGCAAAGGGGAGGCAATGCATGGCATGATATGCGATCAATGTTATATACCTTCAAGGGGGTAGGGTTATCACTGATTGATTATGGTAGTTTCTGCTAGGGATGTCACTAATAGGCTACCGTGAACTGTTCTCATCACTTTCTGCTGGGGATGACGTCATTCGTGATAGCCTAGGTGAATTCTTGGTTTGATACCAAGGGTTTTCCCTCATCCGTCGATATTCTTTGTTGGAGCATACTTCCTTTCAGCTAATGCCGTTGTATACTTTTGAAGGCCTTCCTTTGGGGATATATCTTTGTTGCAGATTTACCTCAGTGGGAATTTCTGATGTTTATCCTGAGGATAATTTACACCGGTAGCTGGCAACAGGGGTTTGAATCACCAATCCTTCTTGGTGCTCCCTCTGAGGATGTGTATAACAGATCCCATTATCGGGGATGGATTATTATATTGCTTCCGTCACCGGATCCCTTCCGATGCTTCGTTGGGGTTGAGCCAACGGCTGAACGGTTATCGGTCTGTACCCAACGCTTCGCTGGGGTTGTGCCAACGGCTGAACTGTCACCGGTCTATACCCGACACTTCATTGGGGTTGTCCCAACGACTGAACTGTCACCGGTCTGTACCCGACACTTCGCTGGGGTTGAGGAAACGGCTGAACTATCACCGGTCTATACCCGACGCTTCGCTGGGGTTTTTCCAACGGCTAAACTGTCACCGGTCTGTACTCAACGCTTCACTTGGGTTGTGCGAATGGCTGAACTGTCATCGGTCTGTACCCGACGCCTCGAAAGTGGCAGTCTTCTGCAGTTTTGCACAGTTTTTTGGCAGTTTTTCAGCATTCTTCATCATTGACCCCAGACATTGATTCCAGATGAATACCAAAGGTTTTCAGGGAGTTCCCCTTTTTGTCAGGATTACGCTGCTTAAATGAAGGATTTCAGGACAAACCGCTCAATCACGTGCCGATTTTTTCTCAGATTTGACTTTTCGGCTCACAGTAACTCCGTTTTAACTCCAACCAAACCGTACCAGAGGGAGTGGGGCCCACCCTGGGGAGCCATAGGTAGAGGTGCGGCAGTCGCAGGTGGGCCCGCTTCTACCTGTGGCTTTATATTATGAAGCGGGAGTTCATTTGAATCAGTTTTATTTCGAGTTTTAAACGGAATTCGATTTTCTTTTTTAGATCTACGGAGTTCGGGCAGCCTTTTTTAGATGCCGTCAGTTCCCACGCGTTTAGCGCATCGCATGTAACGTTTTACGTCCTTTTTTTGCAAGTTTTGACCCTTTAAAAGCATGTAATCCACGTAGGGTGCTTTTAAACGCAATGTATGAAAAATGTATGCCTATATGACTTGCTAAAAATTTTCTGACTTCATATGTATGCATATTTTACTATAATGCACGTTTTGATGTAAGAAAATTCAAATTCTAAGACAGTAATATTTTGCTCTTTTTGATCAGTTTACTCATCCTTTTTGAGGCCTAGTGAGCCTGGATTTTCAACTAAAAATGTCTATGGTAATTTAGCTACCATGTGAAGTTTACTTTTGATTTTATTTTATAAATATGAACTGTTCCTGCTTTTGGGAAGGTGTGCCACTGAATGGGCACCTAGATATGCCTGTGTGCATGAGAACAGTTCATTTTACAAAGGAGACTCTGGCGAATTTTTTTTCAAAAGCCCGAGAATTTAATAAACATGCATATTTGACTCTACTGGGGATTTTTGACTGACCGGTGCACATTTTTAGGATTTAGCTTTTGAAAAACATGCAGTTTTGACTATACGAGGGATTTTTGACTGACCCATGCATGTTTTAGGACTTAGAAATGCATAAAGTACTGATTTAAATTAATAAGCCACAGGTTTCAGGCTTACCACACTATTTCAGAGGTGATTTGGAGACTTGTCCAGGTGATGGATCGAGACAGACCCGGCAGTGCTAGAGGGTAGTTTCAGGCGTCGGACGGAGGCGAGCTTCTGATTTTCCTCAGCCTCGTCCAGCTCGATTGCCTCGCAGATTAACAAAGTCAGTGATTCATCCAGCCTAGGACGAGCAGTCGATTGATATTGATGATGAGCAGGCTCCTTTTATTGGTCCTGCCCTGGCTCAGGCTCCACGTGCGGAGCTTTCTGGCATTGTTGTACCGACCCAGGAGTTGTCAGTAGACTTGAGTCGTCATCCATCGTGGTTTCTTCATGCCAACGAGGAGATGGAGCAGGTTAACCACCCAGATATGCCTGATGACAGCGACTTTGTGTCCACAGAGGAGATGGAGCAGGTTAACCACCTGAGCATAGATGTTTTAAATCTTTTTGGATAGCTATTGTAGCTATATCTTTTGGTCGGCCACTGTTTTGGCTTTTGGGCGGCTGTGCCCCATTTTGATAGACCACTGTTAGTAGTTGGGTGGTGGTGCCCCATATTCCTGTACTCTTTATTTTACTTTATATTATCAGACAGAGATGATGCTTGCAGTAGATAGTTTATTGTAGATATGCATGATATTTCCTATCTATCGCATTATATTTATTATTGTCATTATGCATGTATTATATCATGTGTATGCATTTAGACAGATGAGTTCAGATTTGAACCCTGGATGGTCTTATGATAGAGTGATACAGATGTCGTCCTCTACCGTTAGCCGTATTGAGCATTTACCACTGTTTGAGGTGGCATCATCCTTGAGATTGTGGTATGAGAGTCTGCCCTTCCCAGCCAGAGGGGCAGTGGATCAGACGCTGGGGCATTCATTGGCCCTTGTAGACTTTAGGGTGCCATACGGATTTGTGGATGACATCTTATCCTGTTGGATACCTGATAGACAGGTCTTTTGCTTTGGGCATCATGAGCTGACTCCGACCCTTGAGGAGTACTAGAGGTTTACTGGCTTAGCTTTAGAGGTGTCATGCGCTCGTACGACGATCAGTGATATGAGGAGACTGTTCATACGGATGTTAGGTCTTCGCCAGAGCGTAGTTATGGATGAGATCATCTCTGGACGTGTGATCTCCATCGACTTTTTGATCGATCGCTTCGCTGAGCTTGATAGTTGCGATCGTCATGCCGAGGATTTTATTGTATCGGCAGAGGCGTGGCGTTTGGCTAGGATAGACATTTTGCTGATGTGTATCGTAGCCTACGTCTATATGCCATTATGTTTGGACCATTTGGATGTGGGATTGATAGTTGTGGTTTGGGCCCTTAGGCAAGGTAGCACCATCATACCGATGATATTGGCTGAGACACTGAGAGCAGCCACCTACTGCAGTACCCACCCGGAGGGGTTTTTTAGAGGTAGTTCGATCTTATTGTATGTATGGCTCATGTCTCATCTACGACCGATTGGATTTTTCAGACACCAGTGGTATTGTTTCACCCATGAGATAGCCATGTCACTCTCCTTTTAGCCTGCGGAGTGTACCAATGTCGAGACATGGTTATCATTTCTATCTGATATTTCGCATCTATTTTCGATTCTGCCCTACTCAGGGCTAGTCTCCCCCTATAGTTTTATTACCCATGCATCCGGCATGGACTATTTTCCCCTAACGGGATTGAGGGGAGTGACTACTTACCATCCTCTGGCTGTTATGGGCCAGTTCGATCAGTTTTAGAGCCTGCATCAGTTTGAGGGGACTGTGGATCAGAGGATGTCAGCTTCGTCTATGTCATATGCCGATTTGATCCGAGTGTATGAGTGTTGGACTCATAGGGAGAGGGCTGATTTCTCCAGTAGCCATTCGGATCGTTCTCCAGAGTACTCAGAGTGGTTGGAGGCAGATATAGCATCAGCGGCATTCATTCAGTCAGCTCCGATATTGGATTCAGACGAGGAGGAACCTATGGAGGATCCTGAATCTCCTACTAAGGATGAGTTGTTCATGGGTCTGACATTAGCATTAGTTAGTGACCCACCGATCATTCCTGCCGGGACAGATCCCGCTTTGGCAGACTCACTAGCTAGGATGACCTTTGAGAGAGATCAGGCTAGAGTGTTGATGTTGATCGCCTTATCTGGCAGAGATATAGCTTTTGCTGAGAGGGATGCGGCTCGAGCCGCTCAGGATATGACATTGATTGAGAAAGGCAAGGCTCGGTCTTCTCGCGATGCTGCTTTTATCGATATTGAGGAGACTTTGGGATGAGATTCGATCTGCCAGAGATGCAGCCTTTGAGGAGATTGAGGAGGTTTTGATTGCCAGGGATGCTGCTTTTGTGGAGAGGGATGAGGCTATAGCTTCCCGGGATTCCCACATTGCCGACAGTACTGCTCTCCGATCTTATACTCATGGTCTGGTTACCAAGATGAGTGCATACATTGATGATCACAGTGCCACACTACAGATGACTGTGGATGTTTTGACCCATATGGAGGCGGAGGGTATTGCACTTGCAGCTGTTCCTCCATCTTCAGAGAGAGATGCCATGTTGGCACTGTTGTCCCGCTTATCTATGGGTCCATAGACTAGCTTTATTTTTCCTGCATATACTAGATCAGCCATTTTTATCATGTACAGGAAACTATGTATATTAAACAGTATTATATATCAGAGAAATATATTTTGATTCACTTCCCTGTTTGGATATGTATTGTCATTGCTAAGTGATTACCACTTCTTTCATGACTTGCTGTTGTTGATGTATCTTGAGCTTCTCCTTGATGGACTGACAGTGAGATGTCGGAGAGTATCTCAGATAGGCCTGCTGACCAAGGAGGCTTGATAGTTTTTAGGTTTCATATGGCTTCGGTGTCTTGGAACTGGTTTTTATTGGTTTTTGTTTTTTCTTGAAGGTCAAACCGCACCGTAAATGGCTGCCTACGTACTCCCGGGTGAAGGGAGATCAGGTCATTCGTAGTTCGATTTTTGTGTGAGAGAGGTTTAAGAAGTGTTTGTCTTATGTTTGGTTTGATGAGTTTTTATATTTTTGGTTTGACCGCACCAGAAATGGCTGTCTACGTAATCCCAGGTGGAGGGAGATCAGGTCATTCGTAGTTTCAGCTTCTATTGAAAACCGAACCTGATTTGATTCGTAAGACCAGGATGCTGGTATGCATGTGTTTCAGACATAGTACCTTTTATGGTGTCTGAATTGATGAGTTAGGAAATTCGCTCCCATCCATTTCTTGTAGTCTGATAGCTCCTCCTGTCAACACTTCGTTAACAATGAAAGGGTCTTCCCAATTCGGGGTTCTTCAGCACCAAGTCATTTTCTTTGAATTGTCGTATTCGAACTTTCTTATTGTAGGATCGAATAATCCTTTGCTGATATAATTATCAGTGGAAAATGGTTGTAGCCCTCTTTTCATCTATCAGGGACAGTTGGTGGTATCGATCTTGCTACCACTGATCTTCGTCCATCTGAGCGTCTATCAAAACTCTCAGGGACTACATTTCTACTTCTATGGGAAGGACTGCTTCTATGCCATAGACCAATGAATAGGGGGTAGCCCCTGTAGAAGTGTGCATTGACGTCCTGTATGCTAACAGGATTAGTGGCAGTAAGTCAGGCCATTCTTTGTGATTGGTGGACATTTTCTGCATGATCTTTTTGATGTTCTTGTTGGCCGCTTCAACAGCACCATTCATCTTGGGTCGATAGATGATGAAATTGAGATGCTTAATGTGGAACTTGCTATATAGTTCCTTCATCATTTGATTGTTCAGGTTCTTGGCATTGTCTGATACGATCATCTCCTGTTGTCCATATCGATAGACGACATTATTTCTGATGAAACCAATGATGACCTCTTTGGTGACTTTGGAAAAGAAGGCAGCTTCAACCCATTTGGTGAAGTAATCGATCATGGTGGATGAATCGATGACCATTGCTGGCTTTTGGTTTTACTGGACTGATCACATCCATTCCCCACATGGAGAAAGGCTATAGTGAACTCATGTTGTGTAGCTCATTTGGAGGAGCATGTATGACATTTCCATGTACTTGGCATTGAAAACATCTCCTGACATGATCATCACAGTCAGCTTTGAGTGATATCTAATAATGTCTTGTTCTTAATATCTTCTTGGCCAGCAGATGACCGCTCATGTGTGGACCATAGATTCCACCGTGGACTTCATCCATCAATCTTTGGGCCTTCTCTTTATCAAGGCATCTTAACAGGACTATTCTAGTATCCTTTTTGTATAGTGCATCTCTGCTTAGATAGAACTTCATAGCCATCTTGTGAATCCGCTTTCGCTCGGCTTGGCTTGCCCCAGCGGGTGTAGATCTATCTCGGAGATATTCCTTGATGTCTTGATACCAAGGCCATTTGATAGGAGGTATTTCATCTGATATGTCTCCAATGTAATTCTCGTATGTCGGGGCCTTTTAACTTGTGAATTTGATGCAGGGAAGCCCACTCCTATCGGATATGTGGATCAAGGAGGCCAACATCGCTAATGCATCAGCGAAGTCATTCCTGTCCCGAGGAATATGGATGAAGGTTATGTCTTGAAAATCCAGAGCTATGTTAACGACCTGCCGGTGATAGGGCAGCAAATGCAGTTCTTTGGTGTGATATGCCCCAGTCAGGGGCGGAGCGGGGGGGGGGGGGGGGGTTCGGGGACCCCAGGCCGTCGAAAAAATTAGTATGTAGTAGGTATGTGGGAGAGTCCAATCTAAAATCCGGCAATGGCGGGGGGGTCCAGGGAGCTCTGCCTGCGCTGGGAAGAAGAAGGAAGGGGAAGAAGAAGAAGAGTAAGAATTAAAAAAATATATATATAACTAAACAAAACGACGTCGTTTTGTTTAATACACAAAACGACGTCGTTTTGTTTATGAAATTTGAAAAAGAAGAAGAGGTAAATAGCATCAGCAGCAGGTCTTTATATTGGAAACAAAACATAAGCGGTAATCGGGTCTGGTAGAAACAGAGGAGGAGAGGAGAGGAGAGAAGAGAGCCGCCGCTGCTGCCGCCGGTCGCCGCGCCGATGCCCGTCGTTCCACCGCCTCCCAAGGTTCTATTTCTATCCAATTTCCAACTTCTAAGGTTCCATTTGAGAGTTATTAATTTAGGGTTTTATTTTTTTTGGATTTTATTTTGTTTCTCTATTTGTGTTTCATTTTTTTCCCTTTATTTTTACTAATTTAGAATCTATTTGAGTTGCTAATTTAAGTTAGTTACTAATTTAGCCTATTGGGTATTTCACTTATTTGAATTTAGGGTTTCAATTGCTAATTTTGTGTTTTAATTTGTAATTGAATTTATTTTGTTTCAATTGAATTTGAGGAACTAATTGAAATGTTGAATTGCTTGTGATTTAGGATTATGATTTTGTTGAATGTTTAATTACTTGTGATTTAGGAATATATTTTGAATTTTCTTCGGTATGTTTATATATACATTTGAATTTTACATGCATAATCCGGACCACCCCGGCTTAAAATCTCTGGCTTCACCACTGGGCCTCCAGTGGTTTGTTTGATAACCAATTTAGAGTCTCCGAAGACTAGTAAATGTTTAATACCCATGGATTGGGCTAACTTCAACCCCATTATACAGCCTTCATACTCGGCTGTGTTATTGGTGTTGCCAAATTATAGTTTGGTAGCCACAGGATATTGTTCTCCTGTACCAAAGATAAGGACTGCCCTAACTCCGGCACCTTCCATGTTTATCGCTCCATCGAAATACATTTTCCATGGTTAAACTGTATTCTCTTGTTGGAATTGTTGAATTATCATGATCCCATCATCCGGGAAATAAGTCTACAGGGGCTTGAACCATCCTGTTGGTGCTTCGGCTAATTGATATGCAATGCCTTGACCTTTGATGGACTTTTGAGTCACGTAGACAATGTCGAACTGTTGTAGGATCAACTTGCATTTGGACAGTCGACAATTCAACATTAGTTTGTTGAATACATATTTCAGTGGATCCATGCGGGATATGAGGTAGGTCGTGTGCCCATAGAGATAATGTTGTAACCTCATCGCGACCTATGCTAACGCACAACATGTTTTCTCGATCAGGGTGTACTTCTATTCACCATTGCTGAATCTTTTGCTGATGTAGTAGATGGATCTCTCCTTGCTACTATCATCTTTCTGTCCCAGCATACAACCCATTGCATTAGCATTGACTGATAGGTACATGAACAGAGGAACTTCACCCCTCGGGGGTACCAATACAGGTGCTTCGATTAGCTGCTTCTTGATGGCAAGGAAGGCTTTATGACAATCCTCATTCCATTTTGTGGAGGAATTCTTCCTTAGAAGCTTGAATATGGGTTCACAGGTTGATGTGAGTTGGGAAATGAATCGACTTATGAAATTGATCCTTCTCAGGAACCCGCGTACCTCCTTCTCTGTTCGAGGTATTGGCATCTCAGTGATGGCTTTGATCTTGGTAGGGTCTAGCTCGATGCCTCGATTACTCACCAGGAATCCCAATAATTTGCCTGATTTGACACCAAAAGCACATTTGGCTGGATTCAGCTTGAGGTTGTACTTACGCAACCTGTTGAACAGCTTCTTGAGATGGTCGATGTGATCGTCCTCCCTCCGGGATTTGATGATGATGTCATCCACATAGACCTCTATCTCCTTGTGCATCATGTCATGAAATAGGGCCATCATGGCTCGCTGATATGTGGCTCCGACATTGATGAGGCCGAAGGGTAGTCGTCTATAACAGAAAGTTCCCCAGGGAGTGATGAAAGCTGTTTTCTCCCTGTCTTCTTTAGCAACCATGATTTGATGGTAACCAGCAAAGAAATCCACAAAAGAATACATGTCGTATTGCGTCGTGTTGTCGATCAGGATGTGGATGAAAGAGACCGGGAAATTTTCCTTGAGGCAGGCTTTGTTCAAATCCTGATAATCCACGCATATTCGCGCTTTCCCTCCGGGCTTTGGCACGGGGACTATGTTAGACAGTCACTCTGGGTATGTTGATACCATGATGATACCGGCTTTGAATTGTTTAACGACCTCTTCTTTGACTTTTAGACTCCATTCAGGTTTCAATCGCCTGAGCTTCTGTTTAACTGGCTTGAATCCATCTTTGATGGGCATTTGGTGGATGAAAATATCAGTAGACAAGCCGATCATGTCTTCATGCGACCATGCAAACACATCCTAAAACTGCGTTAGGATTTCGATCAGATTACTTTTTTGGTCTTGGGTGAGGTCTATGCCTATCTGGATGTCTTTGATGTTTTCGGAGGTTCCTATATTGATAGTGGTGGTTTGGTTGAGGTACAATTTGGGTTTATCTTCGATCCATTCTTTGATCTCCTCGGGCACCTCATAGTTATTTTCCTCCTCTTGATCAATATCCATCAAGTCGAAGTTCAGTTCTACATCAAAGTTGTAGTCACTGTGGCAGGTTGGCATCTCGTCAGCAGTAACAAACAAATCCAACTCTGGAGTCCTGAAAACAAAAATGCTTTCACTTTAATATATGCAACTACTTAAATATACAAAGCATTTGGCAAAGCATGACAAAAGGTACTGCTATAGCTATGCAATCAAAAGTAAGCAGTAAATGAAAGCATGTTACAGGGCAGATGGACTCTCTGCCCCTTTACCCTTTTTGACTGAGGCAAGGGACGCTGCTCCAGTTATCTAGGGTTAGATCCCCCTAAATAGGGAGAATCGAGGAATTGTGCTCGTCTGCCTCGTCTCGAATAATGACTAAGACATTCTTTACAATAAGGCCGGGGTTTTTCTTTGCACTGCCCCCTTTTCCTTTCTTAATGCGAGTAATTTGAATCTAATCCTCGTCTTCACTGTCTGGAATCTCACCATTCATACCCTCGTAGTTTATGATGACCCGCATGTTAGCAAATGAGTCTCGTCCTTCGTACAGGATCTTTTCTTTTCCTTTTTTGCTATCCCCCTCAGACTTTGGGGTCTTTATTTCACCTACTGGTATGATCGGAGGAAACAACATGGCTGATACCACAGTAGGGATCTCTCTCATTGGCTTTATGAAACCAGCATCAGTGAGATTTGGCAGCAGTATGGTGGAAACATAAGCCTTAGGGTGTTTATGTGGATTCCGGCGGCTTGACCCATATGAATAACCCAATCCGGCTCTCCCTGTCTGGCTCGGTATTTGGACTGGACTTGCAATACCTTGTTGATTCTTTCCCAACCCTTCTCCAGGTTGGAAACCTAAAGATACTATCTCTTGGCCTACTGTCATCACTTCAAGGGAGACCTTTGGCTTCAGGACTGGTGCTCCGATAGGTAAATACTGAGTATCACTCACCTCCAGGGCTTGAAAGCTTTTAGGTTCAATCCCTGCTTCCAGGTTGATTACCGGCATGTCTCCCTGTATGCAGACAGGGTATTTCGGTTCGGCATTGACCGTGATGATGTTGTCATTGATAATGTATTTGAGTTGTTGATGGAGGGTGGATGGCACTGCCCCTGCCATGTGGATCCATGGCCTTCCTAGCAACAAGTTGTATCCAGTGGCGATGTTGAGCACCTGAAAGGACACATAGAACGTATGCGGACCAATCTCCAGTGGAAGCTCTATTTCTCCCATAGCTTGTCGGCGAGATCTATCGAAAGCCCGGATGACCACATGACTGGTTTTGATCCGATTTGGGTTAATCTTCATTCTCTCCAAGGTATCGTAGGGACAGATGTTGAGGGATGATCCTCCATCTATGAGCACACCTCCGATCACATAACCGGAAGACATCACTGCTATGTGTATTGACTTACGATGACCCGTCCCTTCTACAGGTATATCATTGTCAGTGAAAGATATCACATTGCTATTGAAAATGTGTTCTACCACGTGACGGAATTTCTCAGCATCCACTGTCTTTGACAGGTGGGCTTCTTCTAGTACTTTCACTAAAATGTTGCGATGATCCACTAATGATAAGACCAAGTCTAGGATGGACATTTGCTTGGGTGCGTCTTTCAGACTTTGCTCCACTTTGATGTCGTTGTGTCCCATTTTACTGAGGAACTCTTCTATTTTCTCTTCAGCCACCTTTTCTTTGGCCTTGAGGACTGGTTTGATCACCCGCTGAGGCAGGTACAATGGATTATCCTTTGGTACTATGGCAATGTTATTTAAGGTGGAACCTTCGTCATTCCCGTAGTTCCATGGGACCCTCTTCAGACTGATAACTGGATACTGAGGTCTGAAGGGCAAGATTAAAGGCTCAGGTGCAACCACCTTCACAGGATCTTGTGTGTTTGGAACCCCTTTTCCTAGCAGTACTAAAGGTGTGAGGACTGGCTCCTTATTATAAGAAACAACAGCCACTGTATCCTGATTCCACGCAGTTGGAATAAAGAGAGTGTCTTCATCTGGGAGGCCATAATCACGATTCCCTCTTATCAATTCACCGCTTTCAATCATATTCTGAATCAGGTTACGAAGTGCCCAACAATCCTCAGTATCATGGCCGGGTGCATTGGAGTGGTACTGACAAGTTTGGTCAGACTTGAATTTCCTGGATCGCGGGTTTAATGGAGGTAATAAATCTGCAACCATTCCCTCGTTGATTAACATATGGAGGATTTCCTTTATCGGTTGGTTCAGGTTAGTGAAATTCCTTTGAAAGGCGAATTTCCTACCAGCTTGGAAATTCTCCTCTTTGGCCATCTTGTCGTCCTAGGGTTCATGCTTATGAGACCGGTAGTGATCCCTCGTGGGAATGGGACTGATCTCCAGTGTGGGGGGACTTGCATTAGGCGGGTTAGTCTGGTTTATCAGCTGCCTGGTAATTTGATGTTGGTATACGACCAGTTCGGCTGACTGTTCAATTTGTTCCTTGATAGACCTAATCTCCTGTTCTATCAGGAATCGCCTTTCCGAGACTTCCCAACTGTCTGGGCTGTTGTTGATGGATGGAATTGATTCCCCCACATAACGAAGGTACTTGGATCCTTCTCCATTTCCTATACTGATCATGTTGACATTTTCCTCTTTGTGCTGAGGAAGGGGATTATCTTGTATGTGCGGTTGCTCGAGCTTTGTCACCACAATCTCTCTGTTGTCAATCAAGTCTTGAATTTTGTGCTTGAGAGACTAACAATCTTGGGTGTCATAACCCAGAGATCCAGAATGGTAGGCACACTTCTTGCTTGTGTCGAAATTCTGTACACCAGTGTCTGTTGGTGGGAAGAGCTACACAATCTTCTTCTATGCGATTAACAGTTTTAGCACATTCTTGAGTGAAACCCCTAATAGGGTGAATGTTCTCCGCCATTTAGCCTCTATAGTCCTCTGAAATGGAGGGTTTAAAGGCTGTGCAGGAGCTTTAAAAGGGGTATAATTCCTCATTTGAATGGGCATATTGCTTGAATCACCCCTTGGATTCTGTCCTTGCAATACTAAGGACACTTCTTCATCTTTCTTCTTATGTGCTCTTCGGGGGTTACTCCCATAATTCCCGGAATGTATATGCTCAGCAACAGCTTATAAGGCAGCCAGGTCCTTTATCTTCCCAGACTTTAGCCCCATTTCGGCCATCTCTCCATGCTTGATCATTTTAGAGAATGGTTTTCCTATGCCTGCTAGGACCCTCTCGTAATATGGAGCTTCTTGAATATCGATGAAGGTCATGACTATCTCAGTCTCATTCATAGATGGAATAACTTAAGTTGCAACTCATCTTCATCGTTGAGCATACTCTCTGAATGATTCAGAACTTTGTTTCTTGATTTTAGTTATTTGGTATCTGTCCGGAGCCAGCTGAGATTGGAAACTGTATTGACTGAGGAAAGCATGGGCCAACTCTTCCCAACTATGAATTTTGGAGTTGTCTAGATGGGCGTACTAGGCTCTAGCCTCTCCAGTCAAACTCTTATGAAATAACTGCATTCAGAGTTTCTCGTCCTCTTCATAGGATCCGAGTTCTCCAATGAATACCTTCAGGTGAGTGTAAGGGTCTCCCAATCCATCATATTTCTCAAAATTAGGAGTTCTAAATTTTTTGGGATAACGAGCCCCAGGGAATATACAGAGGTTTGAATAATTGACACTGCCAAATGCCCAGTCCCTTTAATAGACCGGAGAGTTTCTTCCATCTGCTGCACTTTCTTCAGAATGTCACCAGCTTCCTGTTCTTTGCTAAGGACTGTGATTTCAGGAGTTTTGTTGGTTGTGTCCTAGTTTTGTGGTCCAGGAATCTGAGTCTTTGCCTTTTCGGTCTCTTGACTGCCACCACTACCACCAGGTGTTCCCGGTTCTTTGTGAGCTTGGGCTTGCTTCCCTTTAAGAGCTTTGCTTTGCTCTCTCATGAAATTGGCCAATTCGGCTATCTGATTCTTTAGTCCTTCAAACTCTTCCCTAGAGACAGAGGTGGATTCTGGCTGAGCACTAGAAGTCATGTCCGTGGATGGACTAAGTGCTTTCTTAGACTTAGATCTAGTGACAGGACCAATTTTTCACCTACAACAAAACATAGACGTGTTAATTTCCTGAGGTAGATATGGATAGGATGCATGCCATGATGTATTTTTATGGTTTTTTAATCTTATCCTGCAAAACAGAGGTCAGTTGTTTTGATGACAGGATGACAAGATGTATTATAACAGGAAATGTAAATTTTTATTATAATATTTACATTGTGCTCCTTTACATTGGGATTGAAAACTTGACATTGAATTGAAAAGGGAAGGCATGAAGAAGCTTCCCATCGGATTTGGTTAATCAGAGGCTGACCTATCTTAGGTTACTCTCGCGGCTTTTCGGCATGAAGGTCCCCAAATCATCGCAATCTACTAAAGGGGAAATTAATACGATCTTTCAACTGGAGCGAATCTGGGTGGTGCATTTTCATGAGCCCGAGAGACTTAGCCGTCCCCAGAGACATTACTTATCACCGACTGGTTTGCCTCCCGGAGGAGGAATCACAATATACATTCACATACATCGCGTCTCACCGTTATGCATATGATGACATTGGTGCGAAGCACTAATATGGGTGTGAAGCACTAAAAAAGCAGAAAAGCATTCATTCACATTCATTCAATGTAACGACGCAGCATTCACGCATTCATTCAATGTAAAGATGCAACATTCACACATTCATTTAATGTAAAGACGCAGCATTCACACATACGCAAATATGAATGAGAAATGTTTGAAGAGATTTGAATGCGGCCTAAGCCCTTTACTGTCCCCAGCAGAGTCGCCACCTGTCGACGTCGATAAAAAATTCGCGGGTCGGGTCACAACCCGGATCTTTCTCTCTTCCTAAGTTATCTCTACCCTTACTCTTTTTATTTGTGAAAAAGGTTTTGAAGGGTTTTTTAGGAAAAGACCAACATGTATCATGTCGACGATTTGAATGTTTTACAGAGTCGTCAGTTGGTAGATTTGAAATGGTTGTACCAACTCAACCGAGTTTTGTTTTTTTGAAAAGAGGCCCACTTGCTGGACACTGTTGAAACTTGATCTTTAAAATCGAAGTTTTGAATTCGGGGGCTTGGTTAAGTGTGGGGAAGGTGTTAGGCACCCCACAACTCCCGTGTAAACACGGTACCGCGTCTTTTCAGTATTTCCTTTTTAAATCTGCAATGTGTGTGTGAATTCTGGAAGAAATTGGGCCTATGTTTGATTGAAAGCATGTCTATGCATCGTTGAACCTATATACGAATTTGATTTGATTTTGCAAAAAGTCTTTGATTTGATTTGCAAAAGTGTTTGATTTGATTTGCAAAAGCCTTTTTTTTCAAAAAGATTATTAAAATGATGTTTTGAAAGAAGGTTTTCAAACCCTTACGCTAACATAGGAATTGAAGCATATCGATACTTCAGTTTTATCTTTTCAGCCTTTTGGATCAATTTGAATGGTGATTGTCGGGCTGTGAAGCATCCTCGACCACGACATATATACAAGTGTCGGTCTCCTCATGGGCATAACAGCCATCGGAGTGACTCTGACACGGCACACCATATTTTCACTAGGTTGAGACCTTAAATTCGGAGAACCGTTTTAAGGTATTTTGTATGTACATTTTTACAGAAAAACTGGCAGGGTACATTTGTAAAGTGAAATTTGTCCATCGTGGGAATCAGATTCTGATCAATTGGATCATGAATCCCACGATTCCTAAGCTCACATAGGGAGGCCAATAAACCTGCATAGCTCAAATTTATATATAAATATATCCAAATATTGTCAGAACCAAGGATTCATCAGTAAATCCTAGCTCGCAGATGGTCGAAGCGTCTCGTTCCCACTAGATAGCTATCTAAGGGCTGCGAGGTAGCTTTTATAACTGAAACCAGAAAAAATATTAGATTTAAATAAATCTCAGCCATTCTAGCCTCCCGGTTCTGTCTAGACCTATTTTGAACCGTTTGAAAGCTAGAGTTGGTGAGATTTAAAGAAATCTAGTTCGCCCGCAGAAATGCTAGTGTCGATTCATATCAAATGAATATTTAAAACAACAATTTAATAAAAATGAGCAAAGCAATATATATATATAGATATATAATTATATATACGAAAGTTGTAAAAGGCGATAGGTTTTCACACCGGTGCCCGGACTGGAATTGAAATATATATATATATATATATATATATATATATATATATATAATCCGTATAAAAGCCACGGAATGATCCAGGCTGGACAGAATTGAAATATATATAAAAATAGTAAAAAGGGCGATATGTTTTCACGCCTGTGCCTGGACTGAAATATAAATATATATACAGAAACGTAGTCAACCAGGACTGGAAAGATAACTCAGTATGGTGAATAGTGCAAAAATAGTAAAAAGGCCACAGAATGATCCAAGTCGCACTGGAATGTAAATATATATATATAGACAGAAAAGTAGTCAACCAAGACTGGGAAGATATCCCAGTGTGGTGAATGTTGCTTATATATGCATATATATATATATATATATATAAAAGCAGTAAACTACCACAGATTTGACATCTGAGCTTGACAGAATTGAAAAGTTAGTATATGTACAGTTAAATATATACAAAAAAAGCCAAACCTGGACTGGGAAGATAACCCAGTTCGGCAAAGTTGCTTAATACGAAGATGCAAGTATAAAAAAGCTGTTGGAAGCGACGGATCGTCAATCCGAATTGTAGAAATGCCAGAAAATGCGTTTAGGTACTAAAATGTACCAAAAGTTAACAAAAATGGCCACGGAACTGAGTTCCGGGCATATTTAGAAAATGAAATTTGATATGCAAGTGTATAAAAGTGCGAAGAAGTAATAATAACTTTCTGATCGTAAAAATACTCACAATGGACTGCTACACGGACTTTTTGCCAAATCGTAGGCTTTAAACGTCCAAATCTACCAATTATTTTCTAATATGTGGTAGTATGTGAGTATATCTATGTGTTAGAGTAAAAAAATTTGGGTTTGAAAGACAAGAAAATGACTGGAAAACCAAATGGGTAGGGGTTCAGAGCGTTTTTCTTTTTTTTTAAATGAGCTGGGGGTCACCTCATATATATAGACCCAGGAGCCTCCACTTTACTTGCTGCTGTCGCAGGTAGAGGTACGGCTCCACGTGGCAGGGCCCAGGTGGCGAGTCCCGTTGCATCGAAGTACGTGCACTCCGAGCAATGCGATATCAAGTTCGAAACTTTCTAACTTTTGATCGGAGCGTCTGTTTGAGGCGTGCTGTACCTTTCCGGAAAGCCCTCGTCGAGAGTGTCACAATGACATGGGATAAAACATTTTCCTGGTCCAAGAAGACGGGTTCATAACCAGGTCTTCGATTCCCCACAGTCTGTCCGTTGAGCTGTCGTGCGCTGTTTGCACTCGGGATCAATTTCATTGTTCGTTCTGACTTTGGTGGCACCAATTTGGCTTGAGTTTGACCGAATCGGCTTAGGGTTGGTAAAATAATCATTTTGCCTCTCCCGGGGTTGCCTTCAGTGTCGGCATGGCCTTTGGCTGACTTCTTGGGGTTGTTTCCAAGGCTTGGATCCCATTCGAGTCTGTTTGTCCTCAGTGTTGTATCCGAGGTTGACTTGGTCATTCCAGGCTTTCCTCTGGAGATGTTGTGATACTTCAGGATTGTTTCTGAAGTTAACCTATTCTCCCGGGTTGAGATCGGGGCTGACCTGTACCTCCCGGGTTGAGACTGGGGTTGACCTGTACCTCCCGGGTTGAGACCGGGGCTGACCTGTACCTCCCTGGGTGGAGACAGGGGCTGACCTGTACTTCCCGGGTTGAGACGGGGGCTGACCTGTACTTCCCAGTTGAGACCGGGACTGACCTGTACTTTTCGGGTTGAGACCGGGGCTGACCTGTACTTCCCGAGTTGAGACCGGGGCTGACCTGTACTTCCCAGGTTGAGACCGGGGCTGACCTGTACTTTACGGGTTGAGATCGGGGCTGACCTATACTTCCCGGGTTGAGACCGAGGCTGACCTGTACTTTCTAGATTGAGATCGGGGTTGAGTTGATAACCCGGTATTGAGACCGAGGTTGATTTGACGGCCCGGTATTGAGACCGGGGTTGAGTTGATGGCCCAGTATTGAGACCGGGGTTGATTCAAAAGATAATTTTGCCCTCCTACAGTATTAGTAACATGGAAAGAAAATTTTGAGTGTCTACATGGGACAAATGGCATGTCATACTTATTAGTTAAGTATGTTGTGTCGAAGGTAATGGCATCCTTAAACTCCTCATAAGCTGCCCTACTCCTTGCATATAACAAAAAGGCATTTCGTAGTCTCCCATCATCATCTAAACCCATCAAATAATAAAAATGTGTACTATTAGCTTGCATTTTTTTGAAGTAGTTTTGAAGTGCCATAGCATCCCTATCACCAAGCCTTAACTGTCTAACTTTGTCAAGATAATTGTAACAAGCTTTCTGTGAAAAGGAAACATTCTCATGCCCACCAGCTTCAACCAAGAAAGAACTAAAATTTTTATTTAGTCTAATACCAACTCTATCGTTAAGTTCAAGTCTCTTTTTCACATACTTGTTCATAATCCGATTTTTCTTATAAAATCTAGATTTTCTTGGGCTCAACTAATGATTATGATCAAGTGATGGAGTCTTTACTCGCACTTTTCAGTCTTCGACTAATGCAGCATTAATCTTAGCATTGCAGTCAGTTTTGCTAACAGGGCGTAAGTTGAAGGCATTCTTTGACTTGCTTATTGAACATCCTGACCGAGCACATGTAAGAACCATAAATTTAGTCTCTCCATGTTCTCCTTTTTTCGTAGATCTTATTTTCACCGGAAATCCCTTTTGGTTACCATAATTAGTGTAATATTCCACGTACTCATCAACGGAATCAAACCCCATTCCTACTTCCGGACCTCTAATCACTTCATCAACTTCTTCACTTTCTACTAAATCCTCCGCCATAACACATTCCTCAATATTATTCTTTCTCATACTTGAATCAAACTCATCATTACATGCCATTTCTGCAAATTTATAAAAATATATTAACTAAATGTCATAGATATATAAAAATGGCCAATTCCAAACCACTAACAAGAACACAAAAAAAAAAATCACTAATAGAAACACACAAAAAAAGTCTACTACACATAAATATGAAAAGAGCTCAAAGCTTCAATTAGTACCCAATAATTGATGCAAAAAATAGGTTTCAAAATCATGAAATCAGTTTTTAGGCCATAAATATATACATATATATTATCAATATGCGTACATTATGAATTATATATATGTATGCATACAGCTGTTGATTTTGGACCAGATTTTGTTTCAGGAGGAAATTTGTAGAGAGGGAGAAGCTGTGTCTTTCCGGATGCAGACGGCAACGAGAGAGTTTGCTCTGAGAGAGAATTATTGGTAAAGTGATTTGAAAGTGAGGAGTTGTTTGGGATTATGGGTATTTGAAAGTAAGATGTATTGGTTGAGTGATTTTTCTTTCTCTGCTGATGTGGACAATCCACATTAGCCGGTTACAAAATCCGGTCCCCCAGAATAATTGTAGTTGAGTAGCTTCAATGTTTTGACAAAATGAATCCATCTTTAAGCCCTTTTCTCCAACTAAAGTATTTTGATTTCTTTGATTCTCTGAGGGCATGGTTTGTAACAAGAAGACTTGATCGCTGTGGTGTAACTGTATTCAAGCAGACTTTGTATCCAAAATCGTGCAAACAGCTATTATTTGATTTTCATTCAGTTCCTGTTTCAAGTATGTAATGGTGATGGGCAAATAAAGGGCAATTGGTTGGAAATTGGAGTTTGTAGTTGGAATTTTATTAATTTGGATCATTGATTTGATTAATGGTTTTTGGTCACAGCCTCACAGGTTTTATGGGCAGATGATGGCTACTACTTGTTACGATGAAGAGGAGATTGGGTGGTAGTAAACCAGACTTGAGAGGAAGAGAAAAAATTCTTAAGCTTGAAACTTAATCTTAAAAATGCAATCAAAGTTGATGGGTCTTTGTTTAAATCTATCCAATTGTATTTGTACATAAATTCTAGGATTTTACATCAGCAATGTCAGTTCAAGTTATAATTTTTTTGTACATATATATTTTCCAAGTAATTATTTTTTCGAGTATTTCATCCTCAAATTTCATAATTTTTGTCATCTCAGTCCAACCTCAATAAAAAAGAGCAATTAAATTTGGGTTAAACGTGAAAAAAATTAAAGTTTAATGACTAACATGAAAAATAACTATAATTTGAACTTGAAGACAAAATACGCAAAACAAATATAGAAAAAAAAAATTATGAGACTAAACATGAAAAACATTTAGACTTTGAGGACTAACTAAAGGATTATCCCTTGAAAAAAATACTTGCAGAAATGACAATTTTCTTTTCAGGAATAAACCTGTTTGGTAAGCGGACAAATCCCTCTCTTTTTTGTTTTTTTTTGTTTTTTTTTTGTTAATTTAAGTTGAAATCTTAATATTCCTGCCTTTGGACAGGAATGGATACCAAAACCTCTTAGACTCAAAGCCTTATGAGTAGTTTCTCTTTTTTGTTTTGGTTTCTTCAAATACAGGAATTTGGTCCCATCTTTTGGGTCTATGACAAAAACAAGGCAAAAACTACATTTACGTCCACATTCCACAATGTGAATATAAAAATGTAACTACAACGGTCCTAAGTTACCAGTAAGTTCGGACCAGCACGAAAGGCATAACCATATATTTGTGAGAGAGATGCAGAGAAACAGATAACAGAAATTGGAAATTAAGATTTATTATACACCATTAGATGCATTTTAATAAATGGAGTAACCATATAATTAGTACCCTATATTCCATTGACAACTATAATAGTAGTATTACATATTAGCCACATAAAAAGTAATACTAATAATACTTGAAGGCATTTTATAGTTCCTACTATACTCTCTCAGACTAAATATAGCATATACCACAAATGAACAACATTTTTTTAAGGCTATTTCTATAGTGTTGGGATTGACTCATATTTCTACGGGTTTGACGAATGATCACTACCACAGGATAGTCGGGGGTCTCACTCACCGGTGAGCGAGCGGCTGCCCAGCTCGCCGGTGAGCTGGGGGGGGGGGGGGGTTGCAAAGGGGCAGCGCCCCCTGAAAGCCAAGCGCAAAGTATAATTGGGTTTGGGGATTTATTAGTAGCCCGGTTTTGGATTTTATTAATGTATTGGGCGCCATAACTAATGAGCTCATGTTATAGAAATTAGGATTTTCTAGTTCCTATAAAAATATTGTTTGGTGTGTAGATTATTGTAGAGTGTAATACATCAGACAGAACTAGCCAAATTAGTGAGCATGGATATATCGTGTGTTCTTAGTTTTCTGTCTTTAATGTGTGATTGTAATATTATTTTTTCTTAAATTCTAACACATAGAAACCACAAATGAATAACATTTTTAAGGTTATTTCCATAGGAAGCTCCATGCACATAATTGAACACCTATACACGTGATACGCCACTTTACTGTACCCTTACAGAACCATCTTGCTTCAATCTTGAGGAGACCATTCTCAATGTTCCGCAGAATAGGCTTACAGCTGCAATATTGTTTTTTGAACATAAAATCAAGGGAGGAATCCAGATTGTCGGCAAAGGATATAGTGATAAAATTTTAGACCGAAAAGAAAGTTGAAAAAAGAGAATGTACAGGCGTGCAAGACTGTTGTATGCTTGTGTGGCTTGCTGGAGTCGTGCTGAGAGCTGCAAAACCTCTGCTGATAGTGCTTCTGCTTTGCTCTGTTCTTTAACAAGTTCACCCTATTAAGGATAATTACAACCCAAAGAGGTAGTAAGAATATTAGTATTTTTTTTACTTCACATTTAAAAAATATAGTTTCCTAAGTGGTTGAATAAAAACCAAAAGGGGGTCACATGTATACTAAAAATCCTTTAATGAGGATGAGTTCAGACCATATCTCATTGCTAAGGCCGTATAACAGATGATTTTTGGCTTTTCTTATACATTAACATCGGAAAGTTGACGAACATATGCACATACATACTTTCAACACTAGCAAAATGCACAGGCACAGATGCACCAATAGAATCAACAATCCGTGAACATACAACACCTGGGGTCGGGGCCTCTAGCAACTCGAGTAATGGTCTGTAGTTCTGGGGTGACACTAATCAAACAACTTACATTCCTTCATCAAAAGATTAGTTTTCTACAAAAGCCTTACCATTTGGCAGCGTAGTAATTATGATACAAAAGCCTTACCATTTGGCAGAATAGTAATTATGATCAAAATAACAGCAAAAGAGAAGTGGCAAAATAAAAGGATGAGGGGAGGATCACAAGCATAGTGCATTACCCATGCTAGTCCCCAAACCAATTCACTGTTGGCAAGTCAATGTCTCAGTTGGGCCAAATGAGTTCTAGCTCAAGTGGCATGTCATCCCCCATCATGGAGTGACCAGTGTACAAGCTCCAGTGGACAAAAACAAATTATCTCGTATCTACTTGAACACTATTTCGTATTATCATATAACCAACATAACCTTAGTTGGACAGGTCTACAAGTTTCACCCTTGGGAGAAATCCCCTCGTCCTGTTTATCAATCTAAGTGAAAGTGGCTTACTCCCTGATGCAGGAGTAAATGAAAGCAGTGACATTTTCTTTTTCTAGTTCTCGTTATGTTCTTATATATTACTAGGGCTCTAGCAATTAGCAGGACATATGCTAGACACACCTTTTAATTTAAAATGTTAGAAACTAGTTGACACAAGCATGAGGGGGTCCGAATTTTATAACAGTCTTTCGACTCAAGCTCCAAAGGTTCAACAAATGATCTTAGGTGATTGGACTGAAATCAACTCAAGGATATTTGCATTGGAGTCCAAGTTCATAACCATGGTTCAAGTGAGTGTGCCAAGTCTAGTGGGACAAGTCGAGCGAAGCATGTTGAGCAAAGAAACAGAAGAAGGCGGGATTCAAAAACTGCTGACAAGCGCGACCGAGCCATGAGGAAGTTCATTTCCAGCGCTGTCACGCCCTCTGCAGACGAAAAATGGCTCTCTGCCATTCTAGCGCGGCCACCCCCAAAGCCAGTTCATTTCAAGCGTGGCCGCACTGCAGGGAAAATTTAGTTGACTCATTTCTGCATGATTTGGATGCAGAATTATCCCATAATTTTATGATTTTATCAGATCTTTAGATTTCTAATGTAAATAGGTTGTTTGTTAGATAGATTTGATTCCAAATTACTTGTTAATTAGTAATTCTATTCCTTGTAGGATTTAGGGTTTATTCTATTAGTATAAATAGAATACATGGGTTATGTAATAGAGACATTATGTTATTTTCAGATTATCAATACAATTGAGAGGTTTCTCATCTTTTGGTTCTTTAAGAATTCCTAGACTAGGTTTTAGTTTTCTTGAGAATTCATTATTGACTTATCATACACCAATACATAGTTGTGTAGCATCTTGTACCGCATCAATCGTTGATTGTACCGAGATTACCGCTTCAATATAAGCGAGGAGTCGAGGTGTCGTTGGTGTCCATTCAATGCAAATTTCCAAACGCGAACAATTGTACCAAGATTACCGTCTACATATAGGCGAGGGGTTAAGGTGTTGTGAACAATTCACCATACAACTTAGCTAGAAACGATCCGAGCGACAACCACCTCACGCAAACGTGTCGTGGAAGTCTATCGTTTGGTATCAAATCTAAGCATTTCTAGCGAGTTACTTATCTTTAATTTTATTGTTGAATATATTGTGGGAAAAAAAATCATTCGTCCAAAAAGAGAGAGGAGAATTCGTGAGTATAAAAACAAAAATTTGAAGAAAAGAAAATTGAAGAAAATTAGTATTTGTTTCAATTACTTGGTTTCTACGAGTTTTGAGGATTATTAAAATTCATGCGAGAATAATATAATTGGCGATCGTGAAATCTTGCTGGTTATCATACGTCTTATATTGCTATACTTTGTTTTCTGATAAGTTATTTTTGAATTGAATAGTCAAATGTGATGTTTGGCGAATTCGAAAAGAACCTATAAGAGAGAATATAAAGCGGTAAAAAAGCAAGAGTGTGAGCTTAATTAGGGGTAAAAGTCAATAGAGCGATACACGAGCGTTTCATAATTGTGTGATACATTGTTTGAGAAAAACACGTAAAGGAGTGTGTGAGGAAAATTTCATTTATCTACTAACCTTTGTTTTGCAATAAATATGTATGATTATAGTTATGAAAGTACTTACGGGTCTCGAAGGAATACTTTCCAAGGCAGGAATGATCCAGAAGTGTATTTGAGATGGGAGAAAAGGATGGAACGGGAGTTTGCCTCTCATGATTATTACGAGCATAGGAAGGTCAAACTGGCAATCTAAGAGTTTTTCGATCATGCAGCTACATGGTGGGATCAATTTGTGCTTAGCAGGAAAAGATGTGGAGAGCGTTCGATCGAGACATGGTCAGATTTAAAAACCGTAATGAGAAAGCGGTTTGTTCCAGTACAACTTAATAGGAGGAACGAGTATGCATCTCCGAGGCATGTAGAGCAACCTGCCAACCTTCAAGGCGATTAACTTGGGATGATGATTTACATATCCTTGAATCAAATACATTACGATTCATTCTATTCGAATTACTGTATAAACGTTTACATTTTAATTCAATATCTTCTATGTATCAACTAGTACATCTTTACAACATGACAAGTATTTAAACATCGTAATTACTATCGTGTACAACTCCTAGAACCTAAACATGGTTCAATCAATAATTTAGATAGTAATCTTCGTTGCGATACTATTTAACTTTATCATTCAAGAAGCACGTAATCTTTACCGTGAGTCCTTAACTTGCAAAAATGGTTATTTGCAAGAGTGAGCTCGACAGTTCAACAATTCTAACAGTTTTCATACATCACATATAATATCATGCTCAGTTCATGCATTCATAATTATTTAAACATACTACGTATGTTACTTCTCACATAACAGGCATAACAATTAATTTCGCAATTATATCATCAAAGATCAACTTTCAATCTCATACATATCTCATATACATTTCATATATATACGTCAACATTCTTATAACATAATATAACTCAATTAACAGTTATAGAATTCATATATCAAATAGGAACTGAAAGACTTGCCTGGTTCGTAGTTTAACAACTACGACTTAATTGCTTATAGATATCTACACTTCATGTAATCCTACACAATTATACAATTATGGATTCATACTTATCAGTTATACGCATCCATACTGTAAGACCCCGAATTTTATGAAATAAAAGTATTAAATTATTATTATTATAATTATTCAGTAAATGGTTAAATTGATAAAAGGTTAAAGTTAAGGGTGATATATATAAAGTTTACAAAGTAAGCAAGTGGTTATAAAATATTCAATGTTGTCGGGGAATATTCGTTTGGTCGTGGAATATTCTTTTTGTCAGAGAATATTCATACGACGGCGCAGTCTTTGGTGGACCCCACAACGGAATAATTGTCGGATATAGAAAGCGACAGAAGTAACCTTTTTATATAAAAAATAATAATAATAATAATAACGGCAAAACTTTTACCGTTAAACTGTTGAAATACCCGGTGGTTAAAATACAATAATACGCGTTGTTGCACAGTAGCACACGGTATTACACAGTAATTTCTAATTATTGATTTTCACGTAAGAAGACACTTACTCAATAATTGTTATAGCAATTACTGTTCAATATTTTATATTATTAATTCAATAATTGCTACGTTGATATTTTATATTAATAATTGCTACGTTGATATTTTATATCATTAATTGCTACGTTGATATTTTATATTATTGATTCAATAATTATCACAGTAACCACTGCACAGTATTTTACATTATCAAATCAATAATTCATATTATTTGAATAATATTATTAGACAGCATTATTGGCAATGTCTAGGAAGTTCTGTCTAAAAAATGGGTTAGTTAATCTAATTGCGCGTCAGTAAGGAGAAATTCTTATCGTAAAGCCCCCTCTTTCCTGGGAACGACCTGGTTGTCATTATTGTGATTCTATAATATTATTTGTGAATAATAATTAATTATTGATAAAATGATAAGTAAATATTTATTCAATTTTGATAAAAATGGTGAAATTTTTAGCAAAAGAGACAATTGTTGAAAGTTGATATGTTATCTTCTTCGATAAAATATTTATTCAAATATATTATTATAATATTACATTATAATAGTATAATGTGATAAGATAATAATATAATTTTATTATTTAAATGGTAACATTTTTATAATAAATTTATGGTATAAAAATAAAATAAGGTGGAAGAGAGAAAAATAAAATTGAATTTTTTTTATGTTTTAATATATATATATATATATATATATATATATATTATATAAATATGTGGAAAAATTTGGTGGAGGATTTTTCTAATTGGGTGGGCCCCACTTGTGTGTGAAATATGATGATGTTGGTTTTTCAAAGTTGGATTGCTCCGTTGTTAGAATGTGGGTGTGGAAAAATCACCCGTATGTAAATTTGAGTTATTTTTCATTCAAAATTTAGAAAACTTCCTTCTACAAAGTTGTAGATAATTAAATTTTATATGAAATGGATATAAGGTTCATATTTTTCTGATAAATGGGCTATTTATTATGAATTATTGAAGTTTCTGAATATTGTTTAAATTTAAAACATTTTGGTGGATATTTTCTAGAATGGGTGGGCCCCACTCTTTTCCTTTTGTTTGTTGTAAAATGCTGAAAATTTTGCTAAAAAGAAATTTCAAAGGTGGAGGCTTGAAAAGCCTCTGTTGGTTCATTTAGTCTGTTTTGGTGTTCTAGCATTTTTCTATAAATAGGGTACTTAGTTAGAAATGAAAAATCACACCAGAATCAGAAAATTTTCTCTCTATAATGTTGAGCGTATTTCTTGTGAGGATATGAGTATTTTGAGTGTAGATTACGGTGCAAGATTTTTCTCAACATAATATCCGATATTCTAGTCAAAACTACTCTTCTACTAAGGTAAGGGTTATCATTGTTGTAAGTGATGGTAAGGGATGTTATTATGTTTCGTAAATGATATTATTTTTCGTAAATGATATTATTTTTGTGAAAGGGTATTTTGATAAAGGGTGTGATTTTATACTCGTAAGGGGTATTATTGCCTTCGTATTCGTAAGGGATGTTATTTTCTTGTAAGGGATGGTAAGGAATGTTATTATGTTTCATAAAGGAGGTTATTTTTTGTAAATGATATTATTTTCGTAAAAAGTATTTTGGTAAATGATATTTTGGTAAATGATGTGATTTTATACTCGTAAAGGGTGTTATTGCTTCTATACTTCTTGAAATGATTAGAAATTCCTTGAGTTTTGCGCTTCATCTAATATCATTTTACCGGAATATTGGTCTAAACTTTATTATGAAAATTTTACTTTTTCATGTCAAAGTTACTATTCATGAGTTACTATTCACGAGTTACTATTCACGGAATACTATTCACGGTAAAAAAATATATTTTTTTACTGTCCAAATTATCTTTGATTTATGAATCATACTCTTGAAATTAGACCCATGTTTTGATCATATTGTTTTTATTATTATATATAACATTTTTATAATCATGGTGATGGAAGTTCTCTTTGGCTTGAGTGTAAAGATGGGTAGATTATTGGTATGAACATGACTATGGGTTCTCTTTGGCCAGTAGTGCAAAGATGAATTGTCGATTGGTATGATCATGACCATTGAGTTTACAATTGAATATCTTTAGCTTAAGTGCAAAGGTGAATTGAGAAACATGGTTATAAATGTTGTTTTTATAAATTCTGAAATGATTAGATATTTCTTTGGGATTTGAATATCTTTGAACTGTAGTGCAAAGATGCCAAAGATGAGCGGTTGATTTGTGAATATCTTTGGCCTGTAGTGCAAAGATGAACTATTGATGAATATCTTTGGCCTGTAGTGCAAAGATGAATGATTAATTGTTGAATATCTTTGGTTTGTAATGCAAAGATGAATTGATTAGCATGATTATGAACGAAAACTGTGATTTGGTATAACCATGATCTTTGGTGTTTCAGGTAAAGACAAGTGATGAAAGTTATCTTCATCCTGGGTGCGAAGAGGAATTTAACAACACTATTATGATTATGAATTATTCACATGATTGTGGACAGAAATTGTTGATTGATGTTACAAGGATAAGACATTGCTAGTGGACTTTTAACATGGAGAAGATAATAGATATTATGGTTTATTTGACTCTTCTAATGGTTCGTTCCGCTGCAACTATGGTTAAAAAGTTTTATCATCTACCATATGTTCTAAATCTCTGAGTTATTACTGACGAATGCTATTGATAATTTGATTATCTTTAGTTATAATATTCTTCACTAGGCTATTTGTGCTCACTCTTTTGCTTCACAATTCCTTTCAGGTAATAAGAGTGTAGCTGAGTCGAGCGGGGATAACAAGGGAATAGAACGAGGGTCTATAACTGTTGAAGTTTTCCACCAAACAGTATGGAAATAATTTTATTGAGAAGTTTAAATGTGTGTGTCGTCTTTTATACGTCATTTAACAGTTGATTTTGGTGAACCAAATAGGGGGAGGTGAACCCAACTTTGGAAGGGTGTTTTGCCACTATCATACAAGATGTCTAATGGCATACGACTTCGGGTTATTATAAGACAGGGTTTTGCACATCCACCTATGAGCACTACCTATATAATCTTGGAGTATGGTTGAAATATAATCCTCAGTTTGAGAAAATTGAGATAATTATATGGCAAGAGAAAATCCATCATTGGAAAGAACATGATAGTAATCTTCTCGTTCTTCTTTGGGGTCTATTGGGTCAACCAAGGATAATTCTCAAGTCCTATGATATCTATTATAACTCAGAAGCATGGTCTCCCATGTACGAAGGTTTCCTTGAGTATTTTCCAAAGATTTTAATTCCTAAAACAGTTATTGATTGTACTTTTATGTAACGTATCTTTGATTTGGAGTGTGGATACTGTATTTGAATTAAAACTCACATTTTAACTGTGGTCGTATGTTGTACGACAGTTTAAAAGTTAGAATTTGAAGATTTGTATTTGGATTCTATACCATGTATTTCTTGGCGGCCCAGAATAAGTGGGTTGTGTATTGAACCTATTTTGGGGGCGTCACACATACATTCTCAATATAATAACAATTGATACATTGTTGTCTAACTTGGTTCTTAGAACCTTCGTTTTACCTTCTCATCGTATTCTTAGAATAACTATGTACGTATAGGTATTCCTTAACTATACATACTTACTATTATCCTTCATATACACATGCCCCCTACAACTAATCTATTTACATATAGCCAGTGTAGTACATCTTTAAAACATTCTCGCACAGTGCATATCATGTCTAACTAGCGGGGTGCATATACCAATCATGACTAGAGGCATATAAGTCCTATCATGCTTGTTCATAAATTCAGAGTGCAAACAACTCAATGTTCAATCATCTTACTTTTCAACTTTCTAAGTTTTACCTTTCAAAATCGTTGTCATGCTTAAGCTAGTCATGCAAGGCTACTAAGTTCATCATGTATACATGTGAGGAGTCAAAATAATGTTAAGACGCATGCTCACAAATACCTTCATCATATACGCATAACTAGCATCGTTAATCGCTTTAAATAAGCCTAAATCATGTCTCATTCATGCTTACTAACTTTCATGATTTCTAACATAGTATGAATACATGTAGGCCAACTAAGTGATGTTAAAGACACTATCACATATGTCAAGAAATATCAGAATGTTATCCTACCATGTTCATGCACTTTAGCTCCCAAAACGTCAAGTTTATCTTTTGAAACATCTTAACCTTCAATCATGTATGCTAGTGTGTGCTCAACACTTTAGACTTGCATTTCATGCCTATTTAGACCATACGATCATGCTCACAAAGTCAGAATATACACATGTTACATATATGTCAAAGTTCCCTTTAACAATTCTAAGTTCATTTTGTAACTATAAATCTTCCTTCCATAATATATACTAACATTGTTATACACGCATCATGCTATGCCAAAATATTCATATATGTATGTTAATCTAGTTCACATGCTTGCCTAATGAGATACCACATGTTTGCACATAACAGCAACTTAACAGAAAATAGGATTCAACAACCAGGGCCTGGCGCAGCTGCGCTGCGTCCTAGCACAAAGCTAGCGCAGCTACTCCGGGTCTCGGCCAGAAGCAGTTTCTGCTTTGGCAGTTACAAACCCAACTCAACAATTTCTCCATGAATTCAATTCTAACATCCTATATTGTAACTCGAACATGTTTATAATGTTATATATCACTTAACAAACATATTCTACAATTCAATTAACACTCAAATTGACAAAATCAAGAATTGACATTGAAGGACATGAATATGAGATATAAGAAGTTATACCTCTGCAAGGTTGCTTGCCGCTGTGACGCCCCCAAATTCCAGGACCGCCACTTGGTCTCTCGAATTCGGTTCATCACGTGCTCATGGTAATACATCACAATAATAATAATTAAATATCATACAATCACAGCGGAAAATCTATTCTAGAATAATTTACAATGATTTATTATAATTATTCCCCCAAGTCTCGCAACCTACAGTACTTAATAGATTTCATAATAATATCAGTTAACGACTTATTACATAATCTAACTTAAGCTTAAACATAATCAAATCCAGTCTTACTACATCATCTTCATACAATATTAATATATTTAAAACATAACAGACATAAGCTAGTTGGTAGCTTTGCCCTTGCCCTTATCAACGCCCGAAGGTTCACCATGCTCTGCCTTAACTGAAATGTTTTAGGGAAAGCAAGAATGAGCACAAATTGCCCAGCAAGTAATATACAATAAGGGTGAGTAATAAGATTCTCAATTCTCGAAAGGGTATAACAAGATTTGATAATTCAAGAATAACAAGAATATCAACAGTTCTCAATATCGGTCGCTAAGGACAGGATAATATCAATATGATTCAATAATAAGTCAATTCAAGATTTCAAATAATTGAATACTGAGTAGTCACTACGGACTATGAACTTCTACTAGAATTGACAGTAATAAACTGAAAATCCAACAAAAACAGGTACAACAGGTGATCAGCCTAAAGTACCCTTGTTATGCATAACAATCAACCATACTCAAGTGTGCACGTCGGTTCTCCGACAATTATATATTCCCTTCAAAGAAGGTTGTTCTTCTCAGTCAAATACAAGATCCCGCACCAATCAATTAGTTTGGGTTGCTTTTCAATAACATAAGTCCAGCCGAATCAAATGGCATAGACACTTTCACAATATTCAAGAACAATACTAAGTTCAACATGAATAATAGCTTTAATGAAATAAGAGTTCAAGTATGCTAATTCGATTCAACCGATTAAATAGGAAACTAGTTCGCAATACACAAGATAGGATACTTGCATAGTAAAAGAGTATAAGTTAGGAAACTTTCACAATCATAGATTTCCTTGCATAAAGTAAATGCGTCTGTTAGGATACTTGCACTTTAAAAGAGTGTAAGTAAGAGAACTTGCCTTTAGCGTAGTTTATCCACGAAAAGCAATCAACACTTTTGAATTCCTATCGTAATACAGTTACGTATATATATGATATTCATTAGTCATATAATTTAACTTCTCATTTTCTCTTTGAATATACGATCAACACATAAGCTAAGTTTTACCTAGCTACACAGTTATATAGAATATAATTTCTATCCTTAACGTTCCTTCTTTAGAGTTTAAACGCATTCTCATATTATATAAGATCTCAACAATTTGCAAACATGCTTGCATATTATTAATATCTCATAAGACCACAATCAATACTAAATATATTTCATTTTAGCAAGTTACGGCATCTCCTTAAGTTAACCGTCAAAATCGGGTTCAAGTAACATCATATAATATCACGTAGCATGTATTCATATTTAAAGGATACTTTCATGCTTGTATAACTTTTCCAAATCCAATCGTACATGGTATAGGTTCTTAAGTTAATACTTAAAGTCATTCAAGGACACGAACTCATATGGTCTAACATGATTGCTTTTAAACACATAAGATATTCATATAACTTGTATTAGTCATGCTCATGAGTACTCGTATTGCATATATGTAGCTAGCATCGTTATTATCTTGAAAACATGCTTTGTTCATGCTAAACTTTAATCACGGCAACTAATCATGGTATATATACATGCATGACACATGAATGAGTCTAAGAGTACTATCGCATGTGTCCATAAATGTCAAATTCTAATTCTCGTCATAACATACCAACGTTCACGTTCAAAGCTTATACTTTGTTAGTATAGTTCATCAATAAGGTCTATCATGTTCATGCTTCCTTATGAAACCTACATATGTAAGTTAAGGCTTCATTCATATATTTTAAAGTTATCTAAACATGCTCATATCATCAAAATGACTATATAGCATTTACATGATCATATCCACCTTCAAACTTATATTTTTGTTAGGAATGAGCACTAGTTAGGTTCACATGTTCATATTTTATTACGGAACCAATATAGATAAGCTAACATGCACTTCATGTGTCTCTAGGTGGTACTAACGTGCTTGCAAGGTCAGTATGTAAACATGCTTCATATATGTTAACGTCGTTTATGAAACTTTAAATTCGTTTCCAAACTATATGTCGTTTGGTTAATCATGCATGCTAATATACTAAAACATGCTCACATTGCCTCATTAGGCTTATATATATGTATTAATCATGCTCCCATGCTTGTTTAAACAAAAATCAAACAATTGGTACATAACAGTTTTGTTGCAGAATGCAGAAAACTGAACACAGAGGCTGGCGCTGCGGCGCGGCACAGCAGCTCACTACTGGCGCTGCGGCGCGAGTGGCGCTGCGTGCGGCGCTGCGGCGCGGGCTGCGGCGCGTGTGGCGCTGCGGCGCGGGCTGCGGCGCTGTGGCGTCGAGGCAGTTTTCTGCAGTTCAGACTGCAGCGAGATCCGACCAAAAATCTCCCATTTCATCGATTTCAACATACCGAAATGCTATTAGACTTGTTTAATTTACTAACACATACATATATGCTTATATAACAGTCAATAGCAATTATCAATTCCCAATTTCATGAACTCTAACTAATTTACGAATTTTATGTATTCACATAAATTAAAGAGGAACAATGAAAATGAAAGACTATTCAGTGGTTCTATCATGTGTGTATGTTCATATAACAACAATATAAGGGTTCTACAACCCAATCATGAACCAATTTAGCATAATCAAGAATTTCAAGGAAACTTCGGAAACAGAAAACGGAAATGAAAAACACAGGAAGAGGAATTATACCTCTGTAAATGATTTAAGCTTGCTGCTATCTCAATAACACTGATATATATATATATATATATATATATATATATGCTCTCTAGTCTCACTTAGCCAAAATGCTCAGCAAAAGAACTGAAGAAGGAGGAGAGCTTATTTATAGAGAAATTCATGACCAGACAAAGCCTTTTCCTTCCAAATCAAAACAACGGATTAAAGGATTGCATGCTAGATAAGAAGGAGTTGGTAAATAGTTGGTGATTTCCACTATTCTGCCCACTCCCTTCATGATGGCTAGAATGCTGAGTTTGAGAGAAGAGAGTAGGCTAGCTTCATGAGTGTTCACGTGTGAAGAGATAGTGACTATCATTTAGGGACAAGCCAAACAAATCTCAGCATTCTTACAAATGGACTATATGCTACACTTATGTTATATATTATATGCACTCTTAGGTTATAATTACAATGTTCTCCCCATAATGTAATAAATGCAATTTGAATACATATAATCTATGTACATTTTATCTTACCGATATAATACAATCGGATACTACCACATTACATTATATCATATATTATTAAATTGTATTACTCAACAATTATTTATAATAGATCCATGATACATTATTTTAATGTATATCCACACATCATTTGTCACCTACACATATCATAACATATAGTTACTATACATTTAATTCGCATGCTTGCACGTATAATTTCTCATCTTATAAATTGAATATTAATTAATAATATACACATATCCTACATCAATCAATATAATTGTTAACCTCCATAACAATTTAATTATCCCTTATATGATTAATTATCACTTTGATATAAATCTTATTGTATTTATAAACACGTTGCTCATTATTATTATGTTTCTTGCAATAATAATAATCACATATTATTAATCAATCCTCATTAGTATTTTATAACAGTTAATTAATATTCTTCGATTAACAATTAATATAGATTAATTGTTCGCTTAAATTAATATAATCATTCTTATATTACGTCACTGTGCCACACAAGGCAATCAACGAGTTTATCACAAACTCCACCAATTTCTCAATAATTATTCAATTATATATAATTGAATTAATTCATCTCATAACACAAAATCATTTATATTCAAATAAATTCTCATTTCCATTAATATATTTATTTAATAATATATGGAAATCCTCGGGTATTACATCCTCCCCCCCTTATAAAAATTCCGTCCCGGAATTGCTACAAGGTTACACAAATAGATGGGGATAGTCCCTCATCATCCTATCTTCTAACTCCCACGTTGCCTCCTCGACATCGTGGTTACGCCAAAGTACTTTTACAGACGAAATAATTTTATTTCTCAAAGTTTGTTCTTTCCTATCTAATTTTTGGACAGGAATTTCTTCATACGCCAAGTTCTTCTCCACTTGAATGGGCTCGTAAGAAATCACGTGCTTGTAGTCGGCCTTGTACGGTCGCAACACGGAAATGTGGAACACGTTGTGGATATGCTCCAACTCGGGTGGTAACGTAACTTTGTATGCCACTTCGCCCACTCGCTTCAGTATCTCGAACGGTCCTACGAATCTTGGACTCAATTTTCCTTTCTTGCCGAAATGAATTTTTCCCTTCCATGGAGATACCTTCAAGAATACGAAACTGCCGACTTTGAAGTCTCGGTCCTGCCGATGCAAATCTGCGTATTTCTTTTGGCGATCTTGAGCTGCTACAAGTCTGGCTCTTATCACTGTCACCATGTCTGCGGTTTGTTGAACTAACTCTGGTCCGAGTATTCGTCGTTCTCCGACTTCGTCCCAACATAACGGCGTTCTGCACTTTCTCCCGTAAAGAGCTTCGTACGGTGGCATGTCAATACTCGCATGGTAGCTATTATTATATGCGAATTCTACTAAGGGTAGGTGGTCGTCCCAATTTCCCTTAAAATCCATTACGCAAGTCCTAAGCATGTCTTCTAGCGTTTGTATTGTTCGCTCACTTTGTCCGTCTGTTTGAGGATGATAAGCTGTACTCAACCTCAACTGCGTTCCCATTCTTTCCTGCAAACTCTTCCAAAAATTGGACGTGAAGCGCGGATCTCGATCAGAGACAATTGACACCGGCACTCCATGTCGTGAAATAATTTCTTTTACATATAGGCTTGCTAATTGGTTCAAACTGTAGCGGATCTTGATTGGTAGAAAGTGTGCGGTATTCGTTAGTCGATCCACGATAACCCAAATAGCATCATAACCTTTCTGTGTAACTGGAAGTCCTACCACGAAGTCCATGGTAATATGCTCCCATTTCCACTCTGGTATTTCTAACGGTTGTAGTAAACCACTTGGCCGCTGATGCTCTGCTTTAACGCGTTGGCAAGTCAAGCATTTACTGACGCACTCTGCGACTTCCCGTTTCAAATTAGGCCACCAAAAATGTTGCCTTAGATCTCGGTACATCTTTGTGCCTCCCGGATGAACGGAATATGTCGTATTGTGTGCCTCGTGCAAAATCTCTTCCCTCAACTCGGTTACCGCTGGTACCCACACTCTTCCTTCAAATCTCAAAATACCATCTTTATCCATTCGAAATTTTTCTTCCTCATTTTCCGTGATCCTCTTTCGGGTTTTCTCACACTCTTCATCCTTTTCTTGGGCTTCCTTTACTCTATTCAACAACGTCGGACAAGCTTCCATTACAATTAACTTCTCACCAGACTTTTCTGGTCCTTTTACTTCTATCTCCAATTTCTCCATCTCTCTTATCAACTCTTCCTGAGTTGTTAAATTAAACAACTTCTCCCTTCCTTTCCTGCTCAGAGCGTCGGCAACCACATTTGCCTTTCCCGGGTGATAAAGAATATCGCAGTCATAGTCTTTGATTAATTCTAACCACCTTCTCTGCCGCATGTTTAACTCTTTCTGTGTGAAGATATATTTCAGACTTTTGTGGTCCGTGTATATCTCACATTTTTCTCCGTATAGATAATGTCTCCATATCTTTAACGCAAAAACTACCGCCGCTAACTCTAAGTCGTGAGTAGGGTATCGTTTTTCGTAATCCTTTAATTGTCGTGATGCATATGCAATGACCTTGCCGTGCTGCATAAGCACACAACCAAGTCCCTTGTGCAATGCATCACTATACACCACAAAATTTCCCGCATCATCTGGTAATGATAATACAGGTGCTTCGCTCAATCTCTTCTTCAATTCCTGAAAACTTTCTTCGCATTTGTCGGTCCATACAAATTTCACCGTCTTCCTAGTCAAATTGGTCAGCGGGGTTGCTATCTTAGAAAAATCTTGGATGAATCTTCGATAGTACCCAGCTAACCCTAGAAAGCTTCTCACCTCCGTCGGTGTTCTCGGTTGTTCCCAATTACTTACTGCTTCAACCTTCGCAGGGTCTACAGAGATTCCATTCTTATCCACCACGTGGCCTAAGAATTGAACCTTCTCCATCCAAAATTCGCACTTAGAAAATTTTGCATACATCTTCTCCTTCCTTAGTGCCTCCAAAATAATCTTTAGATGTTTGGTGTGTTCTTCCTCTGTCTTTGAGTAGATCAAAATGTCGTCGATAAAAACCACTACAAATTTATCCAAGTATGGCTTGAAAACTCGGTTCATCAAGTCCATAAATGCTGCCGGAGCATTAGTCAATCCGAATGACATTACCAAAAACTCGTAGTGTCCATAACGGGTTCGAAACGCAGTCTTTGGTATGTCCTCATCCCGTACCTTCAGTTGATGATATCCTGTTCGTAGGTCAATCTTCGAGAAACACTTTGCTCCCTTCAGTTGATCAAACAAGTCGTCTATCCTCGGTAGCGGATACCGGTTCTTTATCGTTACTCTATTCAATTCTCGATAATCAATACAGAGCCTCATCGATCCGTCCTTCTTCTTAACGAATAGTACTGGTGCTCCCCAAGGAGAAACACTCGGTCGAATGTAACACTTATCCAACAACTCTTGCAATTGTATCATCAATTCCTTCATTTCTACTGGCGCCATACGATATGGAGCTTTCGAAATCGGTGCCGTTCTCGGTGCTAAGTCTATTACGAATTCGATTTCTCTGTCTGGCGGAAGACCAGGCAGATCGTCCGGAAACACGTCTTGAAATTCATTAACTACGTATATATCCTTAATTTCTACTCCCTTTTTTCGAGTATCAACGATGTAAGCTAAATAACCTACACATCCTTTCCTTAACAATTTCTTGGCCTGCATCATCGTAACGCAACACGATTGCTTAAGCGATGAGCTACCATAAAACACTACCTTAGACTTACTCGGAGTCTGAAGGTTCACACATTTGTTCTAACAGTCAATTATCGCAGCATGGTTATACAACCAATCCATTCCCAGTATTACGTCAAATTCTCCCAGTCTAATAGGAATCAAGTCTACGCTCAGTTCATGTTTACTAATATTTGCGCGACAATTTCGATAAACGTATTCTACAGGGATCACTTCCTTATTAGCAACTTCTATGATCAAAGGATTTTCTAATAGTTCTCGAGGTGTACTAAGTCTACTAGCAAATTCTTCAGATACAAAAGAACAGGTGGCACCCGAATCAAATAATACATAAGCATTTATATCATTGATTGGGATTATACCTGACACCACATCCTTCGCAGCCACTGCGTCTTGGACGGTCATGTTAAAGGTTCTGGCGGTTGGGCGGTTGGATTGTGCCGGTCCACCGATCATCAGCTTGTTGCCTCCTTGCTGATTACTACCCCCACCACTTCCCTTCTTTGGGCAGTCCTTAATTCGGTGCTCCGTCGAGCCACAAGCAAAGCATCCTTGTATCTTCTTTGGTTTCGGACAGTTGGGCGAGATGTGCCCTTCCTGTCCGCAGTTGTAGCAAGTGCCACGTCCCTTCCAGCACTCGCCCTGGTGATTCTTCCCACACTTCGGGCATCCTTCAGCCCTCTTCTTGAAACCTCCACGAAAATTCCCTGATTGATTATTATTGTTGTTTTGTTGTTGTTGTTGTTGTTCTCCCACTTTCTCTTTCCCAAGTTGCTTCCTCCGCTACTGCTTCCTCCCGTACGATTCTCTCCTCCAGTATTCTTTCCTTTCTTTTCTTTGTTATACAGACTTAAGGCCTCACTGCCTCCTTCTGCAATGATTGCCTTCTCCAGTAATGTTGCAAGGGAATCAATTTGAAGAACTGATACCTTATTGAACAGCCACGGCTTCAACCCTTGTTCGAAGCGTCTAGCCTTTCTTTCTTCATCACCAACTTGGTGCTCCGCAAATCGCGCTAGTTCGTTAAACCTAGCAGCGTATTGCGCCACCGTCATCTCACCTTGTTTTAAATCTAGGAATTTCACCTCCATCCTATTCTTCATACTTTTCGGAAAGTAATTCTCGAAGAACAGCGTCTTAAACTTGTCCCAAGCTATTATCCCTTCTCCAGCTCTTTGTTGATTAGCCTCCCACCAGTAGTTCGCTTCTCCCCTCATCATGTACGTGGCAAACACCGTCTTCTGATCTTCGCCTACGCTAGCTATAGTGAAAGCTTTTTCGATCTCTTTGATCCACGTTTGTGCGACGATTGGGTCGGTAGTTCCCTCGAACTACGGGGGTCCTACACTCTTAAAGTCTTTAAAGGTTGTTACTGGCACAGTTTGAGGGTTCGGGTGAACGGGTTCATTGTTCCTTCCCCTTAAGGCTTCTCCTAACAAGTCTACCAGTTTCTGGATCGGGTCTACTTGTTCTCTCTCATTGTTAACGGATTCTTCGGGTGCAGTCAATCTACGTCTGGGCGGCATTATCTGCATCACAAGTTTTCATTTTATTATTATTCAAGTATATTACTTAAGTATTTCTTTTAATACTCCAAGAATAAATTTATAACACGTTTCTAAAATCAACTCCATTTATATTCATATGCCAAATCGTTTCATTACATGATTTCCCTAGCATACTGCTATAAATGTTATCACATATATCCCCTAATATCACAAAAGACGGGGAATATACCAACCTACTACCATACTACCCCTCTAACAGAAGCTAACTCGGGGTTTACATCATCATCCCACATCTTACACAAAAGATCGGAATTGCAACATAGTATATACAATACATAAAGACACAACTATTACTACCACTAGACTGACTAAGGAAATCTCATCCCATCATCCCGCGTTCCACTGCGCTCTTGTACTCCAACTGTGCTATATACGCAACCAGCTCTCGGCTCAAGGTATGTAGAGTCTGTCCCTGTTCTGCCGGGTAGTGGTACACACCATCAATCACCCTTTCAAAAGCTGAACGGAACACATACCCCATCTTGTTCATCTTTCTCTTCTTGCACCTGACCTCGTCCTCAAGGTCGTCTGCTCTCTCATTGGACGCTTCCCACTTCTCCTCGAAGTGTAACCTATCCATCACCTCCAACTCTAGCTGAGTACGGAGTGCCTCTTTCTCAGTCTTCTCACTCAGTTCCCTCTGCTCAACCTCTTCTAGCTTCTCTGCCAAATCTACATTCCTAGCCACTGACCTGTGAAATAGAGTCCCCATCTGGATCCCTGCCTCCCTACGGTAGGCAATCTCCACCTCTAACTCTTGCATAGCTAGCTTCCTCTGGTGGTCCTCGTCCCTCAGCTTCTGGAACTCAGACTCTCTCTCGTGGGCCTCTGCCTCCAGCTCCTGGACTCTACAGTCTAACTCTAGAATACGCTCCTCGTACTCGCCTAACATCTGTTCCTCTATAGTAGCTTCATCAGAGTCCTCTACTGGCTCATCCTCCATCGGCTCCTCCTCTGGATCAGACTCTATCTCAATCTCGTCCTCGTCGTCAGACTCGAATGGTGCAACAGCCTGCACTGGTGTAGCCTCTAGAGGTGCCTCGTATACTACGTGTATAACCCTGGGCTCCTCCTCTGCAACTCTACTAGGTACCCCTGTGTCTGTCATCCTACACTCACAAACACAAGACAAGAAATAGGATCTCCATTAGAATGTTCAATAAAATATAAGTTCATTGTATAGAATGAAGTTACATTTCATAACAGACTAAGTCTCTCAAGGAAAACTCTACATGAGTTTTATCTCCTTCCTAACTTCTAAGTTCACCTAAGCTATAGTCCAAGGACACTCGTTCCTAAGGTTTATAACTTGGCTTTGATACCAACCTGTGACGCCCCCAAATTCCAGGACCGCCACTTGGTCTCTCGAATTCGGTTCATCACGTGCTCATGGTAATACATCACAATAATAATAATTAAATATCATACAATCACAGCGGAAAATCTATTCTAGAATAATTTACAATGATTTATTATAATTATTCCCCCAAGTCTCGCAACCTACAGTACTTAATAGATTTCATAATAATATCAGTTAACGACTTATTACATAATCTAACTTAAGCTTAAACATAATCAAATCCAGTCTTACTACATCATCTTCATACAATATTAATATATTTAAAACATAACAGACATAAGCTAGTTGGTAGCTTTGCCCTTGCCCTTATCAACGCCCGAAGGTTCACCATGCTCTGCCTTAACTGAAATGTTTTAGGGAAAGCAAGAATGAGCACAAATTGCCCAGCAAGTAATATACAATAAGGGTGAGTAATAAGATTCTCAATTCTCGAAAGGGTATAACAAGATTTGATAATTCAAGAATAACAAGAATATCAACAGTTCTCAATATCGGTCGCTAAGGACAGGATAATATCAATATGATTCAATAATAAGTCAATTCAAGATTTCAAATAATTGAATACTGAGTAGTCACTACGGACTATGAACTTCTACTAGAATTGACAGTAATAAACTGAAAATCCAACAAAAACAGGTACAACAGGTGATCAGCCTAAAGTACCCTTGTTATGCATAACAATCAACCATACTCAAGTGTGCACGTCGGTTCTCCGACAATTATATATTCCCTTCAAAGAAGGTTGTTCTTCTCAGTCAAATACAAGATCCCGCACCAATCAATTAGTTTGGGTTGCTTTTCAATAACATAAGTCCAGCCGAATCAAATGGCATAGACACTTTCACAATATTCAAGAACAATACTAAGTTCAACATGAATAATAGCTTTAATGAAATAAGAGTTCAAGTATGCTAATTCGATTCAACCGATTAAATAGGAAACTAGTTCGCAATACACAAGATAGGATACTTGCATAGTAAAAGAGTATAAGTTAGGAAACTTTCACAATCATAGATTTCCTTGCATAAAGTAAATGCGTCTGTTAGGATACTTGCACTTTAAAAGAGTGTAAGTAAGAGAACTTGCCTTTAGCGTAGTTTATCCACGAAAAGCAATCAACACTTTTGAATTCCTATCGTAATACAGTTACGTATATATATGATATTCATTAGTCATATAATTTAACTTCTCATTTTCTCTTTGAATATACGATCAACACATAAGCTAAGTTTTACCTAGCTACACAGTTATATAGAATATAATTTCTATCCTTAACGTTCCTTCTTTAGAGTTTAAACGCATTCTCATATTATATAAGATCTCAACAATTTGCAAACATGCTTGCATATTATTAATATCTCATAAGACCACAATCAATACTAAATATATTTCATTTTAGCAAGTTACGGCATCTCCTTAAGTTAACCGTCAAAATCGGGTTCAAGTAACATCATATAATATCACGTAGCATGTATTCATATTTAAAGGATACTTTCATGCTTGTATAACTTTTCCAAATCCAATCGTACATGGTATAGGTTCTTAAGTTAATACTTAAAGCCATTCAAGGACACGAACTCATATGGTCTAACATGATTGCTTTTAAACACATAAGATATTCATATAACTTGTATTAGTCATGCTCATGAGTACTCGTATTGCATATATGTAGCTAGCATCGTTATTATCTTGAAAACATGCTTTGTTCATGCTAAACTTTAATCACGGCAACTAATCATGGTATATATACATGCATGACACATGAATGAGTCTAAGAGTACTATCGCATGTGTCCATAAATGTCAAATTCTAATTCTCGTCATAACATACCAACGTTCACGTTCAAAGCTTATACTTTGTTAGTATAGTTCATCAATAAGGTCTATCATGTTCATGCTTCCTTATGAAACCTACATATGTAAGTTAAGGCTTCATTCATATATTTTAAAGTTATCTAAACATGCTCATATCATCAAAATGACTATATAGCATTTACATGATCATATCCACCTTCAAACTTATATTTTTGTTAGGAATGAGCACTAGTTAGGTTCACATGTTCATATTTTATTACGGAACCAATATAGATAAGCTAACATGCACTTCATGTGTCTCTAGGTGGTACTAACGTGCTTGCAAGGTCAGTATGTAAACATGCTTCATATATGTTAACGTCGTTTATGAAACTTTAAATTCGTTTCCAAACTATATGTCGTTTGGTTAATCATGCATGCTAATATACTAAAACATGCTCACATTGCCTCATTAGGTTTATATATATGTATTAATCATGCTCCCATGCTTGTTTAAACAAAAATCAAACAATTGGTACATAACAGTTTTGTTGCAGAATGCAGAAAACTGAACACAGAGGCTGGCGCTGCGGCGCGGCACAGCAGCTCACTACTGGCGCTGCGGCGCGAGTGGCGCTGCGTGCGGCGCTGCGGCGCGGGCTGCGGCGCGTGTGGCGCTGCGGCGCGGGCTGCGGCGCTGTGGCGTCGAGGCAGTTTTCTGCAGTTCAGACTGCAGCGAGATCCGACCAAAAATCTCCCATTTCATCGATTTCAACATACCGAAATGCTATTAGACTTGTTTAATTTACTAACACATACATATATGCTTATATAACAGTCAATAGCAATTATCAATTCCCAATTTCATGAACTCTAACTAATTTACGAATTTTATGTATTCACATAAATTAAAGAGGAACAATGAAAATGAAAGACTATTCAGTGGTTCTATCATGTGTGTATGTTCATATAACAACAATATAAGGGTTCTACAACCCAATCATGAACCAATTTAGCATAATCAAGAATTTCAAGGAAACTTCGGAAACAGAAAACGGAAATGAAAAACACAGGAAGAGGAATTATACCTCTGTAAATGATTTAAGCTTGCTGCTATCTCAATAACACTGATATATATATATATATATATATATATGCTCTCTAGTCTCACTTAGCCAAAATGCTCAGCAAAAGAACTGAAGAAGGAGGAGAGCTTATTTATAGAGAAATTCATGACCAGACAAAGCCTTTTCCTTCCAAATCAAAACAACGGATTAAAGGATTGCATGCTAGATAAGAAGGAGTTGGTAAATAGTTGGTGATTTCCACTATTCTGCCCACTCCCTTCATGATGGCTAGAATGCTGAGTTTGAGAGAAGAGAGTAGGCTAGCTTCATGAGTGTTCACGTGTGAAGAGATAGTGACTATCATTTAGGGACAAGCCAAACAAATCTCAGCATTCTTACAAATGGACTATATGCTACACTTATGTTATATATTATATGCACTCTTAGGTTATAATTACAATGTTCTCCCCATAATGTAATAAATGCAATTTGAATACATATAATTTATGTACATTTTATCTTACCGATATAATACAATCGGATACTACCACATTACATTATATCATATATTATTAAATTGTATTACTCAATAATTATTTATAATAGATCCATGATACATTATTTTAATGTATATCCACACATCATTTGTCACCTACACATATCATAACATATAGTTACTATACATTTAATTCGCATGCTTGCACGTATAATTTCTCATCTTATAAATTGAATATTAATTAATAATATACACATATCCTACATCAATCAATATAATTGTTAACCTCCATAACAATTTAATTATCCCTTATATGATTGATTATCACTTTGATATAAATCTTATTGTATTTATAAACACGTTGCTCATTATTATTATGTTTCTTGCAATAATAATAATCACATATTATTAATCAATCCTCATTAGTATTTTATAACAGTTAATTAATATTCTTCGATTAACAATTAATATAGATTAATTGTTCGCTTAAATTAATATAATCATTCTTATATTACGTCACTGTGCCACACAAGGCAATCAACGAGTTTATCACAAACTCCACCAATTTCTCAATAATTATTCAATTATATATAATTGAATTAATTCATCTCATAACACAAAATCATTTATATTCAAATAAATTCTCATTTCCATTAATATATTTATTTAATAATATATGGAAATCCTCGGGTATTACAGCCGCTATATCAAGCCTCTCCTATACTGATAACTCTCTCAATAAACTTACTCGCTTGATTATACTTTGAATTATCAGCAAAAGAAAATGAGAGGAGAAGAGTTGATATTTATAGGCAATTGGTTATCCATACAATGTGATTATCTCCCAAATCAAACTAATAGAAAACAAGATTGTATAATGGTTAAGGAATGGTAGTTGGGTAGTGAGTGAGCTCCATCATGAATCCCACACCCTTATCCTCATTAGCTAAACTTTGATGAAATTGAGAAGAGTAAAGTAGAGTAGTAGCTTCTTGGTGCTCACGTGACAAGAAATGAAGATGGCACTAATATTGGGACAATGCTAAACTCAGCAATTTAACAACTAGCAAGTGTAGTATTATAAACACTTAGGTTATATAATATATACACATTTCATTTCATGTATACTTAGGTTATACATTTAATTGGTGTCACAATGTCATTTCAAATGAGCAACTAATAATACAACGTATCAAGTAGGGTATATATATATATATCAACATATAATCCATGTATATTTTCTTAATACCGACTATAATTCTATCGGGTATCATCACATTGTATTATTCGAACTCTATTATTCCAATTAAATTATTGAAGTAATCATCAATTAACAATTGCTTACTCATTATAATATTCATGAGGTACTTAATAATGTTAACCCACACATATAGTCACATAACCTCATGTACACCCAAATATTATAATGATAATTAATAATAATTATCTATTAATTCACCATTTATTAATTATAGTTAAACCTCCAATTGATTTAACTCTACTATTTCTGTCATCCAAGACATAATTATGTGAACGTTAGAAATTAACGGTCCACAAGTTTACAATAATATTATTCTCAATATTACATCTTATAATACGCTCATGATGTAATATCACTACATCTCTTATTTACACGATCTCTAATTATAATCAATATATTACCCTCCTATGGACAATACCCAAGGGTCAAAGAAGAGTTGGTGGCTAACTCCACCAACTACTACTATTCATGGTACTTCCTCATCATTTCCCCCACATGGCCCTAGCTTGAACTTCATCATAAAAATTAGCATTTGAACTAACAAACTCTACACACCAATGCATGGCCTTTAATTATAACCAAACTATTACCCTCTTATGGTCATTACCCAAAGGGCAAGGAAGAGTTGGTGGCTAACTCCCACCAACTACTACTATTCATTGTACTAGCCATTTAGTTAACCATCATTGCTCTCACATGGGCTAACTTGCAAGCTTATATCTAATAACTTAATGTTAATTACCATATGATATGATAGGTTCACACATACACCCAATCATATAATCATATAATCTATGTACACTTGACAATACCGAATATAGTTCAATTAAGTATTGTCACACCTCATTATTATAAACTTTATTATTTCAATTATACTTAATCATTAACAATAATTATTTATTTAGTTTAATTTAATATCCTTCCTAAAGTACACATTAATGTACCACACATAACACATTGTCACATAGGTCCATTTATGTAACTCATGTGACTTATTTAACTTTACCATATAGGTTCCTATATTATATAGTTTCTTATACTATGTAATTACCTTGAAGTGTCACACTTCATTTCATAGCATATAGAGGTAGCTACTATACAACATATAATTGCATATCATTGCACTTAGAAATTAATTCACATAATAATTCTAATTAATTCCTTTTAGTCATTCATTCATTAAATTACTTAATGAATGCTCATTCTACTACTTTGCTACACTAGGCATATCTCACAAGCTTACATTAAGCTTATTCTCATTCTCAACACTTATTCATTTCCACCACATTACTTACCCACCACATGTTCAATTTACTTAGAACTATTAAATCACAAGGTTCACATATATAAATATATCGTGAATGGAAATATTCAAATATTCTTTATAGCCTTTACGGTAATACAATAACTCAAGCTATTTAGTAAATTAAAATAACTTAGTTTTCTTTTATAATTTCAACCCTTTTGGAATTACATTACTATAATAAAAATTATGTATTTCGTCATAACAAAAGACGTTTTTATCACGTTCTCTCCAAATATAGGCATTAGTCATAATAAAATGATTTACTTATTTTTTCAAGATAGTATTTTAATATAATATCTATGTCTCGTCAAAATAATTATAGGTACGGCACATGTACACGTTATATATAAAAAATAAGTTTATTTCCTATTATAATAAATTGTTTCCGTATAGCAAATATGTTTTAACATATTTACCATATTACTAAATCATACATATTACCTCATACAAAACTATATAAGGTAATAAAATAATATTCTCCTTTATATTAAAATAATTCAATGTTAGAACTTATTTTAATATCTCTTATTAGAAATATAATATAATTATTTCTCTTTCTATAAATTGTCCCTAAAATAATTTCTTTAATCGATTTATTTAACCATATATCAAATATTAATTAATTCTCTAATCAATATTTATTTAAAGATATATATATTGGTTTAACAACGTATATATATATATATATATATATATATATATATATATATATATATATATATATATATATATATTATTTACGTCGTTCGCACATTCATATAATACCATGCCAAGTAATATATAAGGGTACTTACTATAATCACATACTCCACACATGTATTAACTCATTATTTAATTAAGTGGTCTTAAACCCCTTACTATATCACCATAGTTAATTAAGGTTTTAATATTCAAATTATATTATTCCATAATATATCTTTCAATTTAATTAACCAATATTTATTCTCGTTAGTTAATTTTCATAATTAACTAATTCATGCTTTACTATCTCAATCTATCCATAGATAGTTTAAGCACTAAGTAAAACTCATATTGCCTCATACAAGTTACTAGTATATATATTCAAGAAAATAGTGATTATTCATCAAAGATATTTACTGTCACCAACTTACTACAATACAATAATTCTATAAATTATTTAATGACGATAGATAAATCTTATCCATCTTCTTACTAATTCATCTTTTCCATTTATAACAAATATATATAATAACACAAAATCACTTATTACATAGCTCATATTACCCTATGTAACACAATACAGCATACCTCGTATCATATATATATATTCTTATTCGAACCCATCTCATGCTTTAAGAATTTTATTTATTAAATTCTTTTGATAATTTCTAAAAATTCGGGTTCTTACATCTAGTGTTTTTATTGGGTTTATTAAAACATGTTTTGCACGTGTCCATTGATAAATTTGTTGTTAGCTATTTTGATGGTAGAATCATTTTTATCATAAACTATGGAGGATATTTGATATTTGTTGAGTTAGTTTATGACCATGATGTGTATTCTCGTTTTCAATGTTCTTATGTTCATAATGTTCATTCTAAGTTTTCTTGTCAAAATTCTTGTGTTCATATTGTTCAATCTTTACATGATATACCGTTAGTTGACCATGGTAGTGATCATGTTTGTCCATTCGAGCAATCTTCATTGCATGATTTGTTATCATATGGTATTGATTTGAAATGTGTTTATCATAAAATTGGAGAGAGATATGGTTTACATGCGTGTTTAGTTAAATCATTCGGATTAGCTAATCATTAAATGTTTTCATATTAAGCCATATTTTGCGTTCTTTCATGGAGAAATTTGTTAATATATGTTTTGATTATAATCTGATTAATGTCAACACTTGGAGAAATTCTTTAGCATGCGTTGAGTTTGATTGTGTTTATCGTAGTTATGCTAATGAGTTTTCATGTGACCTTTTTATTCCATCGATGCTATTGCTTGATTTTGAATGTGTTAGTTTCAATGGAAAGGGAAAGGTATATGTTAGTTTCAATGGAAAGGGAAAGATTAATTTTGTTTTGCTGGTCCGATATGGGTTTATATTCATCAAGGAGGAAAACATGGTTCGTTATATTTTTGAGCAATGCGTTGAGAGTCTACAGGGAAGTGTTTTCATTTTTGTTCTAGTAGATTATGCATATGATTTAGAGTTTCATGAGTTTTTAGTGATTATACAAAAGAGACATGTTGATTTGTTTTGTTTTGTGTTTAACCGAGGAATTAAAGAACATTTGCATACGCTGTGACGCCCCCAAATTCGGACCACTCACATCTCGAATTCGGTTCGTCACTTTCTAAATATCTAATAACATAATAACATCTCACGCAACGGAATGATAGAATAAATTATATTTATTTAATATAATTATTCGGGTCCCACAGTCGCGTACCTTAAACATAACTCCATCATCTTAAACATAGCTAATACATAATACGAAATAAGTTTTTATTACATCAACATAATAATCCTAAAAGAGAACAAAGTTACGTCGTAGCCTTGCCCTTGCCCTTGTCTGTGCCCGAGAGTCCACACTGCTCTGCCTTAACTGAAATATTTTAGGGAAAGCAAGAATGAGCAACAAGTTTGCTCAGCAAGTAATATAGTAATAAGAGTGAATAATATAGATTTCAAATCCCAAGGGTACAACAATAAATGATAGTTCAAGAATAACAAGAAGTATCAATAGTTTTCAATAATAGTCGCTATGGACAGAAAGATATCAACAAGATTCAAAGTTTTAACCTTTTCAAGGTTCAAGAATAAAGAACACTGAGCAGTCACTAAGGACTATGAACTCTTACTAGAATTAATAGTAATATGCTAATAATCCAATAAAATAAGTACAACAGGTGATCAGCCTAAAGTACCCTACGTCATGCATAACATTCAATCGTACTCATGTGCGCACGTCGGTTTCCCGACAATTTTATATAATTTCCCCTTCCATGAGGGTTGTTCATCTCAGTAGAATTATAAGAGTCTGCACCAAGTCAATTGGTTTGGATAGCTTTCTAACATACAATATTAGTCTAGCCGAATCAAATGGCTTAGACAACTTTTGTAATGCATTTAGGAACGATAAGTTCAATGCTTGCAACAACATCAAGATATAAAGTCGATGTTCGAATAATAACAATTATTAGTTTGACATGGCAAAAATTTGGATTTATACAATATGTAAAGTGAAAAGAGTTTAGGAACTTGCTAAATAAAGAGTAAGGTTCGAATACTTGCCTTATGCGTGGTTTACCAATGTATAGCTTATCAACACTTTCGAATCCTATTGTAACATAGTTACGCATATATGTATTTCATTATTTACATAACTCGAATACGTATACTTGATATGAACGTTAAGCACATAAATAAGTTCCTAACTTAGTCGTACGATCCTACACGTATGTCGTCATATAACTTACGTACACATAGCACATAATCAGTTTGTATGTTATTACGTAATCAAATGACTTAGTTCGTACTCATCATCGTCTTAGCATTTGAAAGTTTATAAACACTTATCCATTATATGGTTCTATTGTTAACATGCTCATTAACACTTGAACACTTCACTAAACATGTATTACAGATTAGGATAACAAGATAAGCATTCTAGAAATTTTAGATTTTAATTAACATGATCAGTCCATTCTGCTGGGTGGCGCAGCCGCGCTGTGTTTAAACTAGGGAGTGGCGCGGCAGCGCTGTGTTTAAACTAGGGAGTGGCGCGGCCGCTCTGCTCCCATTTCAAACCAGAGAAGGATTGCTCCTGCAGAATCCAAGCTTGTCCAATAACGTACTTAGACAGTGATATATGTAAAACACACATGTTATGAGATTTTATTATTAGGTTCGGTTTTCACTTTTCCTTCATCATAGTTCTATATTAATCCTCATTTAACAAGGCTTAACGAGTTCAATTCAAAAGCTTTTCACGTTTGGCCTTTATGCTTACGCATAAGTTTAACAAGCCTAAATTATACATGCTCAAGTCACCCCATTCTTGTAATTCAAATTAGCATAGTTTTACTTCGTTAGACTCATTTGAACTATGCTTGTCTAATTTCCAACATACAAGGCTAGTTAGGCATACTTGTTAATCATGTCTAAATGTATACGATATCTTAACATGATAGTCATAATTTCATAATACTCGTAAGGTAGTTATCGACAAAACTAGTTTTCAAACTCGTAAGTTTTCTTTGAAAATCTCATATTAAACCAACCAAGAATGCAAAACAACCCTTCATACTATCTATCATGCTCATGTACACACATAATTAAACCACATAAGCATTCTCAAGGTCATAATTCAAAGGTTACATAATTTATCAAGTTTGTATTTCAAAAACTCTAAGTTTCCTTTAGAAACCAAGATAAGGTAGGTGATAACATGCAAGACCACTTATGCTAGCATTTCAGGGGCATAAATATGTATACCTAAGTCAAACCAACACGCTCCATACATCAGAAACCACAAAAGTTACATTTTTTCGCAGATCGGTGTGGTCGAGCTGTGTTTGTACTAGGGAGTGGCGCGGCCGCGCCACTCCGGTTCCAGCTAGGAGAGTTTCTGCAATAGCAGAGCCTCCAAACCCATTTCGAAATCCTTCATGAAACATGCTTGAATTCAACCACATTACATATATAACATGTATATATATCTTAACTAACATACTAACATTATCTCATATATCAATTCTCAACCAAGTTATATAATTTCCTATGAATTACAATTGCTTAAATTTCAAAATGTGTTTAAGTATTATACCACTTGAAGCTTGAATTGGACAAGGCTTGCTCTCAATTTCAGACTTCTCTTTCACTCAATATTCTCACCCTCGTTATCAACTTAGAATAAATCTCATCAACATGAAAATGGAGAGGAAGTACTCAATTTATAGAGAAATGAATATCCATACAAGAGCTTTGCACATAAAATTAAACCAAGAGGAGGAAGAAGAATACATTGGGCAATCAAGGTTTGGTGAAATAGTGGCCAACAACCCCCATCACCCACTCCCTTCTTCATCATTTGCTAGTTGCTGAGTTTGAGTTTGGTATATAGGAGTAGTATAGGCCATTGGCCATTCACGTGTAGAAGAAAAGTGACACTCATTATGGGACAAGTTTAATTATCAGCACCTTAGAAATAATAGTGCCTATATATTATTTAGGTCTTCATATATATATATATATATATATATATATATATATATATATATTCCTACATAATGTATATGTGTATACCTAGGTTTAATTCTCTTTTTAAGTTACAATGTAGCTTTAGTGGATAATTAATATTACATTGCAGCAAGTTGGGGGTATATATATACACATCATTATATAATCTATGTACATTTGATAATACCGAAATATAATTTAGTAGAGTGTTATCATTCCACATTATCATAAACTTTATTATTTCAATTATACTTAATTATTGAAATTATTATTATTTATTTAGTTTAATTTAATATTTCACAAAATACACATTTAATGTATCCACACATAATATATGGTCACATAAGTTCATTTATGTAACTTATATGATTCATTTACTTTACCATATAGTTCTATATATTATATAGTCACATTGTAGTGTCACACCCCATCTTATATTAATTGAATGTAGGCACTATATAATATGCAATCACTCATTACATATTATTGCGCACAACAATTAATCGAATAAACATTAATCTTATTATATTAATTAATTATTTACTCTTTAATATGTTATTATTCATAATAATAATTAATTAACAATATTATATTAATTAATCCTTCACTTATAAATTCCTATATTCTTTAATTTAATTAATCCGTCATAATTTTCATCATCGTGCCACACAAGGCATTCCACGAGCTCATCATACTTCTCCACATTTTCTCAATTATCATAAATTCAATTTAATTTAATTGAGTTACTCACTTCATGCTATATAAATAGTTATAAAATAATCAATATTCACATTCTTATTAATATCACTATTAATATTTATTCCTGAAATTCACGGTTATTACATCCTCCCCCCTTATAAAAATTCCGTCCTCGAAATTGGTACAAGGTTACACAAAAAGATGGGGATAGTCTCTTTTCATCTTATCTTCTAATTTTCACGTGGCCTCCTCGACATCGTGGTTTCGCCAAACGACCTTTACAGAAGTTATAACTTTATTTCTTAGTGTTTGCTCTTTCCTATCTAATATTTGGACAGGAATTTCTTCATACGCCAGATTTTTCTCTACTTGAATGGGCTCATAAGAAATCACGTGCTTATAGTCGGGCTTATACGGACGCAACACGGAAATGTGAAACACGTTATGGATGTGTTCCAGTTCGGGTGGTAATGCTACTTTGTATGACACTTCGCCCACTCGTTTCAATATCTCGAATGGTCCTGTGAACCTTGGACTCAATTTTTCTTTCTTACCGAATCGTGTCTTTCCTTTCTAGGGAGATACCTTAAAAAATACGAAACTACCGACTTTAAAGTCTCGATCTTGTCGATGCAAATCTACGTACTTTTTTTGGCGATCTTGAGCTGCTGCCAATCTGGCTCTTATTACCGTCACCACATCTGCTGTTTGTTGCACTAATTCTGGTCCCAACTTTGTGGTTTCGCCAAACTACCTTTACAGAAGTTATAACTTTATTTCTTAGTGTTTGCTCTTTCCTATCTAATATTTGGACAGGAATTTCTTCATACACCAGATTCTTCTCTACTTGAATGGGCTCATAAGAAATCACGTGCTTATAGTCGGGCTTGTATGGACGCAACACGAAAATGTGAAACACATTATGGATGTGTTCCAGTTCGGGTGGAAATGCTACTTTGTATGCCACTTTGCCCACTCGCTTCAATATCTCGAATGGTCCTATGAACCTCGGACTCAATTTTCCCTTCTTACCGAATCGTATCTTTCCTTTCCAGGGAGATACCTTCAAAAATATGAAACTACCGACTTTAAAGTCTCGGTCTTGTCGATGCAAATCTGCGTACTTTTTCTGGCGATCTTGAGCTGCTACTAATCTGGCTCTTATTACCGTTACCATGTCTGCTATTTGTTGCACTAATTCTGGTCCCAATATTCGTCGTTCTTCGACTTCGTCCCAACATAATGGCGTTTTATATTTTCTCCCGTAAAGGGCTTCATACGGTGGCATGCCGATACGCGCATGGTAACTATTGTTATAAGCAAATTCCACTAGGGGTAGGTGATCATCCCAATTTCCCTTGAAGGCCATCACGCAAGTTCTAAGAATGTCCTCTAGCGTTTGTATAGCTCGCTCTCTCTGTTCGTCTGTCTGAGGATGATACGCAGTACTCAACCTTAACTGGGTTCCCATCCTCTCTTGTAAGCTTTTTCAGAAGTTTGATGTGAAGCACGGATCTCGATCAGAGACAATTGATACCGGCACTCCATGTCGTGAAATAATTTCCTTTATGTACAAACTTGCTAACTGATTCAAATTATATCGGATCTTGATCGGTAGAAAATGAGCTGTCTTCGTTAGCCGATCCACGATAACCCAAATGGCATCATAACCATTCTGCGGGACTGCAAGTCCCTCCACGAAGTCCATCGTAATGTGCTCCCATTTCCATTCTGGTATCTCCAACGGTTGAAGTAGACCACTCGGCCTTTGGTGCTCTGCTTTGACTCGTTGACAAGTGAGAAAACTGCTGACGCACTCCACGACTTCTCGCTTTAGATTGGGCCCCCAAAAATGTTACCTCAGATCTTGGTACATCTTTATGCCCCCTGAATGAACAGAATACATCGTATTATGTGCCTCGTGCAAGATTTCCTCTCTTAATTCGGTTACCGCTGGTACCCATACTCTCCCTTCAAATCTAACGATACCGTCTTTATCCATTCTGAATCTTTCTTCTTCATTTTCTACTATTCTGCTTATTTTTTCTCATTCCTCATCATTCTCTTGTGATTTCTTCACTCTATCCAACAATGTTGGACGAGCTTCCATTACAAATATTTTCTCTTCAGACCTCCTCGGTCCCTTTACCTCTATTTCTAATTTCTCCATCTCTCTTATCAATTCCTCCTGAGTCGTCGATTGGAATAATTTCTCCCTTCTTTTTCTGCTTAGTGCATCGGCTACAATGTTCGCCTTTCCCGGGTGATAAAGAATCTCGCAGTCATAATCTTTAATCATTTATAACCACCTTCTCTGCCACATGTTCAACTCCTTCTGTGTGAAGATATATTTCAGACTCTTATGGTCCGTGTATATCTCACATTTCTCTCCGTACAGATAATGTCTCCAAATCTTTAACGCAAAAACTACTGCCGCTAACTCTAAATCGTGAGTAGGGTATCGTTTTTTGTAATCCTTCAATTATCGTGATGCATACGCAATGACCTTGCCATGTTGCATGAGCGCACAACCAAGTCCCTTGTGTGATGCATCACTATATATCACAAAACCTCCCACATCGTCTGGTAATGATAATACAGGCGCTTTGCTTAATCTCTTCTTTAGCTCCTGAAAACTTTCCTCGCATTTTTCTGTCCACACAAACTTTACCGTCTTCCTCGTTAGATTGGTCAACGAGGTTGCTATCTTAGAAAAATCTTGGATGAATCTTCGATAGTACCTAGCTAACCCTAAGAAACTTCTTATCTCTGTTGGTGTCTTCGGCTGCTCCCAATTACTCACTGCCTCTACCTTCGCAGGGTCTACTTAAATTCCATCCTTATCTACCACGTGTCCTAAGAATTGAACCTTCTCCATCCAAAATTCACATTTAGAAAATTTTGCATACATCTTCTCTTTCCTTAGCGCTTCCAAAACCATCTTAAGATGTTCAGCATGCTCTTCCTCCGACTTCGAGTAGATCAAGATGTCGTCGATGAAAACTACCATGAACTTATCCAAGTATGGCTTGAAGACTCGGTTCATCAAGTCCATGAATGCTGCCGGAGCATTAGTCAATTCGAATGACATTACCAAAAACTCGTAGTGCCCATAACGGGTTTGAAATGCCGTCTTTGGTATGTCCTCTTCCCGTACTTTCAACTGGTGATAACCTGTTCGCAGATCTATCTTTGAGAAACACTTCGCTCCCTTCAACTGGTCGAAAAGGTCGTCTATCCTCGGTAACGAATATCTATTCTTGATCGTTACTCTGTTCAATTCTTGATAATCGATACAGAGCCTTATCGATCCGTCCTTTTTCTTAACAAATAATATTGGTGCTCCCCAAAGAGTCACACTCGGTCGTACATAACCCTTATCTAGTAACTCTTGCAATTGTATCATTAATTCCTTCATTTCTATTGGCACCATACGATATAAAGCTTTCAAAATCGGTGCTGTTCCCGGTGCTAAGTCTATTACGAATTTAATTTCTTTGTCTGGCGGAAGACCAGGAAAATCGTTCGGAAACACGTCTTGGAACTCTTTTACTATGGATATATCCTTAATCTCTACTCCCTTCTTCCGAGTATCTAGAATGGAAGATAAGTAACCTACACATCCTTTTCTTAACAATTTCTTGGCCTGTATCATCATAAGACAACATGATTGCTTAAGCGATGAGCTACCATAAAACACTACCTTAGACCGATTCGGAGTCTGAAGGTTCACACTTTTATTCTGACAATCAATTATCGCAGCATGGTTATACAACCAATCCATTCCCAATATTACGTCAAATTCTCTCAATCTAATCGGGATTAAGTCTACGCACAGTTCATGATCTCTAATATTTGAGCGATAATTTCGGTATATGAATTCTACAGGGATTACTTCTTTATTTGTAACTTCTATGTTCAAAGGATTTCCTAATCGTTCTCAGGGTAAGTTTAACCGACTAGCAAATTCTTCAGACACAAATGAACAGGTAGCACCCGAATTGAATAATACATAAGCATTTATATTATTGATTGAGATAATACCTGACACCACGTCCTTCGCAGCAACTGCATCTTGGACTATCATGTTAAGGGTTCTGGCAGTTGGGCAGTTGGATTGCGTTGGTCCGCCGATCATTAGTTTACTGCCTCCCCCTTGCTGGCCACTTCCTCCGTTGTTCTCCTTCTTCGGGTAATCCTTGATCTGATGCTCAGTTGAGCCACAAGTGAAACACCCCTTAATCTTCATTGGCTTCGGGCAGTTGGGCGAAATGTGTCCCTCTTGGTCACAGTTGTAGCAGGTACTGCGCCCCTTCCAGCACTCACACTGGTGGTTCTTCCCACACGTCTGGCATCCCTCAACCCTCTTCTTAAACCCACCATGAAAACTTCCCATTTGATTGTTGTTCTTGTTGTTGTTATTGTTGTTATCCCACTTTCTCTTTCCTAGATTACTTCCCCCGCTGCTGTTTCCTCCATGGCTTTCTCCCTCAGTGTTCTTACCCTTCTTCTCTTTGTTATATTGACTTAAGGCTTCACTACCTCCCTCGGCTATGATAGCCTTCTCCAATAGCGTGGCAAATGAATCAATTTGGAGAACCGACACCTTGTTGAACAGCTAAGGTTTCAGTCCTTGCTCAAAATGTCTGGCCTTTCTTTCTTCATCCCCTACCTAGTGTTCTGCAAATCGGGCTAGCTCGTTGAACTTAGCCGTATATTATGCCACCGTCATATCTCCTTGCCTAAGTTCTAGTAATTTTACCTCCATTCTATTCTTCATGCTCTTCGGGAAATAGTTCTCAAAGAACAGTGTCTTAAATCTATCCCATGCTACTATAGTCCCGTCTCCCGCTCTCTGTTGATTTGCCTCCCACCAGTAGTTTGCTTCACCCCTCATCATGTAAGTAGCAAACACCATCTTCTGATCTTCACCCACATGAGCGATGTTGAAGGCCTTCTCTATTTCCTTGATCCATGTTTGTGCCATGATAGGATCGGTAGTACCCTCAAACTCTAGGGGTCCTACGCTCCTAAAATCCTTGAAGTTCGTAACTGAAATCAATTGGGGATTGGGGTGAACAGGTTCATTTTTCCTTCCTCGTAGGGCCTCTCCTAACAAGTCAACAAATTTTTGGATCGGGTCTACTGGCTCCCTCTCATTGTTAACCGACTCTTCAGGTGCAGTTAGTCTACATCTGGGCGGCATTATCTGCATCACAAAATTTCATTTTTATTATCTAATTATATTACTTAAACATTTCTCAAATGCAAAAGGAATAAAATTTTTATAACACATTCCTGAAATAAGATCATTTATATTCATATGCTAAATCATTACATTAATATGATCATCCCTAGCATACTTCTATAAATGTCAACATATACCCCCTAATATCACAAAAGATGGGGAAAACACTAACATACTAACCCTCTAACATAAGCTTACTTGGGGTTTACAACTATCCCATATCTTACACAAAAGATTAGGATTACATCACAATATATACATCACATAAAAAGGAACTACTACTACTACTACTACCACTAGGCTAATGGGTCTCATCCCAACATTTCGTGCTCCACGGCGCTCTTGTACTCTATCTGTGATATGTACACCATCAATTCCCTGCTCCTAGTGTTTCGGGTCTGTCCCTGCTCCGCCGGGTAGTAATACACACCATCAATCACCCTCTCAATGGCCGAGCAAAAAATATAACCCATCTTGTTCATCTTTCTCTTCTTATATCTCACCTCATCCTCTAAATCCTCTGCCCTGTCATTAGCTTCTTTCCACTTCTCCTCGAAGTGGATTCTCTCCATCACTTCTAGCTCTAGAGAGCCTCCTTCTCTGCCTTCTCGCTCAACTCTCTCTGCTAAACCTCTTCCAGCTTTTCGGCTAAGTCAAAATTCCTAAATACCGATATGTGGAAAAGAGTTCCCATCTAAATCCCTGCCTCCTTACGATAAGCAATCTCCACCTCCATATCCTGCATCACCAACTTCCTCTGGTGGTCCTCGTCCCTCAGTTTCTGGAACTCAACCTCCCTCTCTTGAGCCTCAGCCTCTAGCTCCTGAACTCTGCAGTCTAACTCTAAGATCCGCTCCTCGTACTGTCCCAACATCCGCTCCTCGATCATAGCCTCGTCCGAGTCCTCCACGGGCTCGTCCTCCATAGGCTCCTCCTCTGGATCAGACTTTACCTCTATCTCATCCTCGTCGTTAAACTTGGACGGTGCAACTCCTCCTCTGCCACTCTACTAGGTCCTCCCATGTCTGTCATCCTACAACCACAAACACAAGACAACAAACAACAAACCCCATTAGAATATCAAATAAAACATAAGTTCATTGTATAGACTGAAATTATATTTCATAAATGATAAGTTGGTTTTATACCAACTTATTGATATCCGTTATAGCTTGATTATGGCTTCCTTCAAGTTATTTTCGTATCATTTTACCTGGTTTTGTGTTATTTTGTGCAGGATAGGAATTGATGAGAAACTAGGAAGAAAAGGGCAAAAATGCAAATTTTATGAAAATGGACCCCCGCTGGGGCGAGCATCTCCAAGCCAAAACCGCCGCTGGGGCGGGGGTACAAAAATAAGCAAGCTGAAAAGTGGACTGCCGCCGGGGTGGGCCTACGGTAGATTTTACATCAGTGTCCTATTTTGACTAGGATTTTGTAGCAAAGAAGGGCTAATTGGTGTTGCGGATAAGAACATATAAAAGACAATTAAAGAGGCTGCTATAGACACACTTACACAGATCTAGAAGCCCTAATTCAAGTATTGATCTAGCACGGAGGATTGAAGCATTAATTGGACACGAAGAACGCAAGATCGGAGTGGAGAGTGGTGATATACTTCTAGTGTCTATTTTCTCTCTATCTTTTTATCTTGTAATCAGAATATTTTCTATGATGTGGATTGTTGGATTTTATTTATCTATGATGAACTAATTTCCATCTTAAGCCTACTACAGATCTTTTATGTAATGGATGATTAAATAGTTTTTAATTCAGTTTATGGATGTTATTCCCAGATTATTTGCTATGTGTTGTGCTTAACTTAAATAATTGCCTGATCAACAATTATTTGTTATCCCATATGAAATCGAGAGAGGACATATGGGATTGGAACTGGCCATAGTGACATATGTTTGTGATTTCTGCGTAGTTGGAATTCATGATTCGTGTTTAGGATAGAGATATACCTTTACGCCATATGTAATCTGATAAGAACTTGATCATAAACCTTATTTAATTGTAATTCACATAGAGATATAGTGAATTAGTTATATAGGGTGTCTTGCTTAATTCTATCATCTATGGATGCGAGTGAGTATGGGTATAATGTATCGAGAGGTGATTATATCTGCTTTAGTGTCCTTGATTAATAATACAGAGTAATTGAAATAAACTGGAGAAAAGGATATTCTCTGAAGTGAAATAATAAGTGAATTGTAGGCTTAATTCTCTAAAACTTGTGAAAATCTTGAGTTAGTGTTGAATTTGGTTAAGTAGTAATTTAGTTATAAAAACATCTTTTAATCGTTAGTTTAATAAAGATGAGATAGTATAAAACTGGTACTTGTTAGATTAAATAGGAATTATTGTCTCTGTGGTTACGATATCTGACTTATCATTATATTACTTGTTGATCACGTACACTTGCGTGTAGCGGGTATAGAAATTAGCCAACAAGTTTTTGGCGCCGTTGCCGGGGACAGTTATTGCGTTTATTACTTACAATATAAGTTTAATTAGATCAGCTTTAGTTAAACCTATATATATATATATATATATTCTTATTCTAATTTTCTGTTTATTTGGTTATTTCAGGTATATTCGATTAGTGCATGCAAACTAGGTCGAAGAAGCCAGAGTTGTTGTCGTTTGAGGACGACATTGACAAACGGTTTCAGAAGCTGACTAAGTGGATTGTTGTGATGCCCCTAAACCCTGGTTTCCCAGAACCTCGGACCTGGTACGTTACGATACATCATTTTTATAATTATTGCGGAAGATATAAACATAAATTATTTATACAATAACTTTTACAACATAATTCCCAAGGTCTGCAACCTTAACTTAATACCTGCATTCAATATCCTACACGACATACAATATCATTTGTATCCAATACTACTACCATTTTAACCGTATAATAATTCCATCCTGGAACTTGTCTTTGCCTTTGATTGTGTCCGAAGTTTCGTCTTTATCTGAAATGTTTATCATGATATAGCAAGGGTGAGTAACAAGTTTACCCAGCAAGTTTAAGTTCAAATGAAGATATATCATGATTGAAAAGAATAATAAGCTGACAAACTTTCAACAATATAAGAATTGTGAAAGAACATGAATCAATAATGCTAAATAGTCAACAATGAACATGAATAATTTAATTGAACAATATGGTAATGAAGGTGATCAGCCTTTCATACCTGATGAACATATGCAACATGCACTAAATGCGAATCAATAATCAGTATAGATGTGAATAATTAACAATAATTATTCACGAACATGCTTTGAAATATAACTCAAAATTTAAGTTAGAGAAAACTTGCCTGAACCGTCGATTACTGCTACGCAATCTAATTTAATCACTTTATTTGAAAGACCTATCAGTTATAAGATTGATCTTTCAATTAACATAACATACCTTATAAGTAAACTATCTAATATTTAAATACGTAGTCAAATATTAGATAACCTTAATACTATACATATACACAAATCTAAACCTAGCACACATCGAGTCTTTAATAATATTCAATATAGTGTACTGAGGGGTTTTCCACAAACAACTAACAAATTAGTTTCCGTCTCGTCTACACTATTTTTACAGTGAGTTAGATCAGTTATTAATTCGTAGATCCCTTCCCCATATGAAGGAGTCGTTTAGCCCAGCTACTATACATCAACCATTAAAGAGTACGATGGTACTACCTTAGACTTAACACTACTGTATCAGATATCTTGTGAATTAACACTTAGTCTTTCATTTTAAAAGTCCTTTATAATTTAGTAAGTCGAATACCTAATTCAGCAACCTGGATTCAGATTGAATTTCAATTTAGTGACTAATTCACAATCCAGCAGACTACATACAACTGACCTCCAATCTAGCAAGCCTGGATTCAAACTGACATCCAATCCAGCAAGCCTGGATTCAACTAATCTCAAATACAGCAAGCCTGGATTCATCAATCCTTCAATCTAGCAACCTAGATTATCTAAACAGACCAATCCAGCATCCTAGATTATTCAAACAGATCATTCCAGCAACTTGATGGTCAATCCAGCAAACCAGATTGCAATCCAGCAACCTGATGGCCAATCTAGCAAGCTGTATTCCCTTTTTTTAATCAAATCATCTTATTATTTTTTTATCTTTTGTCCACACATAAATTCATGTATTCCATACACAAAAATATTTTTTCAAGAATTTTTCAACTTCCTTAAGTATTTTTCAAAAATCCATTTCTAGTTAATTCCTTAAGAAATTTGCTACATTGTGCTTAACTCAAGAAATTCCCAACTCTTGGCGGGATCTTACACATGTTATCGTGAGCCTCCAGTTTAAATTTTGTGGCCATCAGAGTTATACAACTCTGGTTATAACGATTTTTGTTAAAAAAACGCAAATATTGAAATAGTCATAACTTGCTCAATTTAAGTCGGAATGAGCTCATTTTTGGTCACAAGCTACTTTATAACATATATTTTCATGTCCCAAAAGATTGGAATTTATAACATTAATTAAGTAGACGAAATTGCCCTTCAAAAATCCGGACAGCCTACTTTTTGGGTTTTTCAGATTTGGCGTCCTTTATTCAAAACAGTCCATACGAAAATCAACATTTTTCAGTGATTCCACTTGGAAAAGTTAGAAGACTTATAGATCTAAGTCCAGAAATTGACCACAACCAAAAATTTGAAATACAATAGGAGATATGGTCGTTTTCGTTTCATGTTACGTTTTTCACAAAAACAGTTTTCCTAATCTTTGTGTTTTCTAAGAAATCTTCCTAGATCTCTTGATGAACCAAACATTAAACATCATAAACCATTATAATACATACTAATACACCTTAAGATCATGGATCTACGATGATCCATGATCTATTACACCAAACATACACCAAATCCAAGCAAAACATAATTTATACTAAGAAAATCATAGTTTTCTAACTTTTTAAAACATAGTTCCTTTTTCTTGCTTTTGATCATAAAAAATAATAGATCTAAACATAACACACTTATATACATATAAATCCATGATTTTGGAGTTTTAAACCATAGATCCAAGTTTTTATTCAAATAACTAAAAATAACTTTGATAAAAGGTGTTTTATACCTTTGATCTCTTGCTAGCCTTTCTTAATCTTTCAAAGTAAATGATGATTTTAAGTAGAATGAAGATCAAAGTTTCTTCCTTTCTTTCCTCCCATCCCACCGTCCCTCTCCTCTCTCTCTCTCTTCCTTGTTTTGCTTTGCTAGCTAAATGAGAAATAAGAGATGAGAGAGAAATAAGATGGGATTTGTTTGTTAATAGAAATGTATAGATATATTGTGTATATCTCATCTATATCTTCTAATATCTCTCTCTCTCTCCTTATCATTATGATGTTGCTTTGCTTTCAAACTTGGAGAAATGATGAGGCACATGAATAAGGTGACACATAGGGTGAGTTAGTGGGGAGTTGTTGAGAGTTGGTAAGGGAAATGATTACATTCTTCCCCCTCCTTTTCTCCTCTATATAACCGGCCATGTGGCCTCTTCGCCCTTCAAATTTTGTTTTCTTTTTATATCATATAATACTTTATTAAATGTCCAACAAGACCCTCTTTCATTGGGCCAAGACTTGGGCCATTCCATTTAATGTTTTGGGCTACCAATTAATTAGCTTGGGCCATGTAAATAACCATAGTTCATTAACTTTAATTATATCCTACCCTAATTATTTAATTAGGATTTTTATTCACTTAATAAGTAAATCAAATCCTTACTCATGCACACTTCATTTCTTAACCTAATTAGAATTTCTTTAATTAGATTATAAAATTAATAAATTGAGATAATAAAATAAATTCTTTAGAGTTAGTTTATATTTTCAATATTAATATACTCTCATGCCATAGCCCTTAGGTTATTTAATTCCTATACCTAATTTATATATTAGGTTACATTAGTTTCTTTTTTTTGCTTATTATATAATAAACAAATATAAGCAATCAAATAATATTCATACACATACCAAATAATTTAATACTTTGAGAAATGTCCCACAAATCTCATATTATCTTTATTCTTATCATTCCTCTTGTACAAACATATATATCACATCACTAAATATATATATATATGTACCTATACATATACACATTTTAAGAATTCAAATCAAACCATATAGGTTTTTAAAATTTTTAACTAAATCCTCAAATTTCCATCTAGGTCTTATTCTTTAACCTTTATTTTAATCATTTAAGATTTTATAAATTCTCGGGTTGTCACATTCACCCCTTCTTCTAAGAATTTCGTCCACGAAATTACAGTCTACTATTCCCTGCTCCTTTTATTCACCAAGACTAGGTTTGCAAGTTAACCTTTACCTGATTTCATTCTCATTTAATGAGTACATATTACTTCCTTCTATGAGGAACTATTCCATCATCACATTCTACCCAGACTTCTCTTTAAGGAGTTAAAAAATTTTATATCATGCTGAGGGGTCATATAGACCATGAACACATAGTTTTAACGATATTTATATCGCAAAATAGTAAATTACTAGGTATGTTTACAATCACAAAGAAAGTAAACTACCTCTGCTAGTACTTTTAGGTTATCAACATATCGTACGCTTACGTCATGTACGACATATCAATCATGTCTCGCGAATATTTACGCTACAAATAGATTGGATTATTTTATCCAATTAACATAGTTCACCTCAATCTTATCATAGGATTCCGCACCAATACAATTTGGTTCGAGATAATTTCTCAAAGAATACTTTGAATTTTCATAAATATTTGTCTAGCTGAATCAAATAGCTTAGACGTATACCAATAATTCAAATTTCAATTGAAACATGTCTGTCCAAATTCAGTTGGCAATACTTTACCTTTAAAATTCTAAAAATCATTTTATGACGTCATGATACCGTACTGTATTTACAGTCCGTTTGAGGATTCCGTCATTTTATAACTTTGTCATACTACATCATTCCATAATGGCTGACGATCTTTAGATCGCATCCAACTAAGTAATTATGCATTGATAACTCCATCATTTTATCATCTCTACACCAGGTTCAATGATGCATTAATGCTATATAAAATACCTTTTGATAAATTTCAAATCATTTTCGTCTAGCCGAAATAATTAGCATAGACTTTTCTTTTAAACGGTTCAAAAATCTTTGAAAATCTGTTTGTGTTATCATTCAACAGGTAACGATGTGTTAGGGTCCCGAAGTCCACACATACACACTTGTCACCATATTTTGAAGATAACCAAAAATTCATTTTTGATGTTATCATGCCGCAACAGGTAACGATGTGATAATGGCTCAAAGTCCATCTCCACACCCTTGTCACCAGGTTGTGAAGATAACAAAAATTCATTTTATTTCGAAAAAGGCACATCAGTGCGAATTTAGCTTGATGTCAAAAATTTCGAAGTCTAGCACAGCTAGAAGATTTGGAATACCTATGCTTCCACCATCAACTTCAATTCTTCTAATGATCCATTGCTTAATAATTCTATCTATTTCTATTATCATCAATCCTTCATTCATAATTTTTCTGTACCCCCGTATAGTTCATCAAACATACCACACGTTATGAGTTCAAGAACTTACCACAATCATATGGGTTTTGGAACTTATCCTAGTCAGACCAAAGTTGTCCATTCACTGAGGGGTTCCACCATACGATTATGAGTCACGAACTTACCATACGTACGAGTATAAAGAACTCGTACCTAATCTTATATTCTCTACCTATCCGTTATACAAATGAGAAAAGAATCACCTTCTCATCATACATATAGCAAATAGCGCGAAACCGACATTTCAATGACTATCAATATGATAAACTAAGTAGTCGTTAGACCAAGCACAAAACCCCCGCCCATACAAAGGTTTGTACAACTTAACTATCACATGAGTCCTCAATTGAAATCCCACATAATCTTAGCTCTCTCAATACTCAATACAAATTTCATTTAATCTGTATCTACAATTCACAACTCTTTCTTGAGTTTTAATAGTACAATTTCATAGCAACACTGTCATACAGCAATCTTGCTATAAAGTTTTCAATCATTTGATTGATCATCTGTCCTTTTATGACCTCATCAGATCACGTTGTGCTCTCATATTATAATCGTATTATATTACAATTATTTTCTATGTTATGATCGTTTTGTTTTACAATCTTCTTTCCCTTTATACTTTTAGTCTTTTAGACTCTATCTATTCATTACTACTGTTCATCTTTATTATCAGAGTTAAATAACTCTAGATCTTTATTACTTGTCAGGATTCTTCTTTGAATCTTATTGACTTATTAATACCTTGCCCAAATTAATCGCTTAAATTTCAAACTCTATTTGAGTTTATTCCTCATTCTCATCCCTGCGGTTATAGCCTAAGGTACCCCTACCTAAGGTTTATAACCTACAGCTTTGATACCAACTGTGATGCCCCCAAATCCTGGTCCCCGGAACCTCAGACTTGGTACGTTACGATACATCATTTTTATAATTATTGCGGAAGATATAAACATAAATTGTTTATACAATAACTTTTACAACATAATTCCCAAGGTCTGCAACCTTAACTTAATACCTGCATTCAATATCCTACACGACATACAATAGCATTTGTATCCAATACTATTACCATTTTAACCGTATAATAATTCCATCCTGGAACTTGTCTTTGCCTTTGACTGTGTCCGAAGTTTCGTCTTTATCTGAAATGTTTATCATGATATAGCAAGGGTGAGCAACAAGTTTACCCAGCAAGTTTAAGTTCAAATGAAGATATATCATGATTGAAAAGAATAATAAGCTGACAAACTTTCAACAATATAAGAATTGTGAAAGAACATGAATCAATAATGCTAAATAGTCAACAATGAACATGAATAATTTAATTGAACAATATGGTAATGAAGGTGATCAGCCTTTCATACCTGATGAACATATGCAACATGCACTAAATGCAAATCAATAATCAGTATAGATGTGAATAATTAACAATAATTATTCACGAACATGCTTTGAAATATAACTCAAAATTTAAGTTAGAGAAAACTTGCCTGAATCGTCGATTACTGCTACGCAATCTAATTTAATCACTTTATTTGCGACGCCCCCAAATCCGTGTAACATCGATTACAGGACATGGTGCTCACGATACAACATACATCATCATCTATCTAAGTAAATTCCCATAAAAATAATAATATTATAACTATTACGTACATACTCCAAATAAAATCCCAAGTCTTTACAACCTTTAATAAAACGCAACTTAAACTTAGCGTTTATCGCTACATTACATCATATGCGGAAATATAAACTTATTACATAAGGTAACTAGCATCATTTCATCTTAGACTTCCCCTTGTCCTTGCCCGAGCCCTCAGCCTTCTCATCCTTAACTGAAAGGTTTAAGCAAGAATGAGCACAATTTCCCAGCAAGTATATAAAGTAGTTTGAAAACACACATCAGGAGTAGAAACATCTGAATAGCTATAACAGTTGAAAGAATTATCAAGTGTTAAACAGAAATATCAAGAATAAGAGTTTACGAATTCTCAATATCATACTAAGGGGCATAAAATACCTTGAACATTACTTTGTTTCAACGAAAAATCATCAGACGGTTTAACAATCAAATAGATTGTAAACGGTCTCTGCAAGTACTCCAGGTGATCACCCTATTGTACCCTACATTGTGCACAAGTATTAAGTTTAAACTGCATAAGCATAAATGGGACTATATGCCCGACATCTGTTTGCCCGTTTATTCGGGTTGTTCATCTTAGTATTCATGCGAGACCGCACCAAAGTAATTTGGATTGGTAAACATTAAATAGCTTTGAAAGATTTGAATTAAATCATTTTTCATCAATAATAACTAGCCGAAAACAAAGGCCAGGAAACATACTTAGAAACAGTTCTGTAATGACATGAAACTTATAAGCATAGTTGTTAGAATAATAACTGAGTAATCATCGATAAGCTTGCAAGATAGTTGAAGTTGTATAACCTCACAATAAAGGAACTTGCACAAATAAATAGCTATCACAAGTCCAATACTTACCCTTACTGCGATAAAAATGAGTAAGGATTGAATAAATACTCAATAGAAATTAGGGTTAGGAAACTTGCCTGATACGCCTGCTACAATTAACGCTATCTACTAGCTCTTCACGTAACCTATTCATATGTGTCACATTAAGCAATTAGGTTCTCGAACACGACTCTGAAATATAATGGTTTCCTTTTATCTCAATTGGATTATCATCTAACATGTAATCAATTAACAATGCAATTCAATTACACAATACCATTTAATTACATACACAGGTTGCAACTTATAGGTCCAGGGGTTAAATATAAAAATCTGGGAAAATAAAGTTTCTGGAAATTTTTCTGACCCGACCCGGATCAGACCTGACCCGGACCGACCCGGACCGGCGCAGCTGCGCAACCTCAAGCCGTGTTACCGGCGCAGCTGCGCTGCCTGGCAAACCCGGACTCCAACTTTGAGTGGCGCAGCTGTGCAGCGTTAAGCCGTATGAACGGCGCAGCTGCGCTGCTCTTCATGCCCAGAAAAGTTTTTTCCTGCCGAACAGCCTACTTTCCGATTTAATTCCCACTTGTTTACAAGTTGTATGACCATGATATTTGGACACCATACACTCCATACATCACAGTATTTTACAAAAATACAACATACATGAAACTAACATGTTAAGACCTAGATCCAGCAGTCTAGATAAGCGTGCCAGACTGCCTTCCAGACTTAAAAAATCTCTGGAAATTCCCAGAATTCTACAGATTTTTATACCAACATGCTTGCTTACGAAATTCATAACTTGCTCATTTTAACTCCGTTTCTTTTGAAAATTGGTCAGGTGAGACATCATACTACATAGTATTTTACAAAATTAACACATACAACCAACGAGTGACAAAAGCTATGATTCCAAGGCTCCGAAAAACCCAAAAAGTCACAGATTCTAAGTTAACCCACTTTGACAAAAATTCATGATTTTGATTCTAGCATGCAAGGACTTGGTTCCTATCGTCCAGAACATATATACTAACATAAATACACGTGTTACAATAATCACACTCACTAACTTTTCATGTTTTGATGAATTAAGCATCCTAGTGGCATTTTATCAAACATATAGCATGCATGACATTATTCTTTGAATTTCTATGAATTTGCAACATGATTACACCAGAATTTTCATTTTTATCACCTATATATCAGTAACAAGCAATAGCATGGCATCCCAAGGTACATATAACCCATTTCCCATGTTTATACATGCAATTTCTTACTATTCTTCTCAAAAACATAAAAGTAGGTTTATGCTTACCTCTTGGACGAATTTCCTCCTTGTTTAATCCGATAGCCTTGCTTGTTAGACTCTCCCAAAACTCCAGAAATGTTCTAACACTCAAACACTCACTCTCAATATTTATTTGCTCTCTTGGGTGGAACTTTGCAAAGTGAAAGGAAAATGCACTTTGGGGAGGAGTGTATATACATAATAGATGATAGAGAAACTGATATTGCAGCCCCTCCATATGCACATACCAGTTACAATCATCAATTCAAATAATTAGGGAAGGAGGTTATGGAATGGGAAGGTCTAGGAATAAAAGAAAGCAAATATAACCCCCTCCTTTCACAATATTGATATATACGTATATACTCTCCCTCCTTGTCCCAATTTGGCTGTCACATGGCCCCATCAGCTGCTGAAATTCCCTTATTAAAATATTATTTTAATCAATTAAATCAATTAATATATTATTTTGACCATTTTGCCCTCCGTAGCCGAACGTTGCGATACTTATATCGATTCCTACTAAAATCGACGTTCCGAACGTCATGGACTATCCGTTTCATCAAATTCATCTCCGAAATTCGTGGTTGACTTTTTACCCAACAAAGTCAACCGGTTGACTTTGACCAAAAAGTCAACCGTGACCCATTTTCGTGGTTACAGTCTATCCTGACTAATTTCGACGTTCCGGACTCAATTACGCAGTCCGCATCTCTAAATTCCACTCCGAACTCAAAATCATGATTTAAAGCCATCCCACGAAATTAATAGAATTAATTCCATACTTAACCAATTTAAATAGTTGAATTAAACTGAACCAGCCATTTAAATACTCCTCATCACATATACGCAAATAACACATGTATGTATAACACATATACATCTAATAAAAGAAAACACACAAGAATTTCACATAAATTCATTTATTGATAATTGTTAAATGACATAATAATCTCGGATATTACATTCACCCTCCCTTATAAGGATTCCGTCCCCGGAATCATTACACATCAAACAAAAAGACTAGGGTAATCTTTCATCATTTTCTCCTCGAGTTCCCACGTAGCCTCTTCGGCATTGTGGTTCCTTCATACTACCTTAACAGAAGGTATTATCTTATTTCTTAACACTTGTTCTTTTCTATCAATTATCTGTACTGGAACCTCTTCATAGGTTAAGTCCTTTTTCGAACTGAATGGGTTTATACTCTATGACGTGTTTGTAATCCTGCTTATAGGTCGTAAAACTGATACGTGGAACACGTTGTGTATATGTTCTAATTCCGGAGGTAAAGCTATTTCATAAGCTACCTCACCGACTCGCCTTAACACTTCAAAGGGTCCTATGAATCTGGGGCTAAGTTTTCCCTTCTTCCCAAACCTCATTTTCCCTTTCCAAGGTGACACTTTCAGAAACACATAAGTGCCGACGTTGAAGTCTCGTTGTTGCCGATGTTGATCAGCATATTTCTTCTGTCGATCCTGAGCTGTCACTAATCTCGCTCGTATAGTTTTGATCACATCTGCAGTTTGCTGCACTAATTCTGGCCCTAGCAATTGACGTTCTCCCACTTCATCCCAGCACAATGGCGTTCTGCATTTCCTTCCATATAAAGCTTCATAAGGTGGCATCCCGATGCTCGCGTGGTAACTGTTGTTGTATGCAAATTCCACCAATGGTAGGTGGTCATCCCAGCTTCCTTTGAAGTCCATAACATATGCTCTCAGCATGTCCTCCAATGTTTGAATAGTTCTTTCGCTCTGCCCGTCTGTTTGAGGATGATACGCGATGCTCAACCTCAGTTGCGTTCCCATGCGTTCTTGAAAGCTTTTCCAGAAATTAGCTGTGAATCGCGGATCGCTATCTGACACAATTGATACAGGTACATCGTGCCTGGAAACGATCTCCTTGATAAAAAGCTTTGCCAACTGATCCAAGGTATATCTGATTTTGATTGGCAAGAAATGCGCTGACTTGGTCAATCGATCAACGATTACCCAAACTGCATCGTAACCCTTCTGTGTATTTGGAAGTCCTACCACGAAGTCCATCGTGATATGCTCCCATTTCCATTCCAGAATTTCTAATGGTTGAAGTAACCCGCTCGGTCTCTGATGTTCCGCCTTAACTCTCTGGCATGTCAAACATCTGCTGACGCACTCTGCCACTTCTCTCTTCATATTGGGCCACCAATAATGTTGGCGAAGATCCTGATACATCTTTGTGCTTCGGTGAACTGAGTAACTTGAGTTATGAGCTCCCTGCAAGATTTCCTCCTTTAACTCGGATACCCCTGGCACCCAAATTCTCCTCTCAAACCTTAATAATCCATCAATACCCACATTGAACTTCAGCTCCTCTCCATCTAAAATTCTTTTCCTCACCTTCTCGCATTCTTCATCGCTGCTTTGTTCTTCTTTGATTTTGTCCAATAGAGTCGGTCGAACCTCCATTGCGAACAACTTCCCATCTGACTCGCTCGGACTCTTTACCTCGAGTTCCAAACTGGCCATTTCCCTAATCAACTCCTCTTGAGCCGTTAGCATTGCCAACCTGCCACTGCCCTTTCTGCTTAGCGCATCTGCGACCACGTTAGCTTTCCCCGGATGATATAAGATGTCACAATCATAATCCTTTATTAGTTCCAACCATCTTCTCTGTCTCATATTCAACTCCTTCTGCGTGAAGATATACTTCAGACTTTTATGGTCCGTGTATATTTCACACTTTACACCATATAAATAGTGCCTCCAAATCTTTAGGGAAAATACTACCGCTGCCAATTCCAGGTCATGGGTAGGATATCCCTTCTCGTAATCCTTCAACTGACGTGATGCGTACGCAATAACTTTACCATATTGCATAAGCACACAACCAAGTCCTTTATGCGATGCATCACTGAAAATCATGAAATCACCTGTATCGTCTGGTAAAGACAACACCGGTGCCTCACTCAATCTTTTCTTAAGTTCCCGAAAACTTTCTTCACACTTCTCTGTCCAGACAAATTTGACCGACTTCTTCGTTAAATTCGACAAAATTCCTGCTATCTTCGAAAAATCTTGGATAAACCGTCTATAATAACCTGCCAGTCCTAAGAAACTTCTTACTTCAGTCGGTGTCTTTGGTTGCTCCCAATTTTGCACCGCTTCCACCTTTGCTGGATCCACGGAGATTCCGTCCTTATCGATCACGTGACCCAGAAATTGAACTTTCTCCAACCAAAACTCGCACTTTGAAAATTTTGCGTATAACTTATCCTTCCTCAACGCCTCCAATACCAACCTTAAGTGTTCAGCATGATCCTCCTGAGTCTTGGAATAGATCAGGATATCATCTATGAACACGACCACAAATTTATCTAAGTATTGCTTGAATACCCAATTCATCATGTCCATAAATGCCACCGACGCGTTCGTTAATCCAAATGACATCACCAGGAACTCGTAGTGACCGTAACGAGTCCTGAATGCTGTCTTAGGAACATCTTCCTTCCTCACCCTCAACTGGTGATATACCGTCCTCAAGTCGATCTTGGAAAAATATTTCGCTCCCTTCAACTGATCGAACAGATCATCTATCCTAGGTAACGAATACTTGTTCTTGATCGTCACTTTGTTCAACTCTCGATAGTCGATACAAAGTCTCATCGATCCGTCCTTCTTTTTCACAAATAAAACTGGTGCTCCCCAAGGAGACACACTTGGTTGAATATACTTTCTATCCAATAATTCCTGCAACTGTACCATTAGCTTTTTCATCTCTACCAGTGCCATTCTGTATGGGGCTTTCGAAATCGGGTCCGTTCCCGGTACTAAATCTATAACTAATTCGACCTCTCTATCCGGTGGAAGTCCTGGTAACTCTTCCGAAAATACATCCAAAAATTCATTCACTACTGGTATCTGTCCTATTCCTACACCTACTTTCTGTGTATCGACGATATGGGCCAAATATCCTACACATCCTTTCCTTAGCAACTTCCTCGCTTGCAACATCGGCGACTTACTCCCGTAGAATACTACCTTAGACTGATTTGGAGTCTTAAGGTTTATACACTTCTTCTGGCAATCTATCATTGCTCCATGGTTAAATAACCAATCCATTCCTAGAATTACATCAAATTCCCCTAATTGAATCAGAATTAAATTCACAGGCAACTTATACCCACTGATATCTATAACACAATTCCTATAGACATGGCTAACGGGAATAACTTCCTTATTAGCGACTTCTATGTTCATAGGATATTCTAGTTCTTCCTGGGGTAAGTTTAATCGTTGGGAGAATTCATGCGACACGAAGGAACAAGTAGCACCCGAATCGAATAATATGTAAGCAGATATATCATTGACCGGAATGATACCTGAAACCACGTCCTTGGATGCGACTGAGTCCTGAACCGTCATGTTGAAAGTCCTTGCTGTTGGTTGATTCTGAGTTGGTGGTCCAGTAATTGTGAGATTTCCACCGCTTGGTCCCCTTCCTCCATTTCCTCCTGCTGAATTCTTCTTTGGGCAATTCCTTGCCTGATGGTCCAATACTCCACAATTGAAACATCCATTTCTCTTTGGTGCAGAGAAATTGGGAGAGATGTGCCCCTCTTGCCCGCAATTGAAACAAACATTCTTCCCTTTTAGACATGCACCCGAGTGATTCCTCCCACACTCCTTGCACGCCTCAGTTCTCTTCTTTGCTTCCCCTGGTTTTCCCCCAGAGTTTCCAGAGTTGAAATTGTTATTGTTGTTGTTGTTGTTATTGTTGTTGCACTTCCTCTTGTTTGCACCATTGCTGCTGCTACCTTCCCCGCGATTCCCTCCTTCATTCTTCTTTTTTTTCTCCTTATTAAACTTCATTAGGACTTCACTTCCGCCCTCAGCAATTATAGCCTTCTCCAGGAGAGTCGCAAAGCTGTTCGTCTGCAACACCGAAAGTCTACTGTATAACCATGGTTTTAGACCCTGCTCAAACCTCCTCGTTTTCCTCTCCTCAGTGTCGACTTAATGAGGCGCGAACCTCGCCAGTTCGTTGAACTTTGCGGTGTACTGGGGTACAGTCATGTCTTCTTGCTTCAGCTCCAAGAATCGCATCTCCATACGACTCTGCATACTCGCAGGGAAATAGTTTTCGAAGAAGATCTTCTTAAACTCTTCCCAAGGTATCACACCTTCTCCCGCCCTAATCTGGTTTGCCTCCCACCAGAAATTGGCTTCACCCTTCAGCATGTAAGTGGCAAAGATTGTTTTCTGATCATCTCCTACGCGAGCAATAGCGAACGCCTTTTCGATTTCCTTGACCCAAGTTTGGGCTTCAATAGGTTCGGTGGTTCCTTTGAACTCAGGTGGTCCCGCGCTCTTAAAATCTTTAAAGTGTGCCACCTGGCCCGCTGGAGGGTTATTGGTATTCGGGGTTTGATTCTGAAGTGCCCCAGCTAACATGTCTACGAATTGTTGCATGGGGTTCGGTGGACCCCTAGCATTACCGCCTGACCCTTCTGGTACTTGACGACGTCTTCCTCTAGCCATCTATCTGTTTAAATAAACTTAATGTTATCATCTCATAACTTATTCCTACAACATATATAATTCATATAAAAACTTAATCATCACATCACATATTTAAATAAAAGCATATTTATTTATAAACATAATACCCAAGGTATTTCTTCGTCTTATGGCATTAAGCCATTTACATCACTTTAACCATCATATTTAGTAACATTGGAAACCAAGTTTTATTTCATAGATAAGCGTTCTACACACTAGTAGTAAAAGTTTAACACAAACAAACTAAAGACCCCGCCTAATGGTGTCTTCATGCTCTTCATCCGCTATCTCCAGCACCAGCCCACGGATTATGACATGTCTAGACCGGTACTCCTCACGTGGAAAGTGATACACCCTATGCTGGAACCTCCCATGTGCTGATTTAAACGCATACTTCATTCTATCCATCCTAAGCTTTTTATCTCTTACTTCTTATTCTAACTCGTCTGTTAGCTTCTCGGCCTGAACACGGTCTCTCCTCTCATCTCCCCAGAATGTGGTAATGATCTGCTTGTCAGTTTGGAGACTCTGAATCCTCGACACTAGCCCATTAATGGTATGTCCCAAGTGGGTCCTGATAGCTTCTTTCTCATCCTTCAGCCTATCCGCCTTCTGACCTGTTGTTCGCAGCTTGTCAGCCAGATCCCAGTTCCTAATTATCAGGTGTTGCACCAATGCCACAAGCAATGCTGCAGCCTGCTGCTCCCCCTGATACAGCTCCTCCAACTCATGGACCTTGTCATCCAATTCTGTAATCCTATCCATCAACTCATCCAACATACTATCCTCAGGTGCTTCCTCGGAGTCCTCCTCGGGCTCCTCTTCCCCTTCAGGATATTCCTCTGGGTCTGACTCAGCTGCTGCCTCAGCTATGGGCTCAGGTACAGCTGTCACCAACTGCTCACTCACGACATGAATATCTCTAACTTTTTCTTCTCCTGACATCCTACAATCAAGACAAAGAACTCGATTAGCATTTTAAAATAGATATTGGTTTTGTTTTTAGAAAAATAGATTCAACGCTACACTTAGAACTCTACGTGAGTTCATCTCCTTATTACCTCCACTAACTTCCCTAAGGTCATAATCTAAGGTTCCCCACCTAAGGTTTATAACCTACAGCTCTGATACCAACCTGTGACGCTCCCAAATCCGTGTAACATCGATTACAGGACATGGTGCTCACGATACAACATACATCATCATCTATCTAAGTAAATTCCCATAAAAATAATAATATTATAACTATTACGTACATACTCCAAATAAAATCCCAAGTCTTTACAACCTTTAATAAAACACAACTTAAACTTAGCGTTTATCGCTACATTACATCATATGCGGAAATATAAACTTATTACATAAGGTAACTAGCATCATTTCATCTTAGACTTCCCCTTGTCCTTGCCCGAGCCCTCAGCCTTCTCATCCTTAACTGAAAGGTTTAAGCAAGAATGAGCACAATTGCCCAGCAAGTATATAAAGTAGTTTGAAAACACACATCAGGAGTAGAAACATCTGAATAGCTATAACAGTTGAAAGAATTATCAAGTGTTAAACAGAAATATCAAGAATAAGAGTTTAAGAATTCTCAATATCATACTAAGGGGCATAAAATACCCTGAACATTACTTTGTTTCATCGAAAAATCATCAGACGGTTTAACAATCAAATATATTGTAAACGGTCTCTGCAAGTACTCCAGGTGATCAGCCTATTGTACCCTACATTGTGCACAAGTATTAAGTTTAAACTGCATAAGCATAAATGGAACTATATGCCCGACATCTGTTTGCCCGTTTATTCGGGTTGTTCATCTTAGTATTCATGCGAGACCGCACCAAAGCAATTTGGATTGGTAAATATTAAATAGCTTCGAAAGATTTGAATTAAATTATTTTTCATCAATAATAACTAGCCGAAAACAAAGGCCAGGAAACATACTTAGAAACAGTTCTGTAATGTCATGAAACTTATAAGCATAGCCAGTGATGAGACTGGACTTACACAAGAACATAAACAGAAATTATAACTAGAAAGTTGATGCATATTCAGACCTTTACATGAGTCCTTACCTGTTTGACACTGTTGCACCGGTTAGCACGATACACAACAATTTAGTCAACTTAGTTCAAATAGTCATATAATTATCATCTGGAACAAAAATTAGGTTGTAATGACGAAAATTTAGTAAACTGGTATTAGTGACAAAGATTAGACTGAAACTTAAGTTTGGGGGAAGATATGGGAGCTATCTAAAAGAAAAAAATGAGAAAAGAAAGAAAAAATTGCAAAATATAAAAAAGAAAAAAAATAGAAACTTATGATTAAACACCGTGACTAGTCTAGTTTCGTGGCCTTTGATATTCGAGTAAGTACGCCCTAGGGGATGTCTTTACACCCAGCGCCCTAAAGTCATTCAGTTTAGGAGTCGTTGGTCGAAAGCTCGCTACATGGATATCATTGAAGAGCCTAAGGGAACTAGACAGTGCACAGTCATGAGTAAAATAGAGATACGAGAAAAGAGCAAAATATTCCCGTGAATGAAGAAAGATAGAAAATCTCCCGTATTGACTTCCAACTTGGTTGACGTTGAGTTGAATTCACTTTACCTTGTTTTACGCGATTTCTTGAGTAAAATTGTGATTCCTTTCTAAGATGCGTATTATGTGATATATTTGAGCTGTAGTTGATTATATTGTTGTTGAGCACACACACACAGTAGTGGTGTGGACAGGTATAGATTTATAGACTGGTTTGATTTGCAGATATGTTTCTAGTTGGATTTATTGTTTATATCTGTTGTGAATTCTCGGAGGTAGTATTGGTTATCTTCTTGCTCTCTGACAGTTGCATTAGTAGGCATTGTATTAATATTGCATATGCATTATTTTGCTTGAGGACAAGCAAAGTCTCAAGTTTGGGGGTATTTGATAAGTTGATTTTATACCAACTTATTGATATCCGTTATAGCTTGATTATAGCTTCCTTCAAGTTGTTTTCGTATCATTTTACCTGGTTTTGTGTTATTTTGTGCAGGATAGGAATTGATGAGAAACCAGGAAGAAAGAGCAAAACTGCAGATTTTATGAAAATGGACCCCCGCTGGGGCGGGCATCTCCAAGCCAAAACCCCCGCTGGGGCGGAGGTGCAAAAATAAGCAAGCTGAAAAGTGGACTGCCACCGGGGCGAGCATACCAAAGGTAAATGTGTCATCGGGGAGGGCCCACGGCAGATTTTACATCAGTGTCCTATTTTGACTAGGATTTTACAGCAAAGAAAGGCTAATTGGTGTTGCGGCTGAGACTATATAAAAGATAATATAAGAGGCTGCTATAAACACACTTACACAGATCTAGAAGCCCTAATTCAAGTATTGATCTAGCACGGAGGATTGAAGCATCAATTGGACACGAAGAACGTAAGATTGAAGTGGAGAACGTGATACACTTCTAGTGTCTATTTTCTCTCTATCTTTTTATCTTGTAATCAGAATGTTTTCTATGATGTGGATTGTTGGATTTTATTTATCTATGATGAACTAATTTCCTTCTTAAGCCTACGACGAATCTTTTATGTAATGGATGATTAAATAGTTTTTAATTCAGTTTATGGATGTTATTCCCAGATTATTTGCTATGTGTTGTGCTTAACTTAAATAATTGCCTGATCAACAATTATCTGTTATCCCATATGAAATCGAGAGAGGACATATGGGATTGCAACTGGCCATAGTGACATATGTTTGTGATTTCTGCATAGATGGAATTTATGATTCGTGTTTAGGATAAAGATATACCTTTACACCATATATAATCTGATAAGAACTTGATTATAAACTTTATTTAATTATAATTCACATAGAGATATAGTGAATTAGTTACCTAGGGTGTCTTGTTTAATTCTATCATCTGTGGATGCGAGTGAGTATGGGTATAATGCATCGAGAGGTGATTATATCTTCTTTAGTGTTCTTGATTAAGTAATTGAAATAAATTGGAGAAAAGGATATTGTCTGAAGTGAAATAATAAGTGAAGTTGTAGGTTTAATTCTCTAAAACTTGTGAAAATCTTGAGTTAGTGTTGAATTTGGTTAAGTAGTAATTTAGTTATAAAAACATCTTTTAATCGTTAGTTTAATAAAGTTGAGATAGTATAAAACTGGTACTTGTTAGATTAAATAGGAATTATTGTCTCTGTGGGTACGATATCTGACTTATCATTATATTACTTGTTGATCACGTACACTTGCGTGTAGCGCGTATAGAAAATAGCCAACAACAACACACTAAGTCTCTCTAGGAGAACTCTACTTGAGTTTTATCTCCTATCTTTTCAGTTCTTCTAAAGTTATAGTCTAAGGACTCTCGCTCCTAAGGTTTATAACTAAAGCTTTGATACCAACCTGTGACGCCCCCAAATTCGGATCACTCGTCTCGAATTCGGTTTGTCACTTTCTAAATATCTAATAACATAATTGTGACGCCCCCAAATTCGGGTCCCTTCTATTACCTCGAATCCGGTGCAGTCACGATACTACTAGTCGAATATTTACATCTTTTATTCATAACTTTAAAGAATAAAACTTACTTTATTACAATTTAGAATATAAATTCTTTTCATTATCAGGATCTCGTATAATGACTCCTAACTTTTACAAGTTACGATCTTGGTCATTTACCATTCCTGTCTTTTATCATGTTTGATATTATAAAAATGCGGAATAACTTAAACTTTTTCAATCTTCTTTGAATAAAATCTTTTATTGAATTCATAACTTGAATCAATTACATATCCCTGAATCAAACTATATTATGATTCACTCTATTCAAATTTTTGTATAACCGTATACATCTTATCTTGACCTCCTCTATGTATTAACTAATACATCTTTACAGAATGACAAGTATTGAACATTGTAAACAAATATCAAGTACAATTCCTAGAACCTAAACATGGTTCAAACGATAATCTAAATAGTATTCTTCGTTGCGATATTATCTAACTTTATCGATCAAAAAGTACGAAATCTTTATCGTATGTCCTCAACTTGCAAAAATGGTTATTTGCAAGAGTGAGCTCGACAGCTCAGTAGTTCTAACAGTTTTCATGCATCACATAGCATATAACATCATACACAGTTCATGCATTTATAATCAGTTTATATTATTAAGCATGCTACTTCTCACATAACAAGCATTTCATCAAAGATCAACTTTCAATCTCATACATATCTCATATACAGTTCATTTATAAGTTCACATCATCGCAGCATAATATAATTCAACTAACAGTTATTGAATTCATATATCAAATAGGAACTGAAAGACTTGCCTGATTCGTAGTTTAATAACTACGACTTAACTGCTTAAAGATATCTGCACTTCGTGTAATCCTACACAGTTTATATTAATCATAGAGATCACACCCATCAGTTATACACTTCCATACATTCTCAATATAATAATAAGTATTACATTGTTTTCTATCTTGGCTCTTAGAACCTTGTTTCACTTTTCTATCATACGCTTAGTATCGTTAGGTACGTATAGTTATACCTCAACTATACTATATATCACACAATTACTTATCTATGTGTTCGACACATACTTAAACCTCATACATATATAATCTACATTGCTCTTACGTTTCTCAAACCTTATCGAAACCATTACATTCAAACTTTCTAAGTTTCACCTTTCAAAATTCTTGTCATACTTAAGCTAGTCATGCAAGGCTACAATGTTCACCATGCATACATGTTTATAAGAGTATTAACTCAAGTTTTAAAGCCTAGCATGCTCGTTCAAATCAAATTCAAAGTTACATGGTTTTCATGTCGGACTTTCATATACCTTAAGTAATTTAAGTCCATGCTTTAAGGTCAACTACTAAGGTCAGGTTATCACATAAAAAGGCTAATTAATACTAAGTAGGCATGCTCGTGCTTATACTACACATGTATACTTAATCACATAGTCTATGCTTTAGAAATTCATTTTCTTGAATTTGTGTGCATAGGTGATATCCACGTTTCATCATAAGATGCTCATGTCAACACATCTATAGGCATAATGACATCCTAATGCATATGCTTGCATGATCATAACATAATTTATATGGTAATTGATGTCCTTAGCTTTCACACTCTAAGCTTTTCATTAGAAATCACACTAAGTCAACAAAGGCATCATAGTACATGCATGGCATCTCGATATATATTTCATATGCACTAGAAATCATATTTAAACCACATAAACATTCTCATATGGTCAGAATCTAAAAGACATTAGTCTTGGTCAAGTTCGTTTTCGAAAGTCTTAAGTTTCTTATTTCAAAAATTGTCTTAACTTCCAATACTAGTGTACGATTAATACTTTAAGCATGCATTTCATGTCAATATAAACCATACTATCATGTTTAAAATATCAGATTATATACATATTACATATGTGTCTAAGTTCACAATCGAAACTATAAGTTTCATTTTAAAACTATAAGTTTTTCTTCAATCGTGTGTACTAATATCGTTAAACATGCTCATTTCATATCAAAGTAATCATATATGTATGTTATTTATGTCCACATGCTTGTTCTAATTATATATCGCATGCTAGCACTTAACAGTACTTAACAGAAAATAAAGTTTCTGGTTCAGGCCTGGCGCAGCTGCGCCGCTAGCCAGTTCAAAACTGGCACAGCTGCGCAGGGCACTGGCCAGACCAGGAATTGCATTCTGCTTGGCAGAAGCTTAAACCCATCACAGAATTACTCACGAAATTCATTCTGTACCAACTATAACACAATCCTATCATGCTTATAATTTTTTTTATCAACTAATTAACATTATCACATCACAAAATCATGAACTTCATAGTTAATTCAAGAACCGAAAAATTGACAGTAAACATAAATGAAGAACAATGAAAGAGGGATTATACCTTTGTTAACATTTAAATAGAACTTGCTAATCCTCACTTCCTCTACTAATACGTATACAAGTATCCACTCTCTATATGCTCTCAACTTAAGCAATTCTCAGCAATTGAAATAGAGAAGGAAGAGAGCTCCTTATATAGGCAAATGAATATCCAGACAACTCAATTACCTTCCAAATTAATTCAAAGGATTGAAAGAATGTTCAATGGATAAGAAAGAGTTGGTGAGAGTTGGTGAACTCCATCATGATTCCCACTCCCCTTGAAATGATCAACTATGTTTTGATGAAATTGAGAAGGAGTATAGTCATGTGGGTTCAGGTGGGAAGAAATGAGAAGGTGGGCACTCAATATGGGACAATGCTTCTAAATCTTAGCAAAATCAACTTGCAAATGTAATACAACACTTGGTTTATATATATACCTTCCATAGACATTTAAGTTGTACACCTTCCATTTCATATAATTTAAGTTATAAATTAATGTGTCACATTGTAGTCCCAATAATACTATCATGTAGTAAATTTTAACTTGCACATATATAAATTCATGTACATTTCATCCTACCGGATATAATTCTATCGGGTATTACTCATTATTATAACGGTTATTAATTATCATAACGATTATTATTACAGTTATAATATCCTATAGAAATCATTATCAATTAACAATTACTATATGTTAATAGTGTATTCCTTAAGGTCTACCCACACATATCATGTTACATAAGCAATAATATTATGTAATTCACATTATGCAATCAATTTTACTATATAGTTTATATATATAATACAGTCACATTAATGTTGCACTATACTTTATATAACATATGTGTAACTACACTATGTTATATTCTTAATAATTACATTCTTTGCACATATCAACTAATTGAGCAATTATAATCATATTAATAATCTACTCGTTTATATATTATTATACTCAATGGTAATTAATTAATTAATAAAATATTAATTAATTCATCCCTCATCAATCAATGTAATTATTAATCTCCATAACAATTAATTAACATTTATATGGCTAATTATCACATTAAATAAATATAAATCTTATTATATTTATAACAAATATACTTATAATCATGCTATCACTAGCAATAATAATAATTCAACATACCATCAAATAATTACTAGATACTAGTATATTGTCCATAACAATAATTAATATTATAAGACAATATATCTCATTCCTCATCAATACAATTCCGATTATATCTATAATCAATTTTCTTATTATTATACTATCACTAGTTATAATAATAAATCAACATATTATTATAATAACAATTAATATAGACTAATTGTTTAATTAATAAATCTTCCGTCCTTGAATTAATTAATTCATCAATAAATCTATTATCGTGCCACACAAGGCATATCTCACAAGTTTACACTAAGCTTATTCTCATTCTCAACACTTATTTATTTCCACCACATGTTCAATTTACTTAGGACTATTAAGACACAAGGTTCACATATATAAATATTGCGAATAGAAATATTCAAATATTATTTATAACTCTTATGGTAATATAATAACTCAAGTTATTGAAATAACTTAGTTTTCTTTTATAATTTAAACTCTCTAGGAAATACATTACTATTATAACAATTATGTATTCCACTATAACATAAAATATTATGTCTCCTCCAATTAAAGGCATTCATTATTAGAAAATAATTTACTTATTGTCTCAAGATATTATCCTTAATATAATATCAAATAATTACATGTACGACACATGTACATATATTATATGTAAAAAATAGATAATAAGTTTATTTTCTTTTATAATAAATTGTTTCCATCAATTTATTTATATATAACAAATATGTTTTAATGTATTTACCATATTAATTAATCACACTTATTACATCATACCAAAAATATATAAGGTAATATTATTATTCAAAAATAACATTCCCTCTTTTATTAAAATAATTCAACATTAGAACTATTTTAATATCCTTTATTAAAAATATATAATATTTATTTCTCTTCCCTTTCAATAAATTGTCTCCAAAGCAATTTCTTTAAATCTACACATTTAATCGTATCTCGAATATTAATTAATGTTATTTGCACATTAGACTTTCTTACATATTACCATTCTAAGTAATATATATAAAAGTATCCACTATAATTACATATCCAACACATATATTAATTCACTCCTTTACTTAAGTAAATTAAACCATGTACTATATTACCACAGTTAATTAAGGTTTGACACTCACATTATATTATTCTGTAATAAAATTCTCAAATATCAATTAATCAATATTTATTCTTATTAGTTAATTTCCTCAACTAACTCATGTTTTACTATCCAAATCCATTCATGGATAGCTTAAGTACTATTAATAACCTATATTATAAACATACTAGTTATTAGTATACATACACAAGAAAATGGTGATTATACATTAAAGAAATTTAATGTCACCAACTTACTATGATAAAATAATTCTATAAATTATTTAATATCTATAGATAATTTTATCCACTCCCTTTATCTCAACTGAATCGTCTCTGCGATAAACAATAATATATTTTTATTAATCACATATTACATAGTTCATATAACCCTATGTAACAGAATACTACATAACTTATAGCACATAAATGTTCTCATTCGAACCCATCTCACACTTTAAGAATTTTATTTATCAATTCCTTATTTTATAATTTCTGAAAATTTGGGTTCTTACAATAATAACATCTCACGCAACGAAATGATAGAATAAATTATATTTATTTAATATAATTATTCGGGTCTCACAGTCTTGTAACTTAAACATAACTCCATCATCTTAAACATAGCTTAAACATAGCTAATATATAATACGAAATAAGTTTTTATTACATCATCATAATAATCCTAAAAGAGAACAAAACTACGCCGTAGCCTTGCCCTTGCCCTTGCCCTTGCCCTTGTCTGTGCCCGAGGGTCCACACTGCTCTTCCTTAATTGAAATATTTTAGGGAGAGCAAGAATGAGCAACAAGTTTGCTCAGCAAGTAATATAGCAATAAGGGTGAATAATATAGATTTCAAATTCCAAGGGTACAACAGTAAATGATAGTTCAAGAATAATAAGAAGTATCAATAGTTTTCAATAATAGTCGCTATGGACAGAAAGATATCAACAAGATTCAAAATAATTTAACATTTTCAAGGTTCAAGAATAATGAACACTGAGCAGTCACTAAGGACTATGAACTCTTAGCAGTAATATGCTGATAATCCAATACAACAGGTGATCAACCTAAATTACCGTACGTCATGCATAACATTCAATCGTACTCATGTGCGCACGTCGGTTTCCCGACAATTTTATATAATTTCCCCTTCCATGAGGGTTGTTCATCTCAGTAGAATTATAAGAGTTCGCACCAAGTCAATTGGTTTGGATAGCTTTCTAACATACGATATTAGTCTAGCCGAATCAAATGGCTTAGATAACTTTTGTAATGCATTTAGGAACGATAAGTTCAATGCTTGCAACAACATCAAGATATAAAGTCGATTTTCGAATAATAACAATTATTAGTTTAACATGACAACAATTCGGATTTATACAATATATAAAGTGAAAAGAGTTAGGGAACTTGCTCAATAAAGAATAAGGATCGAATACTTGTCTTATGCGTAGTTTACCAATGTATAGCTTATCAACACTTTCAAATCTTATTGTAACATAGTTACACATATATGTATTTCATTAGTTACATAAGTCGAATACGTATACTTGATATGAACGTTAAGCACATACATAAGTTCCTAACTTAGTCGTACGATCCTACACGTATGTCATCACATAACTTACGTACACATAGCACATAATCAGTTTGTATGTTATTACATAATCAAATGACTTAGCTCGTACTCATCATCGTCTTAGCGTTTGAAAGTTTATAAACACTTATCCATTATATGGTTCTATCGTTAACATGCTCATTAACACTTGAACACTTCACTAAACATGTATTACAGATTAGGATAACAATATAAGCATGCTAGAAATTTCATATTTCAATTAACATGATCAGTCCATTCTGCAAGGTGGCGTTGCCGCGCTGTGTTTGAACTAGGTAGTGGCGCAGCCGCTCTGCTCCCATTTCAAACTAGAGAACGATTGCTCCTGCAGAATCCAAGCTTGTCCAATAACGTACTTAGACAGTGATACATGTAAAACACACATGTTATGAGATTTTATGATTAGGTTCAGTTTTCGCTTTACCTTCATCATAGTTTTATATCAATCCTCATTTAACAAGGCTTAACGAGTTTAATTCAAAAGCTTCTCACGTTTGGCCTTTATGCTTACGCATAAGTTTAACAAGCCTAAATTATGCATGCTCAAGTCACCCCATTCTTGTAATTCAAATTAGCATAGTTTTACTTCGTTAGACTCATTTGAACTATGCTTGTCTAGTTTGCAACGTACATGGCTAGTTAGGCATACATGTCAACCATGACTATATGCATACGATATCTTAACATGATAGTCATAATTTCAGAATACTCGTAAGGTAGTTATCGACAAAACTAGTTTTCAAACTCTTAAGTTATCTTTGAAAAGCTCATGTTAAACCAACCAAGCATGCAAAGCAACCCTTCATACAATCTATCATGCTCATGTACACACATAATTAAACCACAGAAGCATGCTCAAGGTTATAATTCAAAGGTTACATAATTTATCGAGTTTGTATTTCGAAAACTCTAAGTTTCCTTTAAAAACCAAGCTAAAGTAGGTGATAACATGCAAGACCACTTATGCTAGCATGTCAGGGGCATAAATATGTATACCTAAGGCAAACCAACACGCTCCATACATCAGAAACAACAAAAGTTGCATTTTTTTCTGTAGATCAACGCGGTCGCGCCGTGTTTGTACTAGGGAGTGGCGCGACCGCGCCACTCCGATTCCAGCTAAGAGAGTTTCTGCAATAGCAGAGCCTCCAAACCCATTTCGAAATCCTTCATAAAACATGCTTGAATTCAACCACATTACATATATAACATGTTTATATATCTTAACTAACATGCTAACATTATCTCATATATCAATTCTCAACCAAGTTATGTAATTTCCTATGAATTACAATTACTTAAATTTCAAAATGTGTTTAAGTATTATACCTCTTGAAGCTTGAATTGGACAAGGCTTGCTCTTAATTTCAGACTTCTCTTTCACTCAATATTCTCACCCTCTTTATCAACTTAGAATAAATCTCAGCAAGGCAGAGTCGTCGTTTTCCAGCTATATTTTGTAAGCGTTTTGGCATATTTGGATGCGGATTTTATTACCTAAATTACTTATTTTCAGCTTGTTTTTGGTTTCTAATACAGTTAGGACACTTCTAGCTTAGGGATTTGTTTCCAAACACTTATTGATTCTTATTTGGATTTCTAGGATTTCAATTGCTACTATTAAAGGGTTATTTGATGTAATTGACATTATTCATTCAATAATATTCAGTTTAACAACTCTTGTGACATTATTCTCTACTTTTGGTTATTTAAAAATTTTCTAAGTTAATTTCTTAGTTTATTATTTGAGATTCAATTTTACTTATCATACAACAATCCATAGTTGTGTGTGGCGTATTCTACCGCATCAATCGTGGATTGTGCCGAGGTTCCCATTTCAATATAAACACGGGGTTTAGGCGTCATTGGTGTTCCATACAACGCAGATTTCATTGCTTGATCGATTGTACCAAAGTTCTCGTCTCCATATAGACGTTGGGTTGAGGTGTCGAGAGAGTTCCATACTATCAACTGTGCTATAAACGATCATGGGGACAACCACATCACGCAAGCATGCCGTGGAGTCTATCAGTAGGGGTCTACCCTGGTTATATCCCAAGTAGCAAGTCATTGGGCCAATTTTGGGCTAAGGTTGGTAATGGATTGACTTAGTAACTAGGAAGGGAAATGTTGCTTTGGGCCTGGTTCTACGATCTCTGGGATTTCCTATCTTCCCCAAGGCAGAGGATTGGAAACATTCCCAGGAAAACCTACATAACACAATCTCATCCTCACGGGGCATGCATGGACGAGCAGGATCCGGGCATGGAGCAGGCAAAGGGCACACCTCGAGAGCATTAAGGGAATAAGGGCATGTGATTGATGCTTACGTATGGAATGATGATATTGTCCTTGTCCCCAAACAATAAAAAGTAACATCCAAACTTGTCTTCTATAGCTCATATACCTGGGGGCTATTTGGGGAAGAAAAGTATATTGAGGAAAATTTCCATAAATATCCCTATGATTAGTAATGGATTGTGTTTCCTAATGGGGAACAAATCCTAAGAGGGACCCGCCATATAGAGAAATGAGAACCATTGTGGAAGAGACACATAACCTATTAGACATGTGGGAAATAGAGTTGGTGGTTGGCAAGGAGTTGGGTGTAAGAACCCGAATTTTCAGATATTATTAAATAAGGATTTAATAAATAAAATTCTTAAACTGTGAGATGGGTTCGAATAATAATATATATATGTGATATGAGGTATGTGGTATTATATTACATAGGATAATATGGACTATGTAAAGTGTGTTTTTGTGATTTATTAATATATTATTAATATATATTTGTTACTTATCGTAGAGACAATCCAGTTGAGATAAAGGAGGTGGATAAATTCCTATCGATATTAAATAATTTATAGAATTATTTTATCATAGTAAGTTGGTGACATTAAATATCCTTAATGTATAATCACCATATTCTTGAGTATGTGTATTAATAACTAGTATGTTTATAATATAGGTTATTAATAGCACTTAAGCTATCCGTGAATAGGTTTGGATAGTGAAGCATGAGTTAGTTAAGGAATTAACTAATAAGAATAAATATTAGTTAATATAAGTTGTGAGTTATATTATGGAATAATATAATGTCAGTATTGAATCTTAATTAACTATGATGATATAGTACAATGTTTAATTTACTTAAGTAAAGGAGTGAATTAATATGTGTGTTGAATATGTAATTATAGTTGATACTTTTTATATATATTACTTAGAGTGGTAATATGTGAGAAAGTCTAATATGCGAATAACGTTAAATATATATATACGTTATTAAAGGGAGATGGAAATCATTATATCTTTAAATGAATATTTGAAGAAATTATTTTGGGAACAATTTATAGAAAAGAAAGAGATATGATTTTTCTAAATAAGGGATATTAAAATAGTTTCTAATGTTGAATTATTTTAATTAAAGAGGGAATGTTATTTTTGAATAATAATATTACCTTATATATTTTTGTATGAGGTAATGGGTATGATTAATTAATATGGTAAATATATTAAAACGTATTTGCTATATGTAATTAAATTGATAGAAATAATTTATTATAATAGAAAATAAACTTATTATCTATTTTCTATATATAATATATGTACATGTGTCGTACATATAGTTATTTGAAATTATATTAAGAATATTGTCTTGAGACAAAAAGTAAATTATTTTCTAATAATGAATGTCTTTATTCGGAGAAAACATAATATTTTATGTTATGGAAAAATACATAATTTTTAATGTATTTTCAAGAGAGTTAATTAATAAAAGAAATCTAAGTTATTTTAATGTATTAAATAACTTAAGTTATTATTTTACCGTAGAGTAAATCTTAATTATTCTAAGCATAAATGCTATACATATTATAAGTGTATAGTTATTTAAGGTAGCTTGACATTTGAATGCATGTATCACACAAACCTTATATTAAAAAGGAATATTAAAGTGTGGTGGAAGTAATGATAAGCTTAATATTGAGCTTATGAGATATGCCTAGTATGGCAAAGTGGTGGAATAAACATTCATTTAATAATTTTATGAATGAATAATTAAAGAAATTAATTATTATTATTATGTGAATAAATTCCTATGTGCAATGATGTGTAATTATAAGTTATATAGTAGCTACATCTATATAATATGGAATGAAGTGTGACACTTCAAGGTAACTATATAATATAGGAAACTATATGATTAAGTGGTTAGGGTACATGAATAGTGGTAGTTGGTGGGAGTTAGCCACCAACTTCCCTTTTGCCCTTTGGGTAATAACCATAGGAGGATAATAGCTTGATAATGAATAGATGCAATACATTGATGTGTAGAGTTTGTTAATTCAATTACTACATTGTTGCCAAAAAAAAGCATATAATAAGAAATGTAATTACATCATGAGCATGTTATAAGGTGAAATGATGAGGAAGGACCATGAATAGTAGTAGTTGGTGGAGTTAACCACCAACTCCTCTTTGACCATTGGGTATTGCCCATAGGAGGGTAATAGATTGACTATAATTAGAGAACATGTAAATAAGCATTGTAATGGTATTACATCATGAACTTATTATAAGATGTGACATTGAGAGTAATATTATTTTGTAAGCTTGAGGTCTATTAAATACTAAGCTTACATAATTGTGCCTTGTGTGGCATGAGTGGTAAAGTTAAATCAATTAAAGGTTTAACTATAATTATTAAAAGAAATGGCAAGTTAATAAATAATTGATATTAATTATCATTATAATATTTGGGTGTAATTGAGATAATAATTTATGGAAAATGTTGGGATAAGAATAACCAACTATTTTATATCTAGTCCAATTAAAATACTAATTCAATGTACAAGAGGTACATAATTATATGTGTTGGTGTATATCTAAAGTATGAATATACTTAGGTGGGTGTACATATGTGTTTGTGTATATATACATGTGACTTATATTAATGTGTCAATATTAAGTAAGCATAATGTGAATTATAATGTCCAAATGGATATAACCTAAGTGTACAATTATACATTGATGTAGGAGTATATGTAATATACATATGTATATTGCACAAAGGAATACAATGCTGAGTTTATTGAGCCTTGTCCCATAATGAGAGGCACACTTCTTTCTCACGTGAATAGCTATAAGGCTAGTCTAGCTTATTCCTTCTCAAACTCAGCAAACCTTAGCTATCATGATGAATAAGGGAGTGGGAATTATGATTGATTCTAACAACTAATCACCAACTCCCTCATAACCAATATGCAATCCTTACTCCCATTGGTTTGAATTGGTGGAAATTAACATTGTCTGGATTCTTATTCTTCTATAAATAATAGCTCTTCTCCTCTCAAATTCATTTGCTGAGAATTTTGTCTAAGTATTGAATTGAGGGTGTTGTGAGTTGGATAGCAAGGTAGTTTGCAGAGAGTTGGGAATCCAATTTGAGCTAGCTTAATGCATAGCAGAGGTATAAAATTCTTCATTTCTTGTTCTTCCTTCAAATTTACTGTCAAGATTTTTTTTCTTGAAATTGAGCATGAAATCCATGATTTTGTGATTTTATAATGATTGTTAGTTGCTATATGAACTTATATACATGTTGGAATTACAATATGGTTGTTTAAAAGTGTTTTCGTGAAAGAAATTTAGCATTTGGGCTGGAACCTGCCGAAGCAGGCTACTCTCTGGCAAGAACCAGACACGGCGCAGCTGCGCCGGTTTATAACTGAGGCGCAGCGCAGCTGCGCTGGTCCCCTGCACCAGATTCTAATTTTCTGCTAAAGGCTGCTATGTGCTAGATTAATAACACTACATAGAGCAAGCATGAGGACATGATAATATGCATATATGACTATCTTGGCGTAGCATGATGCATGTATAACCATATTAATATGAGAAACTTATAATTTTTAAAGTAAACGTATAGTTTCAAAAATATACTTTGACTTATACGTGTGACGTGTACATGCTGACTTTTGAGCATGATTGTATGGTTTAAATATGCATGTAATGTGAGTCTAAAGTAACATGCATAACTATGTTAGTACACTCTATTGAATAAAAAGGTTTATAATTTAGAAGTGAACATTTTTAACGAAAATGTAAGTTTTGAAAGTGAACTTGGACATGTAAAGATCATATATGTATTCTGATCATTGAGCATGTATAAGTGGCTTATATATGTGTTCTAAATACATGAGAGCCATGGCTACGAGACACGTGGCATGTACTAAGTTACCTAAGTTGACTTAGCGTACTTTTAAAAGAAAGATTAGAATGTGAAAGCTAATATCATCAAGTACTAAGTGAACTTACGTTATGAACATGCAAGCATGTATATTAGGATTTCATTGTGCCTATAGACATGTTGACATAAGCATCATATAATGAAACATGGATTTCACCTATGCACGCATATTCATAGAAAATGAATTTCTAAAGCATAAACTATGTGATTAACATATACATGTGTGATATACGCACGAGCATGTATACTTAGTATTGTTTAGCCTCGTGGTGTGTTGATATGACTTTAGTAATGGACCATTAGTAACGTGGGCTTGATTTGTTTAAAGTTTATCGGCATATGGCCTTAATTGGATTAGGATGAGCATGCTAGGTTTCGAACTTGAAATTTATAACCATAGAGCATGCGTATTGATTAATATCAGTAACTTGAATGATATTGATTGACCTCGGGTTGTCCAGCAGAATGAAAGGTCATTTCTGGTTTGACCAGTGAGTGGCGCAGCTGCGCCACTCTTAAGGCCAATACCTGCGCAGCTGCGCCATCCTGTTTTCAGGATTTGTGCAGTCTGTTTGTTCTTGATTTTGTAGTAGACTTGTATTATTACTTAAACTGCAAATCATGGTCTGACCCCTACTGGTTTATGACTATATGATAAACATAATAACCTTGCATGCCTAGTTTAAAATATGACAAGGATTTTGAAAGGTGAAACTTAGAAAAGTTTGAATGTAATGGTTTCGATAAGATTTGAGAAACGTAAGAGCAATATGGATTATAGATTTATGAGTTTGCAATATGTGTCGAACACTTAAATAGTTAAGTGTGTTAATATTGATATTGAGTATGGTTAAGATATAACTATACGTACCTAACGATACTAAGCGTATGATATGAAAGTGAAACAAGGTTCTAAGAACCAAGTTAGACAACAATGTAATACTAATTATTATATTGAGAATGTATGGAAGTGTATAACTGATGAGTGTGATCTCTATGGTTAATATAACTGTGTAGGGTTACACGAAGCGCAAATATCTTAAGCAGTTAAGTCGTAGTTGTTAAACTACGAATCAGGCAAGTCTTTCAGTTCCTATTTGATATATGAATTCAATAACTGTTAGTTGAATTATATTATGCTGTGATAATGTGAACTTATATATGAATTGTATATGAGATATAAATGAGATTGAAAGTTGATCTTTGATGATATACTTGTTATGTGAAAAGTAACATGCGTAGTAAATATAAACTGTTTATAAATGCATGAACTGAGTATGATGTTATATGCTATGTGATGCATGAGGACTGTTAGAATTGCTGAGCTGTCGAGCTCACTCTTGCAAATAACCACTTTTGCAGGTTAAGGATTCACGGTAAAGATTTCGTGCTTCTTGATTAATAAAGATAGATAGTATCGCATTGAAGAATATTACTTAGATTATTGTCTGGACCATATTTAGATTCTAGATGATGTACTCGATAGTTGCTTACACTGTTTAATACTTGTTGTATTGTAAGAATGTATTAATTAATACATAGAGGATATCGAGTTGAGTTGTAAATGTTTATACGATAACTCAGATAAGAAGGAATCATATTATATAGTTGATTCAAGATTTGTAATCGGTATCAAAGTTATGGAATCAATAAAAAGATTTTTATTCAAAGGATATTGAAAAGTTTAAATTATTCCGTATTTTAGTAACATCGAATATGATGTAAAGACGAGATCTTGGATATAAATAGAAATTATATTCTAAATTGTAATAAAGCAAGTTATATTCTTTTAGTAATGAATAAAAGATGTAATAGTTTGGCGATAGTAGTATCGTGACTGCACCGAATCAGAGGTTTCGAAGGAACGTGGATTTGGGGGCGTCACAGATTTGTTTCCAAACACTTATTGATTCTTATTTGGATTTCTAGGATTTCAATTGCTACTATTAAAGGGTTATTTGATGTAATTGACATTATTCATTCAATAATATTCAGTTTAACAACTCTTGTGACATTATTCTCTACTTTTGGTTATTTGAAAATTTTCTAAGTTAATTTCTTAGTTTATTATTTGAGATTCAATTTTACTTATCATACAACAATCCATAGTTGTGTGTGGCGTATTCTACCGCATCAATCGTGGATTGTGCCGAGGTTCCCATTTCAATATAAACACGGGGTTTAGGCGTCATTGGTGTTCCATACAACGCAGATTTCATTGCTTGATCGATTGTACCAAAGTTCTCGTCTCCATATAGACGTTGGGTTGAGGTGTCGAGAGAGTTTCATACTATCAACTGTGCTATAAACGATCATGGGGACAACCACATCACGCAAGCATGCCGTGGAGTCTATCAGTAGGGGTCTACCCTGGTTATATCCCAAGTAGCAAGTCATTGGGCCAATTTTGGGCTAAGGTTGGTAATGGATTGACTTGGTAACTAGGAAGGGAAATGTTGCTTTGGGCCTGGTTCTACGATCTCTGGGATTTCCTATCTTCCCCAAGGCAGAGGATTGGAAACATTCCCAGGAAAACCTACATAACACAATCTCATCCTCACGGGGCATGCATGGACGAGCAGGATCCGGGCATGGAGCAGGCAAAGGGCACACCTCGAGAGCATTAAGGGAATAAGGGCATGTGATTGATGCTTACGTATGGAATGATGATATTGTCCTTGTCCCCAAACAATAAAAAGTAACATCCAAACTTGTCTTCTATAGCTCATATACCTGGGGGCTATTTGGGGAAGAGAAGTATATTGAGGAAAATTTCCATAAATATCCCTATGATTAGTAATGGATTGTGTTTCCTAATGGGGAACAAATCCTAAGAGGGACCCGCCATATAGAGAAATGAGAACCATTGTGGAAGAGACACATAACCTATTAGACATGTGGGAAATAGAGTTGGGTGGTTGGCAAGGATATAGCAAAGATATAGGAAAGATATAACCAAGTAAGAGAGAGAAATAGATACACAGAACGAAGAGACCGAAGATAGAGATCATATACAACACACTCCTACACGATGAGTTGCACGGAAGAGAAAATAAGAGAATACACTATTCATTCACCACTAACCTAAGGGATGATTCATGGAAGAGTATGGACCTAGAGATCTACAGAAATAGAGAGAGTAACCTTAAGATAACCAACCAAGAATAACTACTGCAACCTCCGATCCCCAAGACTCTCATCTTCCCTGAGGTCTATGACACATCAGGAGTTGTCATGCTCTCCATCATGCTCTTGGGATGGGCTACTTCCTAGTCGAGCAACCAACTTGCAAGTCCACCAAATGGTCATTATGTGGGGATGGATCTGGTTAGCATGAAGTTGTTTTTTTGATAAGTTGGTCAATTGGCCAATAGAATGCTGACACATACAGCCTCGCTTACGTGTCAGTATTCTATTGACCAATTGACCAACTTACCCTAAAATAAACTTCATGCTAACCACTTCCATGTGGGGGTATTCATCTTCCTCATAAGTGTTCTTTTTATTGTATATTTTGTCTTTTAATATTGTTATATATAACTGTTCAATAGGACTAATCCCGTAACCTGGAGATCTAGTCCAAGACCCACCTCAATCCTACTCTGTCATCAATACTTTGACCCATTTTGTTGACTCACAACAGACCCCACATCTTAGGTGGCATCTGGTATATACTGATCCCTCAAAAAAACCACCCCAACACAGTTTTAACTTAAAACATTTCAGATTAACTTTCAAAAATAAATTTGATGCTATGTTTTGCGATGGTTAAGTATACTAAAAAATTCAATATGTGCTTTTCATTTCATCCTCCATTTCACTCTCCATTTCATGGTCCATATTTAAAATGTAAGGGAATGTGACATCATGCTGACAGGAGAGAGCGCACATTTTAAATTTGGACCATGAAATGAAGAGTGAAATGGAGGGTGAAATGGAGAGGATCCTAATTCCACATAAAGAGATGGAACCCATTCTCAATGCATACCCGAGAGATTTTGCAACTAACATATAACGAACTGGAGTTTGAAGAAGGTACTTTTTTATCAGTAAAGATGAATACTATGGTAGCGACAGAAAATTCTTTAGTCTTGAATCAAGGTATTCAAGAAGAAAATGTTCCAGCTTGATATTGACTTGTTACACTGTTGCGATAAGGAATTTTATAGCGATGGCTTTTCATATGTTGCTTTGGAGGAGATTAGTGAGTGTAGTTTTGAAGAAGTCGCAATGTACAAAAAGCTTCAAAAGTGTGTTTAGAAACTTAAAAACACACCAAACACTCCAAAGTAGGAATGGCAATGGGGGCGGGGAATACACATTCTACCCCGATCTTATAAAAATTCTCCATATCCGTCCCATACCCATGGAACCATTTCCATCCCCACGGGAAATTTATATTACCACGGGGATTAATAGTGTTTTTTAAATTAAAAAAATCAATTTTAATTATATTTACAATAATATATATACATGAAAATTAACCATATTTTAGTACATGATAAAATTAAAAAATATTAAATAATAATAATAATATACACAAGGACATTTTAATTATGTAAAACATAATAATATAAATATTAATTTAATAAATATAAAATTATTTGGGGCGAGTATAAAGCGGGGGGGAAACAAATATCATTTCCTTCTCATCCCCATAAATAAAAATTACTATCCCCATTTGGGATGGGACGTGGAGACCACCATGAGGACAGGACAAATTATCATCCCTACTCCAAACACTAACAAACCAATCAAGCAATTAAAGTTGGCCATTGTCGCTTTCGAAAATTACTGGAGTACTTGCGAGCCGGTAAAATATGAAAATCAATCACATAAAGCAATGATCTGTAGCTGAAATTATTCTGTTCCTGGAAATTATTTGAGTTCCATAGAACCACTGCAACAAAACTTGATTCAGGATATATGATCAAACAAGCAAAAAGATAATGTACAAATAAATTTGGCTAGAATTTTGGACATCATCTGGGTATAATCCTGTAAGAACAAACAAACCATTAATTCTACCCACATCAGTACAAAAGAATGCATGTTGCTGCAATGATCAAAACAAAACAAGCTCATAGAATTTGAAGATCGATAATAAAAAAATAATATGGAAAAGGCAACATACTAGTGTTGCTAACAATCTACAAATTTCAGACGCAATTTACAAAATCCAATGTATTTACAGTGCCATCATAAATTGCGTGTTGAAGAAATAAACAGAAACAAATATTTAGGGACTAGTGGCCGACAAAGGAAACAATTTGCCTCTGAACCAAAAAAAGCCCTGAAAGCTCCACCTTAAAATATATAGTACTTCAAATGTCTTGTACCAACTAAACGGATAAGTTATCTAATGACACCCACAATGTTTGCATTTCGTCTCAACTTCTACAAATCTTAGAATTCAGCATCTTCAAAGTGCTCTTCCCAACATGACAAGGCAGGACTTCTGCACAATGAATCAACACAAAAAGAAAATAAATTAACCATACCAAGAAAGTTTAGTAACTACTACTAAAGATTAAGACTGCAGAATACCGAGTACCACAAATCATTTCAAAATCAACATTTATCAATAGAAGAAAACCCACATAGCTTAAGCAATAACCAGATAGTCACAGCCTTGACATTTTCAAAGGAGAGCTGGGTTCTGTTATGCAAATATGGTTTTTACTTGCGTCATTGGGAGCATCAGTGTCCCATCTATATCTCATTAATAACTGTCTCCCTCCTGAATTTAGTCGAAACAGAAGGAGGCTCTGTTCAAAAAAGTTATAGATCCTTTTTCTTTAGATTTTAGGTTGATTTTTCACTCGCACAAACACACACATACATATTCTATTATTCTTGCTCAAAAATTCAGACAATATGTTGCCCATAATTTTGTTAACAGAAATAGCAATTTCATTAACTACCCAGAATCATCATGGAGAAAGAAATCAATCATAACCACAAAAATCGATCAAAAGTGTCCAGCCTAGTAGGAATATAAATTTTACCAGTACAAAGACAAAAACTTGTGTATCCCAATCAACAACATATAATAAAATACTCGGGGAAAAAAACAAAAACAAATACGAAATCAAAAGTCAAATGCCTTACAGAAGCATTTGGTACAGAAGTTGGAAGGGTCATCATGACATCACAAAATAACAACAGAAATGAAATCCTAAATAGCTAGATGAGCAAGACCTGTAAGAATTTAAACTCTAATGAACAAGAAAAAATAAAATATCCTAAGTGGTTAATATTTGGTAGTAACATCTATAACCATAATAGAGGCGGACCAAGGATCAAATGAAGGGATGATTTAAACATTTACACCTCAAAATTTGATTTAGAGTACATATTAAAGGAAATCACAATGAACCTATCCAGGAACCATAAAGCCTTTTGTTTATTTTGTAGGGGAGTATAGCCTGGTAGCTGGAGATGATATCTTGGTGTCTAGGCTGTGTTCACTGTTTATAAGGTTCGTGGGCTGTTGCCAATACAGTTTTGTATACTTGCCTGAACTGTGACAACATCCCCTTTGAGACCTTGTTATACTTGTGAATTATTTATCCGAAACAAAACATCACAGCAAAGTCCAATAATGCCAGTTCATCATTTTTAGTCAATTTCCAAGACTAATCATCATACATTTTTCAGGCAATAAAAGATCTGCTAGCACAAGTCACAATGGAGTTTAATAATACAAGTGCTTGGGATTTGAGATAAGCAAACATATAAAGTGTCACTGATCTTTTACCTGCAAAAAAAACAGTCAGAAGAATGTTGGGGTATGCCACGATTATCAAGACATTGTTGTTTTATAACCAGAATACCAGTAGAAAAATATTTTAGTGTGATTGAGGGATATGAAGCATGGAGGACATGCAAAAGATGATGTGATGGTACAACAGCAGTTATGATGATGGTGGTGGGAGCAACAACATATCTTCAACGGTAAAAAGTGGGTACTGCACTGACCTAACCAAGGTAGGTAGTGGTAGCACTGATTGTTCATACACAATAGATTAATGGACATATCAACCAATTTAAGATATTCTTTAGTATTTGCATAGTGATTAAAGAAGTGGTTTGCCACAAAGTTTGATGGATTCAGGTAAACTACATGTCAGTAGAGCACCTAAAACTGCTTTTTTATTTTGGCATTTTTGCACCTACAGTTCTTCCCATGTCCAACACCATACAATAACCAACTCGAAAAAGAAATGCCCGCCACAGAAAATTTAACTTCCCCAAGAAAATATACAAGTGATGCTATTCAAGTAATGGTTAAGAATAAGATGGCCTAAAAAAGAAAGACAAAGTATAAACATGTTTTTAATGTTGGAATCCAATAAAGAAAATATATCCAGCGTCCAAACAGATACATTGATTGGAATTCCAACATAATTCTATGAATGAAGCATACTAAATAGGAGTTGAAGCCAGTGGGGTGAGTGAGAGGCGATGTGAGTACTATAGGAACTTCTATACCAAATGCTCGTTCCGTAACAACTACGTAAGACTTCTCTTATAAGCCAATGCTGAAATGTGTACCTGATTTTGTAGGCTTGTCAAAATTCTACAGGGTTTATATGCAGGATCACATCTCAAGTTCTTTTGAAGATAAAAAAGACATCAAATTAGTGCCTAGAATGGATTAAGAGTGATTAATTCCAACCGAAACTTTCCTTTGTAGGCAAACAATAATTTGTAAATCCAATTGTGTATGCCAATTGCACGGAATTTAAAGTCTTATCATAACATAGGTAAGAATCTTATAAGATGGATCATAAGTTGTAACTCTCACCCTATGTGGTTATGGTGTCCGAATTTAATTTGGTGACTGGAAGCTGCAACCTATCATTAAAAAAAACTATGAAAACAATAAATAAATAAAGTAACAACTCTAAAGTCTCGAAAACCCAATCCAGATATCATATCCATAATGTGAAAAATTACATGTCTAACATATCTTTAGTAAATTTTAGCCTTGTTGATCTAGCCATATACATATTTTTGGAATGCCCTCTCTCAATTTCTTCAAATAATGTACAGACTTGAAATTCCGAGTATGATTTGGTCTGACATCTTCAACGAAACCAATCAAAACAAAAAAATTCAACAGTTCAAATAACTTCATACTTTTCTAAACATCAATTATTTCATTGGAGTTCTGAATTTATTCATTTCAGAACCTAAGTCTCATTTTCTAATACTTCCTGTTTCTAAATAACAAACCTATTGGTTTTGCTACCTTTTTTTTAGGCTTAAATAGTCAAGTTTCTCCCTTCTTGCTTTAGTTTTCAATAAGGCTCGCACAAATTTTTGTTTCCAATACGGTCCATGAACTCGGGCTGGAACACGCCACTCAAAGCGAATATGGCTAAGCAAGAACCGAGATTGCTCTGGGCTGTGCATTTAGGGGAGGTCGGGACTCTGTTTCTTCTCTAGCTGGCATTCCGGGGTGGGCAAACTGAAAACAACTTGTTCTCCGGCTAAAGATTGGGCTCATTGCCCTCGACCTCTTCTTTTCTTTGTTTACCCTTCTCAGAGCCTCCACTGCCATATAGCTGCAGGATAGTGGGAAAAAGACGACGAACCCTTTTTCTTTTCTTTTTTTGATCCCGAAAGAGAGGTCTTTCTTTCTATCCGATCAAGCGTGTGCCTTGCGGATGCAGATTTCCTACCTTTGAGATAATTTCAGTGTTCTAAAAAGTGGCATAGGGGCCGCCTAGGCGCTAGGGCCCCCCAGGCGCCTCGCCTAGGCTCAAAGCGGCAAAAAAATTCCTCCCAAGAAATGAGGCGGGCCTAGGCAGAACAGGCATAAAAGGCGGGCCTAGGCGGGCAATGCGAGACCTAGGCGGAGGATTTTTTTTTATTTTAATAATTACCCAAACCATATCTTGATATATTTATTTTTCTAACGATTTATCATTCATATTCATAATGCAGGTTGTATCATATCAAATTACAACAAGAAGTGAACAAGTTCAAGTCAAAATAGATAATTTTATTATAGTTATAATTTTTTGAACGAGTACCATCTTCAAATTATATAAATGATGATACATTTGTAATATTTAGTTTAATTCAATATAATTCTTAAATTTATGTTTAGTTTCTTAAGTTTTAATATTGAATTGAAATTTTGAAATTTTAAATTTTATTATTTAATAATAATCTTGTTTATGAATAAAACTAATACGTTAAAGATATGTTAGCTATACTTTAGCATTTGGTATTTGTCATTTTCTTTAAGTCCTCAATTTTGAAGATTACACAAATAAAAATAATTTCATAATTAATATTTAATAATATCAAATGTCTCATTCAATAAACTTCACACTAATTTTTAAAAATAACATTTATTTAAATTTTTTAGAGAGAAGAAGTACATATATATATATATATATGAAGATACTAGCAACACTAATTCTATAATTTAATTATTTCAAGTAATGGATATATATATATATATAGTTTGTTTTAATTCATTGAAGCAATTGTTTACATTGAAGCATGATGATACAAGAATACTCTTAAAAATTCAATTTCAAACTCAAAATTAACATAAATTCATTTGTTTTATATCAATATGATTATGATTATAAATTACTTAAAAATACATTTATTATTTTTAAAAATTAAACAAATTATGTTAATTTTAAATTTAAAAATATCTCAAATTGATTTTAAAGAAATTAATATTAATTTTATAATAAAAAGATATTACAATCTTTTCCAATGAAATAACAAATAATCTGAAATGAGCTTAGTGGGGGATGGCATTGGCACATAATCTGAATCTTTATTATAGATTGTTTTGTTTTATATTATTGTTTCGTTTGGATAAATTTAAGATAAAATATTAAAATTGGCTTACAATAAAAAAATCCCGCCTGGGGAGGTAGGGCGCTAGGCCACCTGGCCGCCCGCCTTTTAGAACATTGGATAATTTATTCAATGAGCTTTTTTTGAGCTAGCATGGATCGGTAGGAAATACCATTCCGGCACAATATGAGAAGTAGGCATCGGATTAGCATGTATAGAATTGTCGGGATGCCCCAAAACATTAGCAGTTCCAATAGTTAAGAGGGAGGAAAGCATGGGAATCAAGGAATTTCCAACTAACCTTACTGGAATAAATGGTTTAGGAGCCCGGTTGGTAATAGTCACTATCCTAAACTATTAACCTTTTTCCATTTTGGTAATTGGCCTTTCAATTTTTTCAATCAGGTTATTAAACTATCAATATTTTTCACTTTAGTTCAATTAAGTCTACCACGTCATAAATTAATGACAAGGCTTGTACACATGGCATATTAGTGCTGAGGTGTTAAAAAACTCATTTTTTTTAAGTTAATTTTGCTATCATTTTAATGTTTTAAAAGGACAAAACCGTAATGAAACATAAAAGTTATTATTAAATTTTAAAAAAACTTCTCATCTACTAAATGAGGTTGAATCAAATTTAAACAATGCATTAATAAAGCTTAAATTAAACATTTCTTATTCAACAACCACCACCATTAATAAATAAAAGAAAATAAAACAAAATCAAAACTAAAAACAAAACTTAATAAAAAAGTCACAATCAAAATTGAACCGAAGATTCATTTTGGAATGGACAAGCATCCGTCCTCCTTTTCAAATTCCTGGTCTGTGAAGAAAATCCCCAAATCAAGAACCCATAACTTCAAAATCTTTATCTCGTAACAACTTAATTGACCCAAAATAACTAATCAATTTCTTCAACCTCAAACCCTTAAATAATCATCTGACAATTGTAAACCTAAAATTATAATAAAGAGAAAGTGACTAATTTTTGGTAAGAGAGAGAAAGTGACTCCACAACTATTCTTCTTCGCGCTTTTTTTTCTTTTCCGATTAGGCTTTTACCCACTCAGATCTGGGGATTGTGGTGGTTGTTAGATCTGGGATTGTGGAGGTGTTAAATCTAGGGGTTGCAGTGCTGGCTAGATTACGAACAACAATGGTAGGCAACAATGGCAATCAAAGGAAAATTTGATAATAAAAGCTCCAAGAACAAAGATGAGAACAAAGATGACTACCTTATATATTCATTAATGGCTCACTATGGAGGGATTTTTGGGTGATGGGGGAGTTGGCGTTATGGCTCAATATGGATGAATTTTTCAGCAACAGAATTTTGGATTGCAGACGAAATTTGGATTAAAGAAACCTTACCTTGACTTTGAACCGCGATTTCCTGTTGATTTCGATAAAGGCTTTTCGATCAACTCAGTTTTGTTCTAGAGATTTCAATTACGACTCTTCGTTGGGTTTCCATCATGTTTGTCTAATGAAAGCTAAGGAATTAATTCTATTAAGTTAGTTTTAATGTTAGATAAAAAATTATTTGACATATTTACCATCAATTGTTTAATAAATGTCAAAACATTAATCTAAATAACCTTTTTAATTTACACATAAGCATGTGTTGACCCAGTCAACAAGCCACGTCATCAAATTATGATTTGGCGGACCTAATTGAAAGAAATTGAAAAAAATTGATAATTTAATCACCTAACTGGAAAAATTGGAAGGTATCGTCGATCACCGAAGTGGAAAAAGGTTAATAATTTAGGGTAGTAATTTATATTAAGCCTTTTTTAAGCTAGTCAAAACATTTAATAGTTGAGTTGAATACATCATTCGGTTTTCGAAAACTTCCTAAATCTAATAAAATTCATTTTTTCCTTATGTAGATCTAAAGCTCTTTCTTTGGTGGATAACATCATGGATGTTGACATGTATGCCTGCAAAAAAGATTGTGAATGAACTCATAATGAAAATGCAGTCCTAATCCTAATACTAAAACTCTCCTGTCTAATTTTCATCATCCAAGCAATAGAATTGCAATCCAGCTCAAAAATTCAATTGTTTCTAAAATGGAACAGAGTTATGACACCAGATCCTAATCCCAACTCATAAACCCTGTGTTTGATACATTCGCCCAAAGGAAGACTATATAGTGAGAAATTAAATTATCAAAAGATTACTTGATTTTTTCTACTTTCCCATTAAAACAAATCATAAATTATCAGAAATGATGGTAAAACTGGGTGCACTTGTTGCATATCCAAATGAAGGGCGCAAACCAAAAAAAAAAACTAAATATAATCGCCATAAGATGAGAAGGGGAAAAAGCAAACACTAACACCACTGGAGCAACAGATTCCTGAAGTTATGAAACAAAAGCAATCTAATTATGCTGACCTGAACTACGGAAGGGGATCAAGACTTCAATGATCATATTTGGCTTCATAAGAACCTAGGTTTTCTATCTGCAGGCTTTAAAATCTGGAAGGAGCACATTAAGCTTTCATCAACAGTCATCATTGCACCAGCATTATCAAATTCACCGCAGTAGTTAGGGGCTGAGAATATTGTTACAAGCTGCCTCTCAGCGAAGAATTCATATCCATCCTCCACAACCTGGACAAAAAGAGCATTTTAGTTAACAAAAAGAATCAAACAAATTCTGGACAGAAAGATCCTTTTGGTTAACAATAGGAATATAACAGAGATTCAAGGACACGAAGGAAGATGCGGAAAAACCTGATGGGCACGACAAACAAGGTCCATATCATGCTGCATTAAGAATTCCGCCACCTTATCCTGGCCAAAGGTGTATGAGACTCCTCTATCATTCATTCCCCAGCCCCGGGCTTCTCTACTAGGATCAGACCAAAGTAAATCACAGAGCAAACCAGAGTCTGGAACATCAGTTGGACGAGGTAAGTTTCTTATCTGATCTAAATTCGTCAAATCAGGAGAAAGGCCACCATGCATGCAAAGTATTTTGTCATCTATAAGAGCAGCCACAGGGAGACGATTGAAACAATCTGTAAAAATTTTCCAAAGTCTCACATTGAACCGCCGCTTACATTCATCATAGAATCCATAAATTCGATTGATGGAAGCACATTCGTGATTTCCTCTTAAAAGGAAGAAGTTCTCAGGGTATTTAATTTTGTAAGCAAGGAGGAGGCATATTGTTTCCAAACTCTGCTTGCCACGGTCCACATAGTCACCTAGGAACAAATAATTGGCCTGAGGAGGAAAACCTCCATATTCAAAGAGCCTTAAAAGGTCACCATATTGCCCATGAATGTCACCTGCCAGAACAGACAAATGCAAAAAAAAAAGCTAAGAAAACCCTAAAACATCTAGAAGCAATGCATGAGCTAAATACCTCTCAAGCCACCAACCAGAAAAAAGAAAAAAACACCTGATTTGGATAAAAGTAAAATAAGGTGATACATGCACACCAGATACTAAATATGCAGACACAACAGCAATCATAATCACTGTTTTGCCTGTCAACGAAAGGTCTTGATAGTCTTCTTTGACACAGAAAAATTAATGACTTTATTTCAATACTTCCAAAGCTAGCTTGGTTCGGTCAATTTCAATATTTTCTGAACTAGAAATCTAGTTATTAAAGTACTTCCTATGGATGGATTCTGCCCTTTTGAGAATGAACTAGCCAGGACACATTTTATTCAGTATTACTTGAGTATCTACTAGACAAAATTGAGCTCAAGTCCATATTAGATTCATTGTCTCATTTTCCACACCAAAAATAAATAATAAAATTTGAAAGGACAAGGCATATAATAAGTACGAACTAGGAAGGCATTAACAAGTTTTTGCAGGTTGAAGTTAAGACTATCCGACGCTGTGTATACTCTGACATCAACATTTATAATATAAAACATAATATTTGCAGCACGCAATGAGTCCTGGCAAGTTTAAATGTTTAATTAGTTATATGATCATATGTAACGAGTATAACAACAAGAGAGGAAAAACACCAACTAACAAACTTTTTCTATTCGGATAAAAGTAAAATACTGGATTATTCTAGAAATCATGAAACCGTATTATAAGGTTCTTAACGGATTGAGGTCCCATCAAAGAGATAATCTCCTGATACAATAAATGAATAATCATATCAACCTTTTTGGAAAACAAGACTTAAAGTAAGAACGAAGCTCAGGCACCTTACATGTTTAAACTTGCTACTAAAAGATAGTCATTGAGTAAGCTATTTTCCTTGGAAATTTTTGATGAAAGAACAGATCAAAATGTTTGAACAAAGAAGACATTAAATAATAACCAAACCTAGATCTTCTAGATCATTGCTTAAACTTCATGAAAGATTAAAGTGAGCTCTAGCATTTTTTAGATTTTTTTTCCTCAAGCCAAGTGGGAAAGATTAAAGTGAGCTCTAGCATTTTTTAGATTTTTTTTCCTCAAGCCAAGTGGGAAAAGTTCTTGCCACAATACAATTACAATCACTAGAACGGGTGATAGAATCTTTAAGCTATCTCTTTCTAAAATTTCAGTTAGCATTGTCGTCATCGTGGAAGTTTATACATCATAGATGCCTCTTCACAATTTAATAGACTATACTTGCTACCAATCTCAGCAATTATTCCAAAAATGTTCACGTCATCTTGCTTGAACATTAACAATCGGGAAGTTTATGACAGAGGAAAGCTAAATGACAAAAGTTGTGAATTTTCTTCTTTTTTTTGTGAAGCAAAATTGAAAGGATTTAATACCAGTTACAAAAAGGGTAAGGCTGTGTTTGATTACATCTAAATAACTCTTAATGGATATGCCTCTAATTCATTTAGAGGCAAAACTTGTTTGGTAAAAAAAATTTGCCTCTTAATGCCTCTTGGTTAGACACATATAATTCTACATCATCCAGAGGCATGTCTGAGCGAGTTTATATTTTTTTTGAACAAAAATAACCTCTACAATTTTACAAATTTCCTCTTTTATCCCCAATACAAATTTAACCCTACTAATCTCTCGCGTTGCTGCTCTTCACACCACTGTCACCCCACCATAACCAGACCACCACCACGGCACCACTTCAACTCGTCCATCACCATCTTCAAACACCCTTTCTTCGCTAAACTCTTAACTAATTTTTTCTCAAATTTCATAATCACAACATAAATCTTTAAATTTTCACCTTCAATTGAAAGCAAGTTTATTTGCTTCAATTTTCCAATTAATTGGTTTCAAAATCAATCCTCAATATCACTCAAGTGATGGAGAATTAAAACTAAAACTTACCAATCGGTTGATCTTGATTTCTCACTCCAGATCTATACTATCTCTGTAACAAAATTGGCAAGAATTTTTCAAGTAAGGAATGAAATAATAGAAAGAGAAGATGAGAAATTAGAAAAGAACAGAGAAAGAGAAGATGAAAGATAGATGAGTGAAGTGACGAGCGAAGGGAAGTGATGAGAAGATCATATCTGCTTACTTTGCGTGATTTGAATAGTGAAGGAAATGGACAAGGTAAAGAAACATTTAAAATAAAATTTACAATTGTTATTATAATATTAATTATTACTATTGTTAATAAACATATTATAATGAAACTAGTTCAAATATTATTGGACTTGATACATTTTGTTTCATCATATTGTGGTCAAAATATTATAAATACGTATTTAAAATACTATTCAGACATTTTTGATTATCAAACAAATTTTTCTTAAACTGTTCAAATGGTTAAAATGGTAAAATATTATTATTTGGACATTTTGAAAAAATTAATTATCAAACAACATTTCTTCATTCAGATACAATTCTAGACAGATTGTCTAAATTATTCAGATATCTAAATTGTTCAGATCTTAACATTCAGTTTTATCAAAAACATTGTTCGAAAAATCGACCTAGTCGGCCGACTAGTCGTCGACTTGATCGGGGTCGGAACCTCAACGAGTCGACTAGGGCCTAGTCCTTTGATTTAGTCGCGGGCCGACTTAGTCGGGCTCCAGTCAGCGACTAGTTGGTAAAGTCGCCCAGTCGGGAAAGTTGCTCAATCGGAGTAAATTAAAAAATCGGAACAAGTCGTGGCAAATCAGAACAAATTAGAACATATCGGGGTAAAAAACAGAACATGTGAAATGTTTGGGGTCATAGTGTAATTTATTAGATGTGTTTATAACTTTAAAGTTGAAACCCTACTGATACTATGGGACTTACATAGGATATGGTTGGGGAAGCTATGGGAGCGGGTGAGGTCATTCTACCTAAAAGAAGTGGTAGAAATGTGCGAAAACTAGATGAAGACGCGTTTGTGTCGGAAGATAATGATAACGAAGAGGAAGATGAGGATTATGAGTTTGAGTATGATGGAGAGCAAGTCTTGGAAGGATGTGGAGAAGAGGAGTGATTGACTATTGATTTTGTGCTACTTAGTTTCATTTGGTTAATTGGTTTTAAACTTAGAGCGTCGAACTATTTGGTTTTACTTAGTTTCTATGTTTTTATTTGATGATTTGTGTTACTTATGTTATTCTACTTACACAAAACTTATGAAGGAGGAAGGAGAATATATATTTAAAAAAAATTAAAAATCCGACTAGCCGATTAATCCCCGACTAATCCCTTAGTCTCTAATCGATAGCCAACCGACCTGGGACCGACTAGCGACTTTTAGAACACTGATCAAACACAACCTAAAGTATTGAAATAATGAGAAGATTTAAAGTTGTTTAAGATTTCACTAGATAATGAGGGCTGAGAAAAGGATACATGGGAGGAGAGACAAAGAGGAGTTCAAACTTACTCAAGGACCTTTTTGTGCACATATGGAAAACCAGAAATTATTTACGTTGAGTGGGATTCCGTAATTTTTTTTAGCTTGTACTTACACTTGTAAGATTCTGGTGTCCGTGACTTGTTTGAGTTATGTAAATACTAAATACTACAACGTTTGCACCTCGAATGATGTCTAACAGTACCCAAAAAAAATGTCCAGCAAAGAACATCTGAAGTGCACAAGTCAAATAGTATCAAATGTGTTTCCTCTAAATAGTTTACTGAAATGCACTCCACTAATTTTAAGAAAGAAAACAACTGACTCGTGAGTGAGGTCCACTATTGATAAATTTAGAACGAACTTTATACTTTCTCCTCTACTTTAATTTTCTTAATTTGTGTGAAAGTGTACTTATGACGCACAAATCTTTGCCATATAGAAACTCCTAATGAAAATATAAAGATTGCAACCATTAACTGAGAACAGCAGTTTTTATGATCTAAAGTGGACTGATGCTGCTATTTTAACACGCAGGAATTTTTTTTATTAAGGTACTACTTCCAATGTCATATTAACACACTTTACTACTATAGTTCCAACTTCCGGTAAATACAAATTCTACTTCCTATATTAAAGACTAAATACCTTGGTGTCGCAAAATAGCAGCTCCAAGTTTGTCACTCAAATAACCTAGTTGCTTGTACCTACATTTCTTTTATGCTAGAAGTGTGATATCAAAAAAAAAAATTGACATCAAAACAAAAGTATGACGTCCAAACAAAAGTACGAAATCAAAACCTTACTAATTTACTGCTACAAAGTTGCCCTCCCAGTGCTCCTATGTAATCCTATTTATGCATTCACATTGAACACCACACACTTCGTCATGATCAGGTGATAATATGGTATCCAAAATGAATAAAGACCAAAATCCAAGGATGTGAAGCTCTAAAGGAAAAGGAAGATAGAAAGAATCAGAAGAACTACCCTACAGTTGATATTGGAGGCTAATACAAAGAAGTTAATTCGATCATTGATAATGAATATACTATACTACCACATCCCCTTATCACATATGGTTTTACCTTTACATGTTAGATTTGGCAGCTTTTGGCAATGTTCAAAATTGCGATCGAGGCGCACGCCTCAAAGCGAGGTGCAGGTTTGAAGTGGCGAGGCTCACGCTTCACAGGAAAATATAAAGGCTAGCGCCTCATTTGGCTGAGGCTTACGCCTCGTTGCGAGTCGCCTCAAGGCGTGTCAAGACTTAAGCCTTGATTTGAATTAAAAAATCTTAAATATGTTCGACTTCGTGCGACAAATTTAGCCCTCTTCTTCTTGCGAGTTGCGACTGCCGAGCTTCCTCTTCGTGCAACTTCGACAGCTCCATACACCACCAGGTTAGCTCTCTTCTTCTCCTCTGATCTTCTTCGTGTGATTGCTTTGTGCGACTTCTTCTTCTTTTTCTCTGTCTTCTTCTTCTTCTTCTTCTCTTCTGATCTTCTTTCTTCGACTCGACTCGACTCTTCTTTCTTCAACTATGTTTTTCTATTACAATTATATATATATATATATATATATATATACACACAGACTACTCTAATAACATTACTGTCTATATATACTAATATATATATATATATATAACAATCATATTATATGTATATCAGTATATATAAAAATATTTTTTTATTACAATTGTATATATATATAACAATCATATGTATATTAGTATATATATACAGTGAAATGTGAATTAACAATCATATGCTTTTAAAATTCAATTAATGATCTTAGGTAAAAAAAAATATTACAGTGAACTGTTATTATGAGTAAGAAATATCCGGCTTGAAAATATGGCACCGAAGCTCTTGGAGTTAATAAATCTCATTTATATATGAAATGCAATTTTTGTAAGAAAATTTGTAAAAGAGGAATTACAAGGCTGAAAAATCATCTTGTGGGTAATCATAGTAACGTTAAGGCTTGCAAAAAAAGTACCAAGTGAAGTGAAGGAAGAGCTTAATTCATATATGAAGAAAAATATCGACTCAAAGGAGAAAAGACAAAGAAATGAAGCTGAAAAAATATAAAGTGGGTCTTATTATGGCGCTCATCCATCCTTGGGAGGTTTAAGTGTAGGTAGTGCATCCGCGAGGGGAGTTCGGGGACCCATGGACAGATTTGTTGTAGATGTTGATGTTGTCAATGATGATGCTACTACAAAGCGTACTGTATTTTCAAAGGAGGCTCGTAATACAGTCTGTCTTGATATTGGTAGATTCTTCTTTGAAAACGGGATTCCCTTTAATGTTGCAGATAGTCCTTCATTTATAAATATGTGCCGGTCAATTGGGAACTATGGTTATGGTTTGAAACCCCCTACTCTATACGAGCTTAGCTCTTGGATATTGAAGGAGGAAGAGAAGACTACAAAGGCCTTTATTGAGGAGGTAAAGAAGACTTGGGCACATACGGGGGAACAATCTTGTCGGATGGTTGAAAATATATTAGGGGAAGACAACTAATAAACTTTCTTGTAAACAACTCCCATGGCACTGTATTTCCTCTAGTAAGTGTATTAAGAATGGCAGATTCAGAGAAGGTGACGGGAATGAGATTTTTATATGGTGTCATGGACAATGCAAAGAAGAGATTGCAAAAAAATTGGATAATGAGGAGGGGGCTATAAAGAGATATGGAGCATAATAGATGCTAAGTAAGACAATCAGTTGCATCGGCATTTGCAAATTGCTTTTTGAATCCTTATTTTCAATATGACGACGATTTTTGTGCCAATGTGGAAGTTAAGGTGGGATTGTACGCTTGTATGGATAAGCTTAATCCTAACGCCGAGGAAAGAGAGATAGTTGATTTGCAATTAGATACATTCCGATTGAGACAAGGGTTATTTGGCTACACAATTGCCAAAAACACATGTAAGAAACGTGCTCCCGGTAAATACCATTGATTAATGTATGCCTATGCTTTCATTTTGATTAAACGTGCTCTTGGTAAGTACCGTTGTACCGGTAAGATTGATATATGTTTTAATATGGATCCAGCTAATTGGTGGATCGCATTTGGAGATGAAGCTTCGAAATTAAGAAACTTTGCAGTGAAGATTTTGAGTTTAACTTGCTCATCTTCGGCATGTGAGCGTAATTGGATTACTTTAAGTCAGGTATTTATTAGATATAAATCATTTATATTCTCAAATCTATTTATTAAGATTTTATGAGATCTTACTAATGCTAAATTACTTGTAATATAAATACATACAAAGAGAAGGAATCGACTGTCCGCATCCAGGCTTAACTCATTGGCTTACATTATGTACAATAAAAAATTGAAAGATCGGCATATCAAGAAAAAGGCACTAACGGAAGAAGAGGATCCATTGGTTGTTGATAGTGTGTCATCTGATAATGAGTGAGTTGCGGGGAAAAATGATGAAAATATCTCGGGAGTGACTTATGGGAATGATGATATGGAGGAGGGTGAAGGGACTCATAGGAATGAAAAGACAATTGAAGGAGAAGAGACTAATGTGAGGGAGATTACATTTGGAGGGAAAGGGACTCGGGGAACAAGTAATAAACAAGGAAGTCAAAAGAGAAAGAGAAAAACTTTGCAGTCAAAAATTAAAACAAAAGGTTAGTGTCATTACTTAAGTTGTCTTTAAAGTGTTTTTAAAAAAAACATACTCATTTAGATTAAATATATATTCACTTATTTATTTATAGATAAAGGGAAGGGATTGCAATTGGTAGATGAAGAGGATGACAGAGCTATTAGATACGATGATGATTCCATGGAGGATCCTCTTAGTAATGATAGGGATGATGATGGAGATGATGGTGGGGATAATGATCTAGGATTTGATCCATTTTTCAGGCCACTGGATACGAATGATACACTACTTATATAGTGATGGATGATCACTATATAAGTAGTTAATGATATTATGTTATTTTGATGTTTTGTAATGATACATTAACGTGACGTTGGTTATTTACGTCTTTTATGACATTGATTATAATGATAGATTATTTTATGATTTTATTAGCATTTTTTATAATTTTTGGGGGACTTTTAGGTCTTCAAATTGATGCTTCCGCCTCGAATCTTACGCCTCGCCTCGTCCAGAGAAAAACGCGTCGTACCGCTTTTAGCTTTTTCAAGCATTGGCTTTTGGCCAATTGATGTGTAATTACATCAAAACAGTCTCGCACCAAAAAAAAAAGAAAAAAGGACAAGACACAGTGCATTGTAGCCTGATGAAGTGATGTTTTTGCAATACACAAATTAAAACAAATAAAATGAGGCGATCCAACACAAAGGTCAAGCTAAACACCTCTAGTCTGTGATGAATCAAATGGAAGATTTAGGTTTTGGCATCTGATTTAGACTGATAAATATCTTTCCAGTAAAAAAGCCTAGCCCATATAATAACACAACTATAGTTTAAAGAACAAAAAACATAAGTTCGAAAGCAATCAACAAACTAACAACATAGAACTTAATATGATAGTTTAGAATACAAATGATTATACAACTAAAAGGATTAAAACATGAATGTTTTTTGGTGGGTGGGGATGAAAGAAAGAAAGTAAACGAAAATGAACTGCGTGGACCAAAATTTTGTGTTGCCTAGACAGAAACACTTGTTTACTACAACCATAAACGATCCTCCTTTAAATTATAACCATTTTTGTCATCTATACAACCATACCTCCTGGTACAAGTAAACGGTTTAAAAAGAATACTGCCAATCAGGGTAAAAAATTTATTCCGACAGCCATCTCATCATACCTAGCAGTCTCATCATACCTAGCAGTCTCATCATACCCAGCTCCCCCTCCCCCCCGGGGGGAAGTTTACACGGTAAAGAGTGGGACTTGAACTCATCCATCCAACCCCATCATGGCAATGAGTGAAATAAAGATTCGCCTACCCCAGGGTCATTTACTGAATTACTGTTAAGAACTCAAATTTCAATCCACATAAGAAGCTACCAATCAGTGGTCATAACAGGAGTTTCGGGTCTAAGATAACCAATGCCAGTATAAAAGCTTTACAGAAGTTGCAAAACAACCAAACAATAGATATTTTGTCCACTTACATAACTATCCCTCTATGGTTCTCAAAAATGCTTCTACACAACCAATCATAAGTTTCCATAGTGATAAAAGCACGAAGATTGCAAGTTTAAGAATTCTACTCATTCTTAACCACTAGCAGCATTTTCTAAAACTGGGATAAAAACTCAACTTCTTAAACTGAATCTTCTATTTACCCATTGATACCCAAAAAGCGACTGTTAATAATACCAAATAGATGGTAACTGAAAAGTAACCTAATAAAAAAGCCAAGCTTGCAATATTCAGTCAGTCATCTTCATAAGCAAATTCTAACACAAGCCACACCTCTCTCTCATGAGGATTGGCAAAAACTTAAGACCCGCACCATATAAAATATTTGAAATTACAATTACGAAAAAACAAACTGTAATACATTCATTTACAGGCCATTTTTCTAGTACCTGCAACTGCATTGTTATTCAAAAAACACAATGTGTTTCCTTAATTCATTAATCATACCCAAAATTCTATCTGAGTTGATTATATATGCATATACAGAAATTAAATTTAATTACACGAAACAAAAAGATTCAACTTCCAAATTCCTAGCCAACAAAAGAAAAAAAACAAAAAAGATTTACACATTCACATCATACACATACATATATATAAAACAATAAGCATCCAGCCATCCACATATGCAACAAAAAGACCAGAAAATATACCGCAGATCTTAATTGGGGCTTCAAGCTCCAACAAATTAGGCTGCTGAAGAAAGATTTCCCTGGAGGCACAACAGAGCTGCAGGATCTCAGCCTCCGAAAGCTGAACCTGCCGAACGGTCCTCGCCTGCCGGAACTCTAAAAGCCGATTGATAATGTCATCGAGAACACCGGGGTCAATTCCCTGCTCATTTTGAGCCATCGATCTCTACTTTCCACCCCTTCAATTTAGGGTTTCAAAAACACAGAAAAGTACAAAGCTTTTTGCAGGCCTTTACCTTGTTTCTCGACAGAAATTGAAAATCGAATTGTATTAGTTTATTGTTTGTCACAATCAATAGATAAAATATATATATATATGGGTATTGTAATAATGTATCTGATGAAGGTGATGGGACAGAGATAGAGAGACTGCAACTCCGATGGGGCGGACGTGCCTATATCTATGATCGATATTCGTCGGCGTCGATAAATCCGCTTCTCTCTCTTTTGCGGTCGATTAATTTGTGCCCTTCATATTGAAAACTTTTTTCTGAATAAAAAAAGTTAGTAGGTTTTAAAGGGGTATGGGCTATATGAACTAGTACCAAGCTACAAATGCAATTCAAAATTTAGGGTTTAGTACCTACTTGGTTCAAATTGCGTTACCCCACCTTCTTACTTTTTTATAAATCTTAATTATTTTATTTGGAAATTTTAGTCATCCTTTACAAATGTAAAACATTTTTTTACTCCTTTATTAAAACTACGTCATTTTAGAGATTTTTTTAAAAAATAAAATAATATTAAAATAGAGTGGTCTTACTTGTTTTTCGTTTATTTACAAAAATATTACCCGCGTCCCCACTTGTTTTTTAAAAAAATCTTCAAAATGACGTAGTTTTAATAATAAAAAAATACTATTATTTAAGAGAGTGCTATTTAAGAGAAGTGTTTTAGATCCGTCCTCTACAAATATATATTAAAAATTGATGATGATCTTATTATCAGGGTCGGTCCAAATATTTTGGGGGTCTCAAGCAAAATCTTAAATTGGCATTTTTTTTAACCATTCAATATTAAATTAAATTAATATCTATGATTTTTTTTATTAGAATTTCATTTTTCTTACTCTTTTAAATGCAAAATTATTGATCAAACTTTTGTAATCAATTTTCTCTAACATATTCTCTTCAATTGATAAATCGCTAATCCACTTAATCTTTTTTGGGACATAGTCGATCGTAAGTAAGATTTTATCAATTTTATTTTTGAAAAAGTTCTTTCTGCAAAAGCAACTATTACATGAATTGTTACTAAAATTCTATATGCGATGCATGCATTTGGAAAAAAATCTTGTTTTTTTTATATAATTCAGAATGTCAATTGGAGTGTTCTTATTTTTTTCTGTTTGTATAAAAAAAATTAGAGAGAGAAATAATGTATAAAACATTAGAGATAGAAGGAGAAGGTATATAGAAATTAAATATAATAAATAATTTATTTAATTGGACCATAATAATGGTAAGCTTGAAATTTAAAATATGCTTTAACCTATATTTGATCCATAGTTTTTTGGGTCCTTTACAGTAATATATAACAATTAGAAAGTAATTACAACATCAGTACATCTACAAAATAATTACAAAAATAACGCAATTAATTCAAACCATTCAATTTTACATTAATAAGGAAACCTAAAATCAGGGCTGTCATAATTAATAATTCAAATTCAAATCTTTGGGATCTAACAATAAAAACAAATTTATAATTCAAAATTCAAAATTCAAAATTCAAATCAAAAGGATGAAAAACAAAAAAATATTTTCTCGTCATCTTCCTCCCTCGTCATCTTCTCCCTCCGCCGCCGCGAATCTCCGCCGCGAAACTTAAGTTTGCGCACGACACCTACAACAGTGCAGATTGTAGTGTATTTCATTTAATCAAACCCAACACCCACAACAGTGCAGATTGTAACTGGTAAAAAACTTTACAGTCCAACTTTTTGTGCAGTACAAGTATAAATCAAAAGCTAATGTAATTCAAATCAAAATGATGAAAAATAATTCAATTGAAAGAAGTGTAAGATCATTTCAGAGGCTAAATAAATACATATTAGCAGACTGTCATATGCATACCATATTATAACTGAAGGTTTGGCAACCAACTGCACGAAGGTTTGGCTACCAACTGCATCACATTCAAAATAAATTAGTAACCTAATAAAACTGAATTGGTTACCTTGGTATGAAGGTTTGGCTACCAACTGCACTATGAAAAAACTGCATGTGTAGAGATGGATTAGTTACCTTTGTATGAAAGTTTTGGTTACCTTGGTATGAAAGTTTGGTTACCAACTGCGCTATGAAGGTAACCTAATAAAATTGAATTGGTAACCTAATAAAACTGAATTGGTTACCTTGATATGAAGGTTTGGTTACCTTGGTATGAAGGTTTGGTTACCAACTGCACTATGAAGGTAACCTAATAAAACTGAATTGGTTACCTTGGTATGAAGGTTTGGCTACCAACTGCATCACATTCAAAATAAATTGGTAACCTAATAAAACTGAATTGGTTATCTTGGTATGAAAGTTTGGCTACCAACTGCACTATGAAAAAACTGCAGGTGTAGAGTTGTATTGGTTATCTTGGTATGAAGGTTTGGTTACCAACTACACTATGAAAAAACTGCAGGTGTGGAGGTGGATTGGTTACCTTAGTATGAAGGTTTGGGTATCTTGGTAAGAAGGTTTGATTACCTTGGTATAAATGTTTGGTTACCAACTGCACTATGAAGGTAACCTAAGAAAACTAAATTGGTTACCTTGGTATGAATGTTTGGCTACCAATTGGTTACCTTGATATAAAGGTTTGGCTACCTTCATACCAAGGTTTAGTTACCTTGGTATGAAAGTTTGGTTACCAACTGCACTGTGAAAAAATAGAAGAAAAGAAGAATGAATAAAGTCACAAAAATCAAAAGGAATGAGAATGATATATATATATATATATATATATATATCCATCCCTCTACCAAACAAGTAGCTATATCAAATGTCTACGGGGACAACGGATCGCTACTATCTTCAACCGTATTGTACTCGTTCATGAACAGGGTGGCTGCCAGATCAATCTGATGAGCCCTAGCATAACTACTCCCAGAAAAGTTGGGTCCAAGTTTATCCTCAAAAAACTTGAAGTGCAAATTCTCATTCATAGCATCCCAAGAAATGACTCGTCCTTTGTACCTTGACATTACTGAATTGATTCTCTTGGTGGTCGCGTATCTTAATTAACGAGGGCTAAGCCGAGGAACCCATTGTGGCTGATGAGTTGGGTCATCCCAAAAAATGTTGTGAGCTCTAACAGAAATTCCATGTTGTCTGGCGAAATTTAGCATGGAAAAATTTAGCATGTTGCAGGGTGTCATGGATGTCTACAGGTTGGAGACTGTCAAGAAAAGAAGGAAGGAAATCGGTGTCATCAAAAGGAGAAGCCATAAATGTGGGAACGGTGGCTGCTTTTCTGAAAGGGAAGGTTCTGCAACGTTTGAAAGCATGTTTGTCTGCCAATATAATAAGCAACAATGAATCCAGTCGAGAATGGCTAGAGATATAGATAGAGAATGGCGAGAGAGAGAGAAAATGACGATTGACCCACCTAAATTAAAGGAATCCTAATTACATTAATTTTGTAAATAAATATAAAAAAATGTATTACTTTTGTAATTATTTTATGGATGTACTGTTATTGTAATTATTTATAAAAATGTACTAGAATATGTAATTGTTCCTAGTTTTTTTTCTTCGCAAAAGGCTAAATATCCCAAAATTTATAAGAACTAGATAATGGGATATAAGATTACAATGTGGTTTAGTTCTTAAATAAAACCACAATCAAATTTTATAAATCAAAACCAACCAATAATCATATTTTGTTAAGCCTAAACTACACCCATTCCAATGTTTTTAAACTTCAAGGCTTGGGTGAGAAATTTCAAAAATAATCAAAAATTGGACTTTTAAATTTAAAAAAAATGTGAAACTAATAATTAAAGGATAAAAATAAGAGTTTCAATTTATAAATTTTTGACTTATCAAGTGTGAGAAGGATAAGAGGGTTTTACAGAGCAAGGATCAAGGGCAAGAAAGGTATGCAAGATCATTGGATTACTGCGTTTAAGGAATAAAATGCAACATCAGATATTTATGGGGTTACGTTTTCCACGCCTAACACACCTCGTTGGGCCCTCCATCGTTTGGGTCAATGTGTTTTGTATAACGAACATGCCAATTATTGTACTGAGTATAAACGCGGTTATCGCAACAAGCCTGAGGAAACCCAACAAGTACTAAGGGGTGATTTGATAAAAATTGAATGAATTTGAATTTGAATCTGAATCTGAATTTGAATATGAATGAAAAAAGTTATTTGATAATTAACATGTCTGAAACATCTGGATGATATAGTTTTATTATTTTACCCCTTTGAAAAAATTCAAAGTTGTTGTAAATTTATTTAATATTATTTAATATAATAGTTAGTATATTTTAAAATTTTAATTTTTTTAAATTTTTTTTTACTTTATTCAGCGGCTTATTCAGCCATTCAACCAAATAAATCTGACATAGCCTTTCAGCTCAATCATCTGACCGATTCAGCCATTTAGACGATTTTTTTTCAAAACAAACGCATTTAATGGCGGACCGATTCAGCCATTCAGATGTATTTAGTTCTAAACTAACAGTCCCTAAGAATAAGGGTGTAAACGAGTCGAACTAAAACAAACAGAGAGCTACTCGAATTTGACTCGAAATGATAAATTCGTACTCGAATTCGCCTCGATTCGAATTGTATTTGAAAATTTCTACTCAGATTCGACTCGACTCGAATATTTATTACTCGAATTTAATCCGAGTCGGATCGAGTTATATTCAAACTACTCGCGAGCTTTAAATTCAAGTTCGAATTTGAGTCTCCACATGATAACTAGTTTTATACTAAATATAATTATAAATTGAATTTGTTATTTTACATAGAAATGAGAAAATATTTTTACTATTACATTTTACAAATATAAAATCACAATTAAAATTATAAACAAAATAAAACAATAATAATTAATTATCCTAAGTTGATTTAAATTTGTATATATTATAAGAGAATGTATCGATCATCTAATCGAATCTATATCAATCGAGTATGTATTGAATCACAATCAAGAATTCGAATAGTTTGAATCTTAAATGAGTCGGGTATAACCTTGCTCAGATTCTACTCATATTTTTATTCGAACTATTTTTAATGCTTAGATTTGGATCATATTATTATAGAATTCGAGTCTCGCTTGTATTTTTCGAGTCCAGTCTGAATCGAATCCGAATTATTTGCCTCGTTTACAGCCTTAACTAGGGATCACGAGCTGCATGTACTCTACTCGCCCGAGTGAACCCCGCATATTGCCAAAGCCATTCTCTGCCAATAGGGGGAATCACCCACTCAGCACCCCTATATCCTTAGCCACCAAGTTAAGCTCTTAGGCAAGTATCCTAATCACCAAGTACTCCATAATAGCCTTGTGTCGATAAAACTTAGAAAGACATGGGTCTTCATTTTACAGAATCCAGGACCCCTGGCTGAGTTGATAGGGATCTAGACATCTCATGCCAGGTTGTTTTAGTTGAGTGGTGCCACATGACATTTATTTTGAGGATACCATTGGAACAAATGCCATTTGGACACATGCCATCCTTCCAGAGATCAGACTATTGGAATATGGAATAGAAAACATAACAGTAAATTGGAATAACTTATCTGAAAACTATAAGAACCCGAATTTTCAAGAAATTATTAAAATGAGAATTTAATAAATAAAATTCTTAAGACATATATTGGGTTCGAATAGATATATGTGTGTTATGAGGAATAAAGTATGGTGTTACATAGAGTAATATGAACTATGTAATATGTGATTTTGTGATTAATAGATATATTATTAATATATATTTGAGACAATTGAGTTGAGGTAAAGGAGGTGGATAAGATTTCCTATCGATATTAAATAATTTATAGAATTATTTTATCATAGTAAGTTGGTGATATTAAATATTTTTAATGAATAATCACATTTTTCTTGAATAATATATGAACTGGTATGATGTAATATAGGTTATTGTTAATACTTAAGCTATTCATGGATGGATTGAGATAGTAAGACATGAATTAGTTAAGGGAATTAACTAAAAAGAATACATATTGATTAAATTATATTGAATTGAAAGATTATATTATAGAATAATATAATGTGAATATTGAACCTTAATTAACTATGGTGATATAGTACACGGTTTAATTTACTTAAGTAAATGAGTGAATTAATATATGTGTTAGATATGAAATTATAGTTGATACTTTTTATATATATTACTTAGAGTGTAAATATGTGAGAAAGTCTAATGTACGAATAACGTTAAATATATATATATATATATATATATATATATATATATATATATATATATATACACGTTATTAAATGGAGATGAAAATCATTATATCTTTAAATGAATATTTAATATTTGAAGAAATTATTTTGGGGACAATTTATAGAAAAGAAAGAGAAATGATTATTATATATTTCTAATAAAGGATATTAAAATAATTTCTAATATTGAATTATTTTAATAAAAGGAGAAATGTTATTTTTGAATAATAATATTTTCTTATATGTTTTTGTATGAGGTAATAGGTATAATTAATTAATATAGTAAATATATTAAAACTTATTTGCTATATGTAAATAAATTAATGGAAATAATTTATTATAATAGAAAATAAACTTATTATCTATTTACTATATATAATATATGTACATGTGTCGTACATATAGTTATTTGATATTATATTAAGAATATTATCTTGAGGCAATAAGTAAATTATTCTCTAATAATGAATGTCCTTATTGAGAGAAAACATAATATTTTATATTATGGCAAAATACATAATTTTTAATGTATTTTCAAGGGAGTTTAAATTATAAAAGAAAACTAAGTTATTTCAATAACTTGAGTTAGTATATTACTATAAGTGTTATAAATAATATTTGAATATTCTATTCGCAATATATTTATATATGTGAATCTTGTGACTTAATAGTCCTAAGTAAATTGAACATGTGGTGGGTGAGTAATGTGGTGGAAATAAATAAGTGTCGAGAATGAGAATAAGTTTAATGTAAGCTTGTGAGATATGCCTTGTGTGGCATGATATTAGATTCGTTGATGAATTAATTAATTCAAGGATGGAGGAATTATTAATTAAACAAATTAGTCTATATTAATTGTTAATTGTTATTACAATGGAATGTTGAATTATTATTAGTGCAAGTGATAGCATGATAATAAGTATATTGGTTATAAATATAATAAGATTTATATTTATTTAATGTGATAATTAACCATATAAATGTTAATTAATTGTTATAGAGATTAATAATTTTATTGATTTACGAGGAAGGGATTAATTAATATTATTATTAATTAATTGATAAGATAAGTAATTTATTAATTTCTATGTGCAAGCATGCGATATTAGAAGTATAACGTATGATAGTTAACTATATATTATACGAAGTGTAAAGTGTAAAGTGCAATGTGACTATGTTAATTATGAATATAAATTATATAGTAAAGTTTACTGAGTTGTAAGAGGTACATGAAATGTGTGTGACAATGTGTATATGAGTATACAATAAAATAATATATCATAGATATATTGTAAACAATTATTGAATTAATAAAATTTAATAATAAAGGAGACAATGTAATGTGATGATACCCGATAAGATTATATCCGGTAGGATGAGATATATATGGATGATATATGATACATTGTAATTAGAAATTACATTTGTAATTTATTTATAACCTAAGTTATATGGGATGAAATGTATACATAAACTATATGACCCAAGTGTATATATCATATGTAGAGGTGTTTAACCCAAAGGTGGAACTACATTGCAAGTTGATGAGAGTATTTGTTTGTCCAACATTGAGTGCCCATTCCATCTCATTTCTCTTCACGTGAATCCACATGGCTACTCTATATCTCCCTCATTTTCATCACAAGCTAGATAATGATTTCAAGGGGTGTGGAATCCATGATGAGATTCACCCACTCTCAACCATTCTCCCTTAACCATCATGTTCTTGTTAAATCCTTTGGTTTGAATTGGAGAGTAAAGCCATGGACTAGATAATGAATTTTCTATATAAGGAGCTTTCTTCTTCTTCTAAGCAGTTGCTGAGATTTTTGTTAACTAGAATTGTTAGAAAGTGAGAGCACTGATTAAGTTAAAGTAGTGTAGCCGCATGGGAACCATTGTAGCAGCAACTCAATTGATTAGCAGAGGTATTTTTCCATGTTCCTCATTTCTGAAATTCTAAGTTCTCAATTATGTGAATTAGATGTTAATTGAATGGTGGAACATGTCTGTTAGATTGTTAAATGAGTTATAAGCATGTTATAAATGTTTTATAACATGTTTAGAATGATACTCGTAAGAAAATTCTGAGTTTAGGCTAAGTCCTGCCGAAGTAGGAAGATTTCAGGGCTGTACTGCACACGGCGCAGCTGAGCTAGGTTTATACCAAGGCGCTGTGCAGCTGCGCCAGCAGCCTGTTCTGGTTTTATTTTCCTGCTTCAATGCTGTTAAGTGTGAATGTATAGTACTACCTTAGAACAAGCATAATAGCATGAATAAATTGTATATAAGGATATGTAGACATAATATGAGCATGTTCTACTACGATTATATGCATGATGAACGGACGGTTATAATTTCCAAAAGTAAACGTAAAGTTTTGTAAACAAAATTGACTTATACGAACCATGTCGACATTCTGATTTTTTAAGCATGACTATATGATTTTGGAATGCATGAGAAACGTATTAACTTACGAATATATGTTTCATAGTGTAACATGAGCATATCGGGCCTCCTTAATGAACATTTCTAACGAAAATTTCGAAGGTGGATCTTGATATATAAATACCATATACGCATTCTGATTTTGCAAGCATGTTTAGATGACTTAGAAATGCATATCGGACATGTTAACATATGTACATAGATAGCGTGAACATGTTAGGTCTTGTTAGTGAGCTTCACTAATGAAAATACGAGTTTTAAACGTGAATGTTAACATGTTACCTTAAGATTTGGATTTGATGTTTATGGACATATGTGATAGCGCTCTTGGACTCTCTCATGTATCATACATGTATATATACCATGACTACATGTCGTGAAACCAAGTTTAGCGTAAACGAAGCATATTTTCAAATTAATAACTATGATACTTACATCCATGAAATATGAATATTCATGAGCATGCCTAACACGAGTTACGTGATTACCTTATGTGTTTAAAAGACGAGCATGATAGACTTTGTGACTTTATAACCTTGAATGGACTTAAGTTATTAAGGGTATTAACTTAGAACCTATATCATGTAAATTGAACGTGAAAAGGTTAAACGAGCATGAAAGTATCCTTTAATATGTATACATGCTATGTAAGATCATATGTTAATACTTGAATCCGATTTTGACGGTCAATAAAGTATGTTTATTAATTGTTATAGTCTTATGTATTAGTAATGATATATGAGAATGATTAACTCAAAGGATGGACTACCCTAGCTATATGTAAAAAGATTAGTGGTAGGTGGGCATGTGTATATGAAGAATGGTAGTAAGTACGTATGGTTAAAGTATACTTATACGTACATAGTTATTCTAAGAATACGATAAGAAAGTGAAACGAAGGTTCTAAGAACCAAGATAGAAAATAATGTAATACTTATTATTATATTGAGAATGTATGGATGTGTATAACTGACGAGTGTGAATCCACGATTATATAATTGTGTAGGATTACACGAAGTGCAGATATCTATAAGCAGTTAAGTCGTAGTTGTTAAACTACGCATCAGGCAAGTCTTTCAGTTCCTATTTGATATATGAATTCAATAACTGTTAGTTGAATTATATTATGCTGTGATGATGTGAACTTATATATGAACTGTATATGAGGTATGTATGAGATTGAAAGTTGATCTTTGATGATATGCTTGTTATGTGAGAAGTAACATGCTTAGTAAATATAAATTGATTATAAATGCATGAACTAAGTATGATGTTATATGTTATGTGATGCATGAAAACTGTTATAATTGTTGAGCTATCGAGCTCACTCTTGCAAATAACCACTTTTGCAGGTTAAGGACTCACGATAAGAGTAACGTGCTGCGTGATAGAGTTCGAAGATTTCTGTTTATTTAGATATATATGCTCTCGAACCATGTTTAGGTTCTAGGAGTTGTACTTGATAGTTGTTTACGATGTTTAATACTTGTCGTATTGTAAAGATGTATTAGTTAATATATAAAGGATATCGAATTGAGATGTAAACGTTTATACAATAATTCGGATATAGTGAATCCTATATAGTGATTCAAGGATTTGTAATTGATTTAAGATTGTGAAATCAATAAAAGATTTTATTCAAAGAAGATTGAAAAAGTTTAAGTTATTTCGCATTTTTATAATATCGAACATGATATAAGACAGGAATGGTAAATGACCAAGATTATAACTTGTAAAAGTTTGGAGTCATTATATGAGATCCTGATTATGGAAAGAATTTATATTCTAAATTGTAATAAAGCAAGTTATTCTTTAAGTTATGAATAAAAATGTAATAGTTCGACGATAGTAGTATCGTGACTGCACCAGATCCGAGGAAAGAGAGGAACTCGGATTTGGGGGCGTCGCAGAAACCGAGGCATAGCAAAGCTACTATCCTAAAAAGTGATTTCCCCCTTACTGGTTATAAACCTTTGGTACAGATGAGCTCCATGATGTTCACTCTCCAGGATTCAACGGCGAAGCCTTCAATTACGTGTACTCGCAGAAGAAGACTTTGGACTTGTCTATGTGGATTGCCCAAAAAATATAGTAACAGAGTATATAGAGATAAAGATGATATATTGTCTTGTGTTAACTCTGCATAACATATTGGTATTTATAGAAGACAAAGAAAATATGAACGTTAGAGAACGTGGTGAACGTTGGAGAAAATAGACGTTAATGGTGATTAACGTTCAAAACGTGGTGAACGTTGAAGGAACAATTCTGAACATTGGGATTAGGTGACTAGGTTTGCGGCTTAAGTAAAAAATAAATAAAGAAAAACGTTAGGGATTTTAGTAAGCAAAATAGTGGGCTACCTGGGTGCACCCGCGAGGCATAATCGACCAGATCGGCACCCCCCTGCGCAGGCGTAATGTGCGCACACACGCACTAAGGTTTTTTGATCGAAAATCCAAGATCCAAGCTTGGCCCATCCCAATTCCTTAGCCATCCTCATGTGCGCTAGCCCATCCCTTTTTCCTTCACCATGTTACCAAGCCCACACCATAATGTACTAATATACACAAAGAATGTTTTCAAAATAAACAATGTGGGACTTTGACAACACTAAAATTTTTGAAGCATAACCAACAATCCCCCATATGATTCAAAATTATCAAAGAAAGAAAAATTAAAAAAAAGATAGAAGGGCAATGGATTTTAGATACATAACGTCGATACCTTGTAGGTTTGAATCGACACTAAGTGGAACAAGCTCATGATTGTAGATTATAGGTGAACTATATTCTTGAACCTATTATCTATGATACAAACAGTTGAATTTGCACCCATACCCAAAAATATCGAATCCACACAAGTCCGCGGTTGGGCGCGTTCTAGGCCATGCGCCATGTCCCAGATTTTAATAAAGGCTCTAGAAAGTTTGCCAAAGAATCTCATAGGAAGCGGTCTACACCTCCACCTTTACATAGGTGAACCCATCAAGTGTAAACTGACATACACCACCCTTTAAAGCTATGAGTTTCATTAAGAATCTAAATGATTCATCCTAACACAATTTGTGAGTAAGCACTGTAGATACTCGAAATTTTGCATTCCTGCTACTAACCCTGCAGGAGGGCAAAACCGTCTTTTACCTTCCAAAAATAACCACGGGAGATCCAATCCAACCCCAGCGACAACCCTGGGAGATCCAATCCAACCCTGACGACAACCCCGGGAGATCCAATCCAACCCCAACGACAACCCCGAGAGAGCAAGTCAAACCCCGACGATAACTTCGGGATATCAAGCCAACCTTTGGAGACAACTCCGAATCATCAAATCAAACCCTAGAGACAACCCTGGGATATCAAACCAACCCTCAGAGACGACCCTGAGGAAGAACAGAGCCAGCTGGGATCAAACCTCGGACACAACCCCGAGAAACAGTCAAAAATCCTGTTAATCCTGTAGACAACCCCCGGAAGGGTAAAACGGTCATTTTACCAACTTAACATCAAATCAAGTCAAAACAAGTCAAATCACTGCCATAAAGGTCACGCAGAACCATAGGGAGAGATATAAATAATTGCAGTGCTATAATTAAATAATTACATGACTTGTTGTTACCCATTGAACCCAATTAATGGGATCTCCAATCACATGGGTTGGGTTTCCATCACATATTATTTACTCAAAATGTTGACAATAGTTTAATCCCTCTGGATGCTCTTTGGACAACCTTTTTAGTCAATCCTTTTGTTAGCGGATCAGCTAGGTTCTTTTCAGACCTTACAAATTCCATGAAAATAACACCGTTACTGATCAGTCCTCATACAATATTATATCTCAAGCGAATATGTCTATGTTTCCCATTATATACACGGTTCATTGCCCGCCCAATAGCCGCTTGAGAATCACAATACAGAGATATAGAAGGAATTGGTTTAGACCACAACGATATATCTGCCAATAAATTCCTCAGCCACTATGCTTTTGTACCTGCCAATTCTAATGCAATAAATCAAGACTGTAGACACTTGAAATTCCTTGTCCCTGTTACTAACACTATAGGAGGGTAAGATTGTATTTTCCAATAGACCCCGGTCTCAATACCGGGCAGCCTGGTCTCAATACCGGGTCACCAATCAACCCCGATCTCAATACCGGGCATTCAACTTAACCCCGGTCTCAATACCGGGTCATCAGTTCAACCCCGGTCTCAATACCGGACAGTCAACTCAACCCCGGTCTCAATACTGGGTCACCAATCAACCCCGGTCTCAATACCGGGCAGTCAACTCAACCCCGGTCTCAATACCGGGTCACTAGTTCAACCCCGGTCTCAATACCGGGCATTCAACTCAACCCCGATCTCAATACCGGGTCACCAGTTCAACCCTGGTCTCAATACCGGGCAGTTAACTCAACCCCGGTCTTAATACCGGGTCACCAGGTCAGCCCCGGTCTCAACCTGGGAGGTACAGGTCAGTTTCGGTCTCAACCCGGGAGGTGCAGGTCAGTTTCGGTCTCAACCCAGGAGGTACAGGTCAGCCCTGGTCTCAACCCAGGAGGTACAGGTCAGCCCCGGTCTTAACCCAGGAGGTACAGGGCAGCCCCGGTCTCAACCCGGGAGGTACAGGGCAGCCTTGATCTCAACCTGGGAGGTACAGGTCAGCCCCGGTCTCAACTTGGGAGGTACACGTCAGCCTCGATCTCAACCCAGGAGGTACAGATCAGCCCTGATCTCAACCCAGGAGGTACAGGTCAGCCCCCGTCTCAACCCAGGAGGTACAGGGTAGCCTCGGTCTCAACCCGGGAGGTACAGGGCAGCCTCGATCTCAACCTGGGAGGTACAGGTCAGCCCCGGTCTCAACCCGGGAAGTATAGGTCAACCCCGGTCTCAACTCGGAAGGTATAGGTCAGCCCCGGTCTCAACCCGTGAGGTATAGGTCATCCCCGATCTCAACCCGGGAGGTACAGGTCAGCCCCGATCTCAACTAGGGAAGTCAAGTCAACTTTAGAAATAATCCTGAAGCATCACAACATCTCTAGAGGAAAACCTGGAGCAACCAAGTCAGCCTCAAAAACAACACTGAGGAAAAATAGACTCGAATGGGATCCAAGTCTTGGAAACAGCTCTAGGAAGTCAACCGAAGGCCATGCCGACACTGAAGGCAACCCCGGGAGAGGAAAAATGGTTATTTTACCAACTCTAAGCCGATTTGGTCAAACTCAAGCCAAATTGATGCCACCAAGGTCAGAACAAACCATAACGATGATCCCGAGTGCAAACATCGCAAGACAGTTCAACGGATAAACTGCAGGGAATCGAAGACCTGGTTATGAACCCATCTTCTTGGTCCTGAAAAATGTTTTATCCCATGTCATTGTGACACTCTCGGCGAGGGCTTTTCAGAAAGGTATAGCACGCCTCAAACGGACGCTCCGATCAAAAGTTAGAAAGTTTTGAATCAGACCTCGCGTTGCTCGGAGTGCACGTACTTCGAGACGACGGGACCCACCACGTGGGCCCCACCACATGAATCCGCACCTCTACCTGCGGTAGTAGCATGTAGAGTGGAGGCTCCCTGGCCTATATATAGAGGTGCACCCCCTCTCATTTCAAGAATTCAGAAACGTTCCGAACCCCTGCCCATTTGGTTTTCTGTCTATTTTCTTATCTTCCAAACCCAAAATTTTTCACTCTAACACGTAGATATACCCACATACTACCACATTTCAGAAAATAACCGGTAGATTTGGACGTGTAAAGCCTATGATTTGGCAAAAAGCCCGTGTAGCAGTCCATTGTGAGTATTTTTACGATCAGCAAGTCAATACTACTTCTTTACACTATTTTGCATTTGCACATCAAATTTCGTTTTCTAAATATGCCCGGAACTCAGTTTCGTGGCCGTTTTTGTCAACTTTTGGTATATTTTTATACATAAACGCATTTTCTGGCATTTCTACAACTCGAATTGATGATCCGTCGCTTCCGGCAGCTTTTATATACTTGCATCTTCGTTATTAGCAACTTCGCCAGACTGGGTTATCTTCCCAGTCCAGGTTTGGCTTTTTTGTATATATTAACTGTATATATACTAACTTTTCAATTCTGTCAAGCCCGGATGTCAAATCCGTGGTAGTTTACTACTTTTATATATAAATATGCTTATATAAGCAGCCTTCACCACACTGGGTTATCTTTCCTGTCTTGGTTGACTACTTTTTTGTACATTTACATTCTAGTTTGGCCTGGGTCATTCTGTGGTCTTTTTACTATTTTTGCATCATTCACCATACTGGGTTATCTTCCTAGTCCTGGTTGACTACGTTTCTGTATATATTTATATTTCAGTCCGAGCACAGGCGTGAAAATCCAGCACCCTTTTACTTTTTTTCTATATATATATTTCAATTCTGTCCAGCCTGGATCATTCTGTGGCTTTTATAAAGCTTTTATAAATATATATATATATATATATATATATATTAATTTCAGTCCGAGCACCAGTGTGAAAACCCATCGCCCTTTACTGCTTTCATATATATAATTGTATATATATTGCTTTACTCGCTTTTATTCAATTGTTGCTTTAAATATTCATTTTATATGAATCGGCACTGACTTATCTGCGGGCGAACTAGATTTATTTAAATCTCGTCAATTCTAGTTTTCAAATGATTCAAAATCGGTACAGACGGAATCGAAAAGCTAGAATGGCTGAGATTTAATTAAATCTGGTATTTTTCTAGTTTTAGTTATAAAAGCAACATCGCAGCCCTTAGATCGCTATCTAGTGGGAACGAGACGCTTTGGATTAGCGCTTGCTAGGATTTACTGATGGATCCTTGGCCATTATAGCGTTTGGATATATTTCTGTACAAATTTGAGCTATGTAGGTTTATTAGCCTCCCTATGTGGGCCTAGGAATCGCGGGATTCATGATCAAATTGATCAGAATCTGATTCCCACGATGGACAAACTCTACTTTACAAATGTACCCTACCAGTTTTTCTATAAACATATACATACAAAAGACCTTAAAACGGTTATTCGGATTTAAGGTCTTAACATAGTGAAAATATGATTTGTCGTATCAGAGTCCCTCTGATGGCTATCATGCCCATGAGGAGACCGACACTTGTATATATGTTGTGGTCGAGGATGCTTCGTAGCCCGACAATCACCATTCAAATTGAGCCTTAAGGCTGAAAAGATAAAACTGAAGTATCAATATGCTTCAATTCCTATGATAGCGTAAGGGTTTGAAAACCTTCTTTCAAAATATCATTCAATAATCTTTTCATAAAAAGAAAAACTTTTGAAAAATCAAATCAAACTTTTGCAAATCAAATCAAAGACTTTTTGCAAATCAAATCAAACCCTTCGTATATAGGTTCAACGATGCATAGACATATTTTCCATCTAACATAGGCCCAATTTTCAGACAGCATTCACACAAACATTTCAATTTTAATGGGAAATATTAAAAAGATGCGGTACCGTGTTTACACTGGAGTTGTGGGGTGCCTAACACCTTCCCCACACTTAACCAAGCCCCCGAACTCAAAACTTTTTTTTCAAAGATCAAGTTTTGACAGTTTCCAGCAAATTGGGCCTCTTTCAAATAAAACTCGATTGAGTTGGTACAACCATTTCAAATCTACCAACTAGCGACTCTGTAAAACGTTCAAATCGTCGACATGATACATGTTAGCCTTTTCCTAAAAAACTCTTCAAAACCTTTTTCACAAATAAAAAGAGCAAGGATAGAGATAACTTAGAAAGATCCGGGTTGTGACTCGACCCGCGGATTTTTCCCCGACGTCGATACAGACTCCATAGTAGATCTATCAATACAAGTTTGTTTAGCATATTTCCAAGAAATAGCTCCTCCACCTAAAGTAAACACATAACCACTAGTGCAGTTTGTCTCAGCATTATCATATACCTAATTAGTATCACAATATCCTTCTAGAACATTAGGATGACCAGTAAAATGTACACCTACATTAACTGTTCCTTTGAAATACCTCATTAGTTGTGACAATGCATTCCAATGATCTTGTGAAGGATTATGTGTATATCTACTAAGTCTACTAATGACATATGCAATATCAGGTCGAGTACAGTTCATTAAATATATTACACTACCAATGATTCTAGCATATTCAATTTGTGCAATACCATTCCCTTTATTTTTCTTTAAATGCACACTAGAGTCATAAGGTTTTCCTAATGGCACTTCATTAAAGAAATTAAATTTCTTAAGAATATTTTTCACATAATGAGACTGTGATAAAGCTAAACCATTTGCATGTTTACTTATTTTCATTCCAAGAATCAAATCCGCTTCTCCTAAATCTTTAGAGGAAAGCAGATAAATTCGAGTATATCTAGACATATCATCCACTAAAGAAATATAATATTTCTTACCACCTCTACTCATAGTATTTTTAAAATCAGCTAGATCACTGTGAATTAACTCAAGTAGTTCAGTTTGTCTTTCAACACTTTTAAAATGTTTCTTAGCATGTTTTGCTTCCACACAAATTTCACATTTATTAAACTCAGTATTTGCAAGATTAGGTATAAGCTCAAGTTGTTTCAATTTTTTGATAGATGCCACATTCACATGTCCTAATCTAGCATGCCACATATCCAAAGATTCAACAATATAAGCAAAAAAAAACATTCTTATTATTCAATTCAGCAGAAGCATCAAGTATAAATAAACCCCCATTACAAAAGCCTTTCCCAACAAATTCCCCATTACGAGTAAGTACAAGTTTATCAGACTCAAACACAAGTTTAATGTCAGCTTTGTTCAATAAGGATCCGGACACAAGATTTCTACGAATATCGGGCACATGAAGCACATCTTACAATGCAATTATTTTTCCCGAAGTTAATTTTAGTATGACTTTCCCTTTTCCTGCAATATTGGTGGCTCGAGAATCCCCCATAAACACTTTTTCTCCATTAGTCACATTTTCATAGTTAAGAATTACATCTCTATTCGCGCAAATATGTCTAGTGGCACCAATATCTACTACCCATTCCGTGAAATTGTCAACTAGGTTTACTTTCGAGACAACAACAATAATAATGTCATTGGATTCAACCAAGTTCGCTTGGGGCTTAGGCTGAGAGTTATTATTATTATCTTGCCCCTTGCGAAAGTGACATTTCATAGCAATATGACCAGGTTTGCCGCATACAAAGCAAGGACCTTTAGTGAAAGGTTTCTGAATTTGGTTGGGACTCTTAAACCTATTATCTTTTCTTCCCATTGATTTGTGGTTTTTCCCTTTGTAGTTTTTGGATTGATAATTTTTGGTCTTCCATTGTGGCCTTTGTTCTAGGAGATTAGCCTTGACAGTGTGATTTGGAACTATGTCTCCTCTCTCTTTAGCCCTGTTTTGTTCTTCAATATATATGTGTGCCACTAGTTCCTGCATAGTAAAATCTTTAGTTTCATGCATGTTTAAGGTTCATCTTATAATCTTTCCATGAGGGTGGTAATTTTTCAATAAGTGCAGCACCTTGAAAGGTCTCATAACTTCCCCCATAATTGTTTGATATTTATGAACTTGCTCTATAACAGATTTTCCATCTTACATCTTAAAATCTAGAAATTTTCCCTCAACTTATTTCTTAAGGCCAGAGTTTTCAACAACATATTTAGATTTTAAGGCATCCCAAATCTTCTTAGCGCTTTCATACGGATAATAAATATCCAACAGTGAATTAGACAAGTAGTGCAAGATATATCTACGACATGTATGATTATCCTTAACATAATCCTCTTTTGCAGACTTATCAGCATCAGATTTTTCAACAGTTTCAGTAGTATTATCAGAAACAACAATAGCAGGAGCATCCATATATAACACATATTCTAAATTCATGGTTTCCAAATAAAACAACATATCTTCTGACCATCTCTTAAAATTCAAACCATCAAAACGTTCAATTTTTGAAAGATCCAAAGCAGATTTCATCTTGTTAATAAAATCACTTTTTAGATTGTTGGAATATGGAGCAGAATTAACAAGAGGAACAGAACAGTAAATTGGAGCAACTTATCAGGAAATCGAGGCGTAGCAAAGCTACTGTCCTAAAAAGTGATTTTGCCCTCATTAGTTATAAACCTTTGGCACAGGTGAGCTCAATGGCATTCACCCTCCAGGATTTAACGGCGAAGCCTTCAATTGTGTGTACTCGTAGAAGAATACTTTGGACTTGCTTATGTGGATTGCCCATAAAATATAGTAACAGATTATATAGAGATAAAGATGATATATTATCTTGTGTTAACTCTGCAGAACATATTGGTATTTATAGAAGACAAAGAAAAAATAAACGTTAGAGAGAATGTGGTGAACGTTGGAGAAAATAGACGTTAATGGTGATTAACGTTCAGAAAGTGGTGAACGTTATGAAGGAACAGTTCTGAATGTTGGGACTAGGTTTGTGACTTAAGTAAAAAATAAATAAAGAAAAACGTTAGGGATTTTAGTAAGCAAAATAGTGGGCTACCAGGGTGCACCCGCGAGGCATAATCGATCGGATCGGCACCCTCCCTGCGCGGGCGTAATGCGCGCACACAAGCACTAAGGTTTTTTGACCGGAAGTCCAAGATCCAAGCTTGGCCCAGCCCAATTTCTAAGCCATCCTCATGTGCGCGAGTCCATCCCTTTTTCCTTCACCATGTTACTAAGCCCACACCATAATGTACTAATATAGACAAGAAATGTTTCCAAAATAAACAATGTGAGACTTTGACAAAACTAAAATTTTTGAAGTATAACCAATAATCCCCCACATGATTCAAAATTATCAAAGAAAAAAAATTAAAAAGAAGAAAGAAGGGCAATAGATTTTAGATACATAACGTCGATACCTTGTGGGTTTGAATCGACACTTAGTGGAACAAGCTCATGATTGTAGATTTTAGGTGAACTATATTCTTGAACCCATTATCTATGATACAAAAAGTTGAACTTTCACACAAACCCAAAACTCTCGAATCCACACAAGTCTGCGGTTGGGCGCATTCTAGGTCATGCACCATGTCCCAGATTTTAATAAAAGCTCTAGAGAGTTTGCCAAAGACTTTCATAGGAAGCAACCTACACCTCCACCTTTACATAGGTGAACCCATCAAGTGTAAATTGACATACACCACCCTTTAAGGCTATGAGTTTTATTAAGAATCTAAATAATTCATCCTAACACAATTTGTCAGTAAGCACCACATACACGTAGGGAGAGATATAAATAATTGCAGTGCTATAATTAAATAATTACATGACTTGTTGTTACCCATTGAAACCAATTCTTGGTATCTCCAATCACACGGGTTGGGTTTCCATCACATATTATTTACTCAAAATGTTGACAATAGTCCCATCCCTCTGGACGCTTATTGGACAACCTTTTTAGTCAATCCTTTTGTTAGCGGATCCTCCTTTTCAGAGCTTACAAATTCCATGGAAATAACACCGTTATTGATCAGTCCTCATACAATATTATGTCTCAAGCGAATATGTCTCTGTTTCCCATTATATACATGGTTCATTGCCTGCCCAATAGCTGCTTGAGCATCACAATGCAGAGATATAGAAGGAATTGGTTTAGACCACAACGATATATCTGCCAATAAATTCCACAACCACTCTGCTTCTGTACCTGTCAATTTTAATGCAATAAATTTAGACCCCATAGTAGATCTAGCAGTACAAGTTTGTTTAGCAGATTTCCAAGAAACAACTCCTTCACCTAAAGTAAACACATAACCACTAGTGGAGTTTGTCTCATCATTATCAGATACCCAATTAGCATCACAATATCCTTCTAGAACATTAGGATGACCAGTAAAATGTACACCTACATTAACTGTTCCTTTTAAATACCTCATTAGTCGTGACAATGCATTCCAATGATCTTGTGAAGGATTTTGTGTATATCTGCTAAGTCTACTAATGACATATGCAATATCAGGTCGAGTACAGTTCATTAAATACATTACACTACCAATGATTTTGGCATATTCAATTTGTGCAATACCATTCCCTTTATTTTTCTTTAAATGCACACTAGAGTCATAAGGTGTTCCTGTGACGCCCCCGAATTCAGGTCCTCTATCCCCGATCCGATCGTCACGGTCCAGTACAAATATTCACCTCTAAATAACATACAATAACTAAATGCGAATTAAAATAAACGTATGTCGTTCATTCAAAAGGTGTTACTAGTCCCAAGATTCGATAACCTTAACACAACCATACAAATATACCCTAGAATAGCCATTAGGGTTCATATTACATAACAATAATTAAACTAATCATAAGACAAAGTCTGCTCCTTGCAAACTATTCCTACATCTTTCCTTTACCCTTGTCCTTCCCTGAAGTCTTAGGCTTAACTGCAATAGAAGTCATGATATAGCAAGAATGAGCAACAAGTTTGCTCAGCAAGTTTAAATACAGCAATAAAGGATATATCATGATGAACAGAATATATCTGACACGGAATTCAACAATATGAATAACAGAAGCAAGAATAATAATTGCTTTTAGAATAATCGATAGTCGAATAGACTTTGAACTATAAATCTCCAATGGAATCAATAACTGATTGGCCCTTTGGTTACTGGCTACAGAATAAGTACTTGAGGGGATCAGCCTCGCGTACGCCATGTATATGCATAACATTCAACTCTGCTGTTTGTATCTTATATTAGATACATGGGGTACTCCCCTACAATATAAGGGATGTTCTCTTCAGTCTAAGAATCCCTACTATCAATTGGTCTTGATAGCTTTTATAAAAATTTCATACAATTGTCTGACCGAACAAGGGTTCAGACTCTATCTGACACAGTTCAAGAATCATAGAACTTTAAATAATGTACAAGTCCAAGACTGTACGAACTCAAGTGCAATAAGTGCGAATATCAATAGAATCGATGTGGAATAATTGTAAAGTAATTAAACCACCTAAAGCATGCTTGGAAATAAAGTTCAAGCTTAAATAAATAACTTTCAATACAATAATAACCTGCTCAATACAATACGAGAAGGATAGGAAACTTGCACAATAAGGAGTGAAGTTCAGAAAACTTGCATTCAATATAACAATCAAATGAAGTTAGGAAACTTCACATAATACGAGTTTGTGTAAGTTAGGGAACTTGCCTGATTGCTCAGCTACAAATAATCTAGCTTTAATTAGATTGCGTTGAAACGACCTAACATTAATAAGTCAGTCTCTCAATTAGCATTATGTAGACTGGTATGAGTTCACACTTATAAGAATCTAATCCTCAGATAGGTCTATCACATAGTTCACGTAAGTCAATTTACTATGATTGAGTCCATAAACATCTAATCCTGTCTTAGATTAATAACTTTAGAATATCTAGTCTCTATGCATCAACATAGGCTTGAACAAATAGCACTTCAATTTAAGCATGCAATACAGTTTAAGATACACATATTGCAAGGTTCTGTCCATAATTCAAAGTTATATGGTTTTCATGTCGGTGACCTTAAGCTAAATCAAGTTCATAATACAAGGGTCAGCTACTAAAGTCATATTACCACATAACGAGGCTAAACAATACTAAGTAGTCATGATTGTGCGTATACTACACATGTATACTTTAACCACATAGATTATACTTTAGAAATTCATTATCTTGAATATGCGTGCATAGGTGAAATCCATGTTTAACCAAGTGATGCTCATGTCAACATATCTCTAGGCATAATGAATCCTAATATTCATGCTTGCATGCTCAGAACGTAAGTCACACAGTGATCGATGATATTAGCTTTCAAATTCTAAGTTTTCATTGAAAATTACACTAAGTCAACTTAGTACATGCAAGGCATCTCAAAATCATAACTCACATGCATTTGAAACACATATCTAAGCCACATATACATTCTTAAAAGTCAGAACTTAAAAGACACAAGCTTTGTCAAGTTCACTTCAAAGTTCTTAAGTTTTTCTTTGAAAACCTCTTATTCTTCAATCATGTATACTAGTGTGTTCAACACTTTAGACTTGCATTTCATATCTATTTAGACCATACGATCATGCTCACAAGGTCAGAATACACACATGATACACATATGTCAAAGTTTATATCGAAAACTATAAGTTTATTTTAAAACCTATGTTTTCCTTCCATGATATATACTAACATGGTCATAATCATGCATGTTGTATCAAGAAACATATACCATGAGTTAATACCAGTTTTCATGCTTGTCCAAAATGGTACCAGCAAGTTAGCCTGAGCAGATTTGAAACAGAAAACAAAAACCAAGTTCAGGGCCTGGCGCAGCTGCGCTGCGCCTCGGCCAGACCTGAAGCAGGTTTCTGCTTGGAAGTTACAAACCCAACTCAAAATTTACTTACGAAATTTATTCCAGCCATGCTATAACACAGTTCTAACATACATATGAACTTATATACTACTTAACAATCATATGCCAATCAATTAACATCTAGCTCACATAATCAAGAAGTTGACATTGAAGAACAAGAATGTAAGAAATTCAAGAATGATGAACACAGTGAGTTATACCTCTTAACTGAAATTGCTGCTATAATACTCTTCCTTCAATCTCAGAATGCTTATCATAGTTATATATACTTGCTCTCAACTCTAACTTAAGGAAAAATCTCAGCAATGTTAATAAGAAGGAGGAGAGCTCATTTATAGGCAAAAGAATAACCAGACAATGCAATAATCTTCCAAATCAAACCAATGGATTGCAATATTGTATAATGGTTAAGGAAGAGTGGTTGAGAGTTGGTGAATTCATCATGAATCCCACTCCCTTTATAATCATTAACTAGATTATTGCTGAGTTTGATGCACGTAAGAGTAGACTAGCCTTGTGGTATGCACGTGAAGGAGAAGAAGAAGAGGGACTCTCATATAGGGACACAACAAATAATCTCAACAACTTGCATTCAACATACTAATGTTATATATATATACATATAGTATATACTTAGGTTATACATCTAATGGGTGTCACAATGACATTTCAAATTAGCAATTAATAATATAATGTATCAAATAAGGGTACATATATATTAACATATAATCCATGTATATTTTATCAACACCGAATATAATTCAATTGGATATTATTATTACTCATTATCATAACAGTTAATATTACAATTATAATAACTTATAGAAATCCTTATCAATTAACAATTAAATTTACTATACGTCAATAGGGTATACATTAATGTTCACATATTGCCACATACCCTTGTGTACACATTCAATTTATCAATCTTACTATATATGATATATAGCCACATTAATGCGTCACATTACACTTATATAATATATAGAGGTAACTACTATATACTATAGGTTTAATTATTGTATGCTTGAACAAACAATTAATCAACACATTTAAATCCCTTCGCTATATTCAAGTAAATTAAATATTTAATTACTTACACTTCTATCAACTCTATAATATAAAAGTCTTAGGGCTAGTCCACTAATTTAAATAAACTATTAATGACTCCCTTTAATTAATCCTAGCAATTATTCGCATAGGTACAAACTCACATAACTACATAACCACACAAGGTTTAAATAAGCTTACAAAACTAACTTATTAAAATTAAATCATATATTTAATTAATAATGGAGTTTAAAAATTTACGGTCATTACAGTTCTTAATGGCTCTTCATTAAAGAAATTAAATTTCTTAAGAATATTTTTCACATAATTAGACTGTGATAAAACCAAACCAATTGCATGTTTACTTATTTTCATGTCAAGAATCAAATCTGTTTCTCCTAAATCTTTAGAGGAAAGCAGATAAATTCGAGTATATCTAGACATATCATCCACAAAAGAAATATAATATTTCTTACCACCTCTACTTGTAGTATTTTTAAAATCAGCTAGATCACTGTGAATTAACTCAAGTAGTTCATTTTGTCTTTCAACACTTTTAAAAGGTTTCTTAGCATGTTTTGCTTTCACACAAATTTCATATTTATTAAACTCGGTATTTGCAAGATTAGGTATAAGCTCAAGTTGTTTCAATTTTTTAATAGATGCCACATTCACATGTCCTAATCTAGCATGCCACATATCCAAAGATTCAAAAATATAAGCAAAAGATGCATGTCTTAATATTTAATTCAGCAGAAGCATCAAGTACAAATAAACCCCTTGTAGACACATGAAATTTTGTTTTCCTATTACTAACCATACAGAAGGGCAAAAATATCTTTTTCAAACTCAAGAGATAACCCTGGAGGACCACAACATCAAATCCATCCCCAGAGACAATCTCGGGATATCAAATCAACCCTCCAAAATGATCTTGGGGAAGAACAGAGTCAACATCAATCAAACCTCGGAGATAACCGTTAGAGAAGACAGCTACAACTGCGTCAAGGCCGGAACCCCCGGAAGGGCAAAATGGTCATTTTACCAACTTAACATTAAATAAAGTCAAAATCAAGCCAAATCACTGCCATGAAGGTCATGTAAAACCATAACATCAATCCTGAGTGAAAATAACACAAGATAACTCAACGTACAGACTATGAAGACTCGAAGATCTAGTCATGGACCCATCTTCCCGGATTCAGAAAAGGTCAAATCCCATGTCATTGTGTATCTCTCAGAAAGGGCTTTTCGAAAAGGTATAGCACGCCTCCATCGGACTCCCAGTTTGAAAGTTATGAAGTTTCGAAGCAGACAGCGTGTTGGTTAAAGTGCACGTACTTCGAGACAACGGGATCCACGAGATCAGGGCCCACTCGCGGAGCCGCAGGTAGACCCATGACTGCCGCAGGTAGACCCGCGGCTATTTTGGTCTATAAATAAGACCCCCACCAGTGAAGAATAATAAAGAATGAAAAAAGTAGAGAAACTTCGCCCATTTCGACTCTTAGCTCTACCTCTACCTCTAGCACTTCAAACTTCAATTTCTTCTTCCAATACGTTTGCATAAGTATATTCTACAACATATCAAGTTTTAACAGGTGAAAACAGAGTTTTGAAGCCCTCCGAGTGGCATAAAGTCCGTAGCGCTGCACATTATAAGTTTTTTTTACGATTAGAAGCTGTTTACTGCTTTATTGTGACACCCCCAAATTCGGGTACTTCGTTTTCACATGATTTGGTGTTCACTTTCTAATATAACATACATCTACCCAATGAATAATGCAAAGTAAACTACAACTTAAATTAAAATAAATAAATCTCCCTTATAACAAGGGTTACAACCTTTTTAAAATAATCCTGGGTTACTCTAACCCTGACATGAATATAATAAAGTGCGAAAATAAAAACGTGACATAAAAGGCTTATTACAATCATTTAAAAATAATTAAACAAGTCTTCACTTGCTTTGCTTTCCCTTGCCCTTACTTGTAGACGGAGCATCAGCGTTATCAACCTTAACTGAAATTATTATTTAATGCAAGAGTGAGCAAACCACAGCTCACTAGAGTTTAACAATAATATATACATGAAAGGTTATCTTTCAAAGAATCTGAATAATATGATTCGCTTCAACAATAAAGAATTGAATAATAATTCTTTCATCACAATTACAATTTAAAAATAGAATTTATCTGAGTGTCATATGACCTTTGAACTCTTGTCCTAGGTTATAAATATTTCTATTTAAACCTTTAACAGTCAATAAGACTATGGACCTTAACTCGTACTTAGGGGGATCAGCCATTCGTACCATGTATTGTGCACAAACATCTTAACGCTATGCGTAGTAACCTCCCCTAGTAAATAGGGTTGTTCAACTCAGTAATTTGAATTCAAGTCCGCACCAAAGAAAGTTTGATTTGGATAAGCTTACAAGGAAATTTAGAGTTCACGTTCATCAACTAAGGATTAGTTGAATCGACTTTCAACCATTCATAAATAATAGAATTATGAACTAACATATGCTTTAGAATCAACTTAAAGCATTTAAAATAATAACTGGATCTTACTTAAACAATAAGTTAAGATCATTTCAATTAAATAAACAATTGTCCAATACAGAAATGAAAAGAACATTCTCAACAATGAATATATGAATTCAAGAAATTGTATATAATTAACAAGTTTAAGGTTAAAAGACTTGCATAAAATTAATACAAGATCAGGGTTTAGAAAATTTGCCTCAAGCGCAAGCTACTTAACACAATTCACGTACTTTAATACTTCCTATATACATCCAATCATAACCTAAATTAGTTAACACATAACTAATTCACATAATTGGTTAACTCTCATGGTTAACTCACTCTAGTTAAATAAATAATAATAATCAACTATTACATAGTTAATTACATCACATCTGTAGTCACATAATTAAATTAATTATGTATTTAGTTAAATTATAATTAAATAATTATAATTTAAACACTTAATCAAATTATAATTACTTAAATTATAATTACCTTTTAAATTATAAATAATTTATAATTTATAATCAATTAAACTATATCATGCATTTATCTTTACACAATTTAATCATGTATTTATCAATTATAATCAATAATTAAACATGCATTATAATTACACAATTTATAATTAATCATGTAATTATCAATTTAAAATCCACAATTAAACATGCATTTATTAAATTATAATTACTTAAATTATAATTTAAATTAACATCTAATTGATTAAAATAATCAATTTCTATACATTACAATTTCAAAATATTAAACTTTAAATTAAACACTTACTCTTAATTATAATTAATCAAATTATAATTAAGTAACTCATTTACAATAAAATAATTATAGTTTATAATTTAAATACTATATTAGGTTTTCAAAACTTCTTTTTTCTCAAATATGAATTTATCACAATCATATAACAACATGTTATATCATTTAAATATATGTCCACTATCAATGAATAATTAAATTAAGGCTCAAAAATAATCTGCACAAATAAACTAAAATCATTGCCCAAGCACTGTGCACGGCGCAGCTGCGCAGCCACAGACCTTGGCACCGGCGCAGCTGCGCAGGTGTTAAGTTTATGAAAGGCAGCCGGCGCAGCTGCGCTGCTTCTGACTGTGTTAGCGGTGCAGCTGCGCAGGAACACGGACAGAGGTAGACAGCAACGACACCCTGCTTCACTGATTAACCCATACAAGCCAACAATCGACAATTCACAGTAACTTAAACATTGTAAATCATACCTATGCAATAATAAATATATATAACATGCTTCTAAAACACAAAACCATCTAAACAATGATAATCACAAGTTTTAAAAATCTAATTTGACCATTTTCATGAAAACTCATATTTTTCATAAAATAATTCACTGTAACAACATTTCTCCTCCAATTAAACTTATAACACAATCATTATATTCATGATTGAAGATAACATCATAAACAATTCTAAACATGCATATTACTACATAAAATTTTCATTCTAAAACTCAACCAAACATGATATTCTATAAGAACATTATTTTCTCATGTAAAAAATTGCTTTTACAGTACTTTGATTTATGAAAATCATTTATAACATATAACCCACTATAAACAACACATGAATACAATCTATATATATACACCATTCATGTTTAAACAATTATATAACAACTTATTTTTTTCACAGAGAATGAATATGAAAACATATAATTGAGTTCTATAACAATTAGAGATTATAGATGATACCTTTTGTTAATAGGTTGAAAGAGAAGGTGCTGTGAGTTTAATTCTAGAAATTCTTCGTCCTCTTTTCTCTTCTTCTCTAACTCTTCTCTGCTCTTCCTTCTTTCTGCTTTCTTTTCTTCTTAGTTCTTAGTTAGACTTAGGATTAGAACTAACGTAGTAGATATATTATAACTGATATAATATACGTATACTAATGATATATATGTAACTGCTAATTACTTAATATATATAATAAATACATTTATTATATAAGTTACAAAATTCAAAAACCACAATGCCTTGTTTAGCAAAACAAGTTTATTTTCAAAAATAGATTATTAATGTTAAGGTATTGTTTGGTAAACAGTTTATTTAAAATAACTTTTTGATAGTTAGGGTCTTGTTTGGTAGAAATAGGTTTAAAATAATTACAAGGGCCTTGTTTGTTTAAAATCATTTAAAATCTTTTTTTTTTATTTTAACAAATCATTTTAACACATACTTTAAATGTCATATTTTAATCAATTAAATATTAATCATCTAATTTAATCAATTAAAATCTAACATCAATTAATCACATAAAATTTTGCCACATAATTATAATTACTCGCTAACTATAATCCATGTAACACTTTATCACATAATACATCTAATTTAATTATCTCAATTAAATTAGAACTATAATATAAAATTAATATACATTAATTAAATAAATATTACACATTTATTTAGTCAATATATAACACTTAATTAAATCACTTCCATAAATCACATAATTTATTTATTATAATTACTCGCTAATTATAATCCATGTAACACTTTATCACATAATACATCTAATTTAATTATCTCAATTAAATTAGAACTATAATATAAAATTAATATACATTAATTAAATAAATATTACACATTTATTTAATCAATATATAACACTTAATTAAATCACTTCCATAAATCACATAATTTATTTATTTAACTCAATAAATAAATTATATAAAATATTTATTTAACTCAATAAATATTTAAAATTAAATATAAAAATCTCAATCGTTACATTTATCATATATATGTGAATGTACATATAAATTTATAGCTTCTGGTTTCACTTGGATTTCAAATTCGTGGCTTTTCTGGCTTATTTTTATGTATATATAAGTATATATATAAGTTTTTCTTTGCTGGCACAGCCTGGATCGGTAATCCGTGGCTTTTTATCGCTTTCCTCTATATATAACTATATATATATACATTTATCGTAACTCGTTCGACCTGGATTGTTAATCAGTGGCCATTTTAACTTTATTATATATATAATTGACTATATATATATATTAACATTTCATTCTATCAAGCCTGGATTGCTAATCCATGACTTTTTATATCTTTTCTATATATATATATATATATATATTTATACTAACTTATTTGGCCTAGATTGTTAATCCGTGGCTTTTTCAGCTTTATTATATATATAATTGACTATATGTATACTAACATTCAATTCAGTCAAGCCTGGATTGCTAATCCGTGGCTTTTTATCGCTTTTATATATATATATATATATATATATATATATATATATTTATACTAACTTGTTTGGCATGGATTGCTAATTCGTGGCCTTTTTAGTTTTAATATATATATAACTAACTGTATATATAGGGCTAGAATGTTGACTGGAATGGGACGAAGAGGATGAACAAACAGAAGGAACTGAATCCTCACTAAGTTTATCCATTCGTTTTTTAATAAGACGAGATAACTGTTTGAGTTCATTATCAGTACAATGCTCAATATCCGCAAAATCTAGCTTGGAAGCAGAAGATTTTTTGGATTTTGATTTACTAGAGGAAGATTCATTGAAAAGAGGAATCGATTGAATAGGAGAAGGATTGGGAAATTCCTTCTGGACTTGACCAACAATGCGATAAGGATCAAACTTATCCCACCATTTAACAGAGAATTCTCTGGTAACATGAGTAATTTGACTAAGATTAGAGCGGGAAACATCCTTTTCGGATGTTAGAACATTATCAGGAGAAAGAGCAACATTAACAACCAGAGAATAAAATCCATAGTTCCATCTAAGAATCCATGGAATTTTATATTTACTAACAAAATGAAGAATTACTGGAATGCAACAATTGGATTGCACCACAGGAACTCTAGAACTGAAAACATTTAGAACAGACTGGAGCTCAATTGGCAATATTTTATAAATGAGACCAAAACGTTCCCACCATAAAATGAACCAATGAGGAATTTGACTTTTAAATTTGTGATCGAACTGAATAAACCAGGAATGACTGAACGATGGAGTTTGAAACAGAAAAACCCTGTTCCAAGCTTCCATGTAATCATAATAGCAAAACTGGCTATCATGACCTTCTAACTGTCTAAGATCAGAAGGATGATTACCCCAGTTTGGCATGGTGATAATCTGCTTAATATATAAGGAATGATAGATGATCTTAGAGGAATCATTTCTATCATAAATAGGTTTAATGACAATTGACTGAGTTTGAAGCAAGACATCCTTATAATACATAAGAGATTTATAAGGAGCCAAAGGAATAAAATGCCAACCAGTTGGGAAAAACTGGGCGGCCAACTTAACTGGATCATCAATTGATTTCATATGTCTTTCAATATGAAATAAATTGGTGGAATAAATAGGAATGTACTCAGATTGAGTACGCTGACCAGCAGGAGGATTACTAGACGAGGCATAAGGATCAATAACTTGAGCGGGCTGGGCCAAAACCGAGCTAAAGGGCTTTGTACCAGAAATAAGGGGAGTGAACCTATTGACTACAGTAAGAGGGGTAACTGGACGTGAGATTACAGCTCCCATGGGCTTCTGACTAGGGGGGCCTGAGCCTGGAGGGCCAGGAGGCCGAACAATCATATCTTTACCTCTCACACTCATTTTGAACTGGAGGGGTACCTGAATTAATAAATTCTCGAGTTAAAAAATCAGGAACTGAATTATCACAACCTTTAATATAATCAATATCAAAATCAAAAATACTTAGAATAGATTGCCATCTGGCAAAAATATGCTTAGCAGCTATATTTTTAACATCTTTTTCTAAAATATATTTTGCTGATTTGCAATCAATACGAACTAAAAATTTTTGATTTAATAAATCATTTTGAAATTTGGTAATACATAAAACTAAGGCCAAGATTTCTTTTTTAATTGTGCTATAATTTAATTGGGCTTGATTCCACGCGCCTGAGTGGAACCGAACAATTTGCTCAGAAGAAGCAGGAGTCAACCTCTGCTTCAAGATACCACCGAAGCCAATTTCGGAGGCGTCAGTTTCAACGATTTTAAAAGCTGATTCATTGGATATGCCAAGGCAAGGAAGGACCTTAACATATTTCTTGACTTGCTGAACGATGGCAGTATGCACATCAGTCCAGGGAGGAGGATTTTTCTGTAAACGAAGAAACAAAGGTTTACAAATTTTTCTCAAATTCTGATAAAACTTACCGACGTAATTAAGGGATCCTAAAAAACGCTGGAGTTGAGTTTTATCGATAATTTTGTCAGGAAATTTATCGACGAATTGAATGACTCTTTGAATTAGTCAAACAAGACCGCGGTAAATGTCATGACCTAAAAACTTAACCCTAACTTGGAAAAGACTGCATTTGGTTGGTGAAAGAACCAAATCATTGACTTTAATGGCTTTGAAGAACGAATTCAAATGTTTGAAATGTTCGTCAATTGATTTAGAGAAAACAAGGATATCATCAATATATACGATGATAAAATGACTGAAGGGGTTAAGTATTTCATTAAGAATATTTTGAAATTCACTGGGGGCGTTTTTCAGGCCAAAAGCTTGAACAACCCATTCATAGTGACCGAAAGGAGTGGTAAAGGCAGTTTTGTACCTATCACTAGGGTGGATACTGACTTGCCAGAAACCAGACTTGAGGTCGAATTTGCTAAAAATGGTGGCATTACTAAGGCGACTAAGAAGGTCCTCTTTATTGGGAAGGGGATACCTAATCCATTCTAAGACCTTATTAAGCGGCTTGTAATTAATGACTAAACGAGGGACACCTCTTTCTTTTTCTGCTTCATTGTTAACATAAAAGGCAGGGCAAGACCAAGGGGATTTACTATGCTTTATCAAACCTTTTGCAAGTAAGTCATTAATCTCTTGCTTGCAAAGTTCCATTTGTTGATGACTCATTTGAATAGGTCTAGCCTTAGTAGGAATTAGATGTTCTTTAAATTCCTTAGCATAAGGTAGTTTGACTACATGCTTTCTATGATGCCAAAAGGCATTAGGAGAATCGGCACATAAGTTTTTTACCATGAATAAACGAAGTTCTTCTATCTTGTCTTGAATTCTTTCAAGTAGAAGGAGATCTTCAACTTGCTTATACTTAATCTCTTGTTTTAAATATTTTAGTTGAGAAGTTTTACAGTTTAACAGGTTGAGTGCTTAGAAATGGACTCATCTTGAATAAATTTCAAGTCTCTCTCTTTAGGCTGAGTGATAAACTCAAAAACTACTTTCTGCCCAAGGTGTTCAGTAGTTAAACCATTATTGCTAGTGGTGAATGGGTATAATAAATATATAAACGGGAGACCTAGAATTATTTTATCAGTCAAGTTACGAATTAAAACAAAGGATGTTTTAAAACACATACTATCCTGGCAAATATGAACTCTAGGCAGTTTATATTTTATTTTCATACTACTACCATTGGCAGAATTAAGACGTTCACTGGTTTTCTTATAGAACTTGGTTGGAATTAATCCTTCCTGAATGCAATTTAAATCAGCACCTGTATCAACAAGGGCAGGTAGCTGAATTGCAAAGGTTCCGTCAATAACTAGGCGAACAATGATATACCATTTTTGAATAGTTATATCCTTTAATCTTTTTAACGAATTACCTTGAACCATGAGAAGTGATTCTTCATCTTTAATACCTGAAGACTCAGGATGGTCTTCACCATTATCAGAGGAATCTGAAATATGAAGTTCTGAACCCTTAGAAGCCAGATTAGTCATATCTCTTCTTAAATCAGATATTTCAATCTTAAGACTAGAAATTTCTTTTTTAAGCTTATTGACCTCTTGATTTAACTCCGGGAGAGTGATTTCCTTTTCAGCCGTTTTAAATCTCTCTAGGGTTTTATTAAGACTAATAATAGGCTTTTCTTTAGCTTTCGTAATTTTACCCTTTCCCGAATTATTTTTAGAAAACAATTCTTTTAATTGTTTCATATACTGTAATTTTAAATCTTCATTAGTAAGTTTACTAATTAATTCAATTAACAAAGAGCTCTCTTGGTCCTCTTTGGTAAGAACATTAATAGTTTTACAACAATCGGATCTGCAGTTATCGGTACAAAGGGTGACTTCATTATCTTCACTAGGAGTTTGACTATTTTCATCATTAGCAGAGGAATAAGGAACATCAGAAAGACCATTATCCTCATCAGACTGAGTTCTAATTAACTCAAAAATATTTTCAGTATCTTCAACAGAAATATTTAACTGACTCAATTTTTGTTTTAACTTACACTCATTCTTATAATGACCCCTTTTACCACAATTATAACATATAATTTTACTCTTATCATTAGATTTAGAAGTGGATTTTTTATTTCGAGTTTTCTTCTGTGACTTGGGTTTTTCATAATAACTATCTTTATTATTAGACTGACTAGAACGCTTCTTATGATGCTTGCGTTTTCTGTGGGTTTCAATTTGCTTTTTCCTATGCTTTCTACGAGAAGGGGCAATAGGTGGCAAACCATATTGTTCACAAAAAGTACCAAGTTCATATTTAGCTTTCTTTTTATCTTTAGCGGCTTGTTTAGCAATTTTAAAGTCAATACACATTTTTAAGCCTATCTTTTGAATATAACTAATTATGTCACCGTAAGTGAGATTATCATAATCAATATAGCCCAAAGTTTTACTAAGTTCTTCACGGACTTTATGAGCAAATAAAGAAGGAAGACCATTAACAAATTTTTCTTTCCAAAAGGGTTTGTTACTATCATTACGAAGCATAACTCGTGAAATAAAGACATCTTTATACCACCTAAAATCACTTAAGGTAGGACAAGTGAGATTACTTAACTGATCATGGATCCTTTCAGTGATATTACTAGGGGTTCCAATGAAATGTTTTATTATTGTGAAAATTAACGTGTTAATACCATCTGGAACACCAAAGCCAATATCTTCTCTGAAGATAGGCTGACCATTGTCATCTAACTGGTAAGCATGAATAATAGAATTCCTAGCGTCCTCATCCAGGTGCTTTTCCCACCAAGAGCGAAGAACACCCGTAAAACCATTGGTTAATATTTCAACGATATCAGGTTGAGTAAGATTGTTAAACGCTGTGATATAACTATTGGCTACCATAGACAAATGGTTCATTTTAGTGAGAATTTGGTGCTCACTGAACCCATCAATATTCCATTCATAAATTTTGTTGGACGAAACAGAAAATTGATTATCAAGGTTTTTTTCTTCGAACTGAAGATCAGGGGGAGTAGGTCTAATATACCAATTTTTTGTAATACTAGTGTTATTAAAGGTTAATTTATTTAATTGTTCAGCAAGGTCAGGAACAGAAGTGACCTCAGAAATCTCATCTGAGTCACTATTACTTTCATAGTCAGATTGTTGAATCTGATCAATGATGGCTACGGTTCCACTGGCTTCGCCAGAATTCGAGCCAATCTTTTTAATAAGTTTATCTATACTTTTAACTAAGTCAGAATCTTTGCTAGGCAATCCCTTTCCATCTCTATTATCAGGGAGAGTTAATAAAGGCTGATCAAGTTTCTTATCAGGGTTTTTAATAAGAGTATTATCAAATTTTTCTTCAAATTTATCAAGTTGTTTACCTATGGTGGCTAAATACTGATTAGTGAAATTATTTTGTTCAATAATTTTTTTATCATCAGTTTTACCATCAGCAACTTTGAAAGGACTAGCAATAACAGAGGCATTTTTAACTTGTAGAAGAATAGTTTCAAGGGGAGGATGAGAAGCTAAAGTTTTAGATTTATCTTCCTTTACCCATTGAGATTTTGTAAGAACTTTACACTGAGAATGATGCTTATCATACCAATCATAAAATGTAAGGTTCTCTCTAGTAAGCTTAATAAATTTTTTCCAATTATGGACAATTTTATCTCTATCAGGTTTATCATACATATTTCTGAAAACATGACGTTTTTGTTGATTTGCTTTTAAATTAAAATCAGCAACAAGACTGTCCCAATCCAATTTAGAGACTTTAGTAATGACTCTTAACTGGTGATTAATTGGGGCATCAAAATCAGAGGGAGAAGGTCCGACCGAAACGGTAGGAGACACATCTTCTTGTTCTCCATCAGCCTGAAAGGCAGGAGTATAACAAGGATGACTTGTCTGTCCCTGATTCAACACACCTTTCAATTTAACATCAGGAATAGAAAAGTCACTTAAAACTTCAGTGTCTCTTCTAGAGGTAGAAGGGACTGAAGAACTGGTAAATTCTTCAATAATAAAAGGTCTTCTAGTACGTTCAAAACTGATCCGAACCGTACCATCAGAAAATTGTTTAATATTTTCCAGATTTAATAAATTATTATTAACAGGTTTTTGTGGAATTTCTTGGGGAAGAATTCATTGACTAGGTAACGTAACGTCTTTCCAAAGAATAATTTTTGGTGTTTGAATATTGGCGTTATTAGTGCTACTCTGAATTAAAACAGTATGATCTTTAGGACTTTTACTGAGTGCGTGAATATTTAAATTGGTTTTCATAACCTTATAATAAATTCTGTAAATTAAGGCTAAAGGTTGAGATCCCTCCATCATTTGAGTTATCTCGCCAGCAGTTTTAATATTCAAAGTCAAAGCTTTTAATAAATTAATATCAGACAGACTTAAAGGAAGGTCAGGAAAGCAATTAAAATGAATAGGACCATCATGCAAACTAGACTCCATGATTCCAATAATACTAGGAGCATAATTGAGATATCGAGCATCTCTTAAGCATAAAAAGACACTTGAGTTTATTCCTTTAATAGTTAATGGTTTAACTGCAACCTGAACAAGACCAGTATGAATAAAATTATAACCTTTCTTACGATGTTTATTAATAACTTCAGGAGAAAGAAGACCACAATTTTCATATTCTTTATTAATAGCATAAACTCGTTCAACAGTTTTTACATTGTAATCAGTTTTGAAATTATCAATAAAAGTTGACTGGTAAATCTCCTTAGGAGACACACTAGGTATGTTCCAGTTATTAAGGGTTTGATTAATATTTTCATAACTATGTTCTTCTTGGTTAACTATGTTTGGAACAGAAGGAAGAGAAGATTTATTACTAACCGACGAACTAGATCTGAATAATCTACTCATAATTAAAAATTAAAGTTTTAATAAATCTGTGTTCTTCCATACATACCCCTTTCTTTGCTTAACATAAACACATACCCTATCATCTAGTGATTCCCAGAAAGCCAAAACTGCTCACACACTTCGAGACTTACAAAGGCTGGACAGGGACCTATGGCGATGGAGGGTGGTTTATACAAAGAGACTAGGTGACTTCTTGAACCAAGAAAGATCAAAACTTTTGATTTTTAAAAATGAATAAGATTAAACAGAAGAAGAACTACGCTTAGAAAATAGACAACACATGGCTCTGATACCAAAAGGCGAAAGCACAAGAGGGAAGAAGAAGTGGCGCATAAACAAAGCTGAATAACAACTATAGCAAAACTATAAGAAATTATAGCAGCAGTTCATATGTAAACAAGAGTTTAAAACAAATAAAACTTTATTGAACTTTGAAATAATTACAAACAATTAACTAGGTTACTTACTACAAATTGACTCGATTATAGAAACTTAACATGTCTAAGGAAGAAGGCAAGAGAGCTGAAGATTCGTTAGATAGGAATCTAAGTCTTCACAAGCTTTCTATTGGATTACTAAATCCTGCTACTAACAAATGACCAAGCCTCTCTTATATAGGAAGAGAAAAGGCGTTACTGATACAACTCAATGATTACAAAACAAGAATGACTATTACATAACAGTAATGCTTTATCAAAAGATGAAAGCATTATTACAACTTTTGACTATTACAAACAACTTTTCACTATTACAGACGCGTCAAGCCTGGATTGGAAATCCGTGGTTCTTTACAGCTTTCATATATATATATATATAAATTTATATATATATATTCTTTATTCAATGTGATTAAATATCTGCTTTAAGTATTCATTTGATATGAATTTATTCTAATGTAAATTTGGTGGACTAGATTCATCTAAATCTAGCCATTTATAACTTTCAACCGGTTTAAAAGCTGTCAAACTGGAACCATTGAGATAGAATGGCTAAGATTTATTTAAATCTAGCTTTCTTTCTAGTTTTGTAAATATTAAAGCGACTACGCGACACTAGATCTATATCTAGAGGAAACGGGAAACTTTGGCTATGCGTATGCAACAATTTAACTGATGAATCCTTTGTCTTACGACATCTAGATGTTAATCTGCATTTTCTGTCAATATCTTTGCTACACAGGCTTTTTGATAATATTTTGTGAGCCTAAGAATAATGGGATCTATGATCAATCATATGGATCTCAATGGACAACTTTGCACTGTAAATACAGCCTGCCTGTCCTTTTGTAAATGTAAATTAGAGGGGCCTTAAAACGATTATTCGGATTTAAGGTCTCAGCATAGTAAAGTTATGGTTTGTAGTGCTCGGGTCACTTCGATAGTTGTCATGCTAAAAAGAGGACCAACACTTGTATATACATTTTTTGGTTGAGGATGCCTCGCATCCTGACAATAAAATCAAAATTAGCCGAAGGAAGAATAAAATGGAAGTATCAAAAGGCTTCAATTCTTATGTTAGCGAAAGGGTTTGACAACCATCTTTCAAAACATCACTTTCATATCTTATCTTAAAATGGACTTTTCATTAAATTAAACCCTTCGTATATAGGTCCAACGAAGCACAACACTACTTTCAAATCAAGCATGTAGGCTCAATTACTTCAAGCACACACAAACACACACATTGTAAATAAAAAAGAAAAAATTTAAAAGATGCGGTAACCATATTTCACGAAAGTCGGAGGGCGCCTAACACCTTCCCCCCGCTTGACCAAGCCCCCCAAACTTTATGAATCTCAGTTTCCAAGGCCAAGTTTTGACAGCATCCAGTAATTGGGTGAGATGCCCCCAAATCCGAGTCCCCAGAACCTCGGACCTGGTACATTACGATACATCATTTCTATTACTATTGCGGAAGATATAAACATAAATTATTTATATAATAACTTTTACAACATAATTCTCAAGGTTTGTAACCTTAACTTAATACCTGCATTCAATATCCTACACGACATACAATGTCATTTGTATCCTATACTATTACCATTTTAACCGTATAATAATTTCATCCTGGAACTTGTCTTTGCCTTTGACTGTGTCTGAAGTTTCTTCTTTAATCTGAAATGTTTATCATGATATAGAAAGGGTGAGCAACTACTTTGCTCAGCAATTTTAAATACAAAAAGGGATATATAATGATTGAAAAGGAATAAGCTTTCAAGTTTTTAACAATGTAATAATTGTGAAAGAGCATGAATTATAATTTCAACAATTGAATGACTGAATAAATAATATTTGGTGGCCAACAATGACCATGAACAAATTTAACTGAACCCTATGGTAATGAAGGTGATCAGCCTTTCATATCTGATGAACATATGCAACATGCACTAAGTGCGAATCAATAATTGTAATACCCGAGAATTTTCTAATATTATTAAATAAATATATTAATGGAAATGAGAATTTATTTGAAAATTAATGATTTTGTGTTATGAGATAAGTTAGCTCAATTTTATTAAATTGAATAATTATAATAATTGAAAAAATGTGGAGTTTACGATAAACTCGTTGAAAGCCTTGTGTGGCACAGTGATGAGGAATATTAATGATGATATTAATTAACGAAGGAATTATTAAGTGAACAATTAATCTATATTAATTGTTCATTGTTGTTGTAGAATATTAATTAATAGTTATAGAATATTTATGATAATTAATTATGATATGTGATTATTATTATTGCAAAAGAAATATAATAATAATAATCGACGTGTTTATAAATATAACAAGATTTACATTTATTCACTGTGATAATTAAATCATGTAAGTGTTAATCAACTATTGTGGAAATTATAATTTCATCGATTAAGGAAAAATGGATTGATTAATATAATTTATTAATTCATATGTACAAGCATGCAATACTAAAAGTGTAATAGCCAACTATATTATATATAGAGTAGTACAACATCTATGTGACTATATCATATATTGAAACCATATGTTATGAATACATCATGAAATGCTTATGTGACAATATGTGTGTGGGTATACCTTAAAATATTATACCATGAACATATTGTAAACTATTATTTTAATAAAGAAGATAATGTGATGTGATTATATCCGAGTAAATTATACTAGTATGATAAAAATGTACATGGATTATATGTGTGCAAATCACACTTACTACCTTATGTGAATTATAGTGTGACATCTCAATTAAAGACATATGTATAAAATATATATGTGTATATAGCCTAAGTATTAACATTAGTTGTTTACAAGTTGGGAATGCTGAGTTTCATATTGCCTTGTCCCATTATATGAGACCCATTCTCCTTTACGTGCATAGCATTATAAAGGCTAAAGCCTATAACCTTAAAACTCAGCAAAACTCTCCTAGCCTTATAGTTCATGATGAGCAAGGGAGTGGGCATGATGATGAGTTCCAACTACTAATTACCTACCATTTCTTAACCTCCATACAATTCAAATTCTCATTGGTTTGATTCATGGGAAGATAGCATTGTCTGGGTATAGGTTTTGGCTATATATATGGCCCCTCCTCTTTACATTTTTCATTGCTGAGAATTGCTTAAGTTTGGAATTGAGAGCATATACATATATCAGTGTGAGCATTCTTGGATTAGCAGCAAGTTCTATTTGAAATCTAGCAGAGGTATAATCCCTCTTTCGTTGTTCTTCATTTCTCTGTCAAAATTTCTAGTCTTGAAAATCTCATTTCTTGATTTTGTCAAATTAGATGCTAATTGAATTATAGAAAGCTTGTATAGTTGTTATATGGACTTATGTACATGTTGGGATTAAAATATAGCTTCCTTGTTCTTCATTTTTATTTTTTTGTTTTTGTTTCTGAAAATTCTTAGATTCTTGATCATGTTAAATTAAAGTGTAATTGGGATATAGAATGCTTGCCTAAGTGTTATATAACCATATAAGCATGTCTAAACTGTTATATTACTGATTTCATACGGATTGATGAAGAAAATTTTGTGTTTGGCCTAGTTTCTGCCATTGTTGGTTGCTGTCTGGTCTGAAACTGGAGCCGCGCGGCCGCGCCAGTCTGCAGTTTCTATTCCTGTTTAAAATCTGTCCAGTGTTAGTTTGTTTATATGGGCATGCAAGTATGAGGAATATGTTGACATGAGTATATATGTTCCTTGAGATAGCACGTATTGGTTTAACTTCATTAAAATCCATTGCTAAGTGAACTTAAAATTTTATAAGGAACTTAGAGTTTTTAAAAGTAAATTTGACATGTGAGTATGATATTGATGTTCTGACTTTTGACACATATTAGTATGATCTAGCAAATATGGAAAGCATTTTAATAGGTGCATACATGTTTTATAGTGTGACGCGAGCATGTTTAGATGACTTAGAAATGCATATCGGACACGTTAACATATGCATACATATGACATGAGCATGTGGACCGTGTTAAATGAACCTTACTAGTGAAGGCATACGTTTTGAATGTAAATCTTGACATGTCATATCGAAGTCTAGATTATAATAATTATGAACATGTTTGATAGTGCTTTTGAACCTCACTAATGTGTCATACATATATACATGTGTACATACCATGCTAGATGTCGTGATTCAAAGTTAGCATAAACGAAGCATGCTTTCGAACTAATAACTATGATAGTTACATATATGAAATGTGAATACTCATAAGCATGTCTAATATGAGAAGTATGACTACTTTATATGTCTGAATGATAAGCATGACAACTTATGTAAATTTATGGCGTTTCTTGACCCTAAGCCGTTAGAGACCATGAATTAAAACTATATCATATATGATTGGAATTAGAAAATTTATAGAAATATAGAAGTATCCTTTAAATATATACATGCTATGTGATATCATATGTTGTTACTTGAGTCCGATTTGACGGTTAGCTTACAATAATGCTATAAAGTGCTAGAAAGATTATATTTGCTATTTGTTGTGATCTTATGTTATATTAATGATATGAGAGTGTGTTTTAACTCAAAAGGAGGAACGTTAAGGATAAAAGTTATATTAATATGATACTATATAACTGTGTAGCTACGTTAAAACTTAGCTTATGTGTTGATCGTATATACAAGATGAGATATAATGTTGAACTATATGACTAATGGATATCGTATATACATAACTATATTACGATACGATTCGAAAAGTGTTGGTTAAATTACGCGGATAGACTACGCTAAAGGCAAGTTTCCTAACTTACACTATTTCACGATGCAAGTATTCTATCCTTGTACAATGCAAGTTATCTCACTTACTCGTTCCTTGAGCTAGTACGTTTAAAGTCTTGTGGAAGCTATTATTCATGTTGAACTTGGTATTGTTCTTGAACATTGTGAAAGTGTTTATGCTATTTGATTTGGCTAGACTATATGCATGTTTATAAAACTGTCTGAACCTTTTTATTAGTGCAAAAAATCTGAAAACTGAGTTGAACAACCTTTATGGTAAGGGGAGTGTATATTGTTGGAAGCCCCAACACACGCGTGAATATTACTGTGGTTATACATAACATAGAGTATTGTAGACTAATCATCTATCGTACTTGTTTCTTTTGGGTTATCAGTTTAATATTGATGATTCTAGTAGATGTTCAATAGTCCTTAGTGACTGCTCAGTATAAATTGTTTATCCAATTGGATACGTTGATAGAATTTGAATTCATATATATCTGTTGATCTATATTGAATTATTGTTTCATATTCCAAAGATTGATTCGAGAATTGTTGAAACTGTTAGAGTTTATGCCCTAGAGGCCAATTCTTTAATGTAATTGCTTAACATTTTTTGATATTATATTTGATTGAATAAATGAATTATTTTATTATAGTTTTATTTACTGTGTTATATAAATATTAACATAATAAAAGTCCTTAGAATAGTGATACAAATTATATGGCTTCAAGTATGTGACTTGAACATGAGATCATATAATTACAATTAGTATCATTACTCTTAAATGTCCCTAGTCGAGTGCCATTGTTAATGGGACAACAATGATACATTGAGACTAGTATGTGGATTGACTGATGGCCAAATCTCATTGGTCATAAATATATGAGATATTGAGTCAATGCATAGGTACATGTTAGAGAACAATGTATTGGACAGACCCACCATGAGAATTCTACGTGGAGCATTATGTAAAGTGTCATAAGCAATTCTCATAGTGACAATGATGTAATGATCTTCCGACCTGAAATCACTATATTACTACACGGGAATTTATGTACTTTGATATCATCAAAGGTCACCTTTAATAGGGTGGACGATAAAGGTGATTATTGGGTACATTATGAATCGTGTGAGGAATATGAGTGATCTAGATGGAATATAACCCTCCTATATATTAGGGGTGATATTCATAGGCCTGTTGATTGAGTAGGATTATGAAATGCATGGCCATGCTCAAATAGTGATTTGTTTCATATAGTCTACTCATCGATCAAGAAAACTCAGATTAAATTATGAAGAGGATGACACATTCCATGCCTCGAGTTTAATCTAGGATGTCAAGGTTAAAAGGATTAAATTACATTGAAACATTGGTCACGAAAAGGTTGTATCGAATCACCAATCTTATTATTATTTGGGTAGCAGTGATGCATTACTAGATGCCGCTCATTATTTATAATTTTATAATATAATTTTAAAATTATTGCCAATATAATAATAACCTATAGGGTCACACACTTAGAACGTAATTAAAAGAGAATTAATTTAAATTATATGGATTTAAATATATCAATATGATTGATAGTATTTAAATTACGAATTTAAATTAATAGGATAATTTATATATATATATATTAATTAAGTAAGACTTAATTAAGATATAATATATATATATATATATATATATATATATATATATATATATATATATATAAATTCGAATTTTATTTTTCTAATTGGATTAGGTTTTGGTTAATTCCTTTAACTGCTATATATATGATATATTAGTCGTTTAGGATATTATCGATATCAAAATCCTAGCCGCTCTTAGAGAGAGACTAGAGAGAAAAATTTCGAAAGTCTAGATCCTTGGCGGCTAGTGCTGCAGCTTTCCTTGCTGCAGATCATGTGACGATTCGCGGGACGTTCGTGTGAATACCGTAGAGGAGCAGTTCCGTTAGATTGCGTTGAGGATTCGAAGCAGTTCCAGCATTTCCATTATCTCCGTTCAGGCTTGAATAATCGGTAAAACAAATCTAAACCTCTGAATTAATATGTTTTCGCATGGATCCTGTTTTAGGGTTTCAGAAAATTTTAATTTCCGCTGCGTTTATGTGCCAAAATCCCTATAGAAACTCGTTATTCATATTATTATTCTAAAACCCTGAACTATCTTAGAGATTTCACTTTGATATTTCAAACTCGTGAGATAAAACTCTTTATCCTTGTTGTATATTACTTGCTGGGCAATTTATGCTCATTCTTGCTTATTTCAAAACCGTTCAGTTAAAGCGGAACAGGGAGGTGTCTTTGGGAAGGATAAGGGCAAGGGCAAGGCTACTGACTAGCTTGGTCCTTTACGTTTAAATTTCTAATGTTGTATTAAGATTATCTTTAGACTATATTTAAGCTTAAGTAGGATTATGTAATAAGTCTTTATTCGATATTATTATGTAATCTATTAAGTACTGTAGGTTGCGAGACTTGGGGAATAATTATAATAAATCATTGTATATTATTCTATATTAGATCTTCCGCTGTGAATGTATGATTTTAGTTATTATTGTATTACCATGAGCACGTGACGAACCGAATTCGAGTGACCAAGTGGCCGTCCCGAATTTGGGGGCGTCACAGGTTGGTATCAGAGCTGTAGTTATAAACCTTAGGAGCGAGTGTCCTTAGACTATAACTTAGGAGAACTTAGAAGTTAGGAAGGAGATAAAACTCATGTAGAGTTTTCCTTGAGAGACTTAGTCTGTTATGAAATGTAACTTCATTTTATACAATGAACTTATGTTTTATTTAACATTCTAATGGAGTTGCTGTTTCTTGTCTTGTGTTTGTGATTATAGATGGCAGATATGGGAGTATCCAGTAGAGTGGCTGAGGAGGAGCCCAGGGATATTCATGTAGTGTACGAGGCACCCTTAGAGGCTATGCCGGTACAGGCTGTTGCACCATCCGAGTTTGACGACGAGGATGAGATAGAGGTAGAGTTTAAACTCGAGGAGGAGCTGATGGAGGACGAGCCGGTTGAGGACGAGCCTTCAGAGGAGGAGCCCATGGAGGACTCCTACGAGCCTAACTGGGAGGAGCATATGCTAGGAGAGTATGATGAGCGTATTCTGGAGTTGGATTGCAGAGTTCAGGAGTTGGAAGAAGAGGCCCTAGAGAGAGAGAGTCGGAGTTCCAGAAACTGCATGACGAAGACCACCAGAGGAAGTTGGCCATGCATGAGCTAGAGGTAGAGATTACCTACCGCAAGGAGGCAGGGATTCAGATGGGGACTTTATTTCACAAGGCAGTGGCTAGGAATGTGGATATAGCAGGGAAGCTAGAAGAGGTAGAACAGAGGGAACTAAGCGAGAAGACTGAGAAGGAAGAACTTCGTATTCAGTTGGAATTAGAGGTGATGGATAGGATACACTTCGAGGAGAAGTGGGAGGCTGCCCATGAGAGAGCAGATGACCTAGAAGATGAGGTCAGATGCAAGAAGAGGAAAATGAAAAAGATGGGGTACGTGTTCCGTTTGGCATTTGAGAGGGTGCTTGATGGTGTGTACCACTACCCGGCAGAGCAGGGACAGACTCTACATACTATGAGTCGAGAGCTGGTAGCTTATATAGCACAATTAGAGTACAAGAGCGCTGTGGAGCGTGGCATGATGTGATGAGATTTCCTTAGATGGTCTAGTAGTAGTTTAGTAGCATTTATCTTTATGTGTTATACATACTATGTTGTAATCCCAATCTTTTGTGTAAGATGTGGGATAGTGATGTAAACCCCGTGTAAGCTTTTGTTAAAGGGGTAGTATGGTAGTAGGTTGGTATATTCCGTGTCTTTTATGATATTAGGGGATATATGTGATGACATTCATAGCAGTATTCTAGGATAATCATGTAATGAAATGAAATGGCATATGAATATAAATGGAGTTTATTCAGAAACATGTTATAAATTTATTCTTTTTATTTTAAAAGAAATACTTAAGTGGCATAACTGAATAATAATAAAATAAAAATTTGTGATGCAGATCATGGCATCAAGACGTAGATTGAATGCACCCAAAGAATCCGTTAATAACGAGAGGGAACAAGTAGATCCCATTCTGAAGTTGGTAGACTTGTTAGAAGAGGCTCTAAGGGGAAGGAACAACGAACCCATTCGCCCTAACCCTCAAGCTGTCCCAATAACAACCTTCAAAGATTTTAGGAGTGTACGACCCCCAGAGTTCGAGGGTACTACTGACCCGATAGTTGCGCAAACCTGGATCAAGGAAATCGAGAAGGCCTTCACTATAGCCCGCGTGGGTGAAGACCAGAAGACAGTATTTTCCACATACATAATGAGAGGCGAAGCGAACTATTGGTGGGAGGCTAATCAGCAGAGAGCGGGAGAAGGAACGATAACATAGGAGAGGTTTAAGACGCTGTTCTTCGAGAACTATTTCCCAAAGAGTATGAAGAATAGGATGGAGGTGAAGTTCCTAAAGTTAAAACAAGGGGATATGACGGTGGCGCAATACACAGCTAAGTTTAACGAACTAGCGTAATTTGTGGAACACCAAGTTGGAGATGAGGAAAGGAAGGCGAGACGATTCAAACAAGGGCTGAAGCCGTGGTTGTTCAATAAGGTGTCAGTTCTTCAGATCGATTCTTTTGCAACACTACTGGAAAAGGCTATTATTGCCGAGGGAGGAAGTGAAGCTTTGAGCTTGTATAACAAAGAGAAGAAAAACAAGAACACTGGTAGTGAGAATTGTGAAGGAAGCAGCAGCGGAGGGAGTAACTCCGGAAAGAGAAAATGGAACAACAACAACAACAACAACAACAGAAATAACAATCAAGGTGGGAATCACCAGGGAAATTCTAAGAAAAGGAGTGAGACTTGTAACAAGTATGGGAAAAGCCATCAGGGAGAATGCAGGAAGGGGAAAAATATGTGTTACAATTGCGGCCAAGAGGGACACATATCGCCAAATTGCCCGAAACCGAAGAAGATCAGGGGATGTTTTGCTTGTGAATCAACGGAGCACCAGATAAAGGATTCCCCAAAGAAAGGAAGTGGTGGAACTAGCGGAGGTCAGGGTGGAGGTAGCAAGTTATTGATTGGAGGACCCGTGCAACCCAACCGATCGACCGCCCGAATATTTAACATGACCGTCCAAGATGTCATAGTTGCAAAGGACGTAGTGTCAGGTATAATCCCAATCAATGATATAAATGCTTACGTATTATTTGATTCGGGTGCCACCTGTTCTTTTATATTTGAAGAATTTGCTAGTAAACTTAGTACACCCCGAGAACGTTTAGAAGATCCTCTGAACATAGAAGTTGCAAATAAGTAAATAATCTCTGTAGAATACGTTTATCGAAATTGTCGCGCCAACATTAGAGAACATGAACTGAGCGTAGACTTGATTCCTATTAGATTGGGAGAATTTGATGTGATACTGGGAATGGATTGGTTGTATAACCATGCAGCGATAGTTGACTGTCAGAATAAATGTGTGAACCTTCAGACTCCGAGTAAGTCTAAGGTAGTGTTTTATGGTAGCTCATCGCTTAAGCAATCGTGTTGTGTTACGATGATGCAGGCCAAAAAATTGTTAAGAAAAGGATGTGTGGGTTATTTAGCTTACATCATAGATACTCGGAATAAGGGAGTAGAAATTAAGGATATATCCGTAGTGAATGAATTTCAAGATGTGTTTCAGGATGATCTGCCTGGTCTTCCGCCAGACAGAGAAATCGAATTCGTAATAGACTTAGCACCGGGAACGGCACCGATTTCGAAAGCTCCATACCATATGGTGCCAGTAGAAATGAAGGAATTGATGATACAACTGCAAGAGCTGTTGGATAAAGGTTACATTCGACCAAGTGTATCTCATTGGGGAGCACCAGTGTTATTCGTTAAGAAAAAGGACGGATCGATGAGGCTCTGTATCGATTATCGAGAATTGAACAGAGTAACGATTAAGAACAGATATCCGCTACCGAGGATAGACGACTTGTTTGATCAACTGAAGGGAGCAAAGTGTTTCTCGAAAATCGACTTACGAATAGGATATCATCAACTGAAAGTGAGGGATGAGGACATACCAAAGACTGCGTTTCGAACCGGTTATGGACACTACGAGTTTTTGGTAATGTTATTTGGTTTGACTAATGCTCCGGCAGCATTTATGGACTTGATGAACCGAGTTTTCAAGCCATACTTGGATAAATTTATTGTGGTTTTTATCGATGACATTTTGATCTACTCGAAGACAGAGGAAGAACACGCCGAACATCTGAAAATTGTTTTGGAGGCACTAAGGAAAGAGAAGATGTATGCGAAATTTTCAAAGTGTGAATTTTGGATGGAGAAGGTTCAATTCTTAGGCCACGTGGTGGATAAGAATGGAATCTCAGTAGACCCCGCAAAGGTCAAAGCAGTAAGTAATTGGGAACAACCGAGAACACCGACGGAGGTGTGAAGTTTCTTAGGGTTAGCTGGGTACTATCAAAGATTTATCCAAGATTTTTCTAAGATAGCAACCCCGTTAACCAATTTGACAAGGAAGACAGTGAAATTTGTATGGACTGATAAATGTGAAGAGAGTTTTCAATAGTTGAAGAAGAGATTAAGCGAAGCACCTGTGTTGTTATTACCAGATAATGCGGAAAATTTTGTGGTGTACAGTGACGCATCGCACAAGGGACTTGGTTGTGTGCTCATACAACACGGCAAAGTCATTGTGTATGCATCATGACAATTGAAGGATTACGAAAAACGATACCTTACTCACGACTTGGAGTTAGCGGCAGTAGTTTTTGCGTTGAAGATATGGAGGCATTACTTATACGGGGAGAAAAGTGAGATATACACGGACCATAAGAGTCTGAGATATATCTTCACACAGAAGGAGCTGAACATGCGGCAGAGAAGGTGGTTAGAATTAATCAAAGACTATGACTGCGATATTCTTTATCACCCAGGGAAGGCAAACGTGGTTGCCGACGCTCTGAGCAGGAAAGGAAGGGAGAAATTATTTCAATTGATGACTCAGGAAGAATTGATAAGAGAGATGGAGAAATTAGAGATAGAAGTGAAAGGACCAGAAAGGTCTGAAGAGAAGTTATTTATAATGGAAGCTTATCCGACATTGTTGGATAGAGTAAAGGAAGCACAGGAAAAAGATGAAGAGTGTGAGAAAATCTGAAAGAGGATTATAGAGAATGAAGAAGAGAAATTTCGAATGGATAAAGACGGTATTTTGAGATTTGAAGAAAGAGTATGGGTACCAGCGGTAATTGAGTTGAGGGAAGAGATTTTGCACGAGACACACAATACGACATATTCCGTTCAGCCGGGAGGCACGAAGATGTACCGCGATTTGAGGCAACATTTTTGGTGGCCCAATCTGAAACGGGAAGTCACAGAGTGTGTTAGTAGATGTTTGACTTGACAATGCGTTAAAGCAGAGCATCAGCGACCGAGTGGGTTATTACAACCGTTAGAAATACCGGAGTGGAAATAAGAGCATATTACGATGGACTTCGTGGTAGGACTTCCAGTTACGCAGAAAGGTTATGATGCCATTTGGGTTATCGTGGATCGACTTACAAAGACCGCACATTTTCTACCAATCAAGATCCGCTACAGTTTGAATCAGTTAGCGAGTCTGTACGTAAAGGAGATTGTTTCACGACATGGAGTGCCAGTGTCAATTGTCTCTGATCGAGATCCGCGCTTCACGACAAATATGACACCCCCAAATCCGGTATCTTAATTTCCACAAGATTTAGTGTTCACTGTTCCAATATCATACAACTATCTACCCATAAATAATGAAATTCATTTATTAGATAAATAAATCATCATCTGACATAATAATACATCATAAATCCCAGGTTATACTTAACCTTAAATCTCTGTTGTGAAAACGTAAATAAATAAGTTTTAAATCATCACACATAAGTCTTGAACTTTAACATTATTAATGACAACACAAGTCTTCATCACTTGTTAAATTTTCCTTTTCCCTTGCTACTAGAAGGCTCACTAGACTGTTCATTCTTATCTGCAATGTTATTATGCAAGAGTGAGCACGAATGCCCGCAAGTATAAAAATATGACAGAATAATAACATGCGAATAAAAGAATTCTGAATAACAGAAAGCTCAACTTCTGAATCAAGAATATTACTCGAGAATCAAATTACTTCTGAGGGTCATTAAGACCTTGAACCGAGTCTTAGGTTGTCAAGTATATTAACCTTTCAAACCTTTAACAGTCATAAGACTATAGACTTTACTTCTCGTACTTAAGGAGATCAGCCCTTTGTACTGATACTGTGCACACTATCTTAACGCTTTAAGCATCTTCATTAATCCCCTATATTAGGGTTGTTCATCTCAGTTTGACATCAGAATCAGCACCAAATAAAGTTGGTTTGGATAACTCAATAAATGATATTCAAATTGAATATTAACTTCTCAAGGTATACAATTGAATAAGTATTGTACACTTAAATGATACTTTTAAAAGAATCATGACATCTCATGTGAAATTCTAAACTTGGATATCCAAGAGTAAGAATTTGCTCAACAATAGTAATTAAGCATAACAATTGCTCAATTTAAAGAGTTTAGTTTAGGAAACTTGCCCAACAATAATAGTAAGTTAGGGATAGAAAACTTACCTCGTGTGCAAGCTACAATTATTACTCACTTTTTTAATTACTCTTACCTATCACACATTTATAATATAAATTAATCACAGGTTCGATATGATTATTGATTTACAATTAGTGTTCTTTGAACTCATTATTAGGTTTTTCAAATAATGGTTCACGTTGATTAATTAACTTGTTAATTAATCACATAACTTAAGTTATTAACTTGTATTAACAACTTATTACATACATAACATGTCTTCATGTTTATTAGACTTAAAATAATGTCTTCATATTTATATCACATTATTTAAAGTTTATAAATAATAATTTAAGTCACATAATTAATTCATTAATTAATCACGTAACATAATTTATTAAACTCATATCAACATCCTATCATATTAACAACATGTTTTCATGTTCATTAGATTAAAAATATTTTTCTCAAATTTCAACACTTAGCAAATTTTTCAAAAATTTTAGACAGGCGCGGCCGCGCGCCATTTAGCCTTGTACCCTGCGCGGCCGCGCGGCTACGTTTTCCTAGAATTTTCAGTTCGCGAAGAACACAGAAATTCAGCCACTTTCTCAAATTTTACACCAATACACTGATTTATAATATTACCTATGAAGTATAAACTTCACAGGAACATTATATATCACTTATAACATGTTCTTAACATTCCAAGTCATGTAATTACACAAATCAAAACATTAATTTTCACTGTTCTTCAGAACTTTCAAGAGTTTAATGAAAAACATAAAAAATTCTCCTTACGGATTCGTTACTACATCGAATCCATTCATTTCAATTCTATTTTCTTTGTTTTAACATATACAATCATATTCATATATCAATTTAAATATAAACATATGATTCAATCATTAATTTAACACATATGGGTTATTCACCCATATTCAATACTCTGTAATTTCATAAAACCCATTTATTAACAAAATTACTTGGTGTGATCAGTGTAAATCATGGATACATGATCTAACACATAATACTAACATCTACGGTCACATATATGATAACCTCATACTTTAATTTTCCAAAATGATTCTTAACAGAGAGTTTTTACAAAGTCGTATAAAAACTTTGTAATTTTCTTCAAAACCCAATTAAGGCCAAATTAAATAAAATTGATCATTTTAAATCATTCATACCAATTATAAAACACATTATAATCATAAACCCATATAAATAAAGTCATATCATAACCCAATTGTGAAACCCAATTTTCACAAAAAACTTTAAAACACGTAATGAAGAAATATCAATTTTGAAAACTTGAAAAGAAGGGATTACCCTTAGTAGTAAAGATAAATCAAAGAAACACAATTGATTTCTCAATCTCTTCTTCTGCTTCTTTTTTTCTCTCTGACTTCACAAACTTTCTCTGACTTTCTAACCCAAATAAGAATAACAAATGTCGATATGATATGGGTATTATACGTATAAATTATATCCGTTGCAAATTAACTCCTATTAAGGCCTCGTTTGGCTTTTTTTTTATTTTCTTCCTTTCCCTTTATTTTAATAAACTCTTATAATATAGTTAATAGTCACACTACTAATTAACTAATTAATTTTATTTAAATAAATTAAATAAAATAATAATAACTTTACATTAATTCACATTGTCACATAATTAATATTTTTGTTTATTAATTATGTCAATTTATTAATTCTTTAATTAACTACTAAATTAATTAAAGTACATTATGCTTATTTAATTAATTCATTTAATCCAATAAACTGAATTAAATATATTGTGACACCCCCAAATTCGGTATCTTAATTTCCACAGGATTTGGTGTTCACTGTTCCAATATCATACAACTATCTACCCATAAATAATGAAATTCATTTATTAGATAAATAAATCATCATCTTACATCATCTGAAGTAATAATACATCATAAATCCCAGGTTAAACTTAACCTTAAATCTCTGTTGCGGAAACGTAAATAAATAAGTCTTAAGTCATCACACATAAATCTTGAACTTTAACATTCTTAACATCAACACAAGTCTTCAACACTTGTTAGCTTTTTCTTTGCCCTTGCTACTAGAAGGTACATCAATTCGTTCATTATTAGCTGCAATGTTATTATGCAAGAGTGAGCACGGAGGCCCGCAAGTATAAAAATATGACAGAATAATAACATGCGAGTGAAAGAATTCTGAATAGCAGAAAGCTCAACATTTGAATCAAGAATATTAATCAAGAGTCAAATTACTTCTCAACTTTTGAATCAAGAATATTAATCGAGAGTCAAATTACTTCTGAGGGTCATTAAGACCTTGAACCGAGTCTTAGGTTGTCAAGTACATTAACCTTTCCAACCTTTAACAGTCATAAGACTATAGACTTTACTTCTCGTACTTAGGGAGATCAGCACTTCGTACTGATACTGTGCACACTATCTTAACACTTAAAGCATCTTCATTAATTCTATATATTAGGGTTGTTCATCTCAGTTTGACATCAGAATCCGCACCAAATAAAGTTGGTTTGGATAACTTAATAAATGATATTCAAATTGAATATTAACTTCTCAAGGTATACAATCGAATAAGTATTGTACACTTAAATGATACTTTTAAAAGAATCATGACATCTCATGTGAAATTCTAAACTTGGATATTCAAGAGTAAGAATTTGCTCAACAATAGTAATTAAGCATAGCAATTGCTTAATTTAAAGAGTTTAGTTTAGGAAACTTGCTCAAATATAAAGATTTGAGTTTAGGAAACTTGCCTCGTGCGCAAGCTACAGTTATTACTCACTTCTTTAATTACTCTTACCTATCAATACATTCACAATATCAATTAATCACAAGTTCAATATGATTATTGATTTACAATAATATTCTTCAAACTCATTATTAGGTTTTCAAATAATGGTTTACGTTTATTAATTAACTTGTTAATTAATCACGTAACTTAAGTTATAACTTGTATTAATAACTCATTACATACATAACATGTCATCATGTTAATTAGATTTAAAATAATGTCTTAATGTTTATAACACATTATTTAACCTTTAGAAATAATAATTTAAATCACGTAATTAATTTATTAATTAATTACATAACATAAATTATTAAACTCATATCAATATTTTATTATATTTATACAACATGTGTTCATGTTCATTAGACTCAAAACACATTTCACAAATTTTCAACACTTAGCATTTTTTTTCAAAATTTTTGGACAGGCGCGGCCGCGCGCCATTTTGCCTTGCAGCCGGCGCGGCCGCGCGGCTGCGGAATTTCATAATCTGAAGTTCGCAAACGAACACAGATTTTCTCCTATTTTCTCCCAATTCACATCATTACACTGATTTATAATGTTACCCATGAAGTATAAACTTCACAGGAACATTATATATCATTTATAACATGTTCTTAACATTCCAAATAATATAATTACACAAATCAAAATATTAATTTTCACTGTTCTTCAAAACTTTCAAGAGTTTAATGAAAAACATAAAACATCTCCTTACGGATTCGTTACTACACCGAATCCATTCATTTCAATTCTATTTTCTTTGTTTTAACATATAAAATCATATTCATGTATCAATTTAAATATAAACATATGATTCAATCATTAATTTAACCCATATGGGTTATTCACCCATATTCAATACTCTGTAATTTCATAAAACTCATTTATTAACAAAGTTATTTGGTGTGATCACTGTGAATCATGAATGGATAGCCTAAATTATATTATGGACATATGTTACTATATATATACCCATGAAATCAATCAATTGTCAACTTTCTCCATTCACAGAGGATTTTTACAAAACACGTACATGAAAACTCTGTAAATCCTTAACAACCCAATTAAGGCCAATTAAATCAAATTGATTACTTTAAAACATGTTACAATCACATACCTACATAGATAAAGCCATATCGTAACCCAATTGGGAAACCCAAATTTTACAGGAACTTTAAAAATACGTATATGAAAAACTTTAATTTTGAAAACATAAAGAAGAATTACCATTTGTTAGTATGAAGATAATCAAAGACAACACTTAAGATTTTCTCAAATCTCTTTCTCCCTTTCACTCTCAATTTCTTCTTCCCGATCTCTCTATTTTCTTCTCTGAACTTTTTCTAATTTTTTTTTCTCTGACTTTGAAAATAAACTTATGTCTGACTATCATATACGTATATGTATATATATTATACCGTTGTATAATAAACGGATTAACCTCTCTTAAGGCCTTGTTTGCCTTCCTCTTCTTTTCTTTCCCCATTTATTTTAATAAACTAATTTACTATATAGTTAATTGTCACCTTACTTATTGATTAATTAATTTTATTTAAATCAATTAAATAAAATAAGATAATTCACATTAAATCACATTGTCACATAATTAATATTTTTATTTATTAATTATGTCAATTCATTAATTCATTAATTAATTATTAAATTAACTAAAGTAACATATGCTTATTTAATTAATTCAATTAATCAAATAAACTCAATTAAATATATTCTTTGAACTATTCAATTACTACATATTAATTTAATTAATGTCACACATATAATTAAATTAATCTACCACAAATTCATGAATTAATTATTTAATTCAATAATTAAATCATTAAAAATATTTATTTATTTGAATAAATATTCAAATATCTTTACAAAATTCTCGTTCGTCACATCTTTCCCCCCTTAAAAGGATTCTGTCCTCAGAATCGCGGTTCGATTAATAATTTCGTCCCATCACATTCTCATAGCCAAAATATTTATTTATTTCAATAAATATTCAAAAAAACTTTGCAAAATTCTCAATATTTATTTATTTCAATAAATATTCAAACAACTTTGCAAAATTCTCAATATTTATTTATTTCAATAAATATTCAAACAACTTTGCAAAACTCTCGTTTATCACATCTTTCCCCCCTTAAAAGAATTCTGTCCCCAGAATCACGTTCACCTATTCAAGAAAATAAGTGTGGATAATTCTTCATCATATTCTCTTCGAGTTCCCACGTAGCTTCTTCAGCGTTGTGGGTCCTCCAAATTACCTTAACAGAAGGTATTACTTTGTTCCTGAGAACTTGCTCTTTCCTGTCAACAATCTGAACAGGAACTTCTTCGTATGATAAATCTTTCTCAAATTGTAGGGGTTCATATTCTATCACATGTTTGTAATCGGGTTTATAACGTCGTAATACGGACACATGAAAAACGTTGTGGACATGCTCCAGTGCCGGAGGTAAAGCTACCTCATAGGCTACTTCTTCAATTCTTCGGAGTACCTCAAAGGGTCCAATGAACCTCGGGCTTAATTTTCCCTTCTTACCAAATCTGATCTTTCCCTTCCAAGGAGAGACCTTCAAAAATACAAAACTACCCGATTCAAACTCTACATTCTTGCGGTGTGGATCGGCGTATTTCTTCTGCCTATCCTGAGCCGCTACTAATCTTGTCCGAATTACTTTAACTATTTCTGCCATTTGTTGGACTAACTCTGGTCCTAGCAATTGTCTTTCACCAACTTCATCCCAATATAGTGGAGTTCTGCACTTTCTACCGTACAACACTTCGTAAGGTGGCATACCAATACTAGCGTGGTAACTATTATTATAACCAAATTCTACAAGCGGCAAATGATCATCCCAATTGCCTTTAAAATCCATTATGCATGCTCTAAGCATATCCTCTAATGTTTGGATCGTTCTTTCACTTTGCCCGTCAGTCTGAGGGTGATAAGCGGTGCTCATCCTCAACTGTGTTCCCATGCATTCTTGCAGTCGCTTCCAGAAATTCGATGTGAAGCGCGGATCACGGTTAGAAATAATTGACACTGGCACCCCGTGCCTCGAAACAATCTCTTTTACATATAACTTCGCCAATTGTTCTAGGTTAAATCTGATTTTGATTGGAAGAAAGTGTGCGGATTTAGTTAATCGGTCGACGATAACCCATACTGCGTCATAGCCTTTCTGGGTCGTCGGAAGGCCAACAACAAAATCCATTGTAATATGTTCCCATTTCCATTCTGGGATTTCTAAAGGTTGTAACAAACCACTTGGTCTTTGGTGTTCTGCCTTGACCCTTTGGCAAGTCAGACACCTGGCAACACAATCGGCAACGTCTTTCTTCATATTTGGCCACCAAAAATGTTGTCGTAAATCCTGAAACATTTTGGTACTTCCGGGGTGAATGGAATACCTCGAACTATGAGCCTCGCTCAGAATGTCCTCCTTGATTTCTGGTATTGGCGGTACCCAAACCCTACTTTCAAATCTCAACAATCCTTCGCTGTCTATTTTAAATCTAAGTTCAGTCCCTTCAGATATCTTTTTCTTTACTTCCTCACATTCGTTATCCAGGATTTGTGCTTCCTTAATCTTATCCAATAAAGTTGTACCAGCTTGCATCTGGAACAGTTTCTCGTCAGTCTCCATTGGACATCCTACTTCTAATTCCAGCTTTTCCATTGCTGAAATCAATTCTTCCTGTGCTGTCAGCATCATCAACTTTTCCCGACCCTTTCTGCTTAAGGCGTCGGCTACAACATTCGCTTTTCCTGGGTGGTATAAGATATCACAATCATAATCCTTTATTAACTCCAGCCACCTTCTTTGGCGCATATTCAAGTATTTCTATGTGAAAATATACTTCAGACTCTTATGGTCTGTATTATTTCACACTTCTCCCCATAGAGATAGTGTCTCCAAATCTTTAAAGCGAATACCACCGTAGCCAATTCCAAATCATGGGTTGGATATCCCTTCTCGTAATCTTTTAGTTGTCGTGACGCATACGCAATGACTCTGTCGTTTTGCATAAGCACATAGCCTAGCCCTTTATGCGACGCATCACTATATACCACAAAATTTCCTGTGTCATCCGGAAGGGACAACACAGGTGCTGTACTTAACCTTCTCTTAAATTCTTGAAAACTTTCCTCACACTTCTCCGTCCAAACGAATTTCACAACTTTCCTAGTCAAATTCGTTAATGGAGTGGCGATCTTGGAAAAATCCTGAATAAATCTTCTATAGTAACCAGCTAATCCAAGAAAACTTCTTACTTCCGACGGTGTTTTCGGCTGATCCCAATTCATCACCGCTTCGACTTTGGAGGGATCCACCGAAATTCCGTCCTTATCAATCACATGTCCGAGAAATTGCACCCTTTCAATCCAGAATTCACACTTTGAGAATTTGGCATACAACTTCTCTCTTCTTAATACTTCTAACGTCAACTTCAAATGCTCAACATGTTCTTCCTTGGTCTTAGAATAGACCAATATATCATCAATAAAAACCACTACGAATTTGTCCAGGAACGGCTTAAACACTCCATTCATTAGGCTCATAAATGCGGCAGGCGCATTTGTTAGACCAAATGACATAACAAAAAATTCATAGTGACCATATCGTGTCCTAAATGCTGTCTTTGGGACATCTTCGGGCCTTACCTTCAACTGATGATAACCACTTCTCAGGTCTATCTTCGAGAAATATCTCGCTCCTTTTAATTGATCATACAGATCATCAATCCTTGGCAACGAATACCTATTCTTAATGGTAACCTTGTTCAATTCTCTATAGTCAATGCAGAGTCGCATCGTTCCATCCTTTTTCTTAACAAATAATACCGGCGCTCCCCACGGTGATACGCTCGGTTGAATATATTTCTTGTCCAACAGCTCCTGTAGCTGTACCATCAATTCCTTCATTTCTACTGGAGCCATCCGGTACGGTACTTTCGATATTGGAGCCGTTCCTGGCACCAAATCGATAACAAAATCTACTTCCCTGTCAGGCGGAAGTCCTAGTAGATCATCCGGGAAAACATCCACGAAGCCTCTTACGACTGGTATATCTTCTAACTTTGGATTCTCTTTATGACTATCGACTATGTAGGCTAAATACCCCACACAGCCATGTCTTAATAACTTCCTGGCCTGCATCATCGTCAGACAACTCGCTTGTCTAGGCGATTTGCTGCCATAAAACACAACCTTTGATGGAGTCATAAGGTTAATACATTTCTTCTGGCAATCAATTACGGCTCCATAATTGAATAGCCAATCCATTCTCAGGATAACGTCAAATTTCCTAAGTTTAATAGGGATAAGATCTACATTCATAACGTTACCCTTAATATCCACTCTACAGTTCTTGTGTATATACTTAACAGGAATTACTTCCTTGTTCGCAATCTCTATGTTCATAGGGATTTCTAATTCGTCTTTAAGCAATTCTAAATTCTTTGCAAAGTCATGGGATATAAATGAACAAGTAGCACCCGAATCAAATAAAACATAAGCATTGACTTTATTGATCGGAATGATACCTGACACCACATCACGAGACTGCACAGCGTCTTGTACGGTTATGTTAAATGTCCTTGCAGTTGGTCGGTTTGTCGAAGTCGGTCCGGTAATGGTAAGAGGATTTCCACTATTATTTCCCTTATGTCCACCTGACCCTGCCCCTCCAGATGCCTTCTTTGGACAGTCTTTAGCCAAGTGATCCTTTAACCTGCATGTGTAGCAGGCGCCCTTCTTAGGGTTAGGGCAGTTAGGTGCTATGTGGCCTTCCTGACCACAATTGTAGCAAACTCTTTTTCCTTTCATGCAGACTCCCAAGTGAGTCTTCCCACAGGTTGGGCATGGTTCTAACTTTTTCTTCTGACTACCTTGCTGACTTACAGATGACGGGTTGTCATTCCATTTTCGTTTATGATTATTAGTTCCCCCTGTGTGATTGCCACTAGCCTTATTGTTTCCTTCACTATCATTCTTCTTCTTCTTTTGATCCTGATTGTACTTAGACACCGCTTCGCTTCCACCTTCAGCGAGAATTGCCTTCTCCAGAACTCCAGCAAAAGTGTTCAATTGAAACATTGACACCTTGCTATACAACCAGGGTTTCAGTCCTTGTTCAAAACGCCTAGCCTTTCTTTCGTCAGTATGCACCTGATATTGGGCAAACCTAGACAATTCGTTAAACTTTGCCGCGTAGTCGGGCACAGACATATTCCCCTGCTTTAACTCCAGAAATTGCACCTCCAATTGATTCTGGGACCTGGTCGGGAAATACATCTCGAAAAATATTTCTTTAAACCTTTCCCAGGTTATTACACCTTCTCCTCCCCTGATTTTATTTGCCTGCCACCAGTAGCTGGCTTCTGATTTTAACATAAATGTCACGTAGGCGGTCTTCTGGTCCTCCCTAACTCGGGCGACCTCAAAAATTTTCTCTATTTCCATAACCCAAGTCTGAGCTTCTATCGGGTTCGTGGAACCCTTAAAATCTGGCAGTCCCACTGCCTTAAAGTCTTTAAATGAGGTGTTTGGTGGAGCTTGAGGCTGATTGTTCATCGCTCCAGCCAACAGATTTACCAACTGCTGAACGGGGTTCGCATTGGCATCATTGTTGTTATTGGTTGACCCCTCTTGGGCTTGTCGACGATTTTGTCTCCTTCTTGGCGGCATATTTCTGTTAAGAATATATGCTCACTAGATCTTTATTAAATCTCTTAAATATTTAAGACTTAACTCAAATATTTAACATAACCACTTTAACTCTTTTCTTTTCAAATAACCTTTGATATTTTATTTAAATCAAAAGTTTTAAACATAGTACTATAGCATCTCTGCCATTTACTTCAACTATCCCAAGATAAAAAATCTTCAGGATTTAGTTTCTCAAAATATTTCTTTGTTTTTAATCACATCGGAATTTACATTAACTACTCCAAAGAGTATCACATAATGTTAAATACTTTAACATACTCACTTAGCCCATATCATCTTAAACAACTTTATTATTTTATTAAAACCAAAAGCTTTTAATACAATACGATAGCATTTCTGCCATTTACATCAACTATCCTGAAATAAAGTTTCTACAGGATTTACATTATCACAATATTCCTTTGTTTATAATCACATCGGAATTTACATTATTTACGATTATTTAAACATTAACAATATCATATTGTCCTATCACGGCCTACTAAGGCGTCGGACAGCTTCACTACGTTCCTCCTCTATAATGCGGGACATAGTCCTGCGATCTAACATATACCCATGCAGTCCTTCGAACTGAATTGGATATCTCATAACTCGGTCCTGGGCCTCATCCATTGCCCTCAGAAACGTGTAGCACGTCTCTGCAACCTTAACTCTCTTCGCACGCGCATCATCCTCTCCCAGATCTGCACGTCGTGCATTTCTCACCCAAGCTTCTTCCACTATGGCGAGTCTTTCAGATTTCTCTTTCAACTCATTCTTTAACTTTTCTATCTCCTCTGTCTTCTGCTCAGTTTGACCCCTCTCGTGAGCCAAGTCCCACTCCACATTCCCAAGGCGGGTGTGGAGTGTCTCAACTTCCTCATTCTGCTGCTCAATCATATCTCATAACTCTACGTTGCGATCATACAATAAAGCATACATATCAGCGTTGACAGAGTTCGGTGGGAACTCCTCAGGGTCTTCCTTCTCCTCTTCCTCTTCAGGGTCTTCCTCTTCCTCCTCCTCGGCTGCCTCAGCCGGGATCTCGACCTCCTAAGGGTCCTCCTCTGAAATCTCTGGCTCATGCTCCTGACCAACATCCGGAATCACAGGAGATGGCTCTGGCTGTACTAACTGCTCCCAGACAGTATGTATGTCCCGGGGCTCCTCATCTCTAGTCTCTAGGGGTACAACATCCCTGGGTTGACTAGCTCCTCCAGTAGCTGACATCCTAACAAAATAAGTTTTAAGTCTTAGTTTTTTACGTGATGTTAATCAATACTCTAACAAGTATGAACACATAAGCACATAGCACATAAGGTAATTTTATTATCTTTCTTAGAACTCAATCAGAGTTGTCATTACTATCTTCACGAAGGCTACTATCCTAAGGTTTTTCCCCCACCTAAGGTTCATAACCTATGGCTTTGATACCAACTTGTGACACCCCCAAATCCGGTATCATAATTTCCATAGGATTTGGTGTTCAGTGTTCCAATATCATACAACTATCTACCCATAAATAATGAAATTCATTTATTAGATAAATAAATCATCATCTTACATCATCTGAAGTAATAATACATCATAAATCCCAGGTTAAACTTAACCTTAAATCTCTGTTGCGAAAACGTAAATAAATAAGTCTTAAGTCATCACACATAAATCTTGAACTTTAACATTCTTAACATCAACACAAGTCTTCAACACTTGTTAACTTTTCCTTTGCCCTTGCTACTAGAAGGTACATCACTTCGTTCATTATTAGCTGCAATGTTATTATGCAAGAGTGAGCACGGAGGCCCGCAAGTATAAAAATATGACAGAATAATAACATGCGAGTGAAAGAATTCTGAATAACAGAAAGCTCAACATTTGAATCAAAAATAATAATCAAGAGTCAAATTACTTCTCAACTTTTGAATCAAGAATATTAATCGAGAGTCAAATTACTTCTGAGGGTCATTAAGACCTTGAACCGAGTCTTAGGTTGTCAAGTATATTAACCTTTCCAACCTTTAACAGTCATAAGACTATAGACTTTACTTCTCGTACTTAGGGAGATCAGCCCTTCGTACTGATACTGTGCACACTATCTTAACGCTTTAAGCATCTTCATTAATTCCATATATTAGGGTTGTTCATCTCAGTTTGACATCAGAATCCGCACCAAATAAAGTTGGTTTGGATAACTCAATAAATGATATTCAAATTGAATATTAACTTCTCAAGGTATACAATCGAATAAGTATTGTACACTTAAATGATACTTTTAAAAGAATCATGGCATCTCATGTGAAATTCTAAACTTGGATATTCAAGAGTAAGAATTTGCTCAACAATAGTAATTAAGCATAGCAATTGCTTAATTTAAAGAGTTTAGTTTAGGAAACTTGCTCAAATATAAAGATTTGAGTTTAGGAAACTTGCCTCGTGCGCAAGCTACAGTTATTACTCACTTCTTTAATTACTCTTACCTATCAATACATTCACAATATCAATTAATCATAAGTTCGATATGATTATTGATTTACAATAATATTCTTCAAACTCATTATTAGGTTTTCAAATAATGGTTTACGTTGATTAATTAACTTGTTAATTAATCACGTAACTTAAGTTATTAACTTGTATTAATAACTCATTACATACATAACATGTCATCATGTTAATTAGATTTAAAATAATGTCTTAATGTTTATAACACATTATTTAACCTTTAGAAATAATAATTTAAATCACGTAATTAATTTATTAATTAATTACATAACATAAATTATTAAACTCATATCAATATTTTATTATATTTATACAACATGTGTTCATGTTCATTAGACTCAAAACACATTTCACAAATTTTCAACACTTAGCATTTTTTTTCAAAATTTTTGGACAGGCGTGGCCGCGCGCCATTTTGCCTTGCAGCCGGCGCGGCCGGGCGACTGCGAAATTTCAGTATCTGAAGTTCGCAAACAAACACAGATTTTCGCCTATTTTCTCCAAATTCACATCATTACACTGATTTATAATGTTACCCATGAAGTATAAACTTCACAGGAACATTATATATCACTTATAACATGTTCTTAACATTCCAAGTCATGTAATTACACAAATCAAAATATTAATTTTCACTGTTCTTCAAAACTTTCAAGAGTTTAATGAAAAACATAAAAAATCTCCTTACGGATTCGTTACTACACCGAATCCATTCATTTCAATTCCATTTTCTTTGTTTTAACATATACAATCATATTCATGTATCAATTTAAATATAAACATATGATTCAATCATTAATTTAACCCATATGGGTTATTCATCCATATTCAATACTCTGTAATTTCATAAAACTCATTTATTAACAAAGTTATTTGGTGTGATCACTGTGAATCATGAATGGATAGCCTAAATTATATCATGGACATATGTTACTATATATATACCCATGAAATCAATCATTTGTCAACTTTCTCCATTCATAGAGGACTTTTACAAAACACGTACATGAAAACTCTGTAAATCCTTAACAACCCAATTAAGGCCAATTAAATCAAATTGATTACTTTAAAACATGTTTATACGTTAAAAAAACATGTTACAATCACATACCTACATAGATAAAGCCATATCGTAACCCAATTGGAAAACCCAAATTTTACAGGAACTTTAAAAATACGTATATGAAAAACTTTAATTTTGAAAACATAAAGAAGAATTATCCTTTGTTAGTATGAAGATAATAAAAGACAACACTTAAGATTTTCTCAAATCTCTTTCTCCCTTTCACTCTCAATTTCTTCTTCCCGATCTCTCTATTTTCTTCTCTGAACTTTTTCTAATTTTTTTTTCTCTGACTTTGAAAATAAACTTCTGTCTGACTATCATATACGTATATGTATATATATTATACCGTTGTATAATAAACAAATTAACCTCTCTTAAGACCTTGTTTGCCTTCCTCTTCTTTTCTTTTCCCATTTATTTTAATAAACTAATTTACTATATAGTTAATTGTCACCTTACTTATTGATTAATTAATTTTATTTAATTTAATTAAATAAAATAAGATAATTCACATTAAATCACATTGTCACATAATTAATATTTTTATTTATTAATTATGTCAATTCATTAATTCATTAATTAATTATTAAATTAACTAAAGTAACGTATGCTTATTTAATTAATTCAATTAATCAAATAAACTCAATTAAATATATTCTTTGAACTATTAAATTACTACATATTAATTTAATTAATGTCACACATATAATTAAATTTATCTACCACAAATTCATGAATTAATTATTTAATTCAATAATTAAATCATTAAAAATATTTATTTATTTCAATAAATATTCAAATATCTTTACAAAATTCTCGTTCATCACATATATACTTTGAACTATTAAATTACTACACATTAATTTAATTAATGTCACACATATAATTAAATTAATCTACCACAAATTCATGAATTAATTATCTAACTCAATAATTAAATCATTAAAAATATTTATTTATTTCAATAAATATTCAAATATCTTTACAAAATTCTCATTCGTCACATTTCCCCCCCTTAAAAGGATTCTGTCCTCAGAATCACGGTTCGATTAATAATTTCGTCCCATCACATTCTCATAACCAAAATATTTACATTAATTCACATTGTCACAACAAATTTTTGGAAGAGTTTGCAAGAGAGAATGGAAACGCAGTTAAGGTTGAGTATCGCGTATCATCCTCAGACAGACGGACAGAGTGAGCGAACAATACAAACGCTGGAGGACATGCTTAGGACTTGTGTGATGGACTTCAAGGGAAATTGGGACGACCACCTACCCTTAGTCGAATTTGCGTATAATAATAGTTACCATGCGAGTATCGGCATGCCACCGTACGAAGTCCTTTACGGAAGAAAGTGCAGAACGCCATTATGTTGGGATGAAGTCGAAGAGCGAAGAATGCTCGGACCAGAGTTAGTACAGTAAACCGCAGACGTGGTGACAATAATACGAGCCAGACTAGTAGCAGCTCAAGATCGCCAGAAGAAATACGCAGATTTGCATCGGCAGGACCGAGACTATAAAGTCGGCAGTTTTGTTTTCTTGAAGGTATCTCCATGGAAGGGAAAGTTCCGTTTCGACAAGAAAGAAAAATTGAGTCCAAGATTCATAGGATCGTTCGAGATACTGAAGCGAGTGGGCGAAGTGGCATACAAAGTTGCATTACCACCCGAGTTGGAGCACATCCACAATGTGTTCCACATTTCCGTGTTGCGACCGTACAAGGTCGACTACAAGCACGTGATTTCATATGGGCCCATTCAAGTGGAGAAGAACTTGGCGTATGAAGAAATTCCTGTCCAAATACTAGATAGGAAAGAGCAAACCTTGAGAAATAAAATTATTTCATCTGTAAAAGTACTTTGGCATAACCACGATGTCGAGGAGGCAACGTGGGAGTTAGAAGATAGGATGATGAGGGACTATCCCCATCTATGTGTGTAATCTTGTAGCAATTCCGGAACGAAATTTTTATAAGGGGGGGGGGGGAGGATGTAATACCCGAGAATTTCCTAATATTATTAAATAAATATATTAATAGAAATGAGAATTTATTTGAATATTAATGATTTTGTGTTATGAGATAAGTTAGCTCAATTATATTAAATTGAATAATTATAATAATTGAGGAAATGCGGAGTTTGCGATAAACTCGTTGAAAGCCTTGTGTGGCATAGTGATGAGGAATATTAATTATGATATTAATTAACGAAGGAATTATTAAGTGAACAATTAATCTATATTAATTCTTCATTGTTGTTGTAGAATATTAATTAATTGTTATAGAATATTTATGATAATTAATTATGATATGTGATTATTATTATTGCAAAAGAAATATAATAATAATAATCGACGTGTTTATAAATATAATAAAATTTACATTTATTCACTGTGATAATTAAATCATGTAAGTGTTAATCAACTATTGTGGAAATTATAATTTCATCGATTAAGGAAAAATGGATTGATTAATATAATTTATTAATTCATATGTACAAGCATGCAATACTAAAAGTGTAATAGCCAACTATATTATATATAGAGTAGTACAACATCTATGTGACTATATCATATATTGAAACCATATGTTATGAATACATCATGAAATGCTTATGTGACAATATGTGTGTGGGTATACCTTAAAATATTATACCATGAACATATTGTAAACTATTATTTTAATAAAGAAGACAATGTGATGTGATTATATCCAAGTAAATTATACCAGTATGATAAAAATGTACATGGATTATATGTGTGCAAATCACACTTACTATCTTATGTGAATTATAGTGTGACATCTCAATTAAAGACATATGTATAAAATATATATGTGTATATAGCCTAAGTATTAACATTAGTTGTTTACAAGTTGGGAATGCTGAGTTTCATATTGCCTTGTCCCATTATATGAGACCCATTCTCCTTCACGTGCATAGCATTATAAAGGCTAAAGCCTATAACCTTAAAACTCAGCAAAACTCTCCTAGCCTTATAGTTCATGATGAGCAAGGGAGTGGGTATGATGATGAGTTCCAACTACTAATTACCTACCATTTCTTAACCTCCATACAATTCAAATTCTCATTGGTTTGATTCATGGGAAGATAGCATTGTCTGGGTATTGGTTTTGGCTATATATATGGCCCCTCCTCTTTACATTTTTCATTGCTGAGAATTACTTAAGTTTGGAATTGAGAGCATATACATATATCAGTGTGAGCATTCTTGGATTAGCAGCAAGTTCTACTTGAAATCTAGCAGAGGTATAATCCCTCTTTCGTTGTTCTTCATTTCTCTATCAAAATTTCTAGTCTTGAAAATCTCATTTCTTGATTTTGTCAAATTAGATGTTAATTGAATTATAGAAAGCTTGTATAGTTGTTATATGGACTTATGTACTTGTTGGGATTAAAATATAGCTTCCTTGTTCTTCATTTTCATTTTTTTGTTTCTGTTTCTGAAAATTCTTAGATTCTTGATCATGTTAAATTAAAGTGTAATTGGGATATAGAATGCTTGCCTAAGTGTTATATAACCATATAAGCATGTCTAAACTGTTATATTACTGATTTCATACGGATTGGTGAAGAAAATTTTGTGTTTGGCCTAGTTTCTGCCGTTGCTGGCTGCTGTCTGGTCTGGAACGGGAGCCGCGAGACCGCGCGTCTCTTTAGTACAACTAGCGCGCGGCCGCGCCTGTCTGCAGTTTCTGTTCCTGTTTAAAATCTGTCCAGTGTTAGTTTATTTATATGAGCATGCAAGTATGAGGAATATGTTGACATGAGTATATATGTTCCTTGAGATAGCATGGATTGGTTTAACTTCATTAAAATCCCTTGCTAAGTGAACTTAAAATTTTATAAGGAACTTAGAGTTTTTAAAAGTAAATTTGACATGGGAGTATGATATTGATGTTTTGACTTTTGACACATATTAGTATGATCTAGCAAAACATGGAAAGCATTTTAATAGGTGCATACATGTTTCATAGTGTGACGCGAGCATGTTTAGATGACTTAGAAATGCATATCGGACACGTTAACATATGCATACATATGACATGAGCATGTGAACCGTGTTAAGTGAACCTTACTAGTGAAGGCATAAGTTTTGAACGTAAATCTTGACATGTCATATCGAAGTCTAGATTCTGATAATTGTGGACATGTTTGATAATGCTTTTGAACCTCACTAATGTGTCAGACATATATACATGTGAACATACCATGCTAGATGTCGTGATTCAAAGTTAGCATAAATGAAGCATGCTTTCGAACTAACAACTATGATAGTTACATATATGAAACTGGAATACTCATAAGTATGTCTAATATGAGAAGTATGACTACTTTATAAAGAAGACAATGTGATGTGATTATATCCAAGTAAATTATACCAGTATGATAAAAATGTACATGGATTATATGTGTGCAAATCACACTTACTATCTTATGTGAATTATAGTGTGACATCTCAATTAAAGACATATGTATAAAATATATATGTGTATATAGCCTAAGTATTAACATTAGTTGTTTACAAGTTGGGAATGCTGAGTTTCATATTGCCTTGTCCCATTATATGAGACCCATTCTCCTTCACGTGCATAGCATTATAAAGGCTAAAGCCTATAACCTTAAAACTCAGCAAAACTCTCCTAGCCTTATAGTTCATGATGAGCAAGGGAGTGGGTATGATGATGAGTTCCAACTACTAATTACCTACCATTTCTTAACCTCCATACAATTCAAATTCTCATTGGTTTGATTCATGGGAAGATAGCATTGTCTGGGTATTGGTTTTGGCTATATATATGGCCCCTCCTCTTTACATTTTTCATTGCTGAGAATTACTTAAGTTTGGAATTGAGAGCATATACATATATCAGTGTGAGCATTCTTGGATTAGCAGCAAGTTCTACTTGAAATCTAGCAGAGGTATAATCCCTCTTTCGTTGTTCTTCATTTCTCTATCAAAATTTCTAGTCTTGAAAATCTCATTTCTTGATTTTGTCAAATTAGATGTTAATTGAATTATAGAAAGCTTGTATAGTTGTTATATGGACTTATGTACTTGTTGGGATTAAAATATAGCTTCCTTGTTCTTCATTTTCATTTTTTTGTTTCTGTTTCTGAAAATTCTTAGATTCTTGATCATGTTAAATTAAAGTGTAATTGGGATATAGAATGCTTGCCTAAGTGTTATATAACCATATAAGCATGTCTAAACTGTTATATTACTGATTTCATACGGATTGGTGAAGAAAATTTTGTGTTTGGCCTAGTTTCTGCCGTTGCTGGCTGCTGTCTGGTCTGGAACGGGAGCCGCGAGACCGCGCGTCTCTTTAGTACAACTAGCGCGCGGCCGCGCCTGTCTGCAGTTTCTGTTCCTGTTTAAAATCTGTCCAGTGTTAGTTTATTTATATGAGCATGCAAGTATGAGGAATATGTTGACATGAGTATATATGTTCCTTGAGATAGCATGGATTGGTTTAACTTCATTAAAATCCCTTGCTAAGTGAACTTAAAATTTTATAAGGAACTTAGAGTTTTTAAAAGTAAATTTGACATGGGAGTATGATATTGATGTTTTGACTTTTGACACATATTAGTATGATCTAGCAAAACATGGAAAGCATTTTAATAGGTGCATACATGTTTCATAGTGTGACGCGAGCATGTTTAGATGACTTAGAAATGCATATCGGACACGTTAACATATGCATACATATGACATGAGCATGTGAACCGTGTTAAGTGAACCTTACTAGTGAAGGCATAAGTTTTGAACGTAAATCTTGACATGTCATATCGAAGTCTAGATTCTGATAATTGTGGACATGTTTGATAATGCTTTTGAACCTCACTAATGTGTCAGACATATATACATGTGAACATACCATGCTAGATGTCGTGATTCAAAGTTAGCATAAATGAAGCATGCTTTCGAACTAACAACTATGATAGTTACATATATGAAATGGGAATACTCATAAGTATGTCTAATATGAGAAGTATGACTACTTTATATGTCTGAATGATAAGCATGACAACTTATGTAAATTCATGGCGTTTCTTGACCCTAAGCCGTTAGAGACCATAAATTAAAACTATATCATATATGATTAGAATTAGAAAGGTTATACAAATATAGAAGTATCCTTTAAATATATATATGCTATGTGATATCATATGTTGTTACTTGAGTCCGATTTGACGGTTAGCTTACAATAATGCTATAAAGTGCTAGAAAGATTATGTTTGCTATTTGTTGTGATCTTATGTGATATTAATGATATGAGAGTGTGTTTTAACTCAAAAGGAGGAACGTTAATGATAAAAGTTATATTAATATGATACTATATAACTGTGTAGCTAGGTTAAAATATAACTTATGTGTTGATCGTACATACAAGATGAGATATAATGTTGAACTATATGACTAATGGATATCGTATATACATAACTATATTACGATAGGATTCGAAAAGTGTTGGTTAAATTACGCGGATAGACTACGCTAAAGGCAAGTTTCCTAACTTACACTCTTTCACGGTGCAAGTATTCTATCCTTGTACAATGCAAGTTATCTTACTTACTCGTTCATTGAGCTAGTACGTTTAAACTCTTGTGGAAGCTATTATTCATGTTGAACTTGGTATTGTTCTTGAACATTGTGAAAGTGTTTATGCCATTTGATTCGGCTAGACTATATACATGTTTATAAAACTGTCTGAACCTTTTCATTGGTGCGAAAAATCTGAAAATTGAGTTGAACAACCCTTATGGTAATGGGAATGTATATTGTTGAAAGCCCCAACACACGCGTGAATATTACTGTAGTTATGCATAACATAGAGTATTGTAGACTGATCATCTATCGTACTTGTTTCTTTTGGGTTATCAGTTTAATATTGATGATTCTAGTAGATGTTTAATAGTCTTTAGTGACTGCTCAGTATAAATTATTTATCCAGTTGGATACGTTGATAGCATTTGAATTCATATATATCTGTTGATCTATATTGAATTATTGTTTCATATTCTAAAGATTGATTCGATAATTGTTGAAACTCGTTATTTATATTATTATTCTGAAACCCTGAACTTTCTTAGAGATTTCACTTTGATATTTCAAACTTGTGAGATAAAACTCTTTATCCTTGTTGTATATTACTTGCTGGGCAATTTGTGCTCATTCTTGCTTATTTAAAAACCTTTCAATTAAGGCTGAACAGGGAGGTGTCTCTGGGAAGGATAAGGGCAAGGGCAAGGCTACTGACTAGCTTGGTCCTTTACGTTTAAATTTCTAATGTTGTATTAAGATTGTCTTCAGACTATGTTTAAGCTTAAGTAAGATTATGTAATAAGTCTTTATTCGATATTATTATGTAATCTATTAAGTACTGTAGGTTGCGAGACTTGGGAGAATAATTATAATAAATCATTGTATATTATTCTATATTAGATCTTCCGCTGTGAATGTGTGATTTTTGTTATTATTGTATTACCATAAGCACGTGACGAACCGAATTCGAGTGACCAAGTGGCAGTCCCGAATTTGGGGGCGTCAAAATAATCATAGATGTGGAATAATCAACAACAATTATCCACTAACATTCTTGAAAAACAGTATCTCAAGTTTGAGTTAGAGAAACTTGCCTTGATTGGAGATTACCCCTATAACTTAATTTAGAGCTCCCCATAAATCCTACACAATCGTGTTTACATGCACACATATATTAGGTAATTAAATATGTCACAACCGTGCATGTATATTCATTATTAATAATTATTAGTTTATAAAAACTAATATTATTTATTCTTATTTCAAAACCATTATCGGTTTGTTTAGAAATATAACTCATTTCAACCCTTTAATACAGAATAAAGGTCTCTTACATTTTTAATATGTAAATATTTTATATATTAGGTCTTAAATAGTTTATATTCCTTTTTAGGAATATTTTACTCCTTTACTTGCTAATTCGGGATTTAAACAGCTAATATATAGCCTTTATAGAAAATTCAACGTACTATATTATTTCTTGAATAATAATAATTTTTATATTACTTTATCTGTTCATGAGTCAACTGGAACCATTGTCTCATATATAAATATTTTATCCCGCTAGCACATAAACGTATTTTATTACGTCATTTCGGCTATCTATTTAATAGATACATTCATTACAAATTATACATAATATAATACACTATCATTAATCATTTTACTAATCTTAGATTAATGAAAAAGTGCTTTTCTTAAACGATATACATCTTTAAATAATTTATTATAATTGTTTAATTAATGAATTATCAAAATTACTTTACTTATAATCTATACCTTCGGTTGATTACTATTTAATATTAATTAAATAGTAATTAATTAATTACCTTTAGTTATTGTTTAAAAATAATTAATAACTAATTAAATACATTTAGTATTTAATGCTTAATTAAATACTAATTAATCACATCATTATCTGTCTTTAATTATTATTTAATATTAATTAAATAATAATTAATTAATTACTTATCTTAGAAATTTAACATCTTCTAAGAACTAACAAAATATTCCAAAATATCAACTTAACTAACAAACTAAATACAATATTTAAAACAACAACAATACTAACAAAATTAAATAAGAAACATACCCGAAAATACGAGTTCCACAAACTGCCTATGCACTTGACGCCAAAATTTAACTAAGGAGGTCTTAATAAAAAGACCTCCCACAACAAAGTCTTTCTCAAAATTGGAGGCCTTATTGTTGGTGAATGAAACAAAGGCCAAACCCTTCTATTTATAGATTAAGAAAAGGGGAAAGTTCTCAATTTAGTCGATGTGGGACTTGGTTTATACTAATTTTTCATATTTTTAGCTTGGACAGTTGGTACGAAAATAGTCATAACTTTTTCGTTTTAAAACATATTTAGGCTATTCTTAAGCCCACCCGAAGCTAATTTCCGTGCCTACAACTTTCGTTTAATCAGCCCAGAAATTCCGTGCAAGGGGACTGCCCCGAGTTTTCTGGACAGATTCGACTCTACTACTTTGAAATGCCATAACCTTTTGCTACGAAGTCGAATTTAGTCCGTTTTGGAGTTTATAGAAAGCTTATTCAGTGTACTATAACATCCCAAAAGCCTAGAATTTTCTGAAACATCTAACTAATCCCGAATTTTTATTTTTGGTTTAGCAGTCCACTAGTTTTTCGTACTTCTCGTTTTGACATTCAAAACTCGCCTCGACTAGATCCAACCCAACTTTCTTTACAAATAAGTCTTATTTAACGTAATAAGACTTGTCTAAGGTCTCAGCTCCGTTAAATTCCAAGTTTTTATTCATTTTAGCTCTTTAAGGAATTTTTACGAACATAAAGCATGCATTTTAATCTTCGTTCGATTTCTTAGCGATTCATTTATGATTTCTCTATGAAATCCAACCTAATAGCATCCCACATCTCAAACCTATCCACCAAGTCCTTAAGACCAAAGTTTCATCCATAAATCAAGCATAAAAATCAATTAAAATGACTTTTAGCTAACTAAAGCATACTAACAAAATTTATATTTTGTTCTTTTGCTCATAAACCTGTGATGCCCCCAAATTCGGACCGCCACTTGGTCAATCGAATTCGGTTTGTCACGTTCAACAATCTCATACAATAATAATAATATGACTAAATGTCGCAACGCACAGCGAAATAAATACACCACTACTATTGAATAGATTATATTTAATTAATATAATTTATTCACGTCCCAAGGTCTCTTAACTTAAACATCGATTACATAACTTAAACATACCTTAAGCGTATGTAAACCTAACTAATACATAACATCATAAGTTCTTATTATAATTCATAAAGTTCTATATAAATAAAGCTACTCAGTAGCCTTTCCCTTGCCCTTATCTGTGCTCGAAGGTCCGCACTGCTTTGCCTTAATTGAAATATTTTAGGAAAAGCAAGAATGAGCACAAATTGCCCAGAAAGTAATATAACAACAAGGTGAGTGGTATCGTTCTCAATTCTTAAGAAGGTATAACAAGGTGTGATAATTCAAGGATAACAAGAGTATCAACAGTTCTCAATAACAGTCACTAAGGACAGAATAACATCAATATGATTCAACGATAATTCAATTTAAGAATTCAAGATAACTGAATACTGAGTAGTCACTAAGGACTATGAACTTCTACTAGAATTAACAGTAATATACTGAAAATCCAACAAAACAAGTACAACAGGTGATCAGCCTAAAGTACCCTACGGTATGCATATCGTTCAATCGTACTAAAGTGTGCGCACGTCGGTCTCTCGACAAATAATTTTCCTTCAACGAAGGTTGTTCATCTTAGTCAAATACAAGATCCCGTACTAATCAATTAGTTTGGGTTACCTTTCAACAATATAAGTCTAGCCGAATCAAATGGCATAAATCACAACAATTATAAGTTCTATCTCAAGATTTAAAGCTCGAAGCATATAATTCGACTTTTATCTTATTTATGAAGTATATGATTCATAATATCTGAATTTCAATCTCGAAAGCTTACTTGTACGACAATAATAGCACAAGTTAAATGAATGCTCAATAAAGAGTAGGGTTAGGAACTTGCTTACAACGTTCCTTGAATAAAGTAAACACAAGGATAGGGTACTTACACAATAAAAGTATGGTTCAGATACTTGCACTTTAAAAGAGTGTAAGTTTGAGAACTTGCCTTATGCGTTGTTTATCCCCAAAATTAATCAACACTTTCGAATCGTATCGTAATATAGTTACGTATATATATGATATCCATTAGTCATATATTTCAACATCATATCTTATTTTAGATATACAATCCACATATAAGTTAAGTCTTTAACCTTACTATACAGTCATACCATATATAGTATCATATTTAATTCACAAGTCTCGACTAATATACTTTTATCCTTAACGATCCTCTTTTTGAGTTAAACACACTCTCATATCATTATTAACACATAAGACCACACTCAATACTAAATATATGTTATTTTAGTGAGTTATGGTATTTCAATAAGTTAACCGTCAAAAATCGGATTCTAGTATCAACATATGATATCTCATAACATATATGCATATTAAAGGATGCCTTTATGCTTCTCAAGTCTATCTAAGTTCTCTCTTTCATGATATGGCTCTAAGTTAACACTTTTGACAACTTACGGTCATTCAAGGTCATGAAAATCACAAAGTCTAACATGCTTGCTTTTTAAACACATAAGGTATTCGTATATCTTGTATTAGGCATACTCATGAATATTCATATCGCATACACGTAACTATTATTGTTATTAGTTTGAAAGCATGCTTCGTTTACGCTAAACTTAGTTTCACGACACCTAATAATGGCATATATACATGTATGACGTTAATGAGGTTAAGAGTACTATCAAACACGTCTATATATTTCAGAATTTAAACCTCAATGTAACATGTCAATCCTCACGTGCAAAGCTTATACTTTCGTTAGTAGAGTCTAACATGTTCATGCTATATTATAAAATCCATATACACAAGTCAACGTGCCTTAAAAGCATCTTCAAACATGCTGAAAATATCAGAATTTAGAATCTTAATATAACACGTCAAAGTCCCCGTTTAAAGCTTACATTCTTGTTAGTAACGTTCACTAATGAGTCCATCATGTGCATGTTATACCATGCATCTCTAAACCATACTACTATGCTCACAAGATCAGAATATCATCATGGTTATAGCATGTCAAAGTTTGTTTTCAAAACTTCCATTTTCATTAGGAATGTGTACTAGTGAGGTTCACATGTTCATATTACCTTACGGAACCTATGTACATAAGTTAATATGTCTCTCATGCATTTCTAAACTATACTAACATGTATCAAAAGTTAGAATATCAATATAAGGCTAACATATCAAAGTTCCTCTTTTCATAAGTTTAAGTTCCTTTTGAATTACTCAAGCTTTGGTAAGTGTTTTCATGAATGGCCATATAAATTAACAAGCCAGGGACTGAAATAGGCCTAACTACGTTACATTAGCATGCTTTATAAATTAGATAGCCTAACCAAGCCATCAACAAAATCTGCAGAGGGGTGCGATCGCGCCTCATTTGTACTAAGGAGATGCGCGGCCGCGCGGCTCTGTTTCTGGACCAGGAAGTGTTCTGCTATTGCAGAGCTTCCATCAACATTTAGTTCCTTTATACCATCATGATTGTAAACAACCACATTACTTCTATATCATGCATACTAACTTAACTAACATGCTAGCATCCTTTCACATACTCAACTACAACTAACTCAAGCTAATTCCTATGTATTGAATTTCAAGTAGGTTTAAGCATTATACCTTTTTAGCTTCAAATTGCATAAGGCTTGCTCAATTTTCAGAGTATACACTCACAACACCCTCTTTATATCATTTAACAATTAATCTAGCAAAATGAAATGAGAAGGGGAGTGCTCAATTTATAGGAAGTTCACTAACCATGTAAAGCCATTGTCCAAGAATTTAAACCAAGAGATAGAAGGAGAGTTCATGGGATATTCAAGAGTTGGTGCAATAGTGTTCTAACCACCACCTCAACCCATTCCCTTGGTCATCATCACCATCATTGCTAGCTAGATTGAGGAATTTGAGAGATGAAGGGGATAAGCTAGCCTTTTTGTATTACACGTGAATGAGGAAATGAAGAGTGACTCTCTTTTAGGGACAAGTAATACTCAACATTCTAGCAATGAAGGAAATACCATTTATTATACACTTTACATACATATATGTTTACCTTGGCTTAAATTCATTTAGGGCATACATGGGTCTAAAATGTTACAACAACATTACATGGTAGCACATTGAGGTACATGTATATACATTGATATATAATCCATGTACATTTTAATAATGTCAAATTATGAGTTAGTGGCATAATACATTAGTACAAACCTTATTATTCCAATTATGTAACTTATTGAAATAATTATTGTTATTACATACTTTAATTTAATATACCATATAGTATTCATTAAAGTACTATAGCTACCACATGATCACATAAGCAATTTTATTACTCTTACAATATAATTTCCATATTACATAGTCTTGCTAAAGTGTCACACTACATTTTATAATATAATTTATATATTACACAGTCCCTTGTATTGTCACAATGCACTTTATATAATATAGTTTGGTTCCATACTGTACAATGTACATACAACATGCATTTTCATAAGTCCAACCATGTGACTCACTTTCTTTTATTATATAGTTTCTATACATTACATAGTCTTACTAAGGTGTCACACTACATGACTTTATATAATATAGTTGTAGTGATACTTTACACTTTAACACATACTTGAATAAACATTTATCTTCTAGTATTAATCAAATATTTATTCATTAATATGTTATTACTCATAGTAATCTTTAATTAGCAATATATTATTAATTAATCATCCACTCATTAATTATTTATTTAATTACTTAAATCCTCGTAATTCTCATCACTGTGCCACATAAGGCCTTTCATCGAGTTTATTATAAACCCCATATTTTCTCAATCGTCTTAAATATTCAATTTAATATAATTGAGTTAACTCATCTCATGACACAAAATATTTATATTCAAATAAATATTCATTCCCATTAATATATTCATTTATTAATATTCGAAAATTCTCGGGTATTACATTCTCCCCCCTTATAAAAATTCTGTCCTGGAATTGCTACAAGGTTACACAAATTGATGGGGATAATCCCTCATCATCCTATCTTCTAACTCCCACGTAGCCTCCTCGACATCGTGGTTAAGCCAAAGTACTTTTACAGATGAAATAACTTTATTCCTTAATGTCTGCTCCTTCCTATCTAATATCTGGATAGGAATTTCTTCGTATGCCAAGTTCTTCTCCACTTGAATGGGCTCATAGGAAATCACGTGCTTGTAGTCGTGCTTGTAGTCGGCCTTGTATGTTCGTAACACGGAAATGTGGAACACGTTGTGGATATGCTCCAACTCGGGTGGTAATGCAACTTTGTATGCCACTTCGCCCACTCGCTTCAGTATCTCGAACGGTCCTATGAATCTTGGACTCAACTTTCCTTTCTTTCCGAAACGAATCTTTCCCTTCCATGGAGATACCTTCAAGAATACGAAACTGCTGACTTTAAAGTCTCGGTCCTGCCGGTGCAAATCTGCGTACTTTTTCTGGCGGTCTTGAGCTGCCACTAATCTGGCCCTTATTACTGTCACCACGTCTGCGGTTTGTTGTACTAACTCGGGTCCGAGTATTCGTTGCTCTCCAACTTCGTCCCAACATAATGGCGTTCTGCACTTTCTTCGGTAAAGAGCTTCGTACGGTGGCATGCTGATACTCGCATGGTAACTATTATTATACGCAAATTCAACTAAGGGTAGGTGGTCGTCCCAATTTCCCTTGAAATCCATCACGCAAGTCCTAAGCATATCCTCCAACGTTTGTATAGTTCGTTCACTCTAGCCGTTTGTCTGAGGATGATAAGCGGTACTCAACCTCAACTATATTCCCATCCTCTCTTGCAAACTTTTTCAAAAGTTCGACGTGAAGCGCGGATCTCCATCAAAGACAATTGACACCAGCACTCCATGTCGTGAAACAATCTCCTTTACGTAAAGACTCGCTAACTGATTCAAACTGTAGCGAATCTTGATTGGTAGAAAGTGTGCCGTCTTTGTTAGTCGATCCACGATAACCCAAATGGCATCATATCCCTTTTATGTGACTGGAAGTCCCACCACGAAGTCTATCGTAATGTGCTCCCATTTCCACTCCGGTATTTCCAACGGTTGTAGTAAACCACTCGGCCGCTGGTGCTCTGCTTTAACGCGTTGATAAGTCAAACATCTACTAACGCACTCTGCGACTTCCCGTTTTAGATTGGGCCACCAAAAGTGTTGCCTCAAATCTCGGTACATCTTAGTGCCTCTCGGATGAATAGAATACGTCGTATTGTGTGCCTCGTGCAAAATTTCTTCTCTTAATTTGGTTACCGCTGGTACCCACACTCTTCCTTCTGATCTTAAAATACCATCTTTATCCATTCAGAATCTCTCTTCTTCATTTTTTGCGATCCTCTTTCTGATTTTCTCGCACTTTTCATCCTTCTCTTGTGATTCCTTTACTCTATCCAACAATGTTGGACGAGCTTCCATTACGAATAACTTTTCTTCTGACCCTTTCGGTCCCTTCACCTCTATCTTTAATTTTTCCATTTCTCTTATTAACTCCTCTTGAGTTGTTAAGTGAAACAGCTTCTCCCTTCCTTTTCTGCTCAGAGCGTCGGCAACCACGTTTGCCTTTCCCGGGTGATAAAGAATATCGCAGTCATAATCTTTGATCAATTCTAACCACCTTCTCTGACGCATATTCAACTCCTTTTGTGTGAAGATATATTTCAGACTCTTGTGGTCCGTGTATATCTCACATTTCTCTCCGTATAAATGATGAGTGGGATTTATACCCGCAAATCGGTTACTTTGTGGCTTAAATAGTTGCCTGATCTTCATAGTTTTTATATAGTTTTATATGTTTATAGTATTATTATGCTTAACCGATGTATTGCAGGCTTTACAGAACTTTTCTAGCTTTCAGGGGATAAAACGGAGAATTTACATATACTGGCGCCGCAGTGCCAATGCCTAGTCTCATTCTCGCGCAGCGGCGCCGCCCCTGGTCCTTGCTGATGTCATTCTGGAGCTGCAGCGCCACAGTTCCTTTATGGACTCGCGCTGCAGCGCGACCTCCGGTCTTTTGATTTTAACGTGGCGCCGCAGCGCCACTTATAAGCCTATTGCCCGCGCCACAGCGCGACCTCCGGTGCCAAGGCAGGAAGGGCTTGCTTTTGACCTAGAAAAGAAGAAAACAGATATATATATGAGGTGAGCCTCTGCAAACAGGAGAGAGGTATTGGAGAGGAAGAAAAAGAGCAGAGAAAGAAGACTGGGATAGAATCGGTTAGCTTAGCTTAGGATAGATTAGATCTCTTTTGTACTTTCTCTCTCTAGTTATTAGGTAATGTTTGTAAATATAGATTAGGTAGATGAGGATAAAGTCTGGGATTTCCTTGGAGCAACAAGAGCAGTGAGCTACACGGATTGGAGAGCTTGAAAGGAGCGGAATGTTTGGAGACTGAAGAGCTTTGACAGAGTTTATTCTTATCCATTTATTTCCTCTAATTTTGTAATCCATAAATGTTGTCTTTATTGCTACTTATATTTTGTTCAATAGCTATGAAGTAAGTATTGGCTCTAAGGTTATAACGGAACCCTTTGTTAGTTAAATTGACTGTCTTATCTCTTTGGTTGACACCATATGGTTTGGTTTAATATATTCATGCTTAATGATTCTCACTAAGACATTAGTGATGATTTTGGTCATCTATATGATATCGAAAGAAGGATTATAGATTTACACCTAAATATATTGGCATGTGATTATGAGTTTCGACTGCATAAGTGTGCGTAGAATAGACATATATCTGTGTGCCACGTGTGACCTAATTGAGAACTTATGCTTAAATCCTTGTTAGGTTAATTCGCATAGACATGTGTAGGATTATCACTTAGTTTGGATGTTCTTTTCTGTTCTATTCCCTATCGGGTGGATCTGGAGAGGATATGTTTGTGCATACCTCGACAGAGGTGTATGAGCACCTATGTGTTCTCGGTCGACAAACTGTCGTGACCATTAAGACCAAAGAGAGAAGGGTAGGAAGTTTGATGAAGCATAGCACGCCAGGTGTTCGACGGAATGCCTGTGTGGGGTGAAGTTGTAACCTTAGCTTGTAATTCCTTCGATTACCATTCGTTATCCGTTTACTTGCTTTAATAATTAGTTATAACTAGTTTAACCACACTCCTATTAGTTTACTGTTCGAATAAGACTTAAGCGATACAAAGTTAGTATTTGGTAAATATTAGTGATAGTTCCTCGTGGGTACGACACTTTCCTTATCACTGTATTACTTGTTAGACCGCGTATACTTGCGCGTGTTTAGTGATCGGTTTTCCGACTAACAACAAATAATGCCTCCAAATATTTAACGCAAAAACTACTGCCGCTAACTCTAAGTCGTGAGTAGGGTATCGCTTTTTGTAATCCTTCAACTGTCGTGATGCATACGTAATGACTTTGCCGTGTTGCATGAGTACACAACCAAGTCCCTTATGCGATGCGTCACTATACATCACAAAATTTTCCGCATCATCTGGTAGTGATAACACAAGCGCTTCGCTCAATCTCTTCTTCAGTTCTTGAAAACTTTCTTCGCATTTGTCGGTCCATACAAATTTCACCGTCTTCCTCGTCAGATTGGTCAACGGGGTTGCTATCTTGAAAAAATCTTGGATGAATCTTCGATAGTACCCAGCTAACCCTAAGAAACTTCTCACCTCCGTCGGTGTTCTCGGTTGTTCCCAATTACTTACTGCTTCGACCTTTGCAGGGTCTACTGAGATTCCATTCTTATCCACTACGTGACTTAAGAATTGAACCTTCTCCATCCAAAATTCGCACTTAGAAAATTTTGCATACATCTTCTCCTTCCTTAATGCTTCCAAAATAATCTTCAGATGTTCGGCGTGCTCTTCTTCTGTCTTCGAGTAGATCAAAATGTCATCGATGAAAACTACTACGAATTTATTCAAGTATGGCTTGAAAACTCGGTTCATCAAGTCCATGAATACTGTCGGAGCATTGGTCAATCCGAATGACATTACCAAAAACTCATAATGTCTATAACGGGTTTGAAACGCAGTCTTTGGTATGTCCTCATCCCGTACCTTCAGTTGGTGATATCCTGTCCGTAGGTCGATTTTCGAGAAACACTTTGCTCCCTTCAGTTGATCAAACAGGTCGTTTATCCTTGGTAATAGATATCTGTTCTTGATCGTTACTCTATTTAATTCTCGATAATCGATACAGAGCCTGATCGATCCGTCTTTTTTCTTAACGAATAACACTGGTGCTCCCCAAGGAGACACACTCGATCGTATGTAACCCTTATCCAATAATTCTTGCAGTTGTATCATCAATTCCTTAATTTCTACTAGCGCCATACGATATGGAGCTTTTGAAATTGGTGCCGTTCCCGGTGCTAGATATATTACGAATTCAATTTCTCTGTCTGGAGAAAGACCAGGCAGATCGTCTGAAAATACATCTCGAAATACATTCACTACGGATATATCCTTAATTTCCACTCCCTTTTTCTGAGTATCTATAATGTAAGCTAAATAACCTACACATCCTTTCCTTAACAATTTCTTAGCCTGGATCATTGTAACGCAACACGAACACTACCTTAGACTTACTCGGAGTCTGAAGGTTCACACATTTATTCTTACAGTTAATTATTGCAGCATGGTTATACAACCAATCCATTCCCAGTATTACGTCAAACTCTCCCAATCTAATAGGAATCAATTCTACGTTCAGTTCGTGCTCTCTAATGTTTGCGCGATAATTTTGATAAACAAATTCTACAGGGATTACTTCCATATTCGCAACTTCTATGTTCAAAGGATTTTCTAATCGTTCTCGGGGTGTACTAAGTCTACTAGAAAATTCTTCAGATACAAAAGAACAGGTGGCACCTGAATCAAATAATACATAAGCATTTATATCATTGATTGGGATTATACCTGACACCACGTCCTTCGCAGCCACTGCATCTTGGATGGTCATGTTAAAGGTTCTGGCAGTTGGGCGGTTGGATTGTGCCGGTCCGCTGATCATCAGTTTGTTCCCTCCTTGTTGGCTGCTACCTCCGACACTTCCCTTCTTCGGGCAGTCCTTAATCCAGTGCTCTGTTGAGCCACATGCAAAGCATCCTTGTATCTTCTTTGGTTTCGGGAAGTTGGGTGAAATGTGACCCTCCTGACCGCAGTTATAGTAAGTGCTGCGTCCCTTCCAGCACTCACCCTGATGGTTCTTTGCACACTTATTACAAGCCTCACTTCTTTTCTTAAATCCTCCACGAAAATTCTCCTATTGATTGTTGTTGTTTTTGTTGTTGTTGTTGTTGTTGTTGTTATTCTCCCACTTTCTTTTTCCCAAGTTGCTTCCTCCACTACTCCTTCTTCCAGTATGGTTCTCTCCTCCAGTATTCTTTCCTTTCTTCTCCTTGTTATACAGAGTTAAGGCCTAACTGCCACCTTCCGCAATGATCGCCTTCTCCAGCAATGTCGCAAGGGAATCAATTTAAAGAACTGATACTTTATTGAACAGCCACGACTTCAGCCCTTGTTCGAATCGTCTTGCCTTCCTCTCTTCATCTCCAACTTGGTGCTCCGCAAATCGCAGTAGTTCATTAAACTTAGCTGCGTACTGCGCCACCGTCATATCACCTTGTTTAAGTTCCAAAAACTTCACCTCCATCATATTCTTCATGCTTTTCGGGAAATAGTTCTCGAAAAATAGTGTCTTAAACCTATCCCATGTTATCGTCCCTTCTCCAGCTCTCTGCTGATTCGTCTCCCACCAGTAGTTCACTTCGCCTTTCATCATGTATGTAGCAAATACCGTCTTCTGGTCTTCGCCCACGCGAGCTATAGTGAAAGCCTTCTCGATCTTCTTGATCCAGGTTTGCGCAATTATCGGGTCAATATTACCGTCGAACTATGGGGGTCCTACGCTTCTAAAGTCTTTGAAGGTTGTTACTGGGACGACTTGAGCGTTTGGGCGAACAAGTTCGTTGTTCCTTCCCCTTAGAGCTTCTCCTAATAAGTCTACTAACTTCTAGATCGGGTCAACTTGTTCCCTCTCGTTATTAACTGATTCCTCGGGTGCAGTCAATCTACGTCTTGGTGCCATGATCTGCATCACAAATTTTCATTTTATTATTGCTCAGTTATTTTACTAAAGTATTTCTTGTAATACTAAAAGAATAACTTTATAACACATTTCTGAAATAAGCTTCATTTATATTCATATGCCAAATCGTTTCATTACATGATTTTTCCTAGCATATTTCTATAAATGTTATCACATATACCCCCTAGTATCACAAAAGACGGGAAACACTAACATACTACCATACTACCCCTTTTACAAAGGCTTACTCGGGGTTTACATAACTATCCCATATCTTATACAAAAGACTGGGATTACATCACAGTATATACATCACATAACGTAAATACTATTAATACTACGACTAGACTGACTAAGGAAATCTCATCCCATCATCCCACGCTCCACAGCGCTCTTGTACTCGATCTGTGCTATATACGCCATCAACTCTCGGTTGAAAGTATGTAGGGTCTGTCCCTGCTCCGTTGGGTAGTGGTACACACCATCAATCACCCTCTCAAAAGCTGAACAGAACACATACCCCATCTTGATCATCTTCCTCTTCTTGCATCTGACCTCATCCTCTAGGTCGTCAGCTCTCTCGTTAGCCGCTTCCCACTTCTCCTCGAAGTGTATCCTATCCATAACCTCCAACTCTAGCTGAGTACGGAGTGCATCCTTCTCTATCTTCTCACTAAATTCTCTCTACTTGACCTCTTCTAGCTTCCCTGCCAGGTCTACATTCCTGGATACCGACCTGTGGAATAGGGTTCCCATCTGGATCCCTGCCTCCCTACGATATGCAATCTCCACCTCTAACTCCTGCATAGCTAACTTCCTCTGGTGGTCCTCGTCCCTCAGCTTCTGGAACTCAGACTCTCTCTCCTTGGCCTCGGCCTTGGCCTTCAGCTCTTGGACTCTGCAGTCCAACACTAGGATCCGCTCCTCATACTCGCCTAACATCTGCTCCTCTATAGTAGCCTCATCAGAGTCCTCTACTGGCTTATCCTCCATCGGCTCCTCCTCTGGATCGGACTCTATCTCAATCTCATCCTCGTCGTTAGACTCGAACGGTGCAATAGCCTGCACTGGCACAGCCTCTAGAGGTGCCTTGTATACTACATGTATATCCCTGGGCTCCTCCTCTGCCACTCTACTAGGTACCCCTGTGTCTGCCATTCTATAATCACAAACACAAGATAAACAAACAGCAACTCCATTAGAATGTTAAATAAAACATAAGTTCATTGTATAGAATGAAGTTACATTTCATAACATACTAAGTCTCTCAAGGAAAACTTTACATGAGTTTTATCCCCTTCCTAACTTCTAAGTTCTCCTAAGTTATAATCTAAGGACACTCGCTCCTAAGGTTTAAAACTACAGCTCTGATACCAACCTGTGACGCCCCCAAATTTGGACTGCCACTTGGTCAATCAAATTCGGTTTGTCATGTTCAACAATCTCATATAATAATAATACGACTAAATGTCGCAACGCACAGCGGAATAAATACACCACTACTATCGAATAGATTATATTTAATTAATATAATTTATTCACGTCCCAAGGTCTCGTAACTTAAACATCGATTACATAACTTAAACATACCTTAAGCGTATGTAAACCTAACTAATACATAATATCATAAGTTCTTATTACAATTCATAAAGTTCTACATAAATAAAGCTACTCAGTAGCCTTTCCCTTGCCCTTATCTGTGCCCGAAGGTCCGCACTGCTCTGCCTTAACTGAAATATTTTAGGGAAAGCAAGAATGAGCACAAATTGCCCAGCAAGTAATATAACAACAAGGGTGAGTGGTATCGTTCTCAATTTTTAAGAAGGTATAACAAGGTGTGATAGTTCAAGGATAACAAGAATATTAACAGTTCTCAATAACAGTCACTAAGGACAGAATAACATCAATATGATTCAACGATGATTCAATTTAAGAATTCAAGATAACTGAATACTGAGTAGTCACTAAGGACTATGAACTTCTACTAGAATTAACAGTAATATACTGAAAATCCAACAAAACAAGTACAATAGGTGATCAGCCTAAGTACCCTACGGTATACATATCGTTCAATCGTACTAAAGTGTGCTCACGTCGGTCTCCCGACAAATAATTTCCCATCAACGAAGGTTGTTCATCTCAGTCAAATACAAGATCCCGCACTAATCAATTAGTTTGGATCGCCTTTTAACAATATAAGTCTAGCCAAATCAAATGGCATAGATCACAATAATTATAAGTTCAAACTCAAGATTTAAAGCTCGAAGCATATAATTCAACTTTTATCTTATTCATGAAGTATATGATTCATAATATCTAAATTTCAATCTCGAAGGCTTACTTGTATGACAATAATAGCACAAGTTAAATGAATGCTCAATAAAGAGTAGGGTTAGGAACTTGCTTACAGCGTTCCTTGAATAAAGTAAACACAAGGATAGGGTACTTACACAATAAAAGTAGGGTTCGGATACTTGCACTTTAAAAGAGTGTAAGTTAGAGAACTTGCCTTATGCGTAGTTTATCCCCAAAATTAATCAACACTTTCGAATCGTATCGTAATATAGTTACGTATATATATGATATCCATTAGTCATATATTTCAACATCATATCTTATTTTAGATATACAATCCACATATAAGTTAAGTCTTTAACCTTACTATACAGTCATACCATATACAGTATCATATTTAATTCATAAGTCTCGACTAATATACTTTTATCCTTAAAGATCCTCTTTTTGAGTTAAACACACTCTCATATCATTATTATCACATAAGACCACAATCAATACTAAATATATGTTATTTTAGTGAGTTATGGTATTTCAATAAGTTAACCGTCAAATATTGGATTCAAGTATCAACATATGATATCTCATAACATATATGCATATTAAAGGATGCCTTTATGCTTCTCAAATCTATCTAACTTTTCTCTTTCATGATATGGCTCTAAGTTAACACTTTTGACAACTTACGGTCATTCAAGGTCATAAAAATCATAAAGTCTAACATGCTTGCTTTTTAAACACATAAGGTATTCGTATATCTTGTATTAGGCATACTCATGAATATTCATATCGCATACACGTAACTATCATTGTTATTAGTTTGAAAGCATGCTTCATTTACGCTAAACTTGGTTTCACGACACCTAATCATGGCATATATACATGTATGACGTTAATGAGGTTAAGAGTACTATCAAACACGTCCATATATTTCAGAATTTAAACCTCAATGTAACATGTCAATGCTCACGTGCAAAGCTTATACTTTCGTTAGTAGAGTCTAACATGTTCATGCTATATTATGAAATCCATATACACAAGTCAACGTGCCTTAAAAGCATCTTCAAACATGATGAAAATATTAGAATTTAGAATCTTAATATGACACGTCAAAGTCCCCGTTTAAAGCTTACATTCTTGTTAGTAACGTTCACTAATGAGTCCATCATGTGCATGTTATACCATGCATCTCTAAACCATACTACTATGCTCACAAGATCAGAATATCATCATGGTTATAGCATGTCAAAGTTTGTTTTCAAAACTTCCATTTTCGTTAGGAATGTGTACTAGTGAGGTTCACATGTTCATATTACCTTACGGAACCTATGTACATAAGTTAATATGTCTCTCATGCATTTCTAAACTATACTAACATGTATCAAAAGTCAGAACATCAATATAAGGCTAACATATCAAAGTTCTTCTTTTCATAACTTTAAGTTCTTTTTGAATTACTCAAGCTTTGGTAAGTGTTTTCATGAATGGCCACATAAACTAACAAGTCAGGGACTGAAACAGGTCTAACTACGTTACATTAGCATGCTTTATAAATTAGATAGCCTAACCAAGCCATCAACAGAATCTGCAGAGGGGCGCGGCCGCGCCCCATTTGTAATAAGGAGACGCGCGGCCGCGCGGCTCCGTTTCTAGACCAGGAAGTGTTCTGCTATTGCAGAGCTTCCAGCAACATTTAGTTCCTTTATACCATCATGCTTGTAAACAACCACATTACTTCTATATCATGCATACTAACTTAACTAACATGCTAGCATCCTTTCACATACTCAACTACAACTAACTCAAGTTAATTCCTATGAATTGAATTTGAAGTGGGTTTAAGCATTATACCTTTTTAGCTTCAAATTGCACAAGGCTTGCTCAATTTTTAGAGTATACACTCACAACACCCTCTCTATATCACTTAACAATTAATCTAACAAAATGAAATGAGAAGGGGAGTGCTCAATTTATAGGAAGTTCACTAACCATGTAAAGCCATTGTCCAAGAACTGAAACCAAGATATAGAAGGAGAGTTCGTGGGATATTTAAGAGTTTGTGCAATAGTGTTCTAACCACCACCTCAACCCATTCCCTTGGTCATCATCACCATCATTGCTAGCTAGATTGAGGAATTTGAGAGATAAAGGGGATCGACTAGCCTTTTTGTATTACACGTGAATGAGGAAATGAAGTGTGACTCTCTTTTAGGGACAAGTAATACTCAGCATTCTAGCAATGAAGGAAATACCATATATTATACACTTAATATACATATATGTTTACCTTGGCTTAAATTCATTTAGGGCATACATGGGTCTAAAATATCACAATAACATTACATGGTAGCACATTGAGGTACATGTATACACATTGATATATAATCCATGTACATTTTAATAATGTCAAATTATGAGTTAGTGGCATAATACATTAGTACAAACCTTATTATTTCAATTATGTAACTTATTGAAATAATTATTGTTATTACATACTTTAATTTAATATACCATATAGTATTCATTAAAGTACTATAGCTACCACATGGTCACATAAGCAATTTTATTACTCTTACAATATAATTTCCATATTCCATAGTCTTACTAAAGTGTCACACTACATTTTATAATATAGTTTATATATTATATAGTCCCTTGTATTGTCACAATGCACTTTATATAATATAGTTTGGTTCCATACTGTACAATGTGCATACAACATGCATTTTCATAAGTCCAACCATGTGACTCACTTCCTTTTATTATATAGTTTCTATACATTACATAGTCTTACTAAGGTGTCACACTACATGACTTTATATAATATAGTTGTAGTGATACTTTACACTTTAACACATACTTGAACAAACATTTATCTTCTAGTATTAATCAAATATTTATTCATTAATATGTCATTACTCATAGTAATCTTTAATTAATAATATATTATTGATTAATCATTCACTCATTAATTATTTATTTAATTTCTTAAATCCTCGTAATTCTCATCACTGTGACACACAAGGCCTTTCATCGAGGTTATTATAAACCCCATATTTTCTCAATCGTCTTAAATATTCAATTTAATATAATTGAGTTAACTCATCTCATGACACAAAATATTTATATTCAAATAAATATTCATTCCCATTAATATATTTATTTATTAATATTCAAAAATTCTCGGGTATTACAAAACCAATTCTAACTACATACAACTTCAACATATGCTAAATTTTGGGCTTCCAAAAATGTTAGTTAATTAACTTCTAATGGCTAATTACCCACTTTATATAATAATCATTCAAGTCCACAAAATAAATTAATTAAGTGGGCTTGATTAAATACCAATTGGGCTAGTCCACTCATAATTTATATTACTAGGACTATTACATATTTATCAAAGGACTAGCAAGTCTCCTCACTTAATGGACCAAGGTTTGGGCCATTTAATATAATGTTTTGGGCAATCCAACATTAATTACTTGGGCTTGATTTCTAATTAGCTTAACTACTAACTATAATCAACTTGGGCTCCCTTAGTTTATTTATTTGGTATACTAACATACTTGATAATCTAATATTGGGCTAGCTAATAATTTAGTTACCCTTAATTAAACTATCTACAAGTCCAATGCTTAATTAAACTAATGGGCTTGTTTAAACTATTTATTCTCCTTAGTCCATGAAATAAATTATCATTTGAACTTTTATACATTATTATTAATATAAACACATTCTCATATATCAATAATATCAATTAACTTACATAACCCAATTAGACTTGCTATAATTAGGTTTCAAAATAAATAATAACTTGAGATTATAAAATAAATTCCTTACAATGGTATATATATATATATCCATTTATTCAATACTACACATATTACACATATGTCTTAATATATTTATCATCTTTGATAAATATCATTACCTAACATAATCACATATATTCATATTCATTCTGTATATGACACGAAGTGTTCAATATACAGATACACATACACCTTATTCATAAAACATCTTTTCTTTGAGATTTATTTCTTATATTGCTTCTAGGACTTAACACATCCTATACATTTACATACGTGATAAAAATCACTTTTTCAACATAACCTTATACTCGGCACACATCGAGTCTCTAATAGTTATCAATATGGTAAACTGAGTGGTTTCTCATAAACAATTAACAAATTAGTTTCCCGTCTCGTCTACACTGTTTTCACAGCGAGTTAGATCCGTAGCTAGTTCGTATATACCTCCGCTCACTGAAGAAATTGTTTAGCCTAGATACCATACATCAATCATTACAGAGTACGATTGTACCAAAACTTAAACTTTCTTAACTTCTTTTTCTATTAATCCTTATACAATAATCGAGGTAGCTTAATACCTTTATATAATCCTTTCTAGGGTTTTGGATTCGTCATAACCCATATTTTCTCTATTCTCTTTTAAATAGCAAACCCTATAGGTTCTTCTTGAAAATTTTAAATCATTCCTTTATTTCCACTCTAGGTTTTAAACTTAAACCTTTTATTAATCATTCAAGATTTTATTTATAAATCTTATAGATTTTCGGGTTATCACATTGGGTCTACTTGCAAAATCAAATAAAACTCGGTTGAGTTGGTACAACCATTTCAAATATACCAATTGGCGACTCTATAAACCTTTCAAATCGTCGACATGATACATGTTGGTCTTTTTCTAAAAATTCACCCTTCATAAAACAGATAAGACAAATAAGGGTAGAAAACACCAAAATTAGGGAAAGAAAAATCTGTCCGAAGAATTTTTCCGAGGTCGACAGGTGGCGACTCTGTTGTGGAACAGTAGAGGGCTTAAGCCGCACTTCAAATCTTTTCAAAATTTCCCTTTTTATCTGCGTGTGTGTGGATTCTGTGTTTACATTTAATGGATGTAAATAAATATTTTACTGCTTTATATTAGTGCTTCGCACAATGTCATTATTTTATACGTTGAGACACAATGTATGTGAATGTATGCTGTGTGATTCCTCCACCAGGAGGCGAACCCGTCAGTGATTGATTACTGGACTCAAAGGAGATTAATCCTGCGAGGCTCAGGAAAGATGCCACTCAGATTCGCTCCAATTGAAAGAACGGATTAATTTCCCCTCTAGTAAATTGCGATGATCTGGGGACCTTCATGCCAAAAAATCGTGAGAGTAGCCTAAGATAGGCCAGCCTTTGATAAACCAAATCCGAAGAGAAGTCTCTTCATACATTCTCCTTTCAATTCAATGTAAATTTCAAATTCAATGTAAATTACGATTCCATGTAAATGTAAAGAAAAGAAAAAGAAAAGAAAATGTAAATGTACATTTTATTTCCAGTCAATTTTATTATTATACAGATATCAAATCCTGTCATCAAAACAACTAACGTTTATTTTGCAGGAAAATATTAAAACCCCATAAAAAACTAATACATTGCATTAACGCATGTTATTAATGCTAATCAAGACTAAACTACCTGCTTTCCTTGTAGGTAAGATTGGTCCCATTGCCAGATCAAAATCTAAAAAGGCACAAAGCCTATCCACTGACATGGCTGAAAGTGCCCAACACGAATCAGGTTCCGTATCTCGAAAGGAGTTTAAGGGACTTAAGAATCAAATAGCAGAGTTGGATATCCTTGTAAAGGAACAAAGTAAAAGCACTCAGGGCCAGACAACGCTCAATTAAATAGAGTCCTCCTCACAGGGTGGCAATCAAAGTGCTGACAAAAAGGGGGAAATGCAGATACATGAACCTCGATCTAGTGAAAGAACCAACAAAACTTTTGAAATCAAAAATCTCAGGGAAGATCGGGAAACTGGAGATATCCAAAGGAAAGTCCAATAAATGGAAGAAACCATTCGTTCAATAAAAGGAACTAGAACCTGTGGAAGTGTCAATTACTCAGATCTCTGTATTTTTCCAGGGGCTCGTTATCCAGACATGTTCCAAGTCCCAGATTTTGAAAAATACAATGGGATGGGAGATCTTTATACCCACCTGAAGGAATACATTAGAGAACTCAGATCCTATGTAGAGGATGAGAAGCTGAGAATGCAGTTATTTTAGAAAAACCTAACTGGAGAAGCCAGAGCATGGTACGCTCGACTTGACAATGCCAAAATTCACAGCTGGGAAGAGTTAGCCCACGCCATCTTAAATCAGTACAGTTTTCAATCACAAATGGCACCAGATCGATACCAAGTGACTAAAGTCAAAAAGCAGAGTACTGAGTCTTTCCGTGAATATGCCCAAAGATGGAGGCGTATGGCAGCACATGTTAGCCCGCTTATGATAGAAACTGAAATGGTGACGACTTTCATAGACATCCAAGATGCACCTTACTATGAGAAGATCCTAGCTGGAATAGGAAAGCCATTCTCAGAGATGATCAAACACGGCGAAATGGCAAAAATGGGCTTGAAAGTAGGCAAGACTAAAGATCTCACTGCCTTGGAAGCAGTCGCCGAGCATATACAGTCTGGCAACTATGCAAACGCTCCCATGAGGGTACCCAAGAAAGGCGATGAAGAAGTATCCCTTGTTTTACAGGGGCAAGCTAGGAGACCCAACCATAGTCCCCCCTATTTGGAAGAGGTAAGGCAATTTGTCATTTCAACAACAGGCCGTATTCAACCAATGCCAGGACAGAAAGATAAAATTTGAAATAACAGAAAATCGGGTGTTCACTCCACTGGGCGATTCCCTGGAAAATGTATTGGAGTTATTAATCAAACAGAAGAAAATTACCGAATTGGCTCCACCTTTGGATCCAAAAAGTAAAAGATAAAATCCAAGATAGAGATGTGCTTACCATTCAGGGTCTCTGGGACACGATACAGAAGATTGTTGGTCCTTAAAGCATAAAATCCAAAATATGATCGAAAGTGGCGAAGTTGTGGCCCAACAACCTGACCATCCAAATGGCAACACCAACCTTCTGTTACAGCATGATACGGAGGAAGTGAACATGATCGGGTTAGGAAGGGTTGAAATGTGTCCAAATCGTAAATACATACGAAGGATGGAGGAATACCCCCAAAGGACATAACAAATGTCCTAGAGTTGGAAAATTCAGATGAGGGTATGACAGTGATGCAAAAATTGGATACGATCCAGCATCAAGTAACTTTGTTGGCTAATCTGATAGTGCGCCAACATCAGGATATAAGGCAACTTTTCACTCAACTATCAGAAAGCCAAGAGAAAAAGGAGTTTATTCAGAATGTAAGCCTATCTCCCTCCAAGATCAGCCAGCTAAATGAAGAAGATCAAAGTATGCTGCATGGACGAGAAAGGTGGAATGATAAAATTACTAGAAGATCTTGCCAAAGGAAAAATCGTTCGAAGGAATGCGAATTCCCAAATAGGAAATATCAAGCAACATTCCAAAAACTGGCAAACCCTCAAAATCCTACGGCACCGAGAGTCGGGGAGAGTAGGCAGAGAAGGGTATTCACGCCTTTGGGGGACTCGTTGGAAAATGTGTTAGCATTGTTGGTTGCGCAAAAAAATATTACTGAGTTACTGCCTCCTACGAATCCCGAGATTAAAAGTTATGATTCCACCAAGATATGTCTATACCATTCTAACTCACCTGGACATGCAACTGAGGAATGCTGGTCTCTAAAGCATAAAATTCAGGATCTCATTGAAAATAAAAAACTGAATATTGAAGTCCCTATGACTAGAAAGGGCAAACGGGAAATAAATAGCATAAGATGTCCACTCAAGACAGACAGTTCAAAGGAGGTGACGGCTGTGAGCACCAATCCTAGCAGAACACAAGGTGGACTGATCTTAATGCTGGGAGTGACAGAGGAGACAAGAGAGTCCTCTAAGAAAATTCATCCGCCACCATCAAATATCTTGTTGCCCAAAGCCAGCAACCATATTCCTGATTTTACCCTCCTGGATGATGAGGAGTGTCGACGTCGGGAAAAAAATCCTGTCGCCTTGGACGAAATCTTTTTCTCTTCCTAACTCTTGTTTTCTACCCTTATTTTGTCTTGTCTTATGAAGGGTGAAGTTTTTTAGGAAAAGGACAACATGTATCATGTCGACGATTTGAACGGTTTACAGAGTCGCCAGTTGGTAGATTTAAAATGGTTGTATCAACTCAACCGAGTTTTATTTGAAAGTAGGCCCAATTGCTGGACACTGTCAAAACTTAATCTTTGAAATCGAAGTTCTAAGTTCGGGGGCTTGGTTAAGTGGGGGGAAAGTGTTAGGCACCCCCCAACTCCCGTGAAACACGGTACTGCATCTTTTTAATATTTCCCTTTTTATTTAAAATGTGTGTGTGAATGATGGAAGTAATCGAGCCTACGTTTGATTGATTTGAAAGTAGTGCATTGCTTCGTTGAACCTATATACAAAGGGTTTGATTTGATTTGGAAACATCCATCTTTTAGAAAAGATATAAAAATGATGTTTTGAAAGGTGGTTTTCAAACCTCTACGCTTGCATAGGAATAGAAGTCTGTTGATACTTCCAGTTTATCTTTTTACCCTTTTGGCTCAATTTGAATGGTGAATTGTTGGGCTGCGAAGCATCCTCGACCACAGAATATTTACAAGTGCTGGTCTTCTCATGGGCATGACTGCCATCAGAGTGACTCTAGCACGACAAACTATTATTTCATTACGTTTGAGACCTTAAACCCGAATAAACGTTTAAGGTCTTTCGGATGTACATTTTACAAAAAAACTGGCAGGGTACATTTGTAATGTGGAGTTTGTCCATGGTAGGAGTCAGATTCTGATCAGTTTAATCATGAATCCCACGATTCCTAGGCTCACAGAGAGAAGTCAAGAAAATATGCACATCACAGATATTTATAGAAAATGTATATTTACATCTAAACGTCTCAAAAACCAAGGATTCATCAGTCAAATCCTAGCCTGCACATATCCAAAGCTTCTCGTTCCTAATAGATAGCGATCTAAGGGTCGCGAGGTTGCTTTAAAATGAATAAAACTAGAAAGAAAGCTAGATTTAAGCCATTCTAGCTTCCAGGTTCCGGTTGGACCTATTTTGAACAGTTTGAAAGGTTGAAAGGGCTAGATTTAAAGAAATCTAACTTGCTAGAATTGATATTTAAAAAGAATTCATATCAAATGAATACTTGTAGCAGATATTTAATCACAACGAATAAAGAATATATATATAATTATATATACGAAAGTTGTAAAGGGCGACGGATTTCAAATCCTATGCTCGGAATGGATTGTAAATATATATATATATATATATATATATATATATATATATATATATTTATAAAAAGCTGTAAAAAGCCACGTGATAATCCAAACTTGACAGAATGAATATATATATATGTATAAGAGCAATAAAGGGCGACAAATTTCAAATCCTATACCCGGACTGGAATGAAAATATATATATATATATATATATATATATAAAAGATGTAAAAAACCACAGAGTAATTCAGGCTTGACAGAATTGAAATATATATATATATATATATATATATATATATATATATATATATATATTATAAAAGCTGTAAAGAGCCACGAATTTATCCAGGCTCAACAGAATGGATATATATATATATATATATGTATAAAAGCAGTAAAAAGGCCACAAATTTTCAATCCAGGCCAAATTGCAATATAAATGTTAATATATACAGTTAGTATATATATATTAAAGTAATAAAGGCAACGAATTAGCAATCCAGGCCAAACGAAGTCAGAAAAATTTATATATATATATAGTTATATATATAAAAGCAATAACTGCCACGAATTTACAATCCGGGCTTCACAGAATTGAAAAGTTAGTATATATATAGTTAAATATATACATAAAAAGTTAAAAAGGCCAAGAATCAGCGATCCAGGCTGTAAAAGTTTGTACATATATGTATATATATATATACATAAAAGCGAGTAAAAGCTGCGAATCGTCGATCCAGGCTGTGCAAATGCGCAAAAACGTATATATGTACTAGAATATACTAAAAAGTAAGCAAAAACGGCCACGGAACTAAGTTCTGGGCAAGATCAGAAGATGAAACTTTACGTGCACATGTATAAATACACAATGAAGTAGAAAACGAGTTCTGATCATAAAAATACTTACAATGGACTGCTACACAGTTATTTTACCACTTTGTAGGCTCTAAATGGACGTTTCCACCATTCAATTTTTGGTATGTTGTAGTATATGAGTATAACTACGTGTTAGAGTGATAAAATCTAGGTTTGGAGTACAAGAAGTTGGGCTAAATGGACGGAGTTTCAGAGCGTTTTTTTTTTCTTTTTTGGCTTGGGGGTGCACTTGTATTTAAAGACCCGATGGAAGCGGTCCTACCCGCGGCAGTCGCGGTCCATGTGGTAGGGCCCACATGGTGGGTTCTGTCATCTCGAAGTACGTGCACTCCTAGTAATGCGAGGTTAGGTTCAAAACTTTCTAACTTTTGATCGGAGCGTCCATTTGAGGCGTGCTATACCTTTTCGAAAAGCCCTCGTCCAGAGCGTCATAATGACATAGGACTAAACCTTTTACAAGTTCAAAATATGGTTCATAATTGGATCTTCGTTTCTTCGTAGTTTATCCGTTGAACTGTCTTGTGCTGTTTTCACTCGGGATCAATGTTATGGTTCTTTCTGACCTTCATTGCATCAATTTGACTTGATTTTGACTGGATTGGATTCAAGTTGGTAAAATGACCATTTTTCCCCTCCAGGGGTTGTCTCCTGTACTGGCACGGTCTTCGACTATTTTCCTGGGGTTGTCTCTGAGGTGTTGATCTAAGTCGATTCTGTTTGTCCTCAGGGTTCTCTCCGAGACTGAATTGGTTTCCCAGGATTGTCTCTGGGGATGATGTGATGCTTCGGGGTTGCCTCCGAAGTTGTTTTGCCTTTCGGGTTGTGATCGGGGCTAAACTGACCTTTCGAATTGTGACTGGGCCTGAACTGGATCTCCCGGTGTTATCGCTGGGTTACTGTACCTCCTGAGTTGTGATCGGGGTTTAGCTTGACATCCCAGGGTTGTCATCGGGTTGAGTTGACATCCCAGTATTGTGACCGGGGCTGAGTTTAGATCCCGATATTGAGATCGGGACTGAGTTGGCATCCCGGTATTGAGACCGGGGCTGAGTTGGCATCCCGGTATTAAGGCCGGGGTAGAGTTGACATCCCGGTATTGAGACCGGGGCTGAGTTGACATCCCGGTATTGAGATCGGGGCTGAGTTGGCATCCCGATATTAAGACCGGGGTTGAGTTGACATCCCAATATTGAGACCGGGGCCGAGTTGGCATCCCAGTATTGAGACCGGGGTTGAGTTGACATTCCGGTATTGAGACCGGGGTTGAGTTGACATTCCGGTATTGAGACCAGGGTTGAGTTGACATCCCGATATTAAGATCGGAGCTGAGTTGGCATCCCGGTATTGAGACCGGGGTTGAGTTGGCATCCCAATATTGAGATCGGAGCTGAGTTGGCATCCTAGTATTGAGACCGGGATTGAGTTGACATCCTGGTATTGAGACCGGGGTTGAGAAGACGGTTTTTCCCCCTGCAGGGTTAGTAACAGGAATGCAAAATTTTGAGTGTCTACAACAGGAATGAAAAATTTCGAGTGTCTACAAATGCCCTTCTTTATTATGTTTATGCAACGCAGTGAAATGAACAGGATAAAGATTGCTAGACACTGGAAATATGATAAATGTAAATGTAATGCAATGCATAGCATGATATGTTATGAATGTTAGATACCTTCGAGGGGATGGGGCTATCACTAACTGTTTACGTCATTTTCTGCTGGGGATGACGTCATTCATGATAGCCTTTGGTGAATTCCCTTAACGTCTACTCGAACGACATATTGCAAAGTCTCGATCACCACTAAATCTTTTTCGATGCTCTTTCTAGGGATTTGTATAACAGATTCCATCATCTGTCCTCTGTGGGGATAAACTGATATACTGTTTTTGCCACCAGCTCATTCCCGATGCTTCGTCGGAGTTGTCGCCAGTGGCTGAAATGTCAGGTAATCTTACCTTCGCTGAAGTAGCCTTCAACGGCTGATATCACCGAATCGTTCCTGATGCTTAGCTGGGGTTTTTGCCAGCGGCTAAAATGTCAGGCAATCTGACCTTCACTGAAGTATCCTTCAACGGCTGATATCATCGGATCGTTCCCAATGCTTTGCTGGGGTTGTCGCTAGTGGCTGAAATGTCAGGCAATCTGACCTTCCCTGAAGTAGCTTTTAACGGCTGATATCACTGGATCGTTCCCCATGCTTCGCTGGGGTTGTCGCAAGTGGCTGAAATGTCAGGCAATCTGACCTTCGCTGAAGTAGCTTTTAACGGCTGATATCACTGGATCGTTCCCCATGCTTCGCTGGGGTTGTCGCAAGTGGCTGAAATGTCAGGCAATCTGACCTTCGCTGAAGTAGCCTTCAACGACTGATATCACCAGATTATTCCTGATGCTTCGCTGAGGTTGCCGCCAGCGGCTAAAATGTCAGGAAATCTGACCTTCGCTGAAGTAGCCTTCAACGGCTGATATCTCCGGATCGTTCCCGATGCTTCGCTGGGGTTGTTGCCAGCGACTGAAATGTCAGGAAATCTAACTAATCTCGACGTGGGGGTACTCTTTCTGACAAATCATACCCTCAGATAAATCTGGACGCCTTAATACAATCAAAACTTGTCGTTCATACTGTCGGACCTTCCCGATGCTCTGACAGCGACAGTTTTAAGCAGTTTTTTTGCAGTTTTTCAGCAATTTTTTAGTAGTTTTCATCATTAGTCCCCGGATATCACTTCGGGATGATAACCAATGGCTTCCATGAAGTTCTTCTTTCCGTCAGGAATTCACAGCTCATACGCAGGATTTTAGGACAATCTCAATCGCGTAGCAGTTTTTTTTCCCAAATTTATCTTTTCAGCTCCTGTAAACTCTGTTTCCACTCAAACTGGATCGAGTCGGAAGGGGTGGGCCCTAACTTAGGGAGCTGCTGGTAGGGGTGCAGAAGCCATAGGTGGGGCTGCTCCCTCCTGCGAGTTTAAGGCGGGCAGTAGAGGCTTCATAGATTCATTTTTAGTTTTGAATTTTAAAGGAAATCTGATTTTCTTTATCAGATCTACGAAGCTCGGGCAGTTTTTTTTTAGATTTTGTCAGTGCGCAAACGCTCTGCACATCTCAGGTAACGCTTACATCCTTTTGTTTTCCAGTTTTAACCGTTAGAATGTTGTAAACCACGTAGTGTGCTTTTAAACGCAATGTATCAAATATGTATGCTTATATGCCTTGATAAAAAATTTTAGACTTCATAAGTATGCAAATTTTACTGTGATGCACATTTTGATGTAAGAAATTTTTAATTCTGAGACAGTCAATTGACGCCCCTTTTGGTCAGTTTACTCATCCTTTTTGAGGCCTAGTGAGCCTAGATTTTTAACTGCAAATGTTCGTGGTAATTTAGCTTCTATGGGGAGTTTAATTTTATTTTTTTTTCATAAATATGAATTGTTTCTATTTTTGGATAGGTGTCCTACTGAATGGCCACCTAGTCATGTCTGTGTGCATGCGGACAGTCCATTTTACAGAGGAGACTCTGGCAAAAAAATTTCAAAAGCCTGAACATTTAATAAACATGCAATTTTAACTCTACTAGGGATTTTTGCTGACTCATGCATGTTTTAGGACTTAGAAATGCATTAAATATTATTTTAAATTAATAAGCCATAGGTTTAAGGCTTACCTCACCCTTTTTGAGGTGATTTGGAGACTTTGTCCAGATTATGAAGCCAGATAGACCCGGAAGTGCCAATAGGGTAGTTCCAGATGTTAGACGGAGAAGAGTCTCCGATGTTCCTCAACTACGGCCAGCCCAACCGCCTCGCAGATTGGCTGAGTCAGGGATTCGTCCTATCCGGGTTAGTCCGCTGGTTGATGTGGATGATGAGGATGTACCTTTTGTTGATTCTATCCTAGGTTAGGCTCCACGTATGGAGCTTCTAGGCATTGTGGTGCCGCTTCAGGAGCTGCTGGGAGATTTGAGGCGCCATCCATCAAGATTCCTTCACTCCAATGAGGTGACTAAAGTTTTTTCTTTTGGATTTTCATTCTTTCTTTCTTTTGCCATTTTAGGGCACAGGTTTGATATGGGTTAGCTTTTTGATGCAGGTTCCCAACTTTACATAGCCCAGGGGGAACTGGTTTAATGTGCATTCTTTGTACCATACCCTGCATCAGGAGTACAGGGCCATTGTTGAGACCTGGGGGTTTTAGGCGTTCTTTTTTATCCATCCCTACCGTTGCCCCTGGGGTTATCTGAGGGCTTTGTCTGAGCGTTGGTTTCACCAGACCAGTCTCTTCATTTGTTAGATTGCGAGGTGATGATGACGCCTATGGGCTAGAGGTTCATCACCGGGATAGAGTTTGCAGGCAATCCAGTATTGGTTGTGGCAAAAATTTCACCTACTGTCGTTCAGTCGCTCTTGGGAGTTCCTGCGATGGCTATCAAGGGTCGGACAGTCCGTTCTGGTCCCTTGAGTGTAGATGCCCTGAGTGGGGCTTTGACTGAGCCTCTGCCTGATGATTAGAGGGTTAGAGATCGCATCCTGAGATGACTATTTTTAGTGATCATCAGGGGTTGTTTCCTTGCGGACAACTCTTCTACGGTGTCCTTTACCCTGGTCAGCGCTACTCAGTACGTAGAGCGCCTCAGTGATTTTGATTGGGGTACCTACACCTTTGACTATTTCCTCCGAGGGATGCGCATGCGCTCGGAGGGTGTGACGGAGGCTTGGTTAGGCTTTTACCTATTCCTGCTGGTGAGTACATTCTTCTTGTAGCTTTTTGATTTCCTCATTTATATATGCCAGTTTTGATCACCGAGGACTTTTGATATTTGCATGGACAATTTTGAGCATATGAGAGGTTTCCTTGCCTACGTTCTACCACTACTCTGCGCTTGGAGACTTATCCTTGGGGACGGTGCTGGCATCACTCCACATTGATGGAGGTCCCTGTTGCTGAGGGATTCACCCATTCCCGCCTGCAGCTAAAGCTATTGAAGGCCGAGTCGATCTCGTGGGTCCCGTATAGCTTAGAATTTTTGACAGTCAGGTTTGAGGACGGCTTTCCCACTGACCGAAAGTTTGCATTATCCACTCGCTGAGTTCCGTTTTTGACAGAAGGAGGTTGGGAGCTTTATTTAGGAGAGCGTGCTATTCGGAGCACCACAGGAGATATCCACATTCCCTTTGTTCCTCTTGCTTGGCATCATTTCTCACTAGCTCAGTCACTTACAGACATTCCACTGGTGGGCGTAGATGGCTTTACCCTGTCAGAGGGTCCTTACAGCCAGGAGACATTTCATAGCTAGTGGAGTCCTCGCACTATTAGGGCTCAGACTCGTGCTACCCAGTTCATGGTAGATATGGTGCCGGGGTCTGTGATGATGACAGACTGGATAGCTTGCCTCCGAGATCCTACTCATTTAGATCAGATTACAGGACTGACCCAACAGTTGGAGCGAGCTCATTTGTTTATCAGGCATCTTGGCCGATAGCCATCCGAGGCAGACTCTTTTGATCCTTCCAGCTCTGAAGCTGGCCCCTCATCAGGTCTATTTTCTATCAGTTATGCAGGTGCTGATCCTCCCTTGTATCGACCGAACATTCCCACTGGCCAAGATTTTGTGACTCAGGTGGAGCTGGAGTAGATTAATAGCCTGGTGACAGATATTCTTGATCTCTTCGGATAGCTTTTCTCGCTATATCTTTTGATAGGCCTCTGTTTAGCTATTGGGCGACTGTGCCCCATTTCTCGATATATCTTTTGATAGGCCTCTGTTAGTAGTTGGGTGGCTGTGCTCCATTTCCATGTACTTTTTATTTTGTATTGTATGAGCAGATAGAGATGATGCTTGTAGTAGATAGTTTATTCTAGATATGCATGATATTTCCTATCTATTGCATTCTATTTATCATTGTCATTATGCATATATTATGTCATGGATATGCACTTAGATAGGTGAGTTTGGATTTAACCCCTGGATGGTCTTATGATACGGTGATACATATGTCGTCATCTACGGTCAGCCATATTGAGCCCTCACCACCATCTTTGGTAGCATCCTCATTGAGGTATTGGTATAATAGTCTACCCCATACAGCCAGAGGGACAGTAGACCGAATGCTGGGGCATTCTTTGGCCCTGCTGGATTTCCAAGTTCTGCACGGATTTATAGATGGCATCTTATCATGCTGGATACTTGAGCGAAAGGTTTTTCGCTTTGGGCTCCACGAGTTGACTCCTACCTTAGAGGAGTATGAGCGTTTTACAGGCTTGACATTGGATCTGACTTGCACTCGCACAGCCATCAGTGACATGAGGAGACCATTTATGACTATTTTGAGTCTGAGACGCAGAGTTGTCACTGAGGAGATCATTTCAGGACATGTGAGATAGACTTTCTGATCGATCGCTTTGGTCGGCTAGACAGCTACGAACGATACTCTGGGGATTTTATCATTTCTGCAGATAAGTGGCAGCTTGCCCGTGTAGATGTCTTGTTGATGTGCGTCACGGCTTATGTATACATGCCATTATATTTGGACCATTTGGATATCATCTTGATGGTAGTGGTCTGTGCCCTCAGACAGGGTAGTACTATTCTGCCGATGATATTGGCCGAGACCTTGAGGTCGGCTATATTTTGCAGCACCCATCCCGAGGGGTTTTTTAGAGGTAGCTCTGTCTTGCTGTATGTATGGCTTATGACACATTTGCGTCCGATTGGCACCTTTAGATACCATAGATACTGTTTTACCCATGAGATAGCCATGTCCTACTCCTTCCAGCCATCGGAGTGTTTAGATGTAGCGACATGGTCGACCTTTCTATCAGATATTGAGCATCCCTTTTCGATCTTGCCATGCTCAGGGCTTGTCTCCCCTTATAGCTTCATCACCCATGCAGATGGCATGGACTATCTGCCCCTAGCAGAATTGAGAGGGGTGACCACTTACAATCCGTTGGCAGTCATGGGTCAGTTCGATCAGTTCCAGAGTCTTCACCAGTTTGAGGGGGCCATTGATTAGCGGATATCAGCTTCATCTCTATCGTCAGCTAACCTGATCAGGATTTATGAGTGTTGGACTCATAGGGAGGGGCTGATTTCTCTACTAGCCATCCGGATCGCTCTCCAAAATATTCAACATGGTTGGAGGCTGATATAGCAGCAGCTGCGGTCATCCAGTCAGCTCCGCATGTTAATTCAGATGAGGAGGAGCCTATGGAGGTTCTTGATTCTCCCACTAAGGATGATTTGTTTACCGGTCTTGACAGTAATTTTGGTTAGCGACACTCCGAGCATCCTTGCCGGGATAGATCCAATTATTGCTGATTCATTAGCTCGGATGACTTCTAAGAGAGATCAGGCTAGGGCATTGATGTTGACAACCCTTTCTAGCAGAGACACAACTTTTGCTGTGTGAGATGAGGCTCGAGCTACTCGGGATGCAGCATTGGTTGAGAGAGATGAGGCTTAATCTACCTGAGATACAGCCCTTGAGGAGAGAGATGAGGTCCAATCTGTCAGAGATTCATCCTTTGAGGAGATTGAGGAGGCCTTAGTTACCTGGGATGTTGCTAATGCTGAGAGGGATGAGGCCATAGCTATCCGGGATGTTTATATTGCAGACAGCACTGCCCTCAGATCATATACAGACAGCCTGGCGGGAGAGATGAGTCCTTTTATAGATGGCCATAGCAGCACTATACAGATGGCTGTGGATGTCCTTGCTCGTATAAAGACCGAGGCCATTGAGCTTGCAGCTACTCCTCCATCTTCATAGAGAGATGCCATGTTAGCATTGCTATCTCGCTTGTCCTTGGTCCTTAGACTAGCTTTATTTTTCTTGCACATACTAGATCAACCATTTTTGTCATGTAGAGGACGCAGTGTATATATCAAACAGTATTATATATCAGAGAAATATATTTTGATTCACTTCCCTGTTGGATATATATTGTCATTGCTGAGTGATTATCACTTCTTTCATGACTTGCTGTTGTTGATGTATCACGAGCTTTTCTTTGATGGACAGACATTGAGATGTCAGAGAGTATCTCAGACGGGCCTGTTGACCAGGGAGATTTGATAACATTTTAGTTTTATCGGGTTTCGGTTTCTTGGGACTGGTTTTTTTTTTATTGGTTTTTTTGAAGGTCAAAATGCACCATGAATGCCTGCCTACATATTCCCGGGTGGAGGGAGATCAGGTCATTCGTAGTTCAAGTTTTGTGTGAGAGGCTTGAGAAGTGTTTCTTTTTAGTTTGGTTTGATGGGTTTTTGATTTTTTGTCTAGTTTGGAGGGTTTTTGAAATTTTTGTTTAATTTAACCACACCAGGAATGGCTGCCTACGTACTCCCGGACGAAGGGAGATTAGGTCATTCGTAGTTCGATCTTCTAGTGAAAACCGAAATGATTTGATCGATTCACAGGACTAGGATGATGGCTGACATATGTTTTAGACATAATACCTTTTTACAGTGTCTGAGTTGATAAGCTGAGGAAATTCGCTCTTGTCCATCTCTTGCAATCTGATAGCTCCTCCTGTCAACACTTCTTTGACAATGAAAGAACCTTCCCAATTCAAGGCGAACTTTCCTTTGGCTTCATCTTGATTGGCCAGAACTTTCTTCAGTACCAAGTCGTTTTCTTTGCATTATCGAATTCAGACTTTCTTGTTATATGATCGAGCAATCCTTTGCTGATATAACTGGCCGTGGAAAATGGCTCTAGCTCTTTTTTATCTATTGGGGACATCTGGTGGTACCGCTCTTGCAACCACTGATCTTCTCCCATCTGAGAGTCTATTAAGATTCGCAAGGACTCCATTCAGTACTGCTTCCATGCCATAGACCAATGAATAGGGGGTACCCCCAGTAGAAGTACGCATTGATGTCCTGTATGCTAACAAAGTCAGGGGCAATAGGTCAGGCCATCCTTTGTGATTGGAGGACATTTTCTGCATTATCTTCTTGATGTTCTTATTGGCCGCTTTGACAACACCATTCATCTTGGGCTGATAGATAACAGAATTGAGATGCTTGATAGGAAACTTACTATATAACTCCACCATCATCTAGTTATTTAGGTTCTTGGCGTTGTCTGATACGATCACCTCTGGTTGTTCGTATCGTCATATGGCATTGTTTTTGATGAAACCAATGATTACCGCCTTGGTGACTTTGGGAAAAGAGGCAGCTTCAACCCACTTGGTGAAATAATCGATCATGGTGAAGATGAATCGATGACCGTTAATGGCTTTGGGTTCTATTGGCCCAATCACATCCATTTCCCACATAGAGAAAGGCCATGGCGAACTCATTTTGTGCAGCTCATTTGAAGGATCGTGAATAGAATTTTTGTGTACTTGGCATTGGTAGCATCTCCTGACATGATCATCACAGTCAGCTTTGAGAGAGATCCAATAATGCCCCGTTCTCAATATCTTATTGGCCAACAGATGACCGCTCATGTGTGGACCACAAACTCCACCGTGGACTTCATCCATCAATCTTTGGGCTTACTCTTTATCGAGGCATCTTAAAAGGCCTACTCCAGCATCCCTTTTATAAAGTGCGTCTTCGCTTAGATAGAACTTCATAACCATCTTGTGAATTCACTTTCGTCCATCTTGGGTTGCTTCAGCGGGTGTAGATCCATCTCAAAGGTATTCCTTGATGTCTTGGTACCAAGGCTGCTTGATAGGAGGTATTTCATCTGATACTTCTCCAATGTAATTCCCTTATGTCGGGGCTTTTTGATTTGTGAATTTGATGTCGGGAATTCCCGTCCTACCCGATACGTTGATCAGGGAAGCTAAAGTTGCCAATGCATCTGCAAAGTCGTTCCTACCTCGAGGGATGTGGATGAAGGTTATCTCTTCAAAATACATGGATATGTTGATGACCTGCCGGTGATAGGGCAACAATTGTAATTCTTTGGTATGATATTCCCCAATGGTTTGTCTAATAACAAACTCAGAATCTCCAAAGACTAATAGACTCTGGATACCCATGGATTGGGCTAGTTTCAATCCTATTATACAACCTTCGTACTCTGTCGTGTTGTTGGTGTTGACAAACTGCAACTTGGTAGCCATAGGATACTACTCTCCTGTACCAGAGATGAGGACTGCCTCAGCTCCGACACCTTCCACGTTTACTGCTCCATCGAAATATATTCTCCAGGGTTGGATTGTATTCTCTTGTTCGATTTATTGAATTGTCATGATCCCATCGTTAGGGAAATAAGTTTCCAAAGGTTCAAAATCCCCTGACGGTGCTTCGGCTAGTTGATCTGTAATGCCTTGACCTTTGATGGACTTTTGAGTCATATAGACTATGTTGAACTATTGGAGGATCAACAACCATTTGGACAGTCGACAGTTCAACATTGGTTTGTTGAATAAGTACTTCAGTGGATCCATGCGGGATATGAGGCAGGTTGTGTGCCCATGCAGATAATGTTACAACCTCATGGCGGCCTATGCTAACGCACAACATGTTTTCTCAATCAGAGTGTACTTCTGTTCACCGCTGCTGAATCTTTTGCTGATGTAGTAAATAACTCTCTCCATGCTACTATCGTCTTTCTATCCTAGCATAAGCCCATTGCGTTGGCATTGACTGATAGGTACATAAATAGGGGAACTTCAGCCCTTGGGGGTACCAAGACAGGTGCTTCAATCAGCTATTTTTTGATGGCAAGGAAAGCTTTTTGGCAATCCTCATTCCATTTCGTGGAGGAATTCTTCCTTAGTAGCTTGAAGATGGGTTCACAAGTCACCATGAGCTGAGAACTGAACCGGCTTATAAAATTGATCCTTCTTAGGAACCCGCGTATCTCCTTCTCTGTTCGGGGTATGGGCATCTCCATGATGGCTTTAATCTTGGCAGGATCCAGCTCAATGCCTCTATTGCTTACCAGAAATCCCAACAACTTGCCCAATTTGACGCCAAAAGCACATTTGGCTGGATTCAGCTTGAGGTTGTACTTACGCAACCTGTTGAACAGCTTATTGAGATGGCTAATGTGATCGCCCTCCTTCTGGGATTTGATGATGATGTCATCCACATAAACCTCTATCTTCTTATGCATCATGTCATGAAACAGGGCCATCTTGGCTCATTGATACGTGGCGCCGACATTGATGAGGTCGAAAGATAATCGTCTGTAACAGAAGGTTCCCCAGGGAGTGATGAAGGCTGTCTTCTCCTTGTCCTCTTCAATGACCATGATTTGATGGTAACCAGCAAAGCAGTCCATAATAGAATACATGCCATACTTTGATGTATTGTCTATCAGGATGTGGATGAAAGGCACTGGGAAATTGTCCTTGAGACAAGATTTGTTTAAATCCCTGTAATCCACGCATACTCGTACCTTTCCTCCTGGCTTAGGTATAGGAACTATGTTCGACAGCCATTCTGGGTATGTTAATACCATGATGATACCGGCTTTGAATTATTTGACAACCTCTTCTTTGACTTTGAGACTCCATTCGAGTTTCAATCGCCTGAGCTTCTGCTTGACTGGCTTGAATCCATCTTTGATGGGGAGTCGATGGATGATAATGTCAGTAAACAGGCCATGCAAACACATCCTGTAACTGTGTTAGGAGTTCAATCAGGTCAGCTTTTTGATCTTGGGTGAGGTCCAGGCCTATCTGGATTTCTTTGAGGTTTTTGAGGTTCTGATATTGACGGTGGTGGTTTGATCGAGGTTTGCTTTGGGTTTGTCTTAAACCCATTCTTTGATCTCCTCTAGCACCTCATAGTCATCTATCTCTTCTTGATTAATCTCCATCAAGTCAAAGTTCAGTTCTACATCAAAGTCGTAGTCACTGTGATAGGTTGGCATCTCATCAGCAAGGATAAACAAATCCAATTCTGGAGTCCTGAAAACAAAATTCTTTCGACTTAATATATGAAACTGTTTAAATATACAAAGCATTTAGCAAAGCATGACAAAAGTTACTGTTATAGCTATGCAACAAAATAAGCAGTAAATGAAAGCATGTTACAGGGCAGATGGACTTTCTGCCCTTTTACCCTTTTTGAATGAGGCAAGGGATACTGCTCCAGTTGTCCAATGTCAGATCCTCATGGATAAGGAGGATAAAGGATTGGTGGTCGTCTGCCTCATCTCTGACGACGACTGAAACATCCTTCAGATCAGGGCCGAGATTTTTCTCTGAACTGCCTCCCTTTCCCTTCTTAATGTGAGGAATTCGAATCTGATCTTCTTCATCACTGTCTGGGATATCATCTTTTATACCCTTGTAATGCATCAGAAAATACATATTAGCAAATGGGTCTCATCCTTCGTGCAAGAATTTTTTTTTCCCTTTTTGCCCTCCCCCTCAGGCTTTGGGGCTTTTCCCTCACTGATCGGTATGACTGGAGGAAACAGCATGGCAGACACAACAGCAGGAATCTTCCTCATTGGCTTCACAAACCCGACATCAGTAAGGTTTGGCAGTAATATAGTGGAAGCAGGAACTTTTGGATGCTTGTGTGGGTTCCTGTGGTTTGATCCGGATGAATAGCCTAATTCGCTTTCCCCGACTGATTCGGGGTTTGCAGCGGATCCTTGATAACTTGCTGATTCTTTCCTAACCCTTCTCCAGGGCGAAAACCCAAAGATACCATCTCCTGGCCAACCGTTCTTACCTCGGGAGAGACTTTTGGTTTAAAGGCTGGTGCACCAATAGGTAGGTACTGAGTATTGTTCACCTCCAATGCTTGAAAACTTGCAGGTTCAACCCCTTCATCCAGACTGATCACCGACATGTCTCCCTGTATGCAAACATGGTATTCTGGTTCGACATTCTCTGTAATTAGGTTGTCATTGATAATGTACTTGAGCTGCTGATGGAGGGTGGATGGAATTGCTCCTGCCATGTGGATCCACGGTCTTCCCAATAACAAATTATATCCGGTGGTAATGTTGAGTACTTGGAAGGATACATAAAAAGTATGGGGACCAATCTCCAGTGGAAGCTCAATCTCCCCCACAGCTTCTCGATGAGACCCATCGAAAGCTCGGATAACTACATGATTAGTTCTGATCTAGTTTGGGTTACTCTTCATTCTTTTCAAGGTGCCGTAGGGACAGATGTTTAGGGACGATCCTCTATCTATCAACACTCCTCCGATCACATACCCTGAGGACATCACTGCTATGTGCAGTAACTTACGATGACCCGTCCCCTCTGCGGGTATATCATCGTTAGTGAAAGATATCACATTGTTGTTGTAGATGCGGTCTATCACATGATGAAATTTCTCAACATCCACTGTCCTTGGCAAATGGGCTTCTTCCAATACTTTTACCAGAATATTGCGATGATCCACCGAGGATAAGATTAGGTCTAGGATGGATACCTGTTTGGGTGCATCTTTCAAGCTTTGCACCACCTTGATCTCATTATGTCCCATTTTGCTGAGTAATTATTTAACTTTCTCTTCAGCCACTTTCCCTTTAGTTTTGATAGCCGAATTAATCACCCGCTAAGGCAGATACAACGAATCTTCCTTGGATATGCTGGCAATGTTATTTGAGGACAAATCTTCTTCATTCTCATAGTTCCATGGGACTCTTTTCAGACTGGTCACTGGATATTGCTGTCTGAAGGGAAATATTAAAGGCTCGGGCGTAGCTAATTTCACAGTATTCCGTGTTTCTTGGACCCCTTTCCTTTGCAATATTAGGGGTATCACAGCTAGCTCCTTCTCACAGGAAATAACAGCCACTGTTTCTTGATTTCATGCCGTGGGAATAAAGAGTGCTTCTTCATCAGGAATTTCATAGTCTTGATTCCACTTTATCAGCTCACCGCTTTCAATAAGATTTTGAATTAGGTGACGAAGTCCCCAGCAATCCTCGGTGTCATGACCGGGTGCATTGGAATGATACTGGCAAATTTTGTCAGGCTTAAACTCTCTGCATTGAGGGTTTATCGGGGGTATTAGATCCGTAACCATCCCCTCATTGATCAATATTTGGAGGATTTCCTTCATCGGCTGGTTCAGATTAGTGAAATTCCTCTGAAAGGCGAATTCCCTATCAGCCTGGAACTTTTCTTCCTTTGCCACCTTGTCGGCCCAAGGTTCATGCTCATGAAACTGGTAATGGTCCCTCATAGCGATGGGGATAATTTTCGATGTGGGAGGACTTGCTTCATGCTGGTTGGTCTGGTTTATCAACTGCCTGGTTATCTGATCTTGATACACGACCAAATCCTCTAACTGTCCAATATGTTCCTTGATAGACTTGATTTCCTGTTCTATCAAGAACCGTCTCTCTGAAAGCTCCCAACTGTCTAGGCTATTGGTGCTTGATTGAGTGGACTCTCCGACATACCGGAGGTATTTGGATCCTTCTCCATTCTTCGTGCTGATCATATTGACACTCTCCTCTTTGTGCTGAGGGAAGGGATTATCCTGCACACGCGGTTGCTCAAATTTGGTCACCACAATCTCTCCATTGTCTATCAAGTCTTGGATTTTGTTCTTGAGAGACCAACAGTCTTGGGTATCATGGCCCGGAGATCCGGAATGGTATGCACACATTTTACTTGGGTTGAAATTCCGTCCACCGGTACTGGTTAGTGGAAGGAGTTGAACAATCTTCTTCTGTGCTGTCAACAGTTTTAGCACATTCTCGAGTGAATCCCCTAAAGGGGTGAACGTTCTCCGACGTCTGGCCTCCAAATTTTTCTAAAATAGAGGGTTAGAAGGTTGGGCTGGAGCTTGGAAAGGGGAATAGTTCCTTTTTTGAATGGGCATACTGCTCGACTCGCTCCTTGAATTCTGTCCTTGCAGTACTAAGGGCACTTCCTCATCTTTCTTCTTATGTACTCTCAGGGGATTACTCCCATAACTCCCAGACTGGATATGCTCGGCAACGGCTTCCAAGGCGGTAAGATATTTTATCTTCCCAGATTTCAGCCTTATTTCAGCCATTTCTCCATGTTCGATCATCTCCGAGAATGGTTTTTCTATGCCTGCTAGGACCCTTTCGTAGTACGGTGCTTCTTGGATGTCGATGAAGGTCATGACTATCTCAGACTCAGTCATAGGTGGGGTGACTTATGCTACTACCCGCCTCCATCTTTGGGCATATTCTCTGAATGACTCAGTGTTTTTGTAATACCCGGAAAATAAATAAATAAATATATGATTTTTTTTGTTTTAAATATTTTAATTGGGCTTTTCTTGTGATTGGGTCAAATAGTTATTTAATTTATGTGGACTATAACAAATAAGGAATTTCATTAATTTGGGCCTTAAATCAATTGGGTTTAATTTATATTTGTGGGTAATACTAAATCCTTTTATAATTAGGAGAATTAATAAAACATGTTAATAACAATTAAAACCTAATATTCCGAGTATATCTGATATAAACTGAGGGGAAGAGAGGAAAACGGCGGAAGCAAGAAAAGGGAAGCGAACTAAGTCAAGTAAGGTATGTAAATTTGTTTCTGTATATTAGATGGAATTGATTGTTTTGGTCAGAGGGGATCACATATGTGGTGGAAGCCATTTGAGACTTGGTAGAGTATTATTGTATATGTCTATTACTTTATTATAAAATAACTTGATGGATCAGTTTATGACATCAAAGTTGGTCCAGGAGATGATATAAATCTATAAGATGATTTCTTATATTTTAATAATTATAGTTGATATTGCCATCTTAATTCACATGCATATATCAGGATGGTGGATTTCGTTATACGTGGAAAAAAAAGGGAATCATGGAACTTATGAATGAATCTGAAGCTATGTAATACATATATTATAATATATATGTATTCTAATTATTAGGTAAAATAATATTGTGGGAACTTAAAATTTTTATGTAATATATTTTCTGAAAATTGTTATCATGTGCAGTGGGTTATTATATATAATACATGCATAAAATAAATGATAATAATAATTATAAAAATAAAATGAGTTTATTAATAGGTTAAGGATGAAAGAATATTTTTACAAGTGTACTTATAATTATTATTATCTTGGTTAATTAGTTCGAACAGAAGGAATTTAGGAGTTACATTTGGAATATAATTTCGGGTATTACATTGCTTAATCCAGGTACGGATTCCGTACTCTTTCAGCGATACTCTTGTTAAATTTGATTTATTCGTTTTGTTCCGTATTTTGAATTTCGTTATTATTTCACATAATTATTTCTCATGAAATTCATATAATAGTTTCGTTTTGGAGTTGATTCATATGACTCGAAATTGTACCCTTTGAATTAAGTTATAATGTTTAATATTTGTTTTGATAATTGTAGAGCGGTACATGTTGTTACTTTCTTTTTGAGACATTGAGATTATGATTTGATTTGGTTCAACATGTACATATAGAGCCCTTTTGTTGATATTATGTCGTATGTGTTGTGACATGTTATTTTTGTTAGAATATACCGTCGGGTATACCTGAGCTATAACCACCTGTGGGCGTACCACATGCATATCCTCTTGGCACCGAGGCATGACACCTTTCGTGGCGGTGTGATCAGTCCACGACGTCTCCGTTTTGTGCTCCGGTGAGAGTTGGCCATTGGTGTTTTGTTGTGGGAGGCGTATGGGTTGACCCTAGTTTTCTTTTCAGTTCTGTTCTGCGGAGTGGCGATGTTTGTACCAAACACGCCTTCCAATTTTACATGCATTTGGATTCGCGGTCCAATGTGTGTGACTTGCCTGTGTGGCATTATTTGACTTGCCTGTGTGGCAAGGTATATTTCTATTTTGTTTTGTGCTCGGCATGAAATGACACCCAGCCATTTGATTTAGCCTAGTATTTCGTTGTATTAATTTTGTTCGTTACAGTTCAGTTCATTTATTGAGTTGGTTATCTCAGTTCTTTATTCTTGTATTCTATATCCGTACTGGGCAATTGGCTCATGTTGCATTTTTCTTCCGGCATGTAATCAGGGAGATCAAGGGCAAGTGTGATGAGGGCTCCCTTCTATCCAATGGCTTTGATATATTTTGTTAGGCTATGATACATTGATTTTTTTTGGAATTGTAATAGTTATTTCAGATTGTGGTTTGGGTCAGTTAGACATTTATTCTGATTTGACCTTTTGATATTTATTGGTTAAATACTTTTCTTTCGTGGCATAGAGCTTTCGTTCAGTTTTGTTGTGTTTTGAGTAACCTCTCTTTCTATTTTGGAAAGGGGGTGTTAAAGAGTTGGTATTAGAGCTTAGGTTCTTTCTTGTAGAAAACCTATTTAGGTTTGACCTGTGAGTTATGGGTAGACTTCTGGGTTAGGTTTTGTTTAGTTTGATTTTCTGTTAAGCTATATTCGAATCTGTCTCTAATCTGTTTTGCTTATATTCACTGTTGTCTTTCTTAGGTAGCTCGTAGATCCGCTAGAGTTACTTGGAGGCGAGGTAACAATAGGGGAAGAGGTGATGGTCAGCCCAATGAGCAACCTAATGATCAGATTAATGCTCAGTTGCGTATAAAATTTTTTGATATTATTTCTATCAAAATAAGGGTGGGAATACGTGCAAGGTAAAGAATATGTATATATGTGATAAATATATATTTATTTATTTCATGAATGATTTTAAATAAATTTTTCGATAAAAGAATTGTTGATTATTATAAATTATATTCTTATAATAAATTAATTTAGGTAGTAAAAATATTTTATTATTTAATTTCCATGAAAAATATGAATAATGTATTACTTAAATAATATATGAAGTAATTCTTAGAATTATTACAATAATTATTTTATTATATGAATTTATCAAGATTAGTTAAGTTAATTATTTTAACTTAATTAATAATGGTATATAAGAAAAAGTGTCATTATAGATCAAAACCCTAATGTTAATCTATGTTATGAAATTTTATGAATTAATACAATTATTGTATAATTATATTTAAAAAGAAAGTATATTATGTTATGAATAACAAGAAATTATTTTCTTAAGAAATTTGGATATTAAATATAATTATTAACTATATTTGTATTCAAATATATGTAAGTATATTAATACAAGATATGATTATAGATTCTATATATAATTATGATAATTAACATAATTATATGAATATATGTTAAGGATTTATTTGTTTATTTTGTTTAAATATTAAACATAGTATTTAATATGTTTGTATTTAAATAAAAGTATGGATATTATGTGATTAAGAATAATGATAAGGAAACCCTAATTCATAAATTTAGGAACCCTAATTATAGCAAGAAATCTTAATTTTTACAAAACCCTAATTTCTATTAAAAACTCTAATTTTTAAATTAGTGTGTTTTATTTAAATTTTTATTTAATTCTTAGTTAATTTTCCAAACCCTAGGAATTATTTGGCAAACCCTAAGGGTTAAAACCTAAGGGTTAAATTCTATAATTAAGCACCATGGACAAGAATACCCTTAAAAATATTTGTTAGTTTACAAAAATAACTATTTTGAATTTATTTAAATTGAGCTAGCTTGCAAATCTTGCCAAAATATTTGTACTCACCAACTCTAGATTCACCACATGTTCAAAATCTACTCTATCAGCCATTACATGACACCTAGCAAGCTTAGATTCATTGAACATATGGATTAGGATTGCAAAAAAATAAAAGAAAAAGAAACTTCAATTATTTTCACCCACACAAGCCAAGACTCTTTTTCTCTCTAAGACCCACGAAATTCTCTCTCTAACTTGGTCACAATATCAAACAATAACATCTCATACACTAACAAAGAACAGATCAAGGATCAGAAATCAAAAATTTGTTCAAGAAAAGGTATAAAACCCTAACCAAGCTAGATCTTGTATGCTTAGAAATATTTTGTGTTTAAGTGTTAAAATATGTTCTATGATATGTTAATAGGTGATTTGGGTTGAGAAATAATATTTCTATAACATCTAGATGCACGAAAAATAAAATTTTTGAAAACTGCATGAACCCTAAAAAGTTATCTGACAGGCCAAAGTCGGGGCCTATAGATCTCATCATGTTCATCATATGTTGTGTTTATGTGTTTGTATGTGTTCTATGCCATGTTATTAGTATTCTGAAAGTGGAATCATGATCATAGCATGTGTAGATTGAAAGTTATTCCCGATCAAAGTGCGTTGACTGAAAACGAAATTGAGTTTTCTGGGTAACTTAGAAAACTGAAGAACGTGTTCTGGCAGTGACTTTGACCGGCTTTGATCTTGTAACTGGAAGGCTGTTAGAATGTAAACTTGTGTTTAGCTTGTACTCTGACATGAGGTCTACAAGTCCAGAGCACTCTCGAACCTTAGAAAACAACGGATCGGAAGTGGTAGACGGTCAAACGTCGTTGACCGTTCAGATTTATTTTCTGAGTAACCCAGAATTTTTGAACAGCGTCCTGACTAGTTTTTATAGAACCTAGATCTTTCTTTGTGTTGATATATAGACTTTATAAGTGCTCGATTCATGTAGCTTGGTAGTTGTACTACAAAGCCCGACGTCTAGACCACCAAAAACGTGAACAAATTAAAAGATATAAGGCTGGGAGTAACGTTGACCGGCCATGACTTTATGTTTCTGGGCAGCCCAGAAACTGAAGAACAGCCTTGGGTGGTTGGTTTGATCGGCCACTGAATCCGGTATAAATGTTTATTGATAGTGAAATGAACATGTATGTGAAGTATTACACTAGTACTAAAAGCTCATCACACTTAATTACCCAGAAATCGATCATGCTGTCAGTAAATTTCGGTCAAACTAGAACCCTTGGCATTGACCGGGCTGTTTTTAAGTTGCTCAAGAACTCATATAGCGACAGTTTTCGTCGCTATAGCCCTTTAGCGACGGTTTTTAATTAAAATTAATTATATTAATTAAAATAAATAAAAATAAATTATTAAAAATTTATAAAATTATTTTAAAAATTATTTTAAGTTATAAAAATTAACTTTTAATATTTTGATATAAATTTCATTAATATTTTAATTTAATTAAATATTAATGATATTTAATTTATTTAATATTTATATTAAATAAATTAGTTAAAAATTATTTTTATAAATTAAAAATCATTTTAAATGATATTAAAGTATTTAAAAATATTTTAAGTTATAATAAATGACTTTTAATATTTTGAGATAAATTTAATTAATAATTTAATATTAATGATAATAAATTTATTTAATAATAATATTAAATAAATTAATTAAAAAAAGTTTTAATATTTTAAAAATCATTTAAAAATGATATTAAAGTTTTAAAAAGTATTTTAAGTTATAATCAATAACTTATAATATTTTGATAAAAATTTCATTAATATTTTAATATTAATGATAATAAATTTATTTAATAACTGTATTAAATAAATTATTTAAAAATGATTTAAATATTTTATATATCATTTAAAGGTGAAATAAATGTTTTAAAAGTATTTTAATTTATAATAAATAATTTTTAATATTTTGATATGAATAACATTAATATTTTAATATTAATGGTAATTATTTAAAAATAATTTTAATATCTTAAAAATCATTTAAAGGTAATATTAAGGTTTTAAAAAATATTTTTAGGTTATAATAAATAACTTTTAAAGTGTTAACATGAATTTCATTAATATTTTAAATTATTTAAATATTATTGATAATGTAATTATTTAATAATTAAATCATTAAAAATAATATAAGTGTTTAAAAACTCATTATAAATGATTATAATGTTTGGAAAAATATTATAAATGATAATTAAATTATCTATTACAATATTTAAGTTCTTGAATAAAGTTTAATAAAAATAAATTCGTTAATTATCCGATAATGCAATCGGGATACCAAAACAATACCGAACTCAAACAAAATCGACATAGTTTGACTAGGTATACATTCTTATGTGTTGTAATGACTGACATAAATATGTGACAACATATTTAAGCAGTATTATGTGTTAAGTTGTATTATTCTAATTAAAAGAATAATTCTATTGATGATAGGACTTCATATTAAAGATAAAAGCGTAAGCTATACTACGTAGCAGTAATCAGCTATCAAGGCAAGTATCTGAACTATTCTCTTTTATTGTGCAAGTTCTCTAACTTTACTCAAGTGTTATATTGATCAAGTATCTCTACTCCTTGCATTTATTTTAGGCGATGGATCCCAGTAAGCTAAAAGCATGTTCATGAATAATTATTGTCAATTATTCATATCCGTAATGATATCTTTGATTCGTTTATTTCTTATTAATATCTCATTATTGTCTGTTATCATACATGTGTCCCCACTTGTATGAACTGTTGTATTCATGCAAGAACTCTTGAACTGGAATTTCTTTGATATGACAAATTCTATTACATACTATTAAACTTCGGTATGCGTTTATGGTTTAAAGACTGTCTAAGCTATTTGACTCGGCTAGACATAGTTTGACTAGTATTGGTTATGATAAAGTCGTCCAACTGAATTGTTTAGTTAGGACTCTAGACTGAGTATGAACAACCCTTAATGGGAAAATTGTTTATGTGCCCAAGGCGAACAGAGTGAGCGAATTTATCGTTCAAACAGATAGTATTGATCAATACAGGACATAACGGGGCTGTTCACCCTACATGTCCGTAAGACTAGAGCGGTTTGCAGATGAATTTTTGTTTAAACCTTTTCGAAAATAAAAAATAAAAGTTCATGTCCATTGACCGCTCAACATTTATAGTCACTACGTTGTTTCAAAATTTTAAACGGTTTGATACGTTATTAAGATATGTTTCGAAAGACTTCACAACTATTGATTCGTTGTAGAAGTATACTTCAAAGAAAATATTTACTTCTTTCAACTAAAGTTTATTGACTGATATTACTTGCTGAGCAATTAAATGCTCATTTTTACTTTAAATTAATTATTTTCAGCTAAGTGTGATCAACCAGAAGGCTCTGGCAAAAACAAAAGAAAAGGAAAGCTACAAGAATAGGTGTATGGTATCTTATGTAATAGTTTGACTTTATTAAGACAATAAAAGTTATTATCTATCATGTAATGAATGTTTTAAAATTTGTGTACCTGAGATTAGACAACTCTGATATGTAAATTAAGTTTGTTTATCTATTTTATAATATTATTTCGCTCAAAGAAATGATATCGAGCAGCACCAAGTTCGGGTTTCAAGTACCTGAATTTGGGGGCGTCACAGGTTGGTATCAGAGCTTTAGGTTAGAAATCATAGGTGGGGGATACCTTAGGCTATAACCTTAAGCTAGATAGAAGCTTTAAAAAATAAATAACTCAAATAGAGTTTAAAGGAGATGAATTAAGAAAATTCATCGTATAATGAAATAAAAAGTAACTTATATAAACTATTATTTGTTATGTGTATATATTATGTGCTAAGCAAGATAATTTGTGTATAGATGTCAGGAAGAAAATGATTAGAAGACTCTCATATCATAAAGAAGGAGCAAATCACTCCGCCTGAAAGCAACTAAGATGAAGTCATTATTTTGGAAAATATAGAACCAGAACCAGAAATGGTGTTATTGACAGATAGTGATTCAGACACTGAAGTTGGAGCTGGCCAAGCATCAACGAAAGTGCAGAATCTAAAGAACAAGCTGTTATGTTTGGAAAGGTTGTTGGAAGTGGAAAGGCTATTAAATAGTCAGTTGTAAAAAGCGTTAATCGAAACAATGGAAGAACAAGATAAGTTGAAGGTTCAAATTGAACAAATGGGAGCCAAATGCAGCAAATTGTGTGCAGCTCCAAGCCAGAAAGGGAAAAGAAAAATGATTGACCGTGATTTAGGAAATTCTGATTTTAATCAAGGGAACTTTAAGAAAGTAGGAACGTGTGCGAACTGTAATCGAAAACATGAAGGCATATGTATGAAAGGACAAAATGTATGCTATAATTGTGGACGTGAAGGACATATCTCATCTCATTGCCCTGATCCAAAGTAATGCGTATATTTTGTATGTGGGTTGATAGGTCATCAGGCAAAGGCTCGTCCAGGATCTAGGGAAGGCGTAGGAAATGAATAGGATAAGTAAAATAGGATTAGGTATGGAACGTGATATGGTATGTATATGTGTTAAATATATTTCTTTTGCATAAGTATCATGATGAATCCCGACTTTTGTTGTCATTAAGGGATAGTAACTGACTGTGGCAGTCTGTAATGAAAAGTATTATGGACTGTTTAAATGAATATCAATGTTATGATATTATTATATGTCAAGATGGTATGTTGATCAAATGACAATTTGTTAATTCAGCAAGCTGAATTTGGGAATCCAGCAAGCTGAATTGGTCTAAATTTAGAATTTTATATTCTATCTTTTATGATACCATTAATAATGGTATATGAATGATAAGATAATAATTTTAAGATTTTGTTTAACTAGATAATGTCGCCAAGACGTCAAATTCGAAACCAAAGGGCAGAAGAATCTGTAAACAACGTAGAAGGACAAGCAGATCCAATGCAGAATTTTGCGAATATGTTGGCACAAGCAATGCGTAATCAAGCACCAGCAGCAAGAAGGAATCTGCCAGATAATCAATTGGCGAACTTCAAAGATTTCAAGGCAGTAGGACCGCCTGAATTCAAAGAAACGACCGACCCTATAGAAGCCCAAACTTGGGTAAAGGAAATAAAAAAAAACATTTGTTATTGCTAGGGTAGCGGAGGAGCAAAAGACAGCTTTTGCTACCTACATGCTAAAAGGGGAAGCAAACTTCTGGTGGGAGGCTAACCAAACTCGAGTCGGAGCAGAAGTGGTAACATGGACAAGGTTCAAAGAACTGTTTAACGAAAATTACTTCTCGTTCAGTATGCAGGACAGGATGGAGGTTAAATTTTTGGAACTAAAATAAGAAAATATGACCGTTTCAGAATACGTCGCCAAGTTTAACGAATTAGCTAGGTTCGCTCCACAACAATTGAACACTGAAGCAAGGAAGGCACGAAGATTCGAATATGGTTTAAAGCCCTGGATCTACAACAAGGTTGTAGTGTTGCAGATTAGCTCGTTTGGAACGTTATTGGAAAAAGCTATCATTATTGAAGGAGGAAGTGAGGCCATGAGCGTCTATAATAAAGAAAAGAAGAATAAGGGGAAGGTCGAAGGAAAAGTTAAGGTGGAAGGAAATAGTGGTAGTGTAAGTGGAAAAAGAAAGTGGACAAATTCTGGAAATACTGGTAATAGTTAGGGAGGAACAAAGAAAAAGGTGGAACCATGTGGAAATTACGGGAAGAATCACTCAGGTGAGTGCCTCAAGGGAAAGTTTGTGTGCTACAAGTGCGGGCAGGAAGGACACATCTCTCCTAATTGCCCCAATCCAAGAAAGAATAGTGGTTGTTTCATCTGCGGATCAACTGCTCATATGGCAAAGGATTGTCCGAAAAGAAATGCCGATGATGGAAATGCGAATGCTGAGAAAAGTAGTGGAAAGCTGGCGATCACGTATCCAACTCCGACAAGCAAGTCAACTGCGAGGACCTTTAATATGACGGTTCAAGATACTGTAGCAGCCGGGGAAGGAATTCCAGGTATTGTTCGAATAAATTTTATTTTCTTATATACGATTTTCTTATATATAATAAATCGTTTTAATAAGAAATTTTGAAGGAGGAATTTGAGTTTTATTAGAAATCAGATTCCGTTCAATCAGATAGACAAGCTTTATGCTGAATAAGTTAAAGAGCAGTTCGATCGAATCTGATCGAGATCAACTTACAATGAATGTGTATTAATTACCTTTGTGTGTATAAGTTTTAAAACAGTGATTCCGGGGACGGAATTCTTATAAGGGATGGTGAATGTAATAACCCAATATTTTTGATACAATTAAATAAGAAATTTTGCGTATAATTTTTTTTATATCATTTCTATCAAAATAAGGGTGGGAATACGTGTAAGGTAAAGAATATATATATGTGATAAATATATATTTATTTATTGCATGAATGATTTTAAATAAATTTTTTGATAAAAGAATTGTTGATTATTATAAATTATATTCTTATAATAAATTAATTTTGGTAGTGAAAATATTTTATTATTTAATTTCCATGAAAATATGATTAATGTATTACTTAAATAATATATGAAGTAATTCTTAAAATTATTACAATAATTATTTTATTATATGAATTTATCAAGATTAGTTAAGTTAATTATTTTAACTTAATTAATAATGGTATATAAGGTAAAGTGCCATTATAGATCAAAACCCTAACGTTGATCTATGTTATGAAATTTTATGAATTAATACAATTATTGTATAATTATATTTAAAAAGAAAGTATATTATGTTATGAATAATAAGAAATTATTTTATTAAGAAATTTAGATATTAAATATAATTATTAACTATATTTGTATTCAAATATATGTAAGTATATTAATACAAGATATGATTATAGATTTTATATTTAATTATGATACTTAACATAATTATATGAATATATGTTAAGGATTTATTTGTTTATTTTGTTTAAATATTAAACATAGTATTTAATATGTTTGTATTTAAATAAAAGTATGGATATTATGTGATTAAGAATAATGATTAGGAAACCCTAATTCATAAATTTGAGAACCCTAATTATAGCAAGAAACCTTAATTTTTACAAAACCCTAATTTTTAAATTAGTGTATTTTAATTAAATTTTTATTTAATTCCTAGTTAATTTTTCAAACCCTAAGGATTATTTGACAAATCCTAAGGGTTAAAACCTAAGGGTTAAACCCTATAATTAAGCACCATGGACAAGAATGCCCTTAAAAATATTTGTTAGTTTACAAAAATAACTATTTTAAATTTATTTAAATTGAGCTAGCTTGCAAATCTTGCCAAAATATTTGGACTCACCAACTCTATATTGACGACATGCTCAAAATCTACTCTATCAGCCATTACATGACACCTAGCAAGCTTAGATTCATTAAACATATGGATTAGGATTGCAAAGAAATCAATAGAAAAAGAAACTTCAATTATTTTCACCCACACAAGCTAAGACTCTTTCTCTCTCTAAGACCCACGAAATTCTCTCTCTAACTTGGTCACAATATCAAATAATAACATCTCATACACTAACAAAGAACAGATCAAGGATCAGAAATCAAAAATTTGTTCAAGAAAAGGTATAAAACCCTAACCCAGCTAGATCTTGTATGCTTAGATATATTTTATGTTTAAGTGTTAAAATATGTTCTATGATATGTTAATAGGTGATCTATGTTGAGAAATAACATTTTTATAACATCTAGATGCACGAAAAATGAAATTTTTGAAAACTGCATGCATAAACCCTAAAAAATTATCTGACAGGCCAAAGTCGGGGCCTATAGATCTCATCCTGTTCATCATATGTTGTGTTTATGTGTTTGTATGTGTTCTATGCCATGTTATTAGTATTCTAAAAGTGGAATCATGTTCATAGCAGGTGTAGATTGAAAGTTATTCATGGTCAAAGTGCGTTGACCGAACACGAAATTGAGTTTTCTGGGTAACTCAGAAAACTGAAGAACGTGTTCTGGCAGTGACTTTGACCGGCTTTGATCTTGTAACTAGAAGGCTGTTAGAATGTAAACTTGTGTTTAGCTTGTACTCTGACATGAGGTCTACAAGTCCAGAGCACTCTCGAACCTTAGAAAACAACGGATCGGAAGTGGTAGACGGTCAAACGTCGTTGACCGTTCAGATTTATTTTCTGAGTAACCCAGAATTTTTGAACAGCGTCCTGGCTAGTTTTTATAGAACCTAGATCTTTCTTTGTGTTGATATATAGACTTTATAAGTGTTCGATTCTTGTAGCTTGGTAGTTGTACTACAAAGTCCGACGTCTAGACCACCAAAAACGTGAACAAATTAAAAGATATAAGGCTGGGAGTAACGTTGACCGGCCTTGACTTTATGTTTCTGGGCAGCCCAGAAACTGAAGAACAGCCTTGGGTGGTTGGTTTGATCGGCCACTGAATCCGGTATAAATGTTTGTTGATAGTGAAATGAACATGTATGTGTAGTGTTACACTAATACTACAAGCTCATCACACTTAATTACTCAGAAATCGATCATGCTGTCAGTAAATTTCGGTCAAACTAAGATCCTTGGCATTGACCGGGCTGTTCTTGAGTTGCTCAAGAGCACCTATAGCGACAGTTTTAGTCGCTATAGCCCTTTAACGACGGTTTTTAATTAAAATTAATTATATTAATTAAAATAAATAGAAATAAATTATTAAAAATTCATAAAATAATTTTAAAAATTATTTTAAGTTATAAAAATTAACTTTTAATATTTTGACATAAATTTCATTAATATTTTAATTTAATTAAATATTAATGATATTTAATTTATTAAATATTTATATTAAATAAATTAGTTAAAAATTATTTTTATAAATTAAAAATCATTTTAAATGATATTAAAGTATTTAAAAATAATTTAAGTTATAATAAATGACTTTTAATATTTTGAGATAAATTTCATTAATAATTTAATATTAATGATAATAAATTTATTTAATAATAATATTAAATAAATTAATTAAAAATGGTTTTAAAATTTTAAAAATGATTTAAAAATTATATTAAAGTTTTAAAAAGTATTTTAAGTTATAATAAATAACTTATAATATTTTGATATAATTTGTATTAATATTTTAATATTAATGATAATAAAGTTATTTAATAATTATATTAAATAAATTATTTAAAAATGATTTAAATATTTTATATATCATTTAAAGGTGAAATAAATGTTTTAAAAGTATTTTAAGTTATAATAAATAATTTTTAATATTTTGATATGAATAACATTAATATTTTAATATTAATGGTAATTAGTTAAAAATGATTTTAATATCTTAAAAATTATTTAAAGGTAATATTAAGGTTTTAAAAAATATTTTTAGGTTATAATAAATAACTTTTAAAATGTTGACATAAATTTTATTAATATTTTAAATTATTTAAATATTAATGATAATGTAATTATTTAATAATTAAATCATTAAAAATGATATAAGTGTTTGAAAACTCATTATAAATGATTATAATGTTTGAAAAAATATTATAAATGATAATTAAATTATCTATTATAATATTTAAGTTCTTGAACAAAGTTTCATTAAAAATAATTTCGTTAATTATTCGATAATGCAATCGGGATACCAAAATAATACCGAACTCAAACCAAATCGACATAGTTTGAATAGGTATATATTCTTATGTGTTGTAATGACTGACAATATGTGACGACATGTTTAAGCAGTATTATGTGTTAAGTTGTATTATTCTAATTAAAAGAATAATTCTATTGATGATAGGACTTCATATTAAAGATAAAAACGTAAGCTATAATACGTAGCAGTAATCAGCTATCAAGGCAAGTATCTGAACTATTTTCTTTTATTGTTCAAGTTCTCTAACTTTACTCAAGTGTTATATTGATCAAGTATCTCTACTCCTCGCATTTATTTTAGGCGATGGATCCCAGTAAGCTAAAAGCATGTTCATGAATAATTTTTGTCAATTACTCATATCCGTAATGATATCTATGATTCGTTTATTTCTTATTAATATCTCATTATTGTCTGTTATCATACATGTGTCCCCACTTGTATGAACTGTTGTATTCATGCAAGAACTCTTGAACTAGAAATTCTTTACTATGATAAATTCTGTTACATACTATTAAACTTCGGTATGCGTTTATGGTTTAAAGACTGTCTAAGCTATTTGACTCGGCTAGACATAGTTTGACTAGTATTGGTTATGATAAAGTCGTCTAACTGAATTGTTTAGTTAAGACTCTAGACTGAGTATGAACAACCCTTAATGGAGAAATTGTTTATGTGCCCAAGGCGAACAGAGTGAGCGAATTTATCGTTCAAACAGATAGTATTGATCAATACAGGACATAACGGGGCTGACACCCTACATGTCCGTAAGACTAGAGCGGTTTGCAGATGAATTTCTGTTTAAACCTTTTCGAAAATGAAAAATAAAAGTTCATGGTCCATTGATCGCTCAACATTTATAGTCACTACGTCGTTTCAAAATTTTAAACGATTTGATACGTTATTAAGATATGTTTCGAAAGACTTCACAACTATTGATTAGTTGTAGAAGTATACTTCAAAGAAAATATTTACTTCTTTCAACTAAAGTTTATTAACTGCTATTACTTGCTGAGCAATTAAATGCTCATTCTTGCTTTAAATTAAATATTTTTAGCTAAGTGTGATCAACCAGAAGGCTCTGGCAAAAACAAAGAAAAAGGAAAGCTGCAAGAATAGGTGTATGGTATCTTATGTAATAGTTAGACTTTATTAAGACAATAAAAGTTATTATCTATCATGTAATGAATGTTTTAAAGATCGTGTACCTAGGATTAGACAACTCTGATATGTAAATTAATTTTGTTTATCTATTTTATAATATTATTCCGCTCAAAAAATGATATCGTGTAGCGCCAAGTTCGGGTTTCAAGTACCTGAATTTGGGGGCGACACAAAAGCCACAGTTATTCAGTTCTGCTCCGACTCCAATTGATGCGGAGAATTGGATTGCACACCTAGAGAAGATTTTTGATGTGTTGGGGTGCTCAGATAATCAGAGAGTGTTGCTTGCTGCTTACAAGCTAGAGGGGGATGCACAGAGGTGGTGGAAAGAAATGAAGACAACAAAGGGTGATGGGTACGTGGAGACACTTAGCTGGGTAGAGTTTTGTGAGGTCTTTTATCAGTAGTACTTTCCAGTTACTGATAAAGAGGCCTATGCTAGAGAGTATCTGTCTATTCGGCAGAAAGATGATGAGTCCATCACAGATTTCATGATGAGGTTCACCAGGTTGGCAGGTTTTGCGAGAACCTCTGCAAGGACTGCAGCGGAGCAGGTAGAAAAGTTCAAATGGCGGATTCATTATAGGTATCGCCAACATCTCATTAACACCAAGTTTGCAAATGTGTCAGCTGTGGCTAATGCGGCCAAGAACATTGAGATGGAGCGGCAGGACTTTCGATCTTCTAAACCGGAAGGGAGTCGAAAGAGGGACAGAGATGACCAGTAGGGTCAAGCTTCGGGTCAGCATGGGAGAAATTAAGGTGGTTAGTGGAACAAAAATTGTGGTGTCCAACAAGGGCAGTGGCGTTGCCAAAATCAGAACAAGGGTAATCAACAGATGCCTCAGCAGGGGCAGAATCGTCAGCTTTAGCTACCTTGGTATGGTCAGAATTGCCAGCAAGGGCAGAATTGTCAGCCAGTGCAGAATCAGGGTCGTTATCCGGGACCAGCTGGTGGGGGTAACCCAAATCTTATTCCGATGGCTCCTTGTGCTATGTGTGGGGCTAATTATCTGGGGAGACAGTGTCATAGAGTTACCAGTGCATGCTTCTTGTGTGGACAGATTGGTCATATTGCTAGAGATTATACCAGGTCACGTGGTAATGGTGGAGGCGGTGACCATGGTGGTAATGGAGGTCAGCGTCAAGGTGGTCGAGTGTTTGCCTTGACACATAATCAAGCGGCAGGTGCGCCAGGTACTGTTTTTGGCACTCTTTTAGTTGACAATCGCGAGGCTTCTATTTTATTTGATATGGGTTCTACTCATTCTGTTCTTGCTCAGTCTTTTGTTCGGCACCTGGGTGTGCCATCTCAGTCTTTAGATTCTGTTATGTCTATTGCTACCCCGATGGGGACTTCTGTTATTATTTTTGATTTATATCGAGGGTGTGCGATCAGTTTTAGGGATAAGATTCGTAGTGCTAATCATCTTCCGATGGGTATGCACGATTTCGACGTCATTCTCGGGATGGACTGGTTGGATAAGCACCAGGCCACTATAGACTGTCAGGCGAGGAAGGTTATATTTGGAGATGTGAAGTTTTCGAAATTCGTATTTCAGGGTTCACAGCTGAGTAGAGTGGTGAAGTTGATTTCAGCTTTGAAGGCTGGGAAGTTAGTGGCAAAGGGTTGTGAGGGGTATTTGGCATTTGTGAAGGATACCTCCAAGGGTGAGTCTCGTATTGAGGATATTTTGGTGGTTTGTGACTTTTATGATGTTTTTCTTGAGGAGTTTTCAGGGTAGCCACCACAGCGAGAAGTTGAGTTTACTATTGAGCTTGTTCCTGGTGCGGGGCCTATCTCTAAGACCCCATATCGGATGGCACCATTGGAGTTGCAGAAGTTAAAAGAGAAGTTGCAAGAGCTGTTAGATCGTGGTGTGATTCGGCCAAGTGTTTCGTCGTGGGGTGGTCTGGTTTTATTTGTGAAGAAGAAAGATGGTTCTATGAGGTTGTGCATAAACTATAGAGAGTTGAACAAGATTACTATTAGGAATCGGTATCCATTGCCGAGGATTGAAGACCTATTTGACCAACTTCAGAGGGCGAAGTATTTTTCAAAGATAGACTTGAGGTCGGGTTACCATTAGTTGAGGGTGAGAGATGAAGATATCTCTAAGATAGCTTTTCGTACTCGCTATGGGCATTACAAGTTTCTGGTGATGCCATTCGGGTTGACTAACGCTCCGGCGGTGTTTATGGATTTTGATGAATCAGGTGTTCAAGGAGTACTTGGACCAATATGTTATTGTTTTTATTGATGACATTTTGGTTTACTCCAAGTCTAGGGAGGAGCATGAGGAGCATCTTCGAACAGTGTTGGGAATTTTGCAGAAAGAGAAATTGTATGTTAAATTCTCTAAATGCGAGTTTTAGTTGGAGTAGGTTGCATTTTTGGGTCACGTTGTTTCTGCTGAAGGCATTAAGGTGAATCCTGCGAAGGTTGAGGCTATCACTAAATGGCCGAGACCTACTACTGTGACAGAGATTGGGAGTTTCTTGGGTTTAGCAGGGTATTATAGGAGTTTTGTGGAAGGATTCTCTTTGCTTTCTTTGCCATTAACTTAGTTGATGAAAAAGGGCACGAAGTTTGTGTGGAATGAGGAGCGCGAGAAGAGTTTCGAGGAGTTGAAGAAACGGCTTGTGACAGCTCCTATACTTGCATTGCCGTCGAGGACTGGAGGTTACCAGATTTATAGTGATGCTTCTAAGAAGGGCTTGGGGTGTGTTTTGATGCAACACGATAAGGTGATTGCTTATGCTTCTAGACAACTTAAACCTTACGAGGTGAACTACCCCACTCATGATTTGGAGTTGGCAGCGGTAATCTTTTCCCTAAAGATTTGGAGGAACTATTTGTATGGAGAGACTTGTGATATCTTCACTAATCACAAAAGTCTTAAATACATTTTCACTCAAAAGGAGCTAAACATGAGGCAGAGGTGTTGGTTGGAGCTTCTAAAAGAATATGATGCGAGGATTCAGTATCACCCGGGGAAGGCAAATGTGGTTGCAGATGCTCTTAGCCGAAAGAGTTTAGGAAGTGTAGCAGCTCTTATTACACAACCTCAGCTTATTTCGAATATGGAGCGGCTAGAGTTGGAGTTGTATGTACAAGGTTCAGATGAGCATTTGGCGGGTATGAGAGTGGATCCTTCTCTTATTTCGAGGGTTAAAAAAGCTCAAAAGGAAGATGGAGAATTATGGAGTATGACGCAGAATCTGGAGGAGGGCAAGCAGCCCAACTTTTGTATTGATGACCATGGTGTGATTTGGTTGGGTGAGCGGTTGTGTGTGCCGTCAGATCCAATCATTTAGGAGGTTGTGTTGGTGGAAGCTCATAGTTCACCATTTTCTATTCATCCAGGTTCTACAAAGATGTACAGGGATTTGAAGGAAAATTTTTAGTGGAATGGGATGAAGCGAGATGTGGCTGAATATGTTGGAAAGTGCCTCACTTGTCAACAAGTAAAGATAGAACATCAATGAGCTAGTGGGTTGTTGCAACAGTTAGACATTCCAGTGTGGAAGTGGGAGGATATCACGATGGATTTTGTGAATGGTTTGCCCAAGACTTTCAGGAAGAATGATGCTTTTTGGGTTGTGGTGAATCGGTTGACCAAATCGGCACATTTCTTGGCTATCCATGAGGGTTACTCGGTGGATAGGTTGGCACAGATCTTTCAGCAGGAGATTGTTAGACTTCATGGTACTCTGGTGTCGATTGTTTCATATCAGGACCCACAGTTCACTTCACGGTTTTGGAAAGGGTTTCAATGAGCTTGGGGTACTCGGCTCAACTTTAGTACTTCTTTCCATCCGTAGACCGATGGGCAGTCCGAGCAGACTATTCAAACGTTGGAGGATATGTTGACGTCTTGTGCACTTGAGTGGTCAGGTAATTGGGATGATTATTTGAGCCTAGTTGAGTTTGCGTATAACAACAGTTGGCATGCAAGTACTGGGATGGCTCCGTTTTTAGGCGTTGTATGGTAGAAAGTGTCAGGCACCAACTTGCTGGGATGAGGTTGGCGAGAGAGCCATAGAAGGGCTTGAGTTAGTTCAAATCACTTCGGAGAAGGTAGCGGTGGCTAAGGAGAAATTGAAGTCGGCTCGATCACGGCAGAAGAGTTATGCTGATAAGCATAGGAGAACTTTAGAGTTTGAACCTGGTGAGCATGTGTTTCTAAAAGTTTCTCATTGGAAAGGTATTCGGCGATTTGGTCTAAAAGAAAAACTTAGTCCTCGTTATATTGGCCCATTCGAGATTTTGGAAAGGGTTGGTGGGGTTGCATATCAGTTAGCTTTGCCTCCACAACTAGCTTATGTGCACAATGTGTTCCATGTGTCGGTGTTGAGGAGTTATAAATATCATCCGTTGCATGTGGTGCAATATCCGTTCGATAAGATTCGGGAGGATCTTACTTGTGAGGAGGAAGCCGAGGCAATTTTTGATCGTCAAGAGCGGGTTATGAGGAGGAAGACAATTCCATTTGTTAAGGTTTTGTGGAGAAACCATTCGGAGCGAGAAGCTACATGGGAGATGTAGGAGTCTATTTGAGCGGAGTATCCGCATCTTTTTGATAATTAGGTTCATTATTTTCTTTTGATTCTGGGAACGGAATCCTTTTTAAGGGGTAGGTGATGCAATACCCGAAAAATAAATAAATAAATGATTTTTTTTGTTTTAAATATTTTAATTGGGCTTTTCTTGTGATTGGGTCAAATAGTTATTTAATTTATGTGGACTATAACAAATAAGGAATTTCATTAATTTGGGGCCTTAAATCAATTGGTTTTAATTTATATTTGTGGGTAATACTAAATCCTTTTATAATTAGGAGAATTAATAAAACATGTTAATAACAACTAAAACCTAATATTCCTGGCATATATGATATAAACCGAGGGGAAGAGAGGAAAACAGCGGAAGCAAGAAAAGGGAAGCAAACTACGTCAAGTAAGGTATGTAAATTTATTTCTGTATATTAAATGGAATTGATTGTTTTGGTCAGAGGGGATCACATATGTAGTGGAAGCCATTTGAGACTTGGCAGAGTATTATTGTATATGTTTATTACTTTATTATAGAATAAATTGATGGATCAGTTTATGACATCAAAGTTGGTCCAGGAGATGATATAAATCTATAAGATGATTTCTTATATTTTAATAATTATAGTTGGTATTGCTATCTTAATTCACATGCACATATCAGGATGGTGGATTTCGTTATACGTGAAAAAAAGGGAATCATGGAACTTATGAATGAATCTGAAGCTATGTAATACATATATTATGAGAATTGATATTTTCACAAGTAAAATTTGATATTTTCACAAGCTCCCACTCACATGAGTGTGGGGTCTATTTACTATTTATGTGAGAGGGACCTTGTGGAACTATCATTTTTGCTTGTAGAAATATCAATTTCCTATATTATAATATATATGTATTCTAATTATTAGGTAAAATAATATTGTGGGAACTTAAAATTTTTATATAATATGTTTTCTGAAAATTGTTATCATGAGCAGTGGGTTATTATGTCTAATACATGCATAAAATAAATGATAATAATAATAATAATAAAATAAAATGAGTTTATTAATGGGTTAAGGATGAAAGAATATTTTTACAAGTGTACTTATAATTATTATTATCTTGTTTAATTCGTTCGAACGGAAGGAATTTAGGAGTTACATTTGGAATATAATTTCGGGTATTACATTGCTTAATTCAGGTACGGATTCCGTACTCTTTCAGTGATACTCTTGTTAAATTTGATTTATTCGTTTTGTTTCGTATTTCGAATTTCGTTATTATTTCACATAATTATTTCTCGTGAAATTCATATAATAGTTTCGTTTTGGAGTTGATTCATATGACTCAAAATTGTACTCTTCGAATTAAGTTATCATATTTAATATTTATTTTGATAATTGTAGAGCGGTACATGTTGTTACTTTCTTTTTTAGACATTGAGATTATGATTTGATTTGGTTCAACATGTACATATAAAACCCTTTTGTTGATATTATGTCGCATGTGTTGTGACATGGTATTTTTGTTAGAATATACCGTAGGGTATACCTGAGCTATAACCACCTGTGGGGGTACCACATGCATGCTCTCTTGGCACCGAGGCATGACACCTTCCGTGGCGGTGTGATCAATCCACGGCGTCTTCGTTTTGTACTCGGGTGGGAGTTGACCATTTAGTGTTTTGTTGTGGGAGGCGTATGGGTCGACCCTAGTTTTCTTTTCTGTTCTGTTCTGCAGAGTGGCGATGTTTGTGCCAAACACGCCTTCCGATTTTACATGTATTTGGATTCGCGGTCCAATGTGTGTGACTTGCCTGTGTGGCAAGGTATATTTCTGTTTTGTTTTGAGCTCGGTATGAAATAACACCCAGCCATTTGATTAAGCCTAGTATATAGTTGTATTAGTTTTGTTCGTTACAGTTCAGTTCATTTATTGAGTTGGTTATCTCAGTTCTTTATTCTTGTATTTTATATCCGTACTAGGCAATTGGCTCATGCTGTGTTTTTCTTTCGGCAGGTAATTAGGGGGATCAAGGGCAAGTGTGATGAGAGATCTCTTCTATCCAATGGCTTTGATATATTTTGTTAGGCTATAATACATTGATTTATTTAGAGTTGTAATAGTTATTTCAGATTGTGATTTGGGACAGTTTGGCATTTATTCTGATTTGACCTTTTGATATTTATTGGTTAAATACTTTTCTTTCGTGGCATAGAGCTTTCGTTCAGTTTTGTTGTGTTTTGAGTAACCTCTCTTTCTATTTCGAAAAGGGGGTGTTAAAGTTTTGCTTTTTGATTTTGGTGATTTGATATCTGTCTGGAGCCATTTGGGACTGCAAACTGTACTGATTGAGGAAGGCATGTGTGAGAACCCGAATTTTCAGATATTATTAAATAAGGATTTAATAAATAAAATTCTTAAATTGTGAGATGGGTTCGAATAAGAATATATATATATATATATATATGTGTGTGTGTGTGTGTGTGATATGAGGTATGTGGTATTATATTACATAGGGTAATATGGACTATGTAATATATGTTTTTGTGATTTATAAATATATTATTAATATATATTTGTTATTTAGCGTAGAGACGATTCAGTGGAGATAAAGGAAGTGGATAAATTCCTATTGATATTAAATAATTTATAGAATTATTTTATCATAATAAGTTGGTGACATTAAATATCCTTAATGTATAATCACCGTATTCTGTATATGTGTATTAATAACTAGTATGTTTATAATATAGGTTATTAATAGCACTTAAGTTATCCGTGAACAGGTTTGGATAGTGAAGCATGAGTTAAGGGAATTGACTAATAAGAATAAATATTGGTTAATTGGTAGTTGAGAATTATATTAATATTAAACATTAATTAACTATGATGATATAGTACAGTATTTAATTTACTTAAGTAAAGGAGTGAATTAATAAGTGTGTTGAATATATAATTATAGTTGATACTTTTATATTACTTAGAATAGTAATATGTGAGAAAGTCTAATATACGAATAACGTTAATAAATATATATATATATATATATATATATATATATATATATATATATATATATATATATATATATATACGTTATTAAAGAGAAATGGAAATCATTATATCTTTAAATGAATATCTGAAGAAATTGTTTTGGGAACAATTTAAAGAAAAGAAAGAGAAATAATTATTATATATTTCTAATAAAGGATATTAGAATAATTTATAATATTGAATTATTTTAATAAAAGGAGGAAATGTTATTTTTGAATAATAATATTTCTTTATATGTTTTTGTATGAGGTAATAGGTATAATTAATTAATATGGTAAATATATTAAAACATATTTGCTATATGTAAATAAATTGATAGAAACAATTTATTATAATAGAAAATAAACTCACTATCTATTTTCTATATTAATATATGTACATGTAATTATTCGATATTATATTATCTTGAGTTAATAAATAAAGTATTGTCTAATAATGAATATCTTTATTTGGAGAAAACATAATATTTTATGTTATGACTAAATACATAATTTTTAATGTATTTTCGAAAGGTGTTTAATTAATGAAAGAAAACTAAGTTATTTTAAAATATTAAATAACTTAAGTTATTATTTTACCGTGGATATTATTATTTAAATGATTGATAGAGTATATATTAATTATTATAAGCGTAAAGGTTGTACTTGTTATAAGTATACTTAATTGAGGTAGTTTAACATTTAAATGCTTGAGTCACACAAACATTATATTGAAAGAATGTTTAAGTATGGGAAGTGGTAATGAGCTTAAGATTTAGTTTGTGATAAATGCCTTGTGTGGCACGATAATAGATTCGAGGATGAATTAATTAATTTAAGGATGAAGGAATTCCTACGTGAACGATTAATCAAATATTAATCGTTATTGCTATATTAATGAGGATTAATTGATGAAGTGTCGATTATTATTATTGCAAATAATAGAATAATAATAATAAGCAACTTGTTTATAAATATAATAAGATTTATATTTATTTAACATGATAATTAACTATATAAATGTTAATTAATTGTTATGGAGATTAATAATTACATTGATTGATGAGGGATGGATTAATTAATATTATTAATTAATTAATTGATAAGATAAGTCATTAATAATATATAAACGAGTAGATTATTAATATGATTATAATTGCTCAACTAGTTGATTTGTGCAAAGGATGCGATGATTAAACCGTTAGTACGTGGTAGCTAACTATATATTGTACTTATAGCACAAGGTAAAATGCATGATAATTAACTATATGTTATATGAAGTGTAAAGTGCAATGCGACTATGTTATTTATGAATATAAACTATATAGTACAGTTTATTGAGTTGTAAGAGTTACATGAAATGTGTGTGTGACAATGTGTATATGAGTATACAATAAAATAATATATCATGGATATATTGTAAACAATTATTAAATTAATAAAATTTAATAATAAAGGAGACAATGTAATGTGATAATACCCGATAGAATTATATCCGGTAGGATGAGATATATATGGATGATATATGATACATTGTAATTAGGGATTACATTTTTAATTCATAACCTAAGCTATATGAAATGAAGGTGTATATATATTTTATAGCCTATGTGTTTATAAAATGAAATTGTGTACCCTAAGTGTATATATAAGGTGTATAAGTGTATAACATTAGTGTAGTACACTTGCTAGTTGCAAATGCTGAGATTACTTCTTGTCCCTAATTGTGAGTCCCTCCTTATTTCTCCTCACGTGAATGGCTAGAAGCTATGCCTATTGATGCTTCTCAAATTCAACAAAACTAGCTAATAATTACAAGGGGTGTGGAACTCATGATGAATTTCACCCACTCTCAACCACCATTCCTTAACCATTATACAAACTTGAAATCCATGGGTTTGATTCATGAGAAAATTAGATTGTCTGGATATTTGAAATTCTATAAATAAGGCGTCCTCCTTCTCATTTGATGTTGCTGAGTTTTCTGTCAAGTATAAGATATAGAGTGAGTGTACTAATTGGAGAAGGAGACTAAGAATTTGAGATGTCAACAAGCATAGAATTTCAATTCACAAAGGTAAAACTTTTACAGTGTCCATAGTTTGATAATTGGAGAATTCTTGAATTCCTTAAGTTATTGATTATGATCAATTATATGGTAATTGGATTGTGGAATGCTTGTCTAAAGTTATATGAACTAATAAGCATGATAGAACTATAATATAGTTGATTTGATAGATAATTCGTAGAAAGAATTGGGATTTGGCTTAGCTTCTGCCGAAGCAGAAGCAATCAACTTGATCCAGGCAACGGCGCAGCTGCGCCCTGGTTATACTGGGGTGCTGCACAGCTGCGCCAGTACCAGACTTGAGTTTTGTTGGCCAAGGCCGTACGCAGCTGCGCCAGTTTTGAACTGGGGAGCTGCGCAGCTGTGCCGGTCCCTGATCCCAGTTTCTACAGATTTTGTTCCTGCTTAATGTCTGCTAAGTGATAGATATTGAAAGGAATTAGGACAAGCATGCCGGTATGATTAATACATATATATGGACTTGTTAAACTAGTATGTGCATACTATATTCGGATCGCTTACGTGAACGATGAAGTTATAGTTTTGAAAATAAACTTAAGGTTTTATAAACGAATTTTGGCGTATATAAGTCATGTTTATATTCTGACTTTGGAGACACGTTAGTATGGTTTAAGAATGCATGAAAGGCATGTTGATTTGCATATATATGTTTCATAGTATAACAAGAGCATACTGGACCTCGTTAGTGAACATTTCCAACGAAAATGTAAGTTTCGAAGGTGAACCTTGGCACGTAAATGTCATGAATACATTCTGATTTTGCGAGCATGTTTAGATGACTTAGAAATGCGTGTCAAACATGTTAACACATGAATCTAGATAGCATGGACGTATTAGACCCTATTAGTGAAATTTACTAGTGAAAGTATACATTTTTGTTCGTGAGTTTTGACATGTATATTGAGATTTGAATTCTGATAAATGTAAACATGTTTGATAATACTCGTAGACTCGATCATGTATCCTATATGTATATATACCATGATTAGGTGTTGTGATTCAAGTGAGGCATAAACGAAGCATGTTTTCAAACTAATAACTATGATAGCTACATGTATGAAATATGAATATTCATGAGCATGCCTAACATGGGTTATATGATTATCTTATGTGTTTAAAAAGTGAGCATGTTAGACTTTATGACTTTATAGCCTTGAATGGACTTAAGTTTTTACGGGTATTAGCTTAGAACCTATATTATGTAAATTGAACGTGAAAAGGTTAAACGAGCATGAAAGTATCCTTTAATGGGTATACATGCTATGTAGGACCATATGTTAATACTTGAATCCGACTTCGATAGTTAATAGAGTATATTTGCTTTGTTATGGCCTTATGTGTTAGTAATGATATATGAGAATGATTAACTCAAAAGACGGGCTACACTAGTTATATGTAAATAGATTAGTGGTAGACGAGCATGTGTATGTAGAGAATGGTTGTAAGTACGTATGGTTAAAGTATACTTATACGTACATAGTTATTCTAAGACTACGATAAGAAAGTAAGACGAAGGTTCTAAGAACCAAGTTAGATAACAATGTAACCTTTATTATTACATTGAGAATGTGTGGATACATATAACTAATGAGTGTGATCTCTATGGTCAATATAACTATGTAGGATTACACGAAGTATAGATATTCTTAAGCAGTTAAGTCGTAGTTGTTAAACTACGCATTAGGCAAGTCTTTCAGTTCCTATTTGATATATGAATTCAATAAATGTTAGTTGAATTATATTATGCTGTGATAATGTGAACTTATATATGATCTGTATATGAGATATAAATGAGATTGAAAGTTGATCTTTGATGATATACTTGTTATGTGAAAAGGAACATGCGTAGTAAATATAAATTATTTATAAATGCATGAACTGAGTATGATGTTGTATGCTATGTAATGCATGAGAACTGTTAGAATTGCTGAGCTGTCGAGCTCACTCTTGTAAATAACCACTTTTGCAGGTTAAGGACTCAATGTAAAGATTTCGTGCTTCTTGATTGATAAAGATAGATAGTATCGCAACGAAGAATACTATTTAGATTATCGTTTGAACCCTGTTTAGGTTCTAAGAGTTGTACTTGATAATTGTATACGGTGTTTAAAACTTGTCGTACTGTAAAGATGTACTGGCTGATACATAGAGGATATTAAGTCAAGTTGTAAACATTTTACGATAACTCAAATAGAATGAATCATAGTATATAGTTGATTCAAGGATTCTATTTGATTCAAAGTTATGAAATCAATAAAAAGATTTTATTCAAAGGAGATTGAAAAAGTTTAAGTTGTTCCGCATTTTGGTAACATCAAATGTGATGTTTAGACAGGGATGGTATATGACCGGGTTTTAAAACTTGTAAAAGTTTGGAGTCATCATACAAGATCCTAGATATGAATAGAATTTATATTATAAATTGTAATACGCAAATTGTATTCTTTTAGTAATGAATAAAAGATGTAATAGTTTGGCGATAGTAGTATCGTGACTGCACCGGATCCGAGGTTTCGAAGGAACGTGGATTTGGGGGCATCCCAGGTTGGTATCAAAGCTGTAGGTTATAAACCTTAGGTAAGTGTACCTTAGACTATAACCTGAGAGAGTGAAAGATAAAGATTAAAATATATCTGAATGAAGATTCAAAGAAGAATATTGAAATATCTAGAGAATGAGAATCAGGAGTTTTCTAACTCCGGTATTGAAAATGTTAAGACGATATTTATAAGATGTATATGACAAAGATAGTGAGAATAAACTCAGATGGAGTTTGGTTGATAATAGGGAAAGAACCCTAAGGTATAGCGATGATCACGACGTGATCAGATTGAATTGTGAAATGATAGATAGTCTGTAACGACTAAGTACGTATAGCTTAATGCTATAAGTGAATGTACTATGAGAAGTACGAAAGGAACTCATGAGGAGTTGTATGTGATGAAACATAGAAAGTTCGTAACGAGGAAGTGATAGAGTAAGATAGAGTTAAGTATTGGACTTTCATTGAGGACTCATGTGATGGCTTAGTTATACAAACTTTTGTATGGACAGGTTTTGTGCTTGCACTGAGTGCATCACATTGATAATCGTTGAAATGTTAGTGTCGCGGTATCATTATACATATGACGGAAAGGTGATTCTTTTCTCATATGTATTTTGATAGATAGAGATTTCTAAGATATAATTAGATAATATTAAGATTAGGTGCGAGTTCTTAAGACTCATGCCTATGACAAGTTCGTGACTCATAATCATATGATGGGACCCCTCAGCGAATGGACGACTTTGGTCTGACTAGGATAAGTTCCTACACCCATATGATTGTGGTAAGTTCCTGAACTTCCATGGTGTGGTAAGTTGGTGAACTGTACTGGGAATAGATGTATTATATAAGAATTTTGGAATAGTGAGCATTGATGGTAGTAAGAGATTGAAGTGATGGTGAAATTGGATTTTCCTAAATCTTCTAGCTATGCTAGATTTTCAAAATTTATTGACTTCGTGCTAGTGTTCGCACTTCGGTTTTCTTGAGAAAAACATTGGGTCGGGTGACTGAACCAATGAGTTTTAAAAAAAAACACCATTATTCGTATGTCTAAGCTATTTGTTTCGGCTAAGACAAAAATAATTTGAAAATCTTTCAAAAGGTATTTTGACCATGTGCATCATTTGATATGATGTAGAATGGTAAACGATGGAGTCATCAATGCAATCGAACCTAGTGTTGGTTCTGATCGAAAGATCGTCAGCCCACTATGGTATGATGTAATATGACAAAGTCATAAAATGGCAGAATCCTCAACGTACTACTAATCTGGTATGGTATCATGACGTTATAAAACGATTTTTAGTTTTCTTTCGAATTATGAAAAGTTGACTTAATTATTTCGATTGATGTCCGAATTGTTGATGAGAGTCTAAGCTATTTGATTCGGCTAGGCGACTGTTGAAAAGAGATTATAGAATTCAAGCATTCTTGTGTATTTATGCCAAACCAGATTGCTTTGGTGCGGATTCAGATGTTGAAAAGCTGAGGTGAACAACCCTATAAGGGAACATATTTTTGGGGACAATGGTTCCGAGCGTAACGCATATAGTCGTTACAAAACACTACGTTGCGGCCCAACGTAGTGGTACAATAGGCTGGCCACCTAGTGTACGCGTGGAGGGTGTTTTCAGTCTTTGTGATTGATAAACACTCTGGTTTGCAATGTGAAGAATTGTGTTGAAGCATTAGTAAACCTGTGGAAAAGGTCACGGTCTTGTGTGACCCCTCAGCATAAATTGGAATATGAGTTATACATACTACTTCCCGATTATTAAAAATTTGTGGAAGATTCTTATTCTTCTAAAGGATGAATGTAGTAAGTAGAATGTTCCTTAGAAAGGAGAAAATGGTAGAATGCGATTAAGAAGGTCATAATAATAAAACTTCTGAAAAGAGAATGAATAAAAGTATTCAAGAGAATATGTAATAATCGGAATACCACCGAGTAGAGGAAGTTTCGGTGATTCCGAGGACGGAATCCTTATAAGGGGGAGAGGATGTGAGAACCCGAATTTTCGGATATTATTAAATAAAAATTTAATAAATAAAATTCTTAAATTATGAGATGGGTTTGAATAAGAATATATATATATATATATATATATATATGTGATATGAGGTATGTGGTATTATATTACATAGGATAATATGGACTATGTAATATGTGTTTTTATGATTTATAAATATATTATTAATATATATTTGTTATTTAGCGTAGAGACGGTTCAGTGGAGATAAAGGAAGTGGATAAATTCCTATCGATATTAAATAATTTATAGAATTATTTTATCATAGTAAGTTGGTTACATTAAATATCCTTAATGTATAATCACCATATTCTTGTATATGTATATTAATAACTAGTATATTTATAATATATGTTATTAATAGCACTTAAGTTATCCGTGAACAGGTTTGGATAGTGAAGCATGAGTTAAGGGAATTGACTAATAAGAATAAATATTGGTTAATTGATAGTTGAGAATTATATTAATATTAAACCTTAATTAACTATGATGATGTAGTACAGTATTTAATTTACTTAAGTAAAGGAGTGAATTAATAAGTGTGTTGAATAGGTAGTTATAGTTGATACTTTTATATTACTTAGAACAGTAATATGTGAGAAAGTCTAATGTACGAATAACGTTCATAAATATATATATACGTTATTAAAGAGAAATGAAAATTATTATATCTTTAAATGAATATCTGAAGAAATTGTTTTGGGAACAATTTATAGAAAAGAAAGAGAAATAATTATTATATATTTCTAATAAAGGATATTAGAATAATTTCTAATATTGAATTATTTTAATAAAAGGAGGAAATGTTATTTTTGAATAATAATATTTCCTTATATGTTTTTGTATGAGATAATAGGTATGATTAATTAATATGGTAAATATATTAAAACATATTTGCTATATGTAAATAAATTGATAGAAATAATTTATTATAATAGAAAATAAACTCACTATCTATTTTCTATATATAATATATGTACATGTGTTGTACATGTAATTATTCGATATTATATTATATTATAATATCTTGAGTTAATAAATAAAGTATTTTTTAATAATGAATATCTTTATTTGGAGAAAACATAATATTTTATGTTATGACTAAATACATAATTTCTAATGTATTTTCGAAAGGAGTTTAATTAATGAAAGAAAACTAAGTTATTTTAAAATATTAAATAACTTAAGTTATCATTTTACCGTGGATATTATTATTTAAATGATTAATAAAGTATATATTAATTATTATAAGTGTAAAGGTTGTACTTGTTATAAGTATACTTAATTGAGGTAGTTTAACATTTAAATGCTTGAGTCACACAAACATTATATTGAAAGAATGTTTAAGTATGGGAAGTGGTAATGAGCTTAAGATTTAGTTTGAAAGAAATGCCTTGTGTGGCACGATAATAGATTCGAGGATGAATTAATTAATTTAAGGATGAAGGAATTCCTACGTGAACGATTAATCAAATATTAATCGTTATTGCTATATTAATGAGGATTAATTAATGAAGTGTCGATTATTATTATTGCAAATAATAGAATAATAATAATAAGCAACTTGTTTATAAATGTAATAAGATTTATATTTATTTAACGTGATAATTAACTATATAAATATTAATTAATTGTTATGGAGATTAATAATTACATTGATTGATGAGGGATGGATTAATTAATATTATTATTAATTAATTGATAAGATAAGTCATTAATAATATATAAACGAGTAGATTATTAATATGATTATAATTGCTCAACTAGTTGATTTGTGCAAAGGATGCGATGATTAAACCGTTAGTACATAGTAGCTAACTATATATTGTACTTATAGCACAAGGTAAAATGCATGATAATTAACTATATGTTATATGAAGTGTAAAGTGCAATGCGACTATGTTATTTATGAATATAAACTATATAGTACAGTTTATTGAGTTGTAAGAGTTACATGAAATGTGTGTGTGACAATGTGTATATGAGTATACAATAAAATAATATATCATGGATATATTATAAACAATTATTAAATTAATAAAATTTAATAATAAAGGAGACAATGTAATGTGATAATACCCGATAGAATTATATCCGGTAGGATGAGATATATATGGATGATATATGATACATTGTAATTAGGGATTACATTTTTAATTCATAACCTAAGCTATATGAAATGAAGGTGTATATATATTTTATAGCCTATGTGTTTATAAAATGAAATTGTGTACCCTAAGTGTATATATAAGGTGTATAAGTGTATAACATTAGTGTAGTACACTTGCTAGTTGCAAATGCTGAGATTACTTCTTGTCCCTAATTGTGAGTCCCTCCTTATTTCTCTTCACGTGAATGGCTAGAAGCTATGCCTATTGATGCTTCTCAAATTCAACAAAACTAGCTAATAATTACAAGGGGTGTGGAACTCATGATGAATTTCACCCATTCTCAACCACCATTCCTTAACCATTATACAAACTTGAAATCCATGGGTTTGATTCATGAGAAAATTAGATTGTCTGGATATTTGAAATTCTATAAATAAGGCGTCCTCCTTCTCATTTGATGTTGCTGAGTTTTCTGTCAAGTATAAGATATAGAGTGAGTGTACTAATTGGAGAAGGAGACTAAGAATTTGAGATGTCAACAAGCATAGAATTTCAATTCACAAAGGTAAAACTTTTACAGTGTCCATAGTTTGATAATTGGAGAATTCTTGAATTCCTTAAGTTATTGATTATGATCAATTATATGGTAATTGGATTGTGGAATGCTTGTCTAAAGTTATATGAACTAATAAGCATGATAGAACTATAATATAGTTGATTTGATAGATAATTTGTAGAAAGAATTGGGATTTGGCTTAGCTTCTGCCGAAGCAGAAGCAATCAACTTGATCCAGGCAACGGCGCAGCTGCGCCCTGGTTATACTGGGGTGCTGCACAGCTGCGCCAGTACCAGACTTGAGTTTTGTTGGCCAAGGCCGTACGCAGCTGCGCCAGTTTTGAACTGGGGAGCTGCGCAGCTGCGCCGGTCCCTGATCCCAGTTTCTACAGATTTTGTTCCTGCTTAATGTCTGCTAAGTGATAGATATCGAAAGGAATTAGGACAAGCATGCCGGTATGATTAATACATATATATGGACTTGTTAAACTAGTATGTGCATATTATATTCGGATCGCTTACGTGAACTATGAAGTTATAGTTTTGAAAATAAACTTAAGGTTTTATAAAAGAATTTTGGCGTATATAAGTCATGTTTATATTCTGACTTTGGAGACACATTAGTATGGTTTAAGAATGCATGAAAGGCATGTTGATTTCCATACATATGTTTCATAGTATAACATGAGCATACTGGACCTCGTTAGTGAACATTTCCAACGAAAATGTAAGTTTCGTAGGTGAACCTTAGCACGCAAATGTCATGAATACATTCTGATTTTGCGAGCATGTTTAGATGACTTAGAAATGTGTGTCGAACATGTTAACACATGAATCTAGATAGCATAGACGTATTAGACCCTATTAGTGAAATTTACTAGTGAAAGTATACATTTTTGCACGTGAGTCTTGATATGTATATTGAGATTTGAATTCTGATAATTGTAAACATGTTTGATAATACTCGTAGACTCGATCATGTATCCTACATGTATATATACCATGATTAGGTGTTGTGATTCAAGTGAGGCATAAACGAAGTATGTTTTCAAACTAATAACTATGATAGCTACATGTATGAAATATGAATATTCATGAGCATGCCTAACATGGGTTATATGATTACCTTATGTTGTTAAAAAGTGAGCATGTTAGACTTTATGACTTTATAGCCTTGAATGGACTTAAGTTTTTACGGGTATTAACTTAAAACCTATATCATGTAAATTGATCGTGAAAAGGTTAAACGAGCATGAAAGTATCCTTTAATGGGTATACATGCTATGTAGGACCACATGTTAATACTTGAATCCGACTTCAACAGTTAATAGAGTATATTTGCTTTGTTATGGCCTTATGTGTTAGTAATGATATTTGAGAATTATTAACTCAAAAGATGGACTACACTAGCTATATGTAAATAGATTAGTGGTAGACGAGCATGTGTATGTAGAGAATGGTTGTAAGTACGTATGGTTAAAGTATACTTATACGTACATAGTTATTCTAAGACTACGATAAGAAAGTAAGACGAAGGTTCTAAGAACCAAGTTAGACAACAATGTAACCTTTATTATTACATTGAGAATGTGTGGATACATATAACTAATGAGTGTGATCTCTATGGTCAATATAACTGTGTAGGATTACACGAAGTATAGATATTCTTAAGTAGTTAAGTCGTAGTTGTTAAACTACGCATCAGGCAAGTCTTTCTGTTCCTATTTGATATATGAATTCAATAAATGTTAGTTGAATTATATTATGCTGTGATAATGTGTACTTATATATGATCTGTATATGAGATATAAATGAGATTAAAAGTTGATCTTTGATGATATACTTGTTATGTGAAAAGGAACATGCGTAGTAAATATAAATTATTTATAAATGCATGAACTGAGTATGATGTTGTATGCTATGTGATGCATGAAAACTGTTAGAATTGCTGAGCTGTCGAGCTCACTCTTGTAAATAACCACTTTTGCAGGTTAAGGACTCAATGTAAAGATTTTGTGCTTCTTGATTGATAAAGATAGATAGTATCGCAACGAAGAATACTATTTAGATTATCGTTTGAACCCTGTTTAGGTTCTAAGAGTTGTACTTGATAATTGTATACGTTATTTAAAACTTGTCGTACTGTAAAGATGTACTAGCTGATACATAGATGATATTAAGTCAAGTTGTAAATATTTTACGATAACTCAAATAGAATGAATTATAGTATATAGTTGATTCAAGGATTGTATTTGATTCAAAGTTATGAAATCAATAAAAAGATTTTATTCAAAGGAGAATGGAAAAGTTTAAGTTGTTCCACATTTTGGTAACATCGAATGTGATGTTTAGATAGGGATGGTATATGACCGGGTTTTAAAACTTGTAAAAGTTTGGAGTCATCATACAAGATCCTAGATATGAATAGAATTTATATTCTAAATTGTAATAAGCAAATTGTATTCTTTTTGTAATGAATAAAAGATGTAATAGTTTGGCGATAGTAGTATCGTGACTGCACCGGATCCGAGGTTTCGAAGGAACGTGGATTTGGGGGCGTCACAGCATGTGCCTACTCTTCCTAGCTGTAAATCTTTGAATTATCCAGACGGGAATACCAGGCTCTAGCCTCTCCGGTCAAACTCTTCTGGAATAATTTCATTCTGAGTCTCTCGTCCTCTATATAAGATCCAAGCTCTCCAATGAATACTTTCAAGTGGGTGTAGGGATCTCCCAATCCATCATATCTCTCAAAATCAGGGACTTGAAATTTGTCGGGGTAACGAGCCCTTGGGAATATACATAAGTTTGAATAATTGACAATCTCGAATGCCCCAGTCACTTTGATGGACCGGATGGTTTCTTCCATCTGCTGGACCTTCTTCAGAATATCACCAGCTTCCTGCTCTTTGTTGAGGTTGGTGATTTTAGGAGTTTTGTTGGTCATATCCTGGTTCTGTGGTTCAGGAGTCTGAGTGTTTTTCTTTTCGGTCTCTTGACTTCCACCGGGTGTAACTGGTTATAAATGATCGGGTATTTATTTCCCTTGAAGGCCTTTGCTTTGTTCCCTCAAGAAAATAGCCAATTCGGCTATCTGGTTCTTTAATCCTTCAAAATCCTCCTTAAAAATAGGGGTGGATTCTTGCTGAGCACTGGAAGCCATGTCTGAAGATTGGCCTAGTGCTTTCTTAGATTTCAACTTGGTAACAGGACCAATTTTTACCTACAACAAACATAGGTGTGTTAATTTCCTGATGTAGGTATCAGTCGGAAGCATGCTATGCAATGTATTTATTTTTGAGGTTTTGTAATCTTATCCTGTAAAACAAAGGTCAGTTGTTTTAATGACATGATAGTATGACAGAATTCACAATGAAATGTATATTTACATTGGAATTTTGGAAAATTGACATTGAATTGAAAGAGGAAGGCATGAAGACACTTCCCTTCGGATTTGGTTAATCAGAGGCTGACCTATCTTAGGTTACTCTCACGGTTTTTTGGTATGAAGGTCCCCAGATCATCGCAATCTACTAGAGGGGAAATTAATCCGATCTTTCAATTGGAGCGGATCTGAGTGGTGCCTTTCTTGAGCCTCGCAGAATTAGTCTTATTTGAGTCCAGTAATCAAACACCGATGGGTTTGCCTCTCGGTGGAGGAATCACATAACATACATTCACATACATCGCGTCTCACCATATGAAATGATGACATTGTGTGAAGCACTAATATAAAGCAGTAAAGCATTCATGCACATCCATTCAATGTAAAACGCAGCATCCACACACACGCAGATATAAAAGGAAATTTTGAAAAGATTTGAACGCGGCCTAAGCCCTCTACTTTCCCCCAACAGAGTCTCCTCCTGTCGACGTCGGGAAAAATATCCTGTCCTGTTGGACGAAATCTTTCTCTCTTCCTAACTCTTGTTTTCTACCTTTATTTTGTCTTGTCTTATGAAGGGTGAAGTTTTTTAGGAAAAGGCTAACATGTATCATGTCGATGATTTGAACGGTTTACAGAGTCGCCAGTTGGTAGATTTGAAATGGTTGTACCAACTCAACCGAGTTTTGTTTGAAAGTAGGACCAATTGCTGGACGCTGTCGAAACTTGATCTTTGAAATCGAAGTTCTAAGTTTAGGGGCTTGGTTAAGTAAGGGGAAGGTGTTGGGCACCCCCCAACTTTCGTGAAACACGGTACCGCATCTTTTCAATATTTTCCTTTTTATTTGCAATGTGTGTGTGAATGCTGGAAATAATTGAGCCTACGTTTGATTGATTTGAAAGTAGTGCCTTTTTTCGTTGAACCTATATACGAAGGGTTTGATTTGATTTGCAAACGTCCATTTTTTAGACAAGACATGAAAATGATGTTTTGAAAGGTGGTTTTCAAACCCCTACGCTTGCATAGGAATAAAAGCCTGTTGATACTTTTATTTTATCTTTTTATCCTTTTGGCTAAATTTCAATGGTGAATTGTCGGGCTGCGAAGTATCCTCGTGTTGGGTTTGTATGAAATCGTGACGCAATCAAATTGCAAAAATTAGCGGAAGCATGGTATATCAGAGTTTAAAAAATTTCTACAAAACCATTATCCGGATCATCCTTTATGCAAATTATTAATTTAAAACGATAAATAAGAAGTTATGGAATCATACCCTTGTAGAACGAAGCTTCCACAGGTACTAGTTCAACTCCTTGTTCTTCGTGATCTCCTTGAATTTCCGGGTTAGATTCCTTCCTTTGATCAACGTTAGCCACCCAAGTGTTTGGCCTCTAGAGGTGATCCACCAAGGAAGATGAATTATCAAGAAGGAGCGTGGTTGGCTTAGTTTTCTATCCTCTATAGAAAATGAGTACTCTCCAACAATTAGAATTTCATTCAGTAATATCTATTATAAGACTCCTCTTATATAGACATTGGTCAACCCTTCTAATCCTATTAGACATGGAATTTCTTTTAATTAATTAAACTCCTTTAATTAATTTAGGCTTCCCACCACATTGGGAATAATTAATTAAATTTATTTAATTAATTTGTCTCCTAATCTTATTAGGAATAAATGAGAGTACTAATATTAAATTAATTACTAAACTCCTTTAGAAATTAAAATAATAATAATTGTAATAATATTAATAAGACTCCTCTTATTAATTTATATTTAATATTTCCAAAATATTAAATAATAAACATTAAGCTATTTAATTTATTCTATCACCATAGATTAAATTAATTACACTTAATGTATTATTACGATTATGTCATTACCTTCTTAAATAATTATTCTTTCTTTTATGGTGTGACCCTTTAGGTTCTTCATATTAAACCGGTTGTGAATAAATCAATTAGAACAATTCTAATCTTATTTAAATAAATAAATTAAACTAATAATCTATTTAAATAAATAATATTTATTCTACAATAGGGATAAGCCTCCCTAGCGATCAACGACTTTCCAGATAATATAGATTTCAACATTAATCATAAAAGAACCTGTGAGTAAATAGTTACCGTGTAATTCAATCCTTCCACCATACAATGTCCCAATTAAATATAAGACATGAATTTACTGTCAAGTCTTATTTTATTTAATTATATGTATTTCGATTAGAAAATGCACAACTCGAAATAATGCAAATTAGAAACTCCTTTCTAATTTCATTTTACCTTGGCCAAGGATTCCTGGGTTGTCATTTAACGAATCACATAGGACATATCTCCTCTTTTACTAGAGGTGGTAGATTCTTTATTGATCATTCATTATCTCCATATGTAATTCATTATACCCAAACATACCCTTTTATATACCCTAAAGGGCTTTAAGGAATAAGTCAAAGTATAATTCATTACATACAAGATACTATGATGATCTCAAGTCCAAGGATCACTTGTACTACTATCACATTAGGAATTCCTATTGACAGGCGAGTAAAACTCCATTAGGTATTCCATTGCGAGTCACGTTCAGTGAACTTATTCTTCAATAAGCACCTACATACTTGCTTTAGTGTCTCCACACAAATGACCATGAGATCAGTCATCCTCATCTAATGAGCAAGCAACATATGTACCAATCTATCCGGATTTACTAATCCCCTTTTTAGTAATCCCATGATTTGGGAACTATTTTAGTTTTAAGCTTTCTAAGAATTTAAATCTCAATAGCATGATCAACATCATGATTCTAAAAGCATTGCTTAAAACTATGGGTTATTTACATATTATAAAAACAGCACCATGTAGATAATTAAATGCCTTTAATAAATGAATATTTTATTAATAAATAAATAAGATTGTTTACAAAGTACGTGCTTTATCATCATACATGATTGGCTTGTATGCACACTACTATCAATCTCCCACTTGCACTAAAGCCAATCGCCATGGTATCTCATACCCATCTTCAGTTATGAACTTCTTCATCCAAACAGCTTCCTTTGCAGCTTCACTTGCAGCTATATATTCTGCCTCTGTCTCTGAATCAGCAACTGTTTGCTGCTTGGAACTCTTCCAACTCACTGCGCCTCCGTTCAAGGTAAAAATATACCCCGAAATAGATTTACTGTCATCTTGGTCCGTTTGAAAACTTGAGTCTGTGAAGCCCTCGAGTTTTAATTCAGACCCACCGTAGACAAGAAAAACATTCTTAGTCCTTCTCAAGTATTTTAGGATATTCTTCACTGCCTTCCAGTGCTCTTCTCCTGGATTCGACTGGTATCTGCTTGTTACACTAAGTGCATGAGTAACATCCGATCTAGTACATATCATACCGTACATGATAGATCCTATTGCAGAAGCATAAGGGATATTACTCATACTGTCTCTCTCCTCAGGTGTCTTTGGGGCCTGTTTCTTGGAGAGATATATTCCATGGCTCATCGGCATGAGACCTCTTTTGGAATCTTCCATGCTAAACCTCTTCAGTATTGCATCAATGTACGTTCCTTGGGATAAACCAAGCATCCTTTTGGATCTATCTCTATAGATCTTTATCCCCAAAATATAGGATGCTTCTCCCAAGTCCTTCATGGAGAAGTGTTTAGATAACAATATTTTAATCGATTGTAGCATAGGAATGTCATTCCCTATCAGTAATATATCATCAACATATAATACAAGGAATGAAACTACGCTCCCACTAACCTTTTTGTACACACATGGTTCATCGTCGTTTTTGATAAAATCAAACTCTTTGATTGTCTCATCAAAACGAATGTTCCATCTACGAGAAGCTTGCTTCAATCCATAAATGGATCGTTGCAACTTATAGACTTGATTTGTTCCAACCTTTGAAACAAATCCCTCTGGCTGTGTCATATACACATCCTCCTCAAGTTTTCCATTGAGGAAGGCCGTTTTCACGTCCATCTGCCAGATCTCATAGTCGTTATAAGCTGCAATCGCAAGCAAAATCCGAATGGACTTGAGCATAGCTACTGGTGAAAAGGTTTCATCATAGTCAACTCATTGTCTTTGTTTGAAACCTTTTGCAACCAGTCGAGCCTTATAGGTCTCTACCTTGCTGTCCGCTCCAGTCTTTCTTTTAAAGTCCCATTTACACCCAATAGGCTTAATACCTTCAGGTGGTGAAACCAAAGTCCATACTTTATTTTCATACATGGAGTCCATTTCGGATTTCATGGCTTCAAGCCATTTCCCTGAGTCTTTATTACTCATAGCCTGTTCGTAATTCAATGGATCATCATCATTCATGATGTGTACCTCATCGTTATCCTCTATAACGAATCCATACCTCTCAGGTATCTTCGGTACTCTTCCAAATTTACGAATAGGGTATGGTACAGAAGGTTCTTCTAATTGGTCAGATACCTGACTTTGATCTGTGGTAACTTGTGGTTCTTGAACTTCTTCAAGATATATCTTACTCCCACTGACCCCTTCATGGATAAACTCCTTTTCCAAGAAGGCAGCATGTTTCGCAACAAACACCTTTTGATCAGTTGGATGATAGAAATAATACCCTAAAGTTTTTTTAGGGTATCCCACAAATCTACACTTATCGGATTTAGTCTGTAGCTTATCATTTTCAAACTTTTTGACATAAGCTGGGCAACCCCAAGGCTTAACATGCTTAAGATTTGATTTTCTCCCCTTCCACATCTCATATGGAGTCTTTGGAGCGGATTTGGTAGGTACCTTGTTAAGTAGGGATGCAGCCGTTTCTAGGGCATATCCCCAGAAGGAAATTGAAAGGTCGGTAAAACTCATCATGGATCGAACCATGTCTAACAATGTTCGATTTCTCCTTTCAGATACTCCATTTAACTGTGGTGTACCTGGAGGAGTCCATTGTGAGATTATACCATTTTCTTTGAGACAATTGAGAAACTCACCGCTTAAGTATTCTCCACCTCGATCTGATCGAAGTATCTTTATACTCTTGCTCGTTTGTTTCTCTACTTCACTTCTGAACTTTTTGAACTTTTCAAATGATTCTGACTTGTATTTCATTAAATACATATATCCAAATCTTGAGTGATCATCAATAAAAGTAATAAAATAAGAATACCCACCCCGTGCACTTGTTGTCATAGGCCCACAAACATCTGTGTGAATCAATGCCAATAACTCTGTAACTCTTTCTCCTTTTCCACTAAAAGGAGATTTAGTTATTTTACCCATGAGACAAGATTCACAAGTTAGATATGGTTTATAATCGGATAGCTCGAGGAGCCCATCTTTATGCAAATTGGATAATCTTGTTTCATTGATATGACCGAGTCTACAGTGCCACATGTAGGTATAATTAATATCATCTCTTTTCCTTTTCTTAGTTTGTTCAATTTGAAATATATTTTCTTGTAAGTCAAGTGTATAAAGTCCATTTCGCAAATTTCCAATACCATATAAAACATCGTCTTTATAAATAGAACAACTATTGTTCTTTATAACAACGTTAAATCCTTCCATATCCAATATAGAAATTGAAATAATATTTTTAATAATATTCGAAACATAATAACAATTATTAAGATAAATGGACTTGCCCGAATGCATTGCTAAATAATAAGTTCCTACAGCTAATGCAGCAACCTTTGCTCCATTCCCCATTCGTAGGATCACCTCATCATTATTCAACTTTCTACTTCTGACCAGTCCCCGCACAGTATTACGTATGTGAGAACCACAGCCGGTATCCAATACCCAAGTAGAATTATGACTTTCAGAAAAATTAATTTCAATCATAAACAAACCTTGATTGAAAGTCGAAGCTTCTCCAAGCTTCTTCTCTGCTAGATACTTCTTGCAGTTTCTTTTCCAATGTCCCGGCTTGTTGCAATGAAAGCACATTCCTTTAGCTGGTTCAGGTTGCTTTTGTTCCTTTTCTTTCCCCTTTCCCTTAGCCTTCTTGGATTTCTTCTTTTCAGAAGATACCTTGGGCCTCTTCCTTTTATTGAAAGAATCCACCATCAAGACATGGTTCTTCTTGGATGGGAAGTGACCTTCAGCAGTTTTCAGCATGTTAAGCAGCTCAGGCAAGTTGACATCTAGCTTATTCATGTGAAAATTAACCACAAACTGCGAGAAGGTCTCAGGGAGTGACTGCAAGACCAAGTCTTGACTCAGCTCCCCATCCATAACGAACCCCAGCTGCCAAGGCGTTCAATCAAATTGATCACCTTTAGGACGTGAGTCTCGACGGCAGTACCCTCGGTCATCCGAGATCGGAAGAGCTCCTTAGATATCTCATATCTAGCAGTCCTACTCTGTTCACCATACAACTCCTTGAGGTGAAGCAGCATAGCAGGAGCATCCATGTTTACGTGCTGACGCTGAAGCTCGTTATTCATGCATGCGAGCATGATGCATTGAGCCACAGATGCATCATCTTGCCACTTATTGAAAGTGGCAATCTCTTCCTTAGAGGCTGTTTCTAAAACAGATTCAGGGACAGTTGAATTTAGGACATAAGAAATCTTTTCAGCAGTGAGAATAATTCTCAGATTTCTTAGCCAGTCCTCATAATTCGGCCCGGTAAGCTTGTTTGCATCAAGTATGCTTCGTAGTGAGATTAGTGATTTAGACATTTTTAAAATTCTGCATGTGAAAGAAAATAACATTTTAGCAAACATTCATTTTATTAACTTTGCATACCAAAATAAATTTAGGTCTTTATTTTAAATTGGTATCTCCCACTATTTTCATCAAACTATATTACCCTCACTTATATAGTTCGGCAACATTTAATTAAAGATTTGCTAGTAAGAATAAGGATCCCATTTCAAATGTATATAACCTTGTGGATAGCACAACAAGCGATATATAAATAAATAGGTAGACAACTCTTGTCAATTACATCACCATGTAATTCCTTTTATGTTGCCTCTTAAATCATAATGGTCAAGTGTGTGCACATCCGAACTAAAATGATTTAAGTTAAGTCCAGCCTAGCACTTTCATAAATTCAAAAAAGAAAAAATGTTCGTCCTTGTGGATAGCACAACAAGACTAGATCGTTCAATTTTCTTGATAAGCATCAAATGTGATTAATTAACATCTTAAATACGCAATACTCGCCTTGTGGATAGCACAACAAGCTCATATTAAATATTTAATACTCTATTAATTTATCATGCTAGAAGGCGACGTTCGATATTCTAAATATCATTTGAACGCTTCGGACATAATATTATTTCTTTGAGGGGTTTGTTATTATTTTGTCTCATCTTGTTTAGCGCGCATACACATATATATATAAAATACGCTTCATTTTATTAAACATGCGAAGCATGTTTGCATAAAATATAATATATATAATATTTAGCATGCAATATATAATACTATATTCTACCCGGATTGATTATGGACTTTTATTCTAGTTTGGTTCACTAGAGCCACCAAGTGAACTAAAAGGTCAAACCTAGGAGTGCAAGAATTTAAATTTAAAAGTAACTATTACATTTAAATCCGGGCTCCATACAAACGGATCTTCACGCGCTCCTTGCTCCTTGGTCTCCAATTTCTTCAAGATAATTCTAACTATTTCTATTACATTAAACTATTTAATTTAAATAGAAACCTTGATCAGCAGTCAAGGGGAAGTACATAGAAGGGAGGTAGAATTTACATCGAGAAAAAAATTAGAGAAGACGAGGTACGCAGACCCCATTTAATAAAACCCATTCATTCAAGCATTCAACTAAAATAAAATCCAATCACATTGGTCAAATAGTCCATAATCAATCCCTATTTATTATCATACATATCACAATATATATCAATATATAAATATCCATCTCATGAATTAAGACATTCCATATATATATATATGAGTATCATTTAATGGGCAATTTTAAATTACATGAAATCCAATTTCAAGATTAAAATAAACTCTTTATTTTAATTATAAAATTATTTAAAATATAATATATAAATAAATATATATATATATATATATATATATATATATATATAATAACTTTTCTTTTAAAACCTTCCTGGATACTAAAATATATAATATATATGTTCAAAGCAATCCTTTTGAAAAACAATCTTGATTAGCTTTTGAATCATGCTGCTCGCCTACAGTAACGTGATGCCAATTCCAAACTCATATTTTTTTTTCCTTAAAATCGTGACTCATCTATTGGATAAACAATCCGGTCACTTTTTCTTCTAATGAAATCCTTCAGGATACTGTTGAAACATTAGTGCAGGTTCGCCTTTTGTATAACGCGGATGCATTAATATTCCAACAGCGAATGGAAGAAAAAACAGATTGCTTTCCGAATTATTTTTTTTTAAAAAAAATAAAAATTTTATATAATTAATTATGCTCTATAAATTATTTTAAATACATACCCATACATATATGAAATTAAAATAATTAATAATTGCATAAAGGTTTGGCTCTGATGCCACTGTTGGATTTGTATGAAATCGTGACGCAATCAAATTGCAAAAATTAGCGGAAGCATGGTATATCAGAGTTTAAAAAATTTCTACAAAACCATTACCCGGATCATCCTTTATGCAAATTATTAATTTAAAACGATAAATAAGAAGTTATGGAATCATACCCTTGTAGAACGAAGCTTCCACAGGTACTAGTTCAACTCCTTGTTCTTCGTGATCTCCTTAAATTTCCGGGTTAGATTCCTTCCTTTGATCAACGTTAGCCACCCAAGTGTTTGGCCTCTAAAGGTGATCCACCAAGGAAGATGAATTATCAAGAAGGAGCGTGGTTGACTTAGTTTTCTATCCTCTATAGAAAATGAGTACTCTCCAACAATTAGAATTTTATTCAGTAATATCTATTATAAGACTCCTCTTATATAGACATTGGTCAACCCTTCTAATCCTATTAGACATGGAATTTCTTTTAATTAATTTAGGCTTCCCACTACATTGGGAATAATTAATTAAATTCATTTAATTAATTTGTCTCCTAATCTTATTAGGAATAAATGAGAGTACTAATATTAAATTAATTACTAAACCCCTTTAGAAATTAAAATAATAATAATTGTAATAATATTAATAAGACTCCTCTTATTAATTTATATTTAATATTTCCAAAATATTAAATAATAAACATTAAGCTATTTAATTTATTTTATCACCATAGATTAAATTAATTACACTTAATGTATTATTACGATTATGTCATTACCTTCTTAAATAATTATTCTTTCTTTTATGGTGTGACCCTTTAGGTTCTTCATATTAAACCGGTTGTGAATAAATCAATTAGAACAATTCTAATCTTATTTAAATAAATAAATTAAACTAATAATCTATTTAAATAAATAATATTTATTCTACAATAGGGATAAGCCTCCCTAGCGATCAACGACTTTCCAGATAATATAGATTTCAACATTAATCATAAAAAAACCTGTGAGTAAATAGTTACCGTGTAATTCAATCCTTCCACCATACAATGTCCCAATTAAATATAAGACATGAATTTACTGTCAAGTCTTATTTTATTTAATTTTATGTATTTCGATTAGAAAATGCACAACTCGAAATAATGCAAATTAGAAACTCCTTTCTAATTTCATTTTACCTTGGTCAAGGATTCCTGGGTTGTCATTTAACGAATCACATAGGACATATCTCCTCTTTTACTAGAGGTGGTAGATTCTTTATTGATCATTCATTATCTCCATATGTAATTCATTATACCCAAACATACCCTTTTATATACCCTAAAGGGCTTTAAGGAATAAGTCAAAGTATAATTCATTACATACAAGATACTATGATGATCTTAAGTCTAAGGATCACTTGTACTACTATCACATTAGGAATTCCTATTGACAGGCGAGTAAAACTCCATTAGGTATTCCATTGCGAGTCACGTTCAGTGAACTTATTCTTCAATAAGCACCTACATACTTGCTTTAGTGTCTCCACACAAATGACTATGAGATCAGTCATCCTCATCCAATGAGCAAGCAACATATGTACCAATCTATCCGGATTTACTAATCCCCTTTTTAGTAATCCCATGATTTGGGAACTATTTTAGTTTTAAACTTTCTAAGAATTTAAATCTCAATAGCATGATCAACATCATGATTCTAAAAGCATTGCTTAAAACTATGGGTTATTTACATATTATAAAAACAGCACCATGTAGATAATTAAATGCCTTTAATAAATGAATATTTTATTAATAAATAAATAAGATTATTTACAAAGTATGTGCTTTATCATCATACATGATTGGCTTGTATGCACACTACTATCACCTCGACCACAGAATATTTACAAGTGTCAGTCTTCTCATGAGCATGACAGCCATCGCAGTGACTCTAGCACGACAAATCATTATTTCATTTTTTTTGAGACCTTAAACCCAAATAACTGTTTTAAGGTCTTTCAGATGTACATTTTACAGAAAAACTTGCAGGGTACATTTGTAATGTGGAGTTTGTCCATCGTGAGAATCAGATTTTGATCAGTTTGATCATGAATCCCACGATTCCTAGGCTTATAGAGAGAAGCCAAGAAAACCCGCACAGCACACATATTTACATAAAATATATATTTATATCTAAATGTCGCAAAAACCAAGGATTCATCAGTCAAATCCTGACCTGCTCTTATCCAAAGCTTCTCGTTCCCAATAGATAGCGATCTAAGGGTCGCGAGGTTGCTTTAAAATGAATAAAAATAGAAAGAAACCTAGATTTAAATAAATCCTAGTCATTCTAGCTTTTCGATTCTGGTTGGACCTGTTTTGAACCGTTTGAAAGGTAGAAAAGGCTAGATGTAAAGAAATCTAACTTTCCAGAATTGATATTTAAAAAGAATTCATATCAAATGAATATTTGCAGCAGATATTTAATCACAATGAATAAAGAATATATATATATATATATATATATATATATATATATAAAGCTGTAAAAAGCCACGGGATAATCCATTAGAGAGTTTTGAAAGACTCAGATTCCCATCTGACTAATCTTTAACCCTCTTACCTTCTTCTTAGTTATACCATGTTGGTTTTTCTATAATCGAGTCTACTTGTAAGTTATCCTTCAGTTATCTGTTTGTATATTCATTCAATAAAAGTTTATTTATTTAAAACTGTTATTAATATGAATTGCTGTTATCATTTCTTATAGTTATACTATAGTTGTGATTCAGATTTGTATGCGCCACTCTTCTCTCTCATCTATATCTCATACTTTCGCCTTCTTGGTATCAGAGCCATGTGTTGTTTGTTTACTATGTGTTGATCTTTTTCTGCTTAATCAAATTTATTTTTGAAAATCATTTTTTTTTGATTCTTTGTTCAATAAATCACCTAAGCTCTTTCTGTAGAACACCGTGTTCGCCCTGGTCTTTTACCCATTGTAAGTCTCAGTGTGGAGCAGTGTCGGGTGTTTGACCTAGGACATAGGTATGCGTCTGCTTAAGGAAAGAAGGGTATGTATGGAAGAACATAGAATTATTAAAAAAAATTAATTTTTAAAATGAGTAGATTATTCAGGTCTAGTTCTTCAGTTAGTAATAGATCAGTCCTACCTCCGGTTCCAGACATAGTCAACCAGGAAGAACATAGTTACGAAAACATTAATCAAACTCTTAGTAATTGGAACATACCTAGTGTGTCTCCTAAAGATATTTATCAGTCAACCTTTATTGATAATTTTAAAATTGATTATAATGTTAAAACGGTTGAACGTGTCTATGCGATCAACAAAGAATATGAAAATTATAATCTTCTTTCTTCTGATGTTATTAACAAACATAGAAAGAAAGGTTATAATTTTATTCATATTGGTTTAGTTCAGGTCGCAGTCAAGCCTTTATCTATTAAAGGAATAAACTCAAGCATCTTTTTATGTCTTAGAGATGCACGATACCTTAACTATGCTCCTTGCATCATTGGTATCATGGAATCGAGTTTGCATGATGGACCTATCCATTTCAATTGCTTTGCCGATCTCACTTTGAGTTTAAGGGATGTTAACTTATTAAAAGCATTAACTCTGAATATTATGACTGCAGGTGAGATAACTCATATGATTGAGGGTTCACAACCTATAGCCTTAATTTACAGAATTTATTATAAAGTTATGAAAACCAATTTAAACATTCACGCTCTTAATAAAAGCCCAAAAGATCACACTATTTTAATTCAAAGCAGTACTAGTAATGCTAATATCCAAACTCCAAGGACTATTCTTTGGAAGGATATTACGCTGCCTAGTCAGTGGATTTTACCTCAAGAAATTCCACGAAAACCAGTTATTAATAATTTGTTGAATTTAGAAAATATTAAACAATTTTCTGATGGTACTGTCAGAGTTAGTTTAGAACGTACCAGAAGACCTTTGATAATAGAAGAATTTACTAATTCCTCAGTTCCTTTGGTTATTTCCAGAAGAGATACTGAAGTCTTAAGTGAATTTTCTATTCCTGATATTAAAATGAAAGGAGTTTTAAACCAGGGTCAAACCAGTCATCCTTGTTATACTCCTACTAATCTAGTAGAAGAAGAACAAGATATTTCTCCTACTACTTCTGTAGGACCGACCCCTTTGAATTTTGATGCCCCTATTAAGAGTCATTACTAAAGCATTTAAATTAGATTGGGACAATCTGGTTGCAGATTTTAATTTCATATCTAATAAAGATAAAAGGCATGCTTTTCGTAATAAATACGATAAGCATGATGGAGATAAAATAGTTAATAAATGGAAAAAATTTATTAAGATTAATCAAGAGAACCTTACATTTTATGATTGGTATGAAAAATATCATTCACAATGTAAAGTTCTTACTAAAAGTCAGTGGACAAAAGAGGATAAATCTAAAATTTAAGCAAGTCATCCTCCTTTAGAAACTGTTCTTTTGCATATTAAAAACACTTCAGTTGTTGCCAGTCTATTTAAAGTTGCTGATGAAAAAACTGATGAAAAGAAAATTATTGAACAAAATAATTTTACTAATCAGTATTTGGCTACAATTGATAAACAGTTAGATAAAATTGAAGAAAAGTTTGATCATTCTATGGTTAAAAATCCTAATAAAAAATTAGATCAGCCTTTATTAACTCTCCCAGAAAAAAGAGAAGGAATGGGATTGCCTAATAAAAATTTTGATTTAGTTAAAACTATAGATAAGCCACTTAAAAAGATTGGTTCAAGTTCTGGTGAAGCCAGTGAAATTGTTGCTATCATCGATCAAGTTGAAGATTCTGATGATGAAAGCATTAGTCAATCAGATGCTAAATCTAAAACTGCCTCTATCCCAGATCTTAATGAACAGTTAAACAAGTTAACCTTTAATCATGCTACTATTACAAAAAATTGGTACTCTAGACCCACTTCTCCTGACCTTCAGTACGACAAAAAGCATCTAGATAATTAATTTTCTGTCTCTTCTAATAAAATTTATTAATGGAATATTGATGGTCTTAGTGAACACCAAATACTTACTAAAATGAATCATTTGTCTATGGTCGCCAATATTTACATTACAGCTTTCAGCAGTTTAACACAGCCTAAAATAGTTGAAATATTAACTAATGGTTTCACTGGTGTTCTTCGTTCTTGGTGGGAAAAACACCTTGATGAAGATGCAAGGAATTCTATAATTCATGCTCACCAGTTAGATGACAATGGTCAGCCTATCTTCAGAGAAGATATTGGTTTTGGTATTCCAGATGGTATTAACACATTAATTTTTACTATAATAAAACATTTTATTAGAACCCCTAGTAATATCACTGAAAGAATTCATGATCAGTTAAGTAATCTCACTTGTCCAACTCTAAGTGATTTTAGGTGGTACAAAGATGTTTTTATTTCCCGTGTCATGATGCGTAGTGATAGTAACAAACCTTTCTGGAAAGAGAAATTTGTGAACGGTCTTCCTAATTTGTTTGCTCACAAAGTTAAAGAAGAACTTAGCAAAACTCTTGGATATATTGATTATGATAACCTGACTTATGGTGACATAATTAGCTATATCCAAAAGATTGGTTTAAAAATGTGTATTGATTTCAAAATTGCTAAACAAGCTAGTAAAGACAAGAAAAAGGCTAAGTATAAACTTGGCACGTTTTGCGAACAATATGGTTTACCTCCTATTGCTTCCTCTAGAAGAAAGCATCGAAAGAAACAAATTAAAAAATGCAAAACTCGTAAGCATCATAAAAAACGGTCTAGTGAGTCTAAAAATCAAGACAATTATTATGAAAAACCCAAGTCACGAAAGAAATCTCATAATAAAAAATCTACTTCAAAAACTCAAGATAAGAGTAAAATTACTTGTTTTAATTATGGTAAAAAGGGTCATTACAAGAGTGAGTGTAAAATTAAACAGAAATTTAGTCAGTTAAATATTTATGTCGAAGACACTGATAAGATATTAGAGTTAATAAGGATAGAGAATGATGTTGATAGTAACAATTATTCTGATATTCCTTATTCCTCTGGTAATGATGAAGATAATCAAACTCCTAGTGAAGAAAACGAAGTCACTCTTTGTACTGATAATTGCAGGTCTGATTGCTGTAAAACTATTAATGTTCTTAGCAAAGAAGACCAAGAGAGCTCTTTGTTAATTGAGTTAATTAGTAAAATTACTGACGAAGAGTTAAAACTGCAGTACATGAAATAGTTAAAGGAATTATTCTCTAAGAATAATTCTGGTAAGAATAAGGTCATTAAGGGTAAAGACATTAGCCTTAATAAAACTCTTGAAAGATTTAAAATCTCGGATAGAGAAGTCACCCTTCCCGAGTTAAACCAAGAAGTCAATAAACTTAAGAAAGAAATTTCGGGTCTTAAGACTGAGATTTCTGAGTTACACAAAGAAATGGCTACTTTGGCGACTAAAAGTTCAGAGCTTCACATATTTGATTCGTCAGAAAATGATGAAGAAGCTAAATCTTCTAATGTCAAAGAAGATGAGTCAATTCTTATGGTTCAAGGTAGTTCATTAAAAAGGTTAAAAGACATTACCATTCAAAAATGGTATATTATTGTCCGACTAGTTATTGATGGAACTTTTGCAATTCAACTTCCTGCTCTGGTTGATACTGGTGCGGATCTTAATTGCATTCAAGAAGGTTTGATACCTACTAAGTTCTATAAAAAAACTAGTGAACGATTGAATTCTGCTAATGGTAGTATGATGGAAATAAAATATAAACTTCCTAAGGTTTATATTTGCCAAGACAATATGTGTTTTAAAACTTCTTTTGTTTTAATTCGTAACTTGACAAATAAGATTATTTTAGGACTTTCGTTTATATATTTATTATATCCATTTACTACTAGTAATAATGGTTTAACAACTGAGCATTTAGGTCAAAAGGTTATTTTTGAATTCATTACTCAACCTAGAGAAAGGGATTTGAAATTTATTCAAGATGAATCTATTTCAAAATCACTTAATATGTTAAGCTGTAAAACTTCTCAGTTAAAATTCTTAAAACAAAAGATTAAATATAAACAAGTTGAAGATCTTCTTCTTCTTGATAAAGTTCAAGATAAGATTGAAGAACTTCGAATGTTTATGACTAAAAACTTATGTGCTGATTCTCCTAATGCTTTCTGGCACAGAAGAAAGCACGTGGTTAGGTTACCTTATGCTAAGGAATTTAAGGAACACCTAATTCCTACTAAGGCCAGACCTATTCAAATGAGTCATCAGCAAATGGAACTTTGCAAACATGAGATTAACGACTTGCTTGCACAAGGACTTATTAAACATAGTAAATCACCATGGTCTTGTCCAGCTTTTTATGTTAATAATGAAGCTGAGAAAGAGAAAGGTGTTCCCAGACTAGTTATTAATTACAAGCCCCTTAACAAGGTCTTAGAATGGATTAGGTATCCTTTACCTAACAAAGAAGATCTTCTTAGTCGGCTTAGTAATGCTACCATTTTTAATAAATTTGACCTCAAGTCCGGGTTTTGGCAAGTTAGTATTCATCCTAGCGATAGGTATAAAACTGCTTTTACCACTCCCTTTGGTCATTATGAATGGGTTGTTCAAGCTTTTGGTCTTAAGAATGCCCCTAGTGAATTCCAAAATATTCTCAATGAAATTTTGAATCCTTTCAGTCATTTCATCATTGTTTACATTGATGATATCGTAGTTTTTACCAAGTCAATTGATGAACATTTCAAACATCTGAATTCGTTCTTCAAGGCTATCAAAGTAAATGGTTTGGTTCTGTCCCCTACAAAATGTAGTTTGTTCCAAACAAAAGTCAAATTTCTAGGTCATGATATTCATCGTGGTCTAGTCCGTCCTATTCAACGAGTAATTCAATTCACTGATAAATTCCCAGATAAAATCATTGACAAAACTTAACTTCAGCGGTTTTAGGATATCTGAATTATGTTGGTAAATTATATCAAAACCTTAGAAAGATCTGTAAACCATTGTTTCTCCGTTTATAGAAAAACCCTCCTTCTTGGACTGATGAACATACTTCCATCGTCCAAACAAAGCCAAAACAATTTATATAGATATAGTTATATATATAAAAGCAATAATTGTCACGAATTTGAAATCCGGGCTTGACAGAATTGAAAAGTTAGTATATATATAGTTAAATATATATATAAAAAAGTTAAAAGGCCACGAATTAGCGATCCAGGACGTGAAAGTTAGTACATATATGTACATATATATACATAAAAGCGAGTAAAAGTCGCGGATCGTCGATCCGGGCTGTGCAAATGCGAAAAACTTATATATGTACTCAAATGTACTAAAAAGTAAGCAAAAACGGCCACAGAACTGAGTTTCGAGCAAGATCAGAAGATGAAACTTTACGTGCACGTGTATAAATACACAATGAAGTAGAAAACGAGTTCTGATTGTAAAAATACTTACAATGGACTGCTACACAGGCTTTTTGCCACTTCATAGGCTCTAAACGGACGTTTCCACCTTTCAATTTTTGGTATGTTGTAGTATATGAGTATACCTACGTGTTAGAGTGATAAAATCTAGGTTTGGAGTACAAGAAGTCCGGTTAAGAAACGAATTGGGCGGAGTTTCAGAGCGTTTTCTATTTTTTTTCTTTTTTGGCTTGGTGGTGCACTTGTATTTAAAGACCTGATGGAAGCGGTCCTACCTGCGGCACCCGCGGCTCCATGTGGTAGGGCCCACATGGTGGGTCCTGTCGTCTAAAAGTACGTGCAGTCCGAGCAATGCGAGGTCAGGTTTGAAACTTTCTAACTTTTGATTGGAGCGTCTGTTTGAGGCGTGTTATACCTTTTCGAAAAGCCCTCGTCGAGAGCGTCACAATGACATAGGACTAAACCTTTTCCAAGTCCAAAAAGGCGGGTTCATAATTGAATCTTAGTTTCTTCACAGTTTATCTGTTGAGCTGTCTTGTGCTGGTTTCACTCGGGATCAATGTTATGGTTCTTTCTGACCTTCATTGCATTAATTCGACTTGATTTTGACTGAATTGGTAAAATGACCATTTTGCCCCTCCAGGGGTTTTCTCCTATACTGGCACGGTCTTCGACTATTTTCCTAGGGTTGTCTCCGAGGTTTTGATCTTAGTCGATTCTGTTTATCCTCAGAGTTGTCTCTGAGCCTGACTTGGTTTCCCAGGTTTGTCTCTGGGGATGATGTGATGCTTCGGGGTTGTCTCCGAAGTTGTTTTGGCCTCTTGGGCTGTGATCGGGGCTGAACTAACCTCCCAAATTATGACCGGGCTTGAATTGGATCTCCTGGTGTTGTCTTCGGGGTTACTATACCTTTCGGGTTGTGATCGAGGTTTGAGTTGACATCCCGGGGTTGAGTTGACATCCCGGTATTGTGATCAGGGTTGAGTTGAGATTCTGGCATTGAGACCGGGGCTGAGTTGGCATCCCGGTATTGAGACCGGGGCTGAGTTGGCATCCTGGTATTGAGATCGGGGCTGAGTTGACACGCCGGTATTCAGACCGGGGCTGAGTTGGCATCCCGATATTGAGACTGGGTCTGAGTTGCATCCCGGTATTGAGACCGGGGTTGAGTTGACATCTCAATATTGAGACCAGGGCTGAGTGGCATCCCGATATTGAGTCCACGGTTGAGTTGACATCCCGGTATTGAGACTGGGGTTGAGTTGGCATCCCGGTATTGAGACCAGGGTTGAGTTGACATCCTGATATTGAGATCGGGGTTGAGTTGGCATCCCAGTATTGAGATCGAGGTTGAGTTGTCATCCCGGTATTGAGACCGAGGTTGAGTTGGCATCTCGATATTGAGACCGGGGCGGAGTTATCATCTCGGTATTGAGACCGGGGTTGAGTTGACATCGTGGTATTGAGACCGGGGTTAAGAAGACGATTTTGCCCCTGCAGGGTTAGTAACAGGAACGCAAAATTTTGAGTGTCTACAAGGAGGAAATACTGATCCTTCCCAGTGTGGAAAAAGCCAAAAAAGAAAGTTCCTTGCGAGAAATACAACAACAATTCGAGAGTGATTTCGTAGTCAAATCCTCTCAAGCCTATGAAAAAGACAAAGGAACAGATGAAGAAAAAAGTGGTGAAGTTGTCATAGAAGCCAACCCATCGAGGAATCTAGAGTTTATCCCTTTTTGCGACAAGTCCAGTTTGAGCCTCCTTAAGGGATATGCTGATTTAGGAGGCAATCAAGTTATGGCTGTGACTGAAGATATTCATGACCAGGAGGTAACCTCTATCACTAGCCTCGAAGGTAACATGACCACTGACAATTGGACTATCAGGCCTCAACTAGCCAGGAAGACGTTGATCCAGAGGAAAGTTACGAGTTCCAGAAGATGTTGGGACGTTATCACTTTCTTAGCGTTATGCCTTTTATTTTCCATGCATGTAGATATTGAAGAATTAAAAAAAATCAAAAAAATTAAAAAATCGAATCAATCAGGCCAAGTTTGAACTACGAATGACCAAATCTCCCTCAACCACGGGAGTACGTAGGCAACCATCTATGGTGCAGTCAAACCAAACAAAAAATCCAAAAATCCCTCAAACCAAGCTCAAACCCAAATAAGCACATTTCAACCGTTCAGGCCAAGCTTGAACTACGTAAGACCTGATCTCCCACAGCCACGGGAGTACATAGGCAGCCATCTCCGGTGAGGTCTAACCCTCAAAAGAAACATCCAAAATTCCAACCCTAAATATAAACCCAAATACAAGTCTCAAGACACCAAATCAAACCTAAAAAGACTACATCCAAGAAAGACACTCAAGATCGATGACCCATGTTGAGAGGACCCAACGCACCTTAATGTTGTTCCATCAAATCAGGAGCAAGTCTCAAAAGGAAGAAGTAGCAATGCATTAAGACAGCCAGTCCCAGTGATGAAATAGCATACATTCTAAGATACAAACCTTCAGCAACTCATAAGTCCTGAAGTGCGAAAAGACTTGATCTCTTTTGACCTACAAAAGAATAGGGGCGACCTTCATGAAAAAGTCTATCTCATACCCGATGATCTGTTTTTTGAGAAAAAGGCCACATATCAAACCTTACAAATCAAACCAAAATCGGTTGAAGCCATCACCAACCAAGTTGAGCTCTCAGATCTAATTCAGGGGAGTTCGAAGGGCTTTTGACAACAATCATCAAAATTAAAATAATAACAGAGCGATATATTAAGTATGATCATCAGCAAGAACCTTCAAAGAGCTGACATCCTCAATCTAAAACAATCATCGAATCAGGAAAAAAATCATCAAAACCAATTACACCCACAAGCCAAAAATAATGATTGGGGCATCAAAACATCAAGGCACATATCCATTACATGGTCACCATATGGGTCATAAGGTAAAAGACTCTTGCGATCTCGGCGTCTTAGTAGCCCATTTGTCAAACATACAAACAAAGCAATCACCCCAGATGACAAGCAAGACCGGGGCAATTTCAGAATCGACGACAACCTGATATTGGGATCCTTACATCAAATAAGACTGGGGTAATTTCAAAAACAATGACAACTCAACACTGGGGCATTTGTCACCCATCCTAAATAGGAAAATGTATCAGTCAGCACCATTAGCATGGTCCTTCATCATCACAGGGTCATATTATTTCATTGACGATCCGGTATGATCTTTCGGTCTTTTCCAATCATGCTTTTCTTAAAATATAAATAAATCCACATGTGAGGTATGACTCTTTCATCTCTTTATAAGCTTTCAATCTCCATTTACATGCATTAGCAATGATATACATGTTAAGTATAGATATATCTTGCGTTAGAATCTTAGAAAGAGGTTTTAGAAGAGAAGGCTTTTGCTTAATTGGTTATAAATTAGATTAATTTTGATAAGCATCCATGGAGCAAGAATTACGGGAACGATTAGAGAATTAAGACAATTCAACCTTTTGATTAGGCACGACATCCTAGTTTAAAGCGCTTTTTGGAACAGACTTGACCTTATATGCATGTCTGTACTTTGCGATTGCCCTAACTCTTAGTTGTGGGGTATGAAACTATGGCGACAGGGATGACAATTAGTAGCCAGCCTAATGTCTCGAATTTTGGTCTGGGTTACTCGAGTTATTAAGCCTGAAGAGTGTCTTTACACCTGGTGCCCTAAATCCATCTAGTTTCGGAGTCACCACCCCAACGCTCGTTGCATGGGTAACTCAATGCCTAAGAAAATGAGCATTACGAAGAAGAAGAAGACGAGGCCTGAGCAGATCTGAATTGTGGTCTAGGTTACTCGAGCAATTAAGCCTGATGGGTGTCTTCACACCTGGTGCCCTAAAGTCATCTGGTTTGGGAGTCAACGGCCCAACATTCGCTAAATGGGTAATTTAAGCCTAAGAAAACGGACCTTGCACAAGCTCAGGCGGGAAGCAAATAGAGTGACTGCCTGACTTATCTCGAAGTGTGGCCTTTGTTACTCAAGCAAGTAAACCCGAAGGAGTGTCTTTACACCTAGTGCCCTAAAGTCGTTCGGTTTGGGAGTCATTGGTCCAAAACTCGTTAAATGGGTAACTCTGAATAGCCTAAGAAAACGAGACAAGTTAGGCGAGAGGAAAATGAAAAAGAAAATTTAGAATCTTGGAAAAGAGATCATCTAAGAGTCATGGAAATGAAACCCCTGCTAAGAGTTACGTCACTCATAGTGCATATGTCATATGAAATCAATTTTGTGAAGAATAACGTCTAGAGAAAAGATGAAGTATCTCTGATAAAGGGAGGTAAGTCTTTTGAATCTGATCCTACCCATAAACAATGACCATGGATGCTTCAAAATTGCCTTGTGATTTCATAACTCATTCCATTTCATGAACTTTAACTTCAAATTCCTCATTCACAAGATTATACTAATCCTTACAGCCTAAGCCGTCAAGCTTTTGCACATTCTACTATTCGTTTGATGTGCATAATATTTATCACTCTCAACTTGGTCAACAAAGATTATATGAATCCCCAGTAACAACGTCCGAAAGGGCTGGGGCATTTTTCGATTCCAGGAAATGGAAGGAGTCCAAGGCGAGATCAAGCCTCTCATCAAAAGGAAGGGGAAGAACTATTGAAAGAAATCAAGGCGGCATAAGCTTGTCCCTCCACAAAAAGGGAAAAATTCTCAAGAGTCATTAATTCAAAAACAAACGCCTGACGAGAAAAGGTCTAGCGAATGAAATCTACACCATCAAACATGTCAACATGCGCCAAGTCCTCACAAGTCGAGGCCTCTACACCGAAGTTCAAATCTGGGCAATGAAAGAACGGGCTACATCCTCCAGAATGTCAGCAACACCCGGGTCATCAGCCAAGCCAACATCTAACCCAGTAGGGTCGCAAGTAAATAGCTCACCCCTTTTCATAATTAATGATCAAACTGTTGACGGCAATCCAGCATAGCATTGGGGAAGGATCCGGTGATGTAAGCCATTGAACACTACTTCAGTGAATATATCAGGATATCTCCTAGTAAAACCATCAGTGTCTGAACTGCCAGAGGGACCAACACCAGATTCAGAAAGGAAAAAGTAGCAGCCTCAGCAAGATCCCCACTAAAGACGACATATGAAAGGGGAACATCTGAATCTGCTCTACGAATGAAAAAAGGAGCCATACGGGAGTTGGAGTTGATAGGCCTATCAAAATCCATGTCTGAAAAGAAGCTCCAAATTACCTCAAAAAGGGTGAGGTATGGTTCTACATTAATTCAATTAAGCATATGCATCAACCTAGGAGAAATTAAGATCATCACATCATGCCTGGTCTGTATATGTGCAACAAGCGCTATATCAGCGCACATCTCCATTAAAAAGTTAAGCATGCATACCCAGTAGAGATAAATATGCATACGCATTAAATACCCAGACTCGAGGAAAAATTTTGCTGTTGAAAACTACCGTTCGAGTAGGCATTGAGACAGTTCGGTGAGATAAAACTTTGTAAACTACCGTTCGAGTAGGCATCAAGAAAGTCCGGTGATCAACCGTTGTCAACTACCATCAGGGTAGGAACCGTTGTTAACTACTAGTAGGGTAGGCATCGTTGTCAACTACCATCAAGGTAGGCATCGTTGTTAACTACCAGCAGGGTAGGCACTGTTGTCAACTACCAACAGGGTAGGCACCATTGTAAACTGCCAGTGTAAACATCGGGAACATCATCCCCAACAAAAATGTAGAAAACATTTCAGTTTATCTGTATCAAACAAACATCGACAACATCGATGGAGATCAAACCGTTGGAGTCAACACCAGCATAGACATTAGCAGCACTAATGAAAGTCAACCACTGAAATCAGCCCCAACACAGACATCATCCATGATCGATAAGGGTAAGCGATTTGTGATGCGATTTGCGATGCGATATACGATTTGCGATGCGATTAGCAATGCGATTTGCTATACGATATGTGATTTGCGAAGTGCAAAATGCGATTTGCGAAAACATTTTAACATTCATTGCATTACAATTTACATTATTAAAAAAGATATATCTTGTTATATTTGAAGTGTCTAGTAAATCTTTATCATGTTCATTCTACTACATTGCATAAACATAATAAAGAGGAGCATCTGTAGACAATCAAAATTTTATTTTCCTATTACTAACCATACAGAAGGGCAAAAACATCTTTTACAAACTCCAGAGATAACCATGGAGGACCACAACATCAAATCCATCCCCAGAGACAATCCCGGGATATTAAATAAACTCTCAGAAATGACCCTGAGGAAGAACAGAGTCAACATCAGTCAAACCTCAGAGATAACCTTGAGAGAAGACAACTATAACTGCGTTAAGCCCGGAACCCCTGAAAGGGAAAAATGGTTATTTTACTAACTTAACATCAAATCAAGTCAAATTAAGCCAAATCACTACCATGAAGGTCATGCAGAACCATAACTTCAATCCCGAGTGAAAACAGCACAAGTCAACTCAACATACGGATTGCAAAGACTCGAAGATCTAGTCATGGACCCATCTTCCCGGATTCAAAAAAAGTCAAATCCCATGTCATTGTGTAGCTCTCGGAAAGGTCTTTCCAGAAAGGTATAGCATGTCTCCATCGGACTCCCGGATTGAAAGTTATGAAGGTTCGAAGCAGACATCGGGTTGGTTAGAGTGCACGTACTTCGAGACAACGGGACCCACGAGGCCGTGGCCCACCCAGGGAGCTGAAGGTAGACCCGCGACTGCCACAGGTATACCCACGAGTATTTTGGTCTATAAATAAGACCCCCACCAGCAAAGAAAAAAGAGAGGAAAAAAGTAGAGAAACTCCGCCCATTTTGACTCTTAACCCTACCTCTAGCACTCCAAACATTAATTTTATTCTTCCAATACGTTTGCATATGTATATTCTAAAACATATCAAGTTTTAACCGGTGAAAACGGAGTTTTGAAGCCCTCCGAGTGGCATAAAGCCCGTAGCGCTGCACATTGTAAGTGTTTTTTACGGTCAGAAGCTGTTTACTGCTTTATCATATATATGTGAATGTACATATAAATTTATAGCTTCTGGTTTCGCCTGGATTTTAAATCTGTAGCCTTTCTAGCTTACTTTTATGTATATATAAGTATATATATAAGTTTGTCTTTGCTTGCACAGCCTGGATTGCTAATCCGTGACTTTTTATCGCTTTCCTCTATAAATAACTATATATATACATTTATACTAACTCGTTCGGCCTGGATTGTTAATCAGTGGCCTTTTCAACGTCATTATATATATAATTAACTATATATATATATATATATATATATATTAACATTTCATTCTGTCAATCCTGAATTTCTAATCTGTGACTTTTTATAGCTTTCCTATATATATAACTATATATATATATATATATATATTTATACTAACTCGTTTGGCCTGGATTGTTAATCCGTGACTTTTCAGCTTTATTATATATATAATTGACTATATATATACTAACATTCAATTCAGTCAAGCTTGAATTTCTAATTCGTGGTTTTTATCGCTTATATATATATATATATATATATATATATATATATTTATACTAACATGTTTGGCCTGGATTGCTAATCCGTGGCCTTTTCAGCTTTAATATATATATATATATATATATATATATATATATATATTAACATTTCATTCAGTCAAGCCTGGATTGGAAATCCGTGGCTCTTTACAGCTCTCATATATATATATATATATATATATATATATATATATATATATATATATATATATTCTTTATTTAATGTGATTAAATATCTGCTTTAAGTATTCATTTGATATGAATTTGTTCTAATGTAAATTTGGTGGACTAGATTCATCTAAATCTAGCCATTTCTAACTTTCAATTGGTTCGAAAGCTGTCAAACTGGAACCGTTGAGCTAGAATGGCTAAGATTTATTTAAATCTAGCTTTTTTCTAGTTTTGTGAATATTAAAGCGACTACGCGACCGTATATCCATATCTAGAGGAAATGGGAAGCTTTGGCTACGTGCATGCAAAGATTTAACTGATGAATCCTTTGTTTTGCGACATCTAGATGTTAATCTGCATTTTCTGTCAATATCTTTGCTACGCAGGATTTTTGATAATATTCTGTGAGCCTAGGAATCATGTGATCTATGATCAATCACATGGATCTAGATTCGATTCCCACGATTGACAACTTTGCACTGTAAATACAGCCTGCTTATCCTTTTGTAAATGTAAATCAGAGGGACCTTAAAACGGTTATTCGAATTTAAGGTCTCAGCATAGTAAAGTTATAGTTTTTAGTGCTTGGGTCACTTCGATGGTTGTCATGTCCATGAGAGGACCGACACTTGTATATACATTTTTTGGTCGAGGATGCCTCGCATCTCGACAATAAAATCAAAATCAGTCGAAGGAAGAATAAAATAAAAGTATCAAAGGGCTTTAATTCCTATGTTAGCGAAAGGGTTTGAAAACCATCTTTCAAAACTTCACTTTCATATCTTATCTTAAAATGGACTTTTCATTAAATCAAACCCATCGTATATAGGACCAACGAAGCACAACGCTACTTTCAAATCAAGCACATAGGCTCAATTACTTCAAGCACACACACATACACACATTATAAATAAAAAAGGGAAAATTGAAAAGATTGGTAACCGTGTTTCACGGAAGTCGGGGGGTTCCTAACACCTTCCCCCCGCTTAACCAAGCTCCCGAACTTTATGAATCTCGCTTTCTAAGGCCAAGTTTTGACAGCGTCCAGTAATTGGGCCTACTTGCAAAATTAAACAAAACCCGGTTGAGTTGGTGCAACTATTTCAAATATATCAACTGGCAACTCTGTTAACCTTTCAAATCGTTGACATGATACATGTTGGTCTTTTCCTAAAAATTCACCCTTTATAAAATAGATAAGACAAATAAAGGGAAAAACACCAAAATTAGGGAAAGGAAAATCTGTCCGAAGGTTTTTCCTGACGTCGACACCCACATTAAAAAAGCCTTTCCCAAAAAAGTCCCTATTACGAGTAAAAGTTTATCAGACTCAAACACAAGTTTAATGCCATCTTTGTTCAATAAGGATCCGGACATAAGATTTCTACAAATATCGAGCACATGAAGCACATCTTGCAAAGCAATTATTTTTTTCGAAGTTAATTTTAGTAAGACTTTCCCTTTTCCCGCAATATTGGTGGCTCGAGAATCCCCCATAAACACTTTTTCTCCAATAGTCATATTTTTATAGTTAAGAATTACATCTCTATTCGTGCAAATGTGTCTAGTGGCACCAGTATCTACTACCAATTTTGTAAAATTGTCAACTAGGTTTACTTCTGAGAAAACAGCAATAATAATGTCATCGGATTCAACCAAGTTTACTTGGGGCTTAGGCTGAGAGTTATTATTATTATCTTGCCCCTTGTGAAAGTGACATTTCATAGCAATATGACCAGGTTTGCCGCATACGAAGCAAGGACCTTTAGTGAAAGGTTTCTGAATTTGGTTGGGACTCTTGAACCTATTATCTTTTCTTCCCATTGATTTCTGGTTTTTCCCTTTGTAGTTTTTGGACTGATAATTTTGGGTCTTCCATTGTGGCTTTTGTTCTACAAGATTAGACTTGACAGTGTGATTTGGAACAATGTCTCCTTTATCTTTAGCCCTATTTTGTTCTTCAATATATATGTGTGCCACTAGTTCCTACACAGTAAAATCTTTAGTTTCATGCATGTTTAAGGTTCATCTTATCATCTTTCCATGAGGGTGGTAATTTTTCAATAACTGCAGCAGCTTGAAAGGTCTCACACATTTTCATTCCTTCCCCAATAACTTCCCCCACAATTGTTTGATATTTATGAACTTGCTCTATAACAGATTTTCCATCTTGCATTTTAAAATATAGAAATTTTCCTGCAGCATATTTCTTAAGGCCAGAGTTTTCAACAACATATTTAGATTTTAAAGCATCCCAAATCCTCTTAGCACTTTCATACAAATAATAAATATCAAACAGTGAATTAGACAAGTAGTGCAAGATATATCTACGGCATGTACAATTATCATTAACATAATCCCCTTTTTCAGACTTATCAGCATCAGATTTTTCAACAGTTTCAGTAGTATTATCAGAAACAACAATAGCAAGAGAATCCATATATAACATATATTCCAAATTCATAGTTTCCAAATAAAACAGCATATCTTTTGACCATCTTTTAAAATTCGAACCATCAAAACGTTCAATTTTTGAAAGATCCAAAGCAGGTTTCATTTTGTTAATAAAATCACTTTTTAGATTGTTGGAATATGGAGCAGAATTAACAAGAGGAATAGAATAGTAAATTGCAACAACTTATCTGGAAACCGAGGCGTAGCAAAGCTACGGTCCTAAAAAGTGATTTCGCCCTCACTGGGTATAAACCTTTGGTACAGATGAGCTCCATGGCGTTCACCCTCTTGGATTCAATAGCGAAGCCTTCAATTGCGTGTACTCGAAGAAGAAGACTTTGGACTTAGCTGTGTGGATTGCCTAGAAAATATAGTAACAAAGTATATAGAGATAAAGATGATATATTGTTTTGTGTTAACTCTACAAAACATATTGGTATTTATAGAAGACAAAGAAAATATGAATGTTAGAGAGAACGTGGTGAACGTTGAAGAAAATAGACGTTAATGGTGATTAATGTTCAGAACGTGGTGAACGTTATGAAAGATCAGTTATGAACATTGGGACTATGTTTGCGGCTTAAGTGATAAATAAATAAAGAAAAACGTTAAGGATTTTATTAAGCAAAATAGTGGGCTACCTAGGTGCACCCGCGAGGCATAATCGACAGGATCGGCACCTCCCCTGCGCTGGAGTAATGCGCGCACACACGCACTAAAGTTTTTTGACCAAAAGTCCAAGTTCCAAGCTTGGCCCATCCCAATTCCTTATTCATCCTCATGTGCGCAAGCCCATCCTTTTTTCCTTCACCATGTTACTAAGCCCACACCATAATGTACTAATAGACACAAGAAATGTTTTCAAAATAGACAATATGGGACTTTGACAAAACTAAAAATTTTGAAGCATAACCAATAATGCCCCACATGATTCAAAATTATCAAAGAAAGAAAAATTAAAAAGAAGAAAGAAGGGCAATGGATTTTAGATACATAACGTCAATACCTTATGGGTTTGAATCGACAATTAGTGAATAAGCTCGTGATTATATATTATAGGTGAACTATATTCTTGAACCCATTATCTATTATTCAAACAGTTAAACTTTCATACATACCCAAAACTCCCGAATCCACATATGTCCGCGATTGGCGCTTTCTAGGCCATGCGCCATGTCCCAGATTTTAATAAAGGCTCTAGAGAGTTTGCCAAAGACTCTCATAGGAAGCGACCTACACCTCCACCTGTAGATAGGTGAACCCATCAAGTGTAAACTGACATACACCACCCTTTAGGGCTACGAGTTTCATTAAGAATCTAAATGATTCATCCTAACACAATTTGTCAGTAAGCACCACAAACACATAGGGAGAGATATAAATAATTACAGTGCTATAATTAAATAATTACATGACTTGTTGTTACCCATTGAACCCAATTCATGGGATCTGTAATCACATGGGTTGGGTTTCCATCACATATTATTTACTCAAAATGTTGACAATAGTCCCTTTCCCTCTGGATGCTTCTTGGACAACCTTTTTAATCAATCCTTTTGTGAGCGGATCAGCTAGGTTCTTTTCAGACCTTACAAATTCCATCGAAATAACACCGTCACTGATCAGTCCTCGTACAATATTATGTCTCAAGCGAATATGTCTATGTTTCCCATTATATACATGGTTTATTGCCCGCCCAATAGCTGCTTGAGAATCACAATATAGAGATATAGAAGGAATTGGTTTAGAACACAACGGTATATCTACCAATAAATTCCTCAGCCATTTTGCTTCTGTACCTGCCAATTCTAATGCAATAAATTCAAACTCCATAGTAGATCTAGCAAGACAAGTTTGTTTAGCAGATTTCCAAGAAATAGCTCGTCCACCTAAAGTAAACACATAACCACTAGTGGAGTTTGTCTCATCATTATCAGATACCCAATTAGCATCACAATATTCTTCTAGAACATTAAGATGACTAGTAAAACGTACACCTACATTAACTGTTCCTTTTAAATACCTCATTAGTCGTGACAATGCATTCCAATGATCTAGTGAAGGATTATGTGTATATCTGCTAAGTCTACTAATGGCATATGCAATAACGGGCATAGTGCAATTTATTAAATACATTACACTACCAATGATTCTGGCATATTCAATTTGTGCAATACCATTCCCTTTATTTTTCTTTAAATGCACACTAGAGTCATAAGGTGTTCCTAATGGCTCTTCATTAAAGAAATTAAATTACTTAAGAATATTTTTCATATAATGAGACTGTGATAAAACCAAACCATTTGTATGTTTACTTATTTTCATGCCAAGAATCAAATCCGCTATTCCTAAATCTTTAGAGGAAAACAGATAAATTCGAATATATCTAGACATATCATCCACAAAAGAAATATAACATTTCTTACCACCTCTACTTGTAGTATTTTTAAAATCAGCTAGATCACTGTGAATTAACTCAAGTAGTTTATTTTGTCTTTCAACACTTTTAAAAGGTTTCTTAGCATGTTTTGCTTCCACACAAATTTCACATTTATTAAACTCGGTGTTTGCAAGATTAGGTATAAGCTCAAGTTGTTTTAATTTTTTAATAGATGCCACATTCATATGTTCTAATCTAGCATGCCACATATCCAAATATTCAATAATATAAGCAAAAGAAGCATTCTTATTATTCAATTCAGCAGAAGCATCAAGTACAAATAAACCGCATTACAAAAGCCTTTCCCAACAAATTCCCCATTACGAGTAAGAACAAGTTTATCAGACTCAAACACAAGTTTAATACCAGCTTTGTTCAACAAGGATTCGAATATAAGATTTCTACGAATATCGGGCACATGGAGCACATCTTGCAAAATAATTATTTTTCCCGAAGTAAATTTTAGTAAGACTTTCCCTTTCCTTGCAATATTGATGGCTCGAGAATCCCCCATAAACACTTTTTCTCCATTAGTCACATTTTCATAGTAGAATTACATCTCTATCCACGCAAATGTGTCTAGTGGCACCAGTATCTACTACCCATTCCGTGAAATTGTCAACTAGGTTTACTTCCGAGACAACAAAAATAATAATGTCATCGGATTCAACCAAGTTCGATTAGGGCTTAGGTTGAAAGTTATTATTATTATCTTTCCCCTTGCGAAGTTACATTTCATAGCAATATGGCCAGGTTTACCGCATACGAAGCAATGACCTTTAGTGAAAGATTTTTAAATTTGGTTGGGACTCTTGAACCTATTATCTTTTCTTCCCATTAATTTTTGGTTTTTCCCTTTGTAGTTTTTGGACTGATAATTTTGGGTCTTCTACTGTGGCCTTTGTTCTATGAGATTAGCCTTGACAGTGTGATTTGGAACTATGTCTCCTCTCCCTTTAGCCCTGTTTTGTTGTTCAATATGTATGTGTGCCACTAGTTCCTGCATAGTAAAATCTTTTGTTTCATGTTTAAGGTTCATCTCATAATCTTTCCATGAGGGTGATAATTTTTCAATAAGTGCAGCAGCTTGAAAGGTCTCACACATTTTCATTCCTTCCCCAATAACTTCCCCCACAATTGTTTGATATTTATGAACTTGCTCTATAACAGATTTTCCATCTTGCATTTTAAAATATAGAAATTTTCTTGCAGCATATTTCTTAAGGCCAGAGTTTTCAACAGCATATTTAGATTTTAAAGCATCCCAAATCCTCTTAGCACTTTCATACAAATAATAAATATCAAACAGTGAATTAGACAAGTAGTGCAAGATATATCTACGGCATGCACGATTATCATTAACATAATCCCCTTTTTAAGACTTATCAGCATCAGATTTTTCAACAGTTTCAGTAGTATTATCAGAAACAACAATAGCACGAGAATCCATATATAACACATATTCCAAATTCATGGTTTCCAAATAAAACAGCATATCTTTTGACCATCTTTTAAAATTTGAACCATCAAAACGTTCAATTTTTGAAAGATCCAAAGCAGGTTTCATCTTGTTAATAAAATCACTTTTTAGATTGTTGGAATATAGAGCAGAATTAATAAGACGAATATAACAATAAATTGGAGCAACTTATCTAAAAACCGAGGAGTAGCAAAGCTACTGTCCTAAAAAGTGATTTCGCCCTCCTTTAGTACAAATGAGCTCCATGGCATTCACCCTCTAGGATTCAACGGCGAAGCCTTCAATTGCGTGTACTCGCAAAAGAAGACTTTGGAATTGTCTGTTTGGATTGCCTAGAAAATATAGTAACAGAGTATATAGAGATAAAGATGATATATTGTCTTGTGTTAACTCTACAAAACATATTGGTATTTATAGAAGACAAAGAAAATATGAATGTTAGAGAGAACGTGGTGAACATTGGAGAAAATAGACGTTAATGGTGATTAACGTTCAGATCGCGGTGAACGTTATGAAGGAACAGTTCTGAACGTTGGGACTAGGTTTGCGGCTTAAGTAAAAAATAAATAAAGAAAAACTTTAGGGATTTTAGTAAGCAAAATAGTGGGCTACCTGGGTGCACCCGCGAGGCATAATCGACCGGTTCGGTACCCCCCCTGCGCGGGCGTAATGCGCGCACACACGCACTAAAGTTTTCTGACCGGAAGTCCAAGATCCAAGCTTGGCCCAGCCCAATTCCTTAGTCATCCTCATGTGCGCGAGCCCATCCCTTTTTCCTTCACCATGTTACTAAGCCCACACCATAATCTACTAATATACACAAGGAATGTTTTCAAAATAGACAACATGGGACTTTGACAAAACTAAAAATTTTAAAGCATAGCTAACAATCCCCCACATGATTCAAAATTATCAAAGAAAGAAAAACTAAAAAAAAAGAAAGAATGGCAATCGATTTTAGATACATAACGTCGATACCTTGTGGGTTTGAATCGACACTTAGTGGAACAAGCTCATGATTATAGATTATACGTTAACTATATACTTGTACCCATTATCTATGATATAAACAGTTGAACTTGCACACATACCTAAAAATCCTGAATCCACACAAGTCCACGGTTGGGTGGATTCTAGGCCATGCGACATGTCCCAGATTTTAATAAAGGCTCTACAGAGTTTGCCAAAGACTCTCATAGGAAGCGGCCTACACCTCCACCTTTACATAGGTGAACCCATCAAGTGTAAACTGACATACACCACCCTTTAGGGCTATGAGTTTCATTAAGAATCTAAATGATTCATCCTAACCTAATTTGTAAGTAAGAACCACATACACATAGGGAGAGATATAAATAATTGCAGTGCTATAATTAAATAATTACACAACTTATTGTTACCCATTGAACCCAATTCATGGGATCTCCAATCACATGGGTTGGATTTCCATAACATATTATTTACTCAAAATGTTGACAATAGTCCCATCCCTCTGGATGCTTCTTGGACAACCTTTTTAGTCAATCACTTTGTGAGCTGATCCAATAGGTTCTTTTCCGACCTTACAAATTCCATGGAAATAACACCGTCACTGATCAGTCCTCGTACAATATTATGTCTCAAGCGAATATGTCTATGTTTCCCATTATATACATGGTTTATTGCCCGCCCAATAGCTGCTTGAGAATCACAATATAGAGATATAGAAGGAATTGGTTTAGAACACAACGGTATATCTGCCAATAAATTTCTCAGCCACTTTGCTTCTGTACCTGCCAATTCTAATGCAATAAATTCAAACTCCATAGTAGATCTAGCGATACAAGTTTGTTTAGCAGATTTCCAAGAAATAGCTCGTCCACCTAAAGTAAACACATAACCACTAGTGGAGTTTGTCTCATCATTATTAGATACCAATTTAGCATCACAATATTCTTCTAGAACATTAAGATGACTAGTAAAACGTACACCTACATTAACTGTTCCTTTTAAATACCTCATTAGTCGTGACAATGCATTCCAATGATCTTGTGAAGGATTATGTGTATATCTGCTAAATCTACTAATGGTATATGCAATAACGGGCATAGTGCAATTTATTAAATACATTACACTACCAATGATTCTGGCATATTCAATTTGTGCAATACCATTTCCTTTATTTTTCTTTAAATGCACACTAGAGTCATAAGGTGTTCCTAATGGCTCTTCATTAAAGAAATTAAATTACTTAAGAATATTTTCCATATAATGAGACTGTGATAAAACCAAACCATTTGTATGTTTACTTATTTTCATGCCAAGAATCAAATCCGCTATTCCTAAATCTTTAGAGGAAAACAGATAAATTCGAGTATATCTAGACATATCATCCACAAAAGAAATATAATATTTCTTACCACCTCTACTTGTAGTATTTTTAAAATCAGCTAGATCACTGTGAATTAACTCAAGTAGTTCATTTTGTCTTTCAACACTTTTAAAAGGTTTCTTAGCATGTTTTGCTTCCACACAAATTTCACATTTATTAAACTCGGTGTTTGCAAGATTAGGTATAAGCTCAAGTTGTTTTAATTTTTTAATAGATGCCACATTCATATGTTCTAATCTAGCATGCCACATATCCAAAGATTCAATAATATAAGCAAAAGAAGCATTCTTATTATTCAATTCAGCAGAAGCATCAAGTACAAATAAACCGCATTACAAAAGCCTATCCCAACAAATTCCCTATTACGAGTAAGAACAAGTTTATCAGACTCAAACACATACCAGCTTTGTTCAACAATGATTCGAATATAAGATTTCTACGAATATCGGGCACATAGAGCACATCTTGTAAAATAATTGTTTTTCCCGAAGTAAATTTTAGTAAGACTTTCCCTTTCCTTGCAATATTGATGGCTCGAGAATCCCCCATAAACACTTTTTCTCCATTAGTCACATTTTCATAGTAGAATTACATCTCTATTCGCGCAAATGTGTCTAGTGGCACCAGTATCTACTACCCATTCCGTGAAATTGTCAACTAGGTTTACTTCCAAGACAACAAAAATAATAATGTCATCGGATTCAACCAAGTTCGATTGGGGCTTAGGTTGAAAGTTATTATTATTATCTTTCCCCTTGCGAAAGTTACATTTCATAGCAATATGGCCAGGTTTGCAGCATACGAAGCAATGACCTTTAGTGAAAGGTTTTTAAATTTGGTTGGGACTCTTGAACCTATTATCTTTTCTTCCCATTAATTTTTGGTTTTTCCCTTTGTAGTTTTTGGACTGATAATTTTGGGTCTTCCATTGTGGCCTTTGTTCTAAGAGATTATCCTTGACAGTGTGATTTGGAACTATGTCTCCTCTCTCTTTAGCCCTGTTTTGTTCTTCAATATGTATGTGTGCCACTAATTCCTGCATAGTAAAATCTTTAGTTTCATGTTTAAGGTTCATCTTATAATCTTTCCATGAGGGTGGTAATTTTTCAATAAGTGTAGCAGCTTGAAAGGTCTCACACATTTTCATTCCTTCCCCCATAACTTCCCCCACAATTGTTTGATATTTACGAACTTGCTCTATAACAGATTTTCCATCTTGCATCTTAAAATCTAGAATTTTTCCCGCAACATAATTCTTAAGGCCAGAGTTTTCAACAACATATTTAGATTTTAAGGCATCCCAAATCTTCTTAGCACTTTTATACAGATAATAAATATCGAACAGTGAATTAGACAAGTAGTGCAAGATATATCTACGACATATACGATTATCCTTAACATAATTCCCTTTTGCAGACTTATGCGCATCATATTTTTCAACAGTTTCAGTAGTATTATCAGAAACAACAATAGCAGGAGCATCCATATATAACACATTCCAAATTCATGGTTTCCAAATAAAACAACATATCTTCTGACCATCTCTTAAAATTTGAACCATCAAAACATTCAAGTTTTGAAAGATTCAAAGCAAATTTAATCTTATTAATAAAATCACTTTTTAGATTGTTGGAATATGAAGCAAAATTAACAAGAGGAATAGAACAATAAATTGGAACAACCTATCTGGAAACCGAGGCATAGCAAAGCTACGGTCCTAAAAAGTGATTTCGCCCTCACTGGGTTTAAACCTTTGGTATAGATGAATTCCCTCTTGGATTCAACGGAGAAGCCTTCAATTGCGTGTACTCGCATAAGAAGACTTTGGACTTAGCTGTGTGGATTGCCTAAAAAATATAGTAATAAAGTATATAGAGATAAAGATGATATATTGTCTTGTGTTAACTCTACAAAACATATTGGTATTTATAGAAGACAAAGAAAATATGAATGTTAGAGAGAACATGGTGAACGTTGGAGAAAATAGACATTAATGGTGATTAACGTTCAGAACGTGGTGAACGTTATGAAAGATCAGTTATGAACGTTGGGACTATATTTGCGGCTTAAGTAATAAATAAATAAAGAAAAACGTTAAGGATTTTATTAAGCAAAATAGTGGGGTACCTAGGTGCACCCGTGAGGCATAATCGACCGGATCGGCACCCCCCCCCCCCCCCCCCGCGCGGGAGTAATGCGCGCACACACGCACTAAAGTTTTCTGACCTGAAGTCCAAGTTCTAAGCTTGGCCAAGCCCAATTCCTTATTCATCCTCATGTGCGTGAGCCCATCCCTTTTTCCTTCACCATGTTACTAAGCCCACACCATACTGTACTAATATACACAAGGAATGTTTTCAAAATAGACAATGTGGGACTTTGACAAAGCTAAAAATTTTGAAGCATAACCAACAATCCCCCACATGATTCAAAATTATCAAAGAAAGAAAAACTAAAAAGAAGAAAGAATGGCAATGGATTTTAGATACATAACGTCGATACCTTGTGGGTTGAATCGACACTTAATGGAACAAGCTCATGATTGTAGATTATAAGTGAACTATACTCTTGAACCATTATCTATGATACAAACAGTTGAACTTGCACACATACCCAAAAATCCCGAATCCACTCAAGTCCGCGGTTGGGTGGATTCTAGGCCATGCGCCATGTCCAAGATTTTAATAAAGGCTCTAGAGAGTTTCCCAAAGACTATCATAGGAAGCGGCCTACACCTCCACCTTTACATAGGTGAACCCATCAAGTGTACACTGACATACACCACCCTTTAAGGCTATGAGTTTCATTAAGAATCTAAATGATTAATCCTAACATAATTTGTCAGTAAGCACCACATACATATAGGGAGAGATATAAATAATTGCAGTTCTATAATTAAATAATTACATGACTTGTTGTTACCCATTGAACCCAATTCATGGGATCTCCAATCACATGGGTTGGGTTTCCATCACATATTATTTACTCAAAATGTTGACAATAGTCCCGTCCCTCTGGATGCTTCTTGGACAACCTTTTTAGTCAATCCCTTTATGAGTTGATCTACTAGGTTCTTTTCAGACCTTACAAATTCCATGGAAATAACACCGTTACTGATCAGTCTTCGTACAATATTATGTCTTAAGCAAATATGTCTATGTTTCCCATTATATACACGGTTCATTGCCCGCCCAATTGCTGCTTGAGAATCACAATATAGAGATATATAAGGAATTGGTTTAGAACACAACGGTATATCTACTAATAAATTCCTCAGCCACTTTGTTTCTGTACCTGCCTATTCTAATGCAATAAATTCAGGTGATTTCGTGATTTTCAGTGATGCGTCACACAAAGGACTTGGCTATGTGCTTATGCAATATGGTAAGGTCATTGCGTACGCATCGCGTCAGTTGAAGGATTACGAGAAGGGATATCCTACCCATGACCTGGAATTAGCGGCGGTAGTATTTGCCCTAAAGATTTGGAGGCACTATTTATATGGTGTAAGGTGTGAAATATACACGGACCATAAAAGTCTGAAGTATATCTTCACGCAGAAGGAGTTGAATATGAGACAGAGAAGATGTTTGGAACTAATAAAGGATTACGATTGCGACATCCTATATCATCCAGGGAAAGCTAACATGGTAACGGATGCGCTAAGCAGAAAAGGCAGCGGTAAGTTGGCAATGCTAACAGCTCAAGAGGAGTTAATTAAGGAGATGGCGAGATTGGAACTCGAGATAAAAAGTCCGAGGGAGCCAGATGGGAAATTATTCGCAATGGAGGCTCATCCGACTCTTTTGGACAAAATCAGGGAAGCACAAAGTAGCGATGAAGAATGTGAGAAAGTGAGGAAAAGAATTTCAGATGGAGAAGAGCTTAAGTTCAGTATGGGTGATGATGGATTATTAAGATTTGAGAAGAGAATTTGGGTGCCAACGGTATCTAAATTAAAGGAAGAAATCTTGCAGGAAGCTCATAGTTCAAGTTACTCAATCCACCCGGGAAGCACAAAGATGTATCAGGATCTTCGCCAACATTATTGATGGCCCAATATGAAGAGAGAAGTGGCAGAGTGCGTCAGTAGGTGTTTGACATGCCAGAGAGTTAAGGCAGAACATCAGAGACCGAGCGGGTTACTTCAACCTTTAGAAATTCCAGAATGGAAGTGGGAGCGTATCATGATAGACTTCGTGGTAGGACTTCCAACTACACAGAAGGGTTACGATGCAGTATGGGTGATCGTTGATCGATTGACTAAGTCAGCGTATTTCTTGCCAAGCAAGATCAAGTACAACTTGGATCAATTGGCAAAGCTTTACATCAAAGAGGTCTTTTCCAGGCACGGTGTGCCGGTATCAATTGTGTCAGATCTCGATCCGCGGTTCACAGTAAATTTCTGGAAAAGCTTTCAAAAACGCATGGGAACGCAATTGAGGTTGAGCACCGCGTATCATCCTCAAACAGATGGGCAGAGCGAGAGAACTATTCAAACGTTAGAGGACATGCTGAGAGCATGTGTTATGGACTTCAAAGGAAGCTGGGATGACCATCTACCGTTGGTGGAATTTGCGTACAACAATAGTTATCACGCGAGCATCGTTATGCCACCTTATGAAGCGTTATATGGAAGGAAATGCAGAACGCCATTGTGCTGGGATAACGTGGGAGAATGTCAACTACTAGGGCCAAAATTGGTAGAACAGACTGCAGATGTGATCAAAACGATACGAGCAAGATTAGTGACGGCTCAAGATCGACAGAAGAAATATGCTGATCAATATATGCAACAACGAGACTTTGACATCGGCACTTATGTGTTTCTAAAGGTTTCACCTTGGAAAGAGAAAATGAGATTTGGGAAGAAGGGAAAACTTAGTCCCAGATTCATAGGACCTTTTGGAGTGTTAAGGCGAGTCGGTGAGGTGGCTTATGAAATAGCTTTACCTCCGGAGTTAGAACATATACACAACGTGTTCCACGTATCAGTTTTACGACCCTATAAACAGGATTACAAGCATGTCTTAGAGTATGAACCCATCCAGTTTGAGAAGGACCTAACCTATGAAGAGGTTCCTGTACAGATAATTGATAGAAAAGAGCAAGTGTTAAGAAATAAGATAATACCTTCTGTAAAGGTAGTATGGAGGAACCACAACGCCGAAGAGGCTACGTGGGAACTCGAGGAGAAAATAATAAAAAATTACCCTAGTCTTTTTGTTTAACTTGTAATGATTCCGGGGACGGAATCCTTATAAGGGAGGGTGAATGTAATATCCGAGATTATCATGTAATTTAATTATTATCAATCAATGAATTTATGTGAAACTCTTGTGTGATTTCCATTATTAGGGGTATATATGTTATTCATATATGTTATGTGATGAGATGTATTTAAATAGTTGGTTTAATTTAATTTAACTATTTAAATTTGTTAAGTAGATAATTAATTGATTAATTTTGTGGAATGGTATTAAAACATGAGTTGGAGTTTGGAGCGGAATTTAGAGACGCGAACTGCGTATTTGAGTCTAAAACGTCGAAATTAGTCAGGATAGACTATAACCACAAAAATGTGTCACGGTTGACTTTTTGCTCAAAGTCAACCAGTTGACTTTTTCTGGAAAAAAATCAACCACGAATTTCGGAGACTAATTTGATGAAACGGGTAATCCCATGATGTCCGGAACGTCGACTTTAGTAAAAATTGATATATGTATCAAAAAGGTTGGCTACGGAGGGCAACATGGTCAAAATGGTTTATTAATTGATTAAATTAATATTTTAATAAAGAGGGTCAGTAGCTGGTGGGACTCCTTGTGACACACGAATTGGGACAAGGAGGGAGGGAGTATACGTATTATATATATTGAGGGAGAGGGAGTTACAACATTTGTAAACCAAAAACTCTTCATTTTCTAAACTCCTCTCCATAACTAAATTATTAGTTTATTGCTAATGTTTGTAATTTATATGTGTCTATGGAAGGGCTGCAAAATTAGTTTCTCTATCAAACAATATATATATACAATCCACCATGATGCATTCTTCCTTTCATTTGTTAAAAAAACTATACCAAGAGAGCAAAAAGAGAAAATGACAATGGGAGTTTGAAAGCATGACGATTCTGGAGATTTGGAGAGGCTAACAAGAAAGGTGTGAGTCTTAAACAGAATTAAAACAAGGAAGGATTCGCACCAAGAGGTAATCCATGACCCATTTTATATGTTCTTGAGGAAAATAGTGAAATAATGCATGTATAAGCTTAGTAGGTGTTTTAATTTGGCTTTGTAGTGCCATGCTATTGCTTGTTTCTGTTATGTGGTTGTTAAGAATGAAAATTCTGGTTTTAACATGCTTCAATTACGTAGAGAATCAAAGAATTCGAGTTAGCATGCTAAGTGTTTGATATTATGCTTCATAGATGTCAAGTTGATCAAATCATGGGAATTTAGTGAAGTTAAAGGTTGTGTTATGTGCAAACATGTTAATATAGATGATCTGGAAAGTATGACCCTTTAGATGGCATGCTAGAATTGAAAACATGGATTTTTGTCGAATTGATCCAAACTAGAATCTGTGATTTTTTGGGTTTTTCGGAGCCTTGGAATCATGGTTTCTGTGACCCGATTAGTGTATCTATTAATTTTGTAAAATACTATGGAGCATGATGTAGAGGTTGTCCAAATTTCATAAGAAACGGAATTAAATTGAGAGAGTTATGAAATTCGAAAGCTGTTCGTAATAAAATCTACAGAAAATTTGGGTTTTCCAAAAATTTTCTAAGTGTGAAAATCTATTCTGGCGCACTTTTCTAGGCAGCCGGGTTATGGTCTTAACATACTAGTTTCTGGTATGTGTTATTTTTGTAAAATACTATGCTATATGAAGTATGTTGTGTCCAAGTTTTATGGTCATATCCTGTATGGGTTGTTCGAAATTAATTCGCAAAGTGGGCTGCTCAAAGTGCAAAAATTTCTAGGGATGAAGAGCTGCGCAGCTCGTAAGGTATAAGCCTGCGTAGCTGCTCCGGTCCGGGTCGGGTCGGGTCGGGTCGAAAAAATTTCAAAAACTTATTTTTTTCCCCCAGATTCAAATATTTAACCCCTTGACCTATAAGATGCAACATGTGTATGTAATTGAATTGTATGTTAATCGAATACGTGTTAATTAATAACTTATTTAAATAAAAGGAAACCATTTTCTTCTAAATTTGAGTTCAAGAATCTAATTGCTTAACGTGACTCCTATGATTAGGGTACGTGAAGGTTAATTGCTAGCTTTAACGATAGCAGACGTATCAGGCAAGTTTCTTACCCTATTTTTCATTGATAAATTATTCAAGCCTTACTTCTTTTATTGTGGTAAGGGTAAGTACCGAGCTCGTGTTTATTCGTTGACACGTACAAGTTCCTTTGACGTAAAGTTCTACAACTTTAATTATCTTGCAAATTTTATTGTTGATTACTCAGTTATTGCTTCAACTACTATGCTTTAAAGTTCTATTTATTTAAAGAACTGTTTCTAAGTATGTTTTCTGGCCTTTGTTTTCGGCTAGTTATTATTGATGAAAAATGATTTAATTCAAATCTTTCGAAGCTATTTAATGTTAACCAATCCAAATTGCTTTGGTGCGGTCTCGCATGAATACTAAGATGAACAACCCGAATAAACGGGCGAACAGATGTCGGGCATATAGTCCCATTTATGCTTATGCAGTTTAAACTTTATACTTGTGCACAATGTAGGGTACGATAGGCTGATCACCTGGAGTACTTGTAGAGATCATTTACAATCTGATTGATTGTTAAACCGTCTGATGGTTTTCGATGAAACAAAGCAATGTTCAGGGTATCTAACACCCCTTAGTATGATATTGAGAATTCTTAAACTCTTATCTTTAAAATTCTTGTTTAACACTTGATAATTCTTTCAAATGTTGAGATATAGCCATACAGATGCTTTTACTCCTGATGTATGTTTTCAAACTACTTTATATACTTGCTGGGCAATTTGTGCTCATTCTTGCTTAAACCTTTCAGTTAAGGATGAGAAGGCTGAGGGCTCGGGCAAGGACAAGGGGAAGTCTAAGATGAAATGTTGAGAGTTGTTTATGTAATAAGTTTATATTTTCGCATATGATGTTATGTAGCGATAAACGCTAATTTTAAGTTTAAGTTTATTTAAGGTTGTAAAGACTTGGGATTTTATTTGAATAAGTATGTAATAGCTATTATTATTATTATTATTTGGAGTTTATGTAGTTAGATGATGATGTATGTTGTATCGTGAGCACCATGTCTTGTAATCGATGTTATACGGATTTGGGGGCGTCACAGGTTGGTATCAAAACTGTAGGTTATAAACCTTAGGTGGGGAACCTTAGACTATAACCTTAGAGGAGCTAGTGGAGGTAATAAGGAGATGAACTCACGTAGAGTTCTAAGTGTAGTGTCGAATCTATTTTTCTAAAAACAAAATCAATATCTATTTTAAAATTCTAATCGAGTTGTTTGTCTTGATTGTAGGATGTCAGAAGAAGAGGAGGTTAGAGATATTCATGTTGTGAGTGAGCAGTTGGTGGCAGCTGTACCTGAGCCCATAGCTGAGGCAGAAGTTGACTAAGACCCGAAGGAGTATCCTGAAGAGGAAGAGGAGCCCGAGGAGGACTCCGAGGAAGCACCTGAGGATGGTCTACTAGATGAGTTGATGGATAGGATTACAGAGTTGGACGATAGAGTCCATGAGTTGGAGGAGCTGTATCAGGGGGAGCAAGAAGCTACAGCTTTGCTTGAGGCATTGGTGCAACACCTGGTGATTAGGAACGGGGATCTGGCTGACAAGCTGCGAGCAGCATGTCAGAAGGCGGACAGGCTGAAGGATGAGAAAGAAGCTATCAGGACCCACTTGGGTCATACCATTAATGGGTTGGAGTCAAGGATTCAGAGTCTCCAAACTGATAAGCAGATCATTACCACATTCTGGGGAGATGAGAGGAGAGGCCGTGCTCGGGCCAAAAAGCTAACTGGCGAGTTAGAAGGAGAAGTGAGAGATAAGAAGGTTAGGATAGACAATATGAAGTACGCGTTTAAGTCAGCACATGGAAGATTCCAGCATAGGGTGCATCACTTTCCACGTGGGGAGCACCGGTCTAGACATGTTATAAGCCGAGGGCTGGTGCTAGATATAGCGGATGAAGAGCATGAAGACGCCATTAGGCGGGGTCTTTAGTATTCGTGATGAACTTTTACTATTAGCGTATAGGACGCTTAGCTATGGAATAAAAACTTGGTTTTCGGGTTTTTCCAAGTGTTTTGGGTTAAAGAGATGTAAATGGCATAATGCCATAAGATGATGAGATACTTTGTGGTTATGGTTTTTTAAAAAAAATAAATATACTTTTATTTAAATATGTGATGTGATGATTAAGTTTTATATGAATTATATATGCTGTAGGAATAAGTTATGAGATGAAAACATTAAGTTTATTTAAATAGAAGGATGGCTAGAGGAAGACGTCGTCAACAAGTACCAGAAGGGTCAGGCGGTAATGTTGGGGGTCCACCGAACCCCATGCAACAGTTTGTAGACATGTTAGTTGGGGCATTACAGAATCGAACCCCGAATACCAATAACCCTCCAGCGGCCCAAGTGGCAAACTTTAAGGACTTCAAGAGCGCGGGACCCCCTGAGTTCAAAGGAACCATCGAACCCATCGAAGCCCAAACATGGATCGAGGAAATAGAAAAGGCGTTCGCTATCGCCCGAGTAGGAGATGAGCAAAAAAAAATCTTCGCCACATATGTGCTGAAGGGTGAAGTCAACTTCTGGTTGGAGGCAAACCAGACCAGGGCTGGAGAAGGTGTGATACCTTGGGAGGGGTTTAAGAAGATCTTCTTTGAAAATTACTTTCCTGTGAGTATGCAGAGTCGCATGGAGATGCGATTCTTGGAGCTAAAGCAAGACGACATGACGGTACCTCAGTATGCCGCAAAGTTCAACAAGCTGGCGAGGTTCGCGCCTCATCAGGTTGACACTGAGGAGAGGAAAACGAGGAGGTTTGAGCAGGATCTCAAACCCTGGTTATACAACAGACTTTCGGTGTTGCAGACGAATATCTTCGCGACTCTCTTGGAGAAAGCTATAATCGCGGAGGGCGGAAGTGAAGCCCTGATGAAATTTAACAAGGAGAAAAAGAAGAAGAATTAAGGAGGAAGTCGAGGGGAAGGTAGTAGCAGCAGTGGTGCAAACAAAAGGAAGTGGAACAACAACAATAGCAACAACAATTTCAACTCAGGAAACTCTGGGGGAATCAGGGGAAGCAAAGAAGAGGGCTAAGGCATGCAAGGAGTGTTGGAGGAATCACTCGGGGGCATGTCTAAAAGAAAAGAACGTGTGGTTTAATTGCGGGCAAGAGGGACACATCTCTCCCAATTGCTCTGCACCAAAGAGAAATGGATGCTTCAACTGTGGAGCACTGGATCATTAGGCAAGGAATTGCCCAAAGAAGAATTCAGCAAGAGGAAATGGAGGAAGGGGCCCAAGCGGTGGAAATCTCACAATAACTGGACCACCAACTAAGAATCGACCAACAGCTAGAACTTTCAACATGACAGTTCAGGATGCGGTCGCATCCAAGGATGTGGTTTCAGGTATCATTCCGATCAATGATATATCTTCTTATATATTATTTGATTCAGGTGCTACTTGTTCCTTCGTGTCACATAAATTCTCCCAATGATTAAACTTACCCCAGGAAGAATTAGAATATCCTATGAGCATAGAAGTTCCTAATAAGGAAATAATTCCCATTAGCCATGTCTATAGGAATTGTGTTGTAGATATCAGGGGATATAAGTTACCTGTGAATTTAATTTCGATTCAATTAGGAGAATTTGATGTAATTCTAGGTATGGATTGGTTATTTAACCATGGAGCAATAATAGATTGCCAGAGGAAGTGTATAAACCTTATGACTCCAGATCAGTCTAAGGTAGTGTTCTACGGGAGTAGGTCGCCGAGACACTCGAGTTGTCTGACGATGATGCAAGCGAGAAAGTTACTAAGAAAGGGATGTGTGGGATATTTGGCCCATATCGTCGATACACAGAAAGTAGGGATAGAAATGGGGCAGATACCAGTAGTGAATGAATTTCTAGATGTATTTCTGGAAGAATTGCCAGGTCTTTCGCCAGATAGAGAGGTCGAATTCGTTATAGATTTAGTATTGGGAACGGCCCCGATCTCAAAAGCCCCATACAGAATGGCACCGGCAGAGATGAAGGAGCTAATGGTATAGTTGCAGGAATTATTGGATAGAAAGTATATTCAACCGAGTGTGTCTCCATGGGGAGCACCAGTTTTATTTGTGAAAAAGAAGGACGGATCGATGAGACTTTGCATCGACTATCGAATGTTGAACAAGGTGACGATTAAGAACAAGTATCCGTTACCTAGGATAGATGATCTATTCGATCAATTGAAGGGAACGAAATATTTTTCCAAGATCGACTTGAGGACGGGATATCACCAGTTGAAGGTGAGGAAGGAAGATGTACCTAAGACAGCATTCAGGACTCGTTACGGACACTACGAGTTTCTGGTAATGTCATTTGGGTTAACGAACGCGCCGGCGGCATTTATAGATATGATGCATCAGGTATTCAAGCAATACTTAGATAAATTTGTATTCGTGTTCATAGATGATATCCTGATCTATTCCAAGACTCAGGAAGATTATGCTAAACATTTAAGAATGGTATTGGAGGCGTTGAGAAAGGATAAGTTATACGCAAAATTTTTGAAGTGAGAGTTCTGGTTGGAGAAAGTTCAATTTCTGGGTCACGTGATCGACAAGGACGGAATTTTCGTGGATCCAGCAAAGGTGGAAGCGGTACAAAATTGGGAAAAATCGAAGACACCAACTGAAGTAAAAAGTTTCTTGGGATTGGCAGGCTATTACAGACGGTTTATCCAAGATTTTTCGAAGATAGCAGGAACTTTGACAAATTTAACGAAGAAGTCGATAAAATTTGTCTGGACAAAGAAGTGTGAAGAAAGTTTTAAGAAACTCAAGAAAATACTGAGTAAAGCACCGGTGTTGTCTTTACCTGACGATACAGGTGATTTCGTGATTTTCAGTGATGCGTCACACAAAGAACTTGGCTGTGTGCTTATGCAATATGGTAAGGTTATTGCGTACGCATCGCGTCAGTTGAAGGATTACGAGAAGGGATATCCTACCCATGGCCTAGAATTAGCGGCGGTAGTATTTGCCCCAAAGATTTGGAGGCACTATTTATATAGTGTAAGGTGTGAAATATACACGGACCATAAAAGTCTAAAGTATATCTTCACGCAGAAGGAGTTGAATATGAGACAGAGAAGATGGTTGGAACTAATAAAGGATTACGATCGCGACATCCTATATCATCCAGGGAAAGCTAACGTGGTAGCTGATGCACTAAGCAGAAAAGGCAGCGGTAAGTTAGCAATGCTAACAGCTTAAGAGGAGTTAATTAAGGAGATGGCGAGATTGGAACTCGAGATAAAAAGTCTGAGGGAGCCAGATGGGAAATTGTTCGCAATGGAGGCTCATCTGACTCTTTTGGACAAAATCAGGGAAGCACAAAGCAGCGATGAAGAATGTGAGATGGTGAGGAAAAGAATTTCAGATGGAGAAGAGCTTAAGTTCAGTATGGGTGATGATGGATTATTAAGATTTGAGAAGAGAATTTGGGTGCCAACGGTATCTAAATTAAAGGAAGAAATCTTGCAGGAAGCTCATAGTTCAAGTTACTCAATCCACCCGGGAAGCACAAAGATGTATCAGGATCTTCGCCAACATTATTGATGGCCCAATATGAAGAGAGAAGTGGCAGAGTGCGTCAGTAGGTGTTTGACATGCCAGAGAGTTAAGGCAGAACATCAGAGACCGAGCGGGTTACTTCAACCTTTAGAAATTCCAGAATGGAAGTGGGAGCGTATCATGATGGACTTCGTGGTAGGACTTCCAACTACACAGAAGGGTTACGATGCAGTATGGGTGATCGTTGATCGATTGACTAAGTCAGCGTATTTCTTGCCAAGCAAGATCAGGTACAACTTGGATCAATTGGCAAAGCTTTACATCAAAGAGGTCTTTTCCAGGCACGGTGTGCCGGTATCAATTGTGTCAGATCTCCATCCGCGGTTCACAGTAAATTTCTGGAAAAGCTTTCAAGAACGCATGGGAACGCAATTGAGGTTGAGCACCGCGTATCATCCTCAAACAGATGGGCAGAGCGAGAGAACTATTCAAACGTTAGAGGACATGCTGAGAGCATGTGTTATGGACTTCAAAGGAAGCTGGGATGACCATCTACCGTTGGTGGAATTTGCGTACAACAATAGTTATCACGCGAGCATCGTTATGCCACCTTATGAAGCGTTATATGGAAGGAAATACAGAACGCTATTGTGCTGGGATAACGTGGGAGAATGTCAACTACTAGGGCCAAAATTGGTAGAACAGACTGCAGATGTGATCAAAACGATACGAGCAAGATTAGTGACGGCTCAGGATCGACAGAAGAAATATGCTGATCAATATATGCAACAACGAGACTTCGACATCGGCACTTATGTGTTTCTAAAGGTTTCACCTTGGAAAGAGGAAATGAGATTTGGGAAGAAGGGAAAACTTAGTCCCAGATTCATAGGACCTTTTGGAGTGTTAAGGCGAGTCGGTGAGGTGGCTTATGAAATAGCTTTACCTCCGGAGTTAGAACATATACACAACGTGTTCCACGTATCAGTTTTACGACCCTATAAACAGGATTACAAGCATGTCTTAGAGTATGAACCCATCCAGTTTGAGAAGGACCTAACCTATGAAGAGGTTCCTGTACAGATAATTGATAGAAAAGAGCAAGTGTTAAGAAATAAGATAATACCTTCTGTAAAGGTAGTATGGAGGAACCACAACGCTGAAGAGGTTACGTGGGAACTCGAGGAGAAAATGATAAAAAATTACCCTAGTCTTTTTGTTTAACTTGTAATGATTCCGGGGACGGAATCCTTATAAGGGAGGGTGAATGTAATATCTGAGATTATCATGTAATTTAATTATTATCAATCAATGAATTTATGTGAAAATCTTGTGTGATTTCTATTATTAGGGGTATATGTGCTATTCATATATGTTATGTGATGAGATGTATTTAAATAGTTGATTTAATTTAATTTAACTATTTGAATTGGTTAAGTAGATACTTAATTGATTAATTTCGTGGAATGGTATTAAAACATGAGTTGGAGTTTGGAGCGAAATTTAGAGACGCGGACTGTGTATTTGAGTACGGAACGTCGAAATTAGTCAGGAAAGACTATAACCACAAAAATGTGTCACGATTGACTTTTTTGGGAAAAAAGTCAATCACAAATTTTGGAGACTAATTTGATGAAACGGGTAGTCCCATGATGTCCGGAACGTCGACTTTAGTAGGAATCGATATATGTATCGAAAAGGTAGGATACGGAGGGTAAAATGGTTAAAATGGTTTATTAATTGATTAAATTTATATTTTAATAAAGCGGGTCAGCAGCTGGTGGGACTCCTTGTGACACACGAATTGGAACAAGGAGGGAGGGAGTATACGAATTATATATATTGAGGGAGAGGGAGTTACAACATTTGTAAACCAAAAACTCTTCATTTTCTAAACTCCTCTTCATAACTAAATTATTAGTTTATTGCTAATATTTGTAATTGATATGTGCATATGGAAGAGCTGCAAAATCAGTTTCTCTATCAAATAATATATATATACAATCCACCATGATGCATTCTTCCTTTCATTTGTTAAAAAAAACTATACCAAGTGAGCAAAAAGAGAAAATGAGAATGGGAGTTTGAGAGCATAACGATTCTGGAGATTTGGAGAGGCTAACAAGCAAGGTGTGAGTCTTAAACAGAGTTAAAAACAAGGAAGGATTCGCAACAAGAGGTAATCCATGACCCATTTTATATGTTCTTGAGGAAAATAGTGAAATAATGCATGTATAAGCTTAGTAGGTATTTTGTTTTGGCTTTGTAGTGCCATGCTATTGCTTGTTTCTGTTATGTGGTTGTTAAGAATGAAAATTCTAGTTTTAACATGCTTCAATTACGTAGAGAATCAAAGAATTCAAGTTGGCATGCTAAGTGTTTGATATTATGCTTCTTAGATGTCAAGTTGATCCAATTATGGGAATTTAGTGAAGTTAAAGGTTGTGTTATGTGCAAACATGTTAGTATAGATGATCTGGAAAGTATGAGCCTTTAGATGGCATGCTAGAATCAAAAACATGGATTTTTGTCGAATTGATCCAAACTAAAATCTTTGATTTTTTGAGTTTTTCGGAGCCTTGGAATCATGGTTTCTGTGACCCGATTAGTGTATCTGTTAATTTTGTAAAATACTATGGAGCATGATGTAGAGTCTGTCCAAATTTCATAAAAAACGGAGTTAAATTGAGAGAGTTATGAAATTCGGAAGCAAGCATGTTGGTAATAAAATCTGCAGAAAATCTGGGTTTTCCAGAATTTTTCTAAGTGTGAAAATCTATTTTGGCACACTTTTCTAGGCAACCGGGTTATGGTCTTAACATACTAGTTTCTGGTATGTGTTATTTTTGTAAAATACTATGCGATATGAAGTATGTTGTGTCCAAGTTTCATGGTCATATCCTGTATGGGTTGTTCGAAATTAATTCGCAAAGTGGGCTGCTCAAACTGCAAAAATTTCTAGGGATGAAGAGCTACGCAGCTGCTCAGCTCATAAGGCATAAGCCTGCGCAACTGCTCCGGTCCGGGTCGGGTCAGGTCGAAAAAATTTCAAAATTTCCCCCAGATTCTAATATTTAACCCCTGGACCTATTAGATGTAACATGTTTATGTAATTGAATTGTATGTTAATCGAATACGTGTTAATTAATAACTTATTTAAATAAAAGGAAACCATTTTCTTCCAAATTTGAGTTCAAGAATCTAACTGCTTAACGTAACACCTATGATTAAGGTACAAGAAGGTTAATTGCTAGTTTAACGATAGCAGACGTATCAGACAAGTTTCTTACCCTATTTTTCATTGATAAATTATTCAAGCCTTACTTCTTTTATTGCGGTAAGGGTAAGTACCGAGCTCGTGTTTATTCGTTGACACGTATAAGCTCCTTTGACGTAAAGTTCTACAACTTCAATTATCTTGCAAATTTTATTGTTGATTACTCAGTTATTGCTTCAACTTCTATGCTTTAAAGTTCTATTTATTTAAAGAAATGTTTCTAAGTATGTTTCCTGGCCTTTGTTTTCGACTAGTTATTATTGATGAAAAATGATTTAATTCAAATCTTTTGAAGCTATTTAATGTTTATCAATCCAAATTGCTTTGGTGCGGTCTCGCATGAATACTAAGATGAACAACCCGAATAAACGGGCGAACAGATGTCGGCCATATAGTCCCATTTATGCTTATGCAGTTTAAACTTTATACTTATGCACAATGTATGGTACGATAGGCTGATCACCTGGAGTACTTGCAGAGACCATTTACAATCTGATTGATTGTTAAACCGTCTGATGGTTTTCGATGAAACAAAGTAATGTTCAGGGTATCTAACACCCCTTAGTATGATATTGAGAATTCTTAAACTCTTATCTTTGAAATTCTTGTTTAACACTTGATAATTCTTTCAAATGTTGAGATATAGCCATACAGATGTTTTTACTCCTGATGTATGTTTTCAAACTACTTTATATACTTGCTGGGCAATTTATGCTCATTCTTGCTTAAACCTTTCAGTTAAGGATGAGAAGGCTGAGGGCTCGGGCAAGGACAAGGGAAAGTCTAAGATGAAATGTTGAGAGTTGTTTATGTAATAAGTTTATATTTTCGCATATGATGTTATGTAGCGATAGACGCTAAGTTTAAATTTCAGTTTATTTAAGGTTGTAAAGACTTGGGATTTTATTTGAATAAGTATGTAATAGCTGCTATTATTATTATTATTATTATTTGGAGTTTATGTAGTTAGATGATGATGTATGTTGTACCGTGAGCACCATGTCCTGTAATCGATGTTATACGGATTTGGGGGCGTCACAAAGACTTTCCCTTTCCCCGCAATATTGGTGGCTCGAGAATCCCCCATAAACACTTTTTCTCCATTAGTCACATTTTCATAGTAGAATTACATCTCTATTCGCGCAAATGTGTCTAGTGGCACCAGTATCTACTACCCATTCCGTGAAATTGTCAACTAGGTTTACTTCCGAGACAACAAAAATAATAATGTCATCGGATTCAACCAAGTTCGGTTGGGGCTTAGGTTGAAAGTTATTATTATTATCTTTCCCCTTGCGAAAGTTACATTTCATAGCAATATGGCCAGGTTTGCCGCATACGAAGCAATGACCTTTAGTGAAAGGTCCCACACATTTTCATTCCTTCCCCAATAACTTCCCCACAATTGTTTGATATTTAAGAACTTGCTCTATAACAAATTTTCCATCTTGCATCTTAAAATCTAGAAATTTTCCCGCAACATATTTCTTAAGACCAGAGTTTTCAACATCATATTTAGATTTTAAGGCATCCCAAATCTTCTTAGCACTTTCATACGGATAATAACTATCAAACTGTGAATTGGACAAGTAGTGAAAGATATATCTACGGCATGTACGATTATCCTTAACATAATCCCTTTTTGCAGACTTATCTTCATCAAATTTTTCAACAGTTTCAGTAGTATTATCAGAAACAACAATAGCAGGAGCATCCATATATAACACATATTCCAAATTCATGGTTTCCAAATAAAACAGCATATCTTCTATCCATATCTTAAAATTCGAACCATCAAAACATTCAATTTTTGAAAGATCCAAAGCAGAAGTCATCTTGTTAATAAAATCACTTTTTAGATTGTTGGAATATGAAGCAGAATAAACAAGACGAACAGAACAATAAATTGGAACAACTTATCTGGAAATCGAGGCGTAGCAAAGCTACTGTCCTAAAAAGTGATTTCGCCATCTTTGGTTATTAACCTTTGGTACAGATAAGCTCAATGGCGTTCACCTTCCAGGATTCAACGACGAAGCCTTCAGTTGCGTGTTCTCGCAGAAGAAGACTTTGGACTTGTCTATGTGGATTGCCCAGAAAATATAGTAACAGAGTATATAGAGATATAAGATGAAATATTGGCTTGTGTTAACTCTGCAGAACATATTGGTATTTATAGAAGACAAAGAAAATATGAACGTTAGAGAGAACGTGGTGAACATTGGAGAAAATAAATGTAAATGGTGATTAACGTTTAGAACGTTATGAAGGAACAGTTTTGAACGTTGGGACTAGGTTTGCGGCTTAAGTAAAAAATAGCAGGAGGACACGCCACACTCCTTTGACCAACAATCACACACCTTTTTTGTGGGTGTAATTTCGTAATTTGATCCCACTGAAAAAAAAATTCTAGCTTTGCCACTGCACACGCCACACTCCTTTGACCACACGTACCTACACAGTAGCATAAAGGCCGATTACAAGAAATTTAAGCATTACAACTTTTACAAGTTGAAGTCCGTGGTAGGAAAAGAAAATTAGTTCTTTTGCTACATTTGGATTGAAGGAATATAATGGGGAGTCGAATAATCCATTCCATTCTAGTTGGAATGAGCTATTACATACTCTCCATCCCTCAAGGAATAAAATTCATAAATTTGGCAGGAATAAAAATAGTTCAATCCATTCTAATCGCAATCAAACACAATTTTTTTCATTCTATGAGGATGAGTCATTCCATTACTACCGTCATTACTTCAATCCAAAAGTAGCATTAATGTTTGTTTTATAAGCTGGAATCAAAAAATAAAATAAACATTTACATAAAAATGAAAATTTACATTGAATTAAATTATATAGCTACTGGCATAAAGTAAATACATGAAATATATGCAACTGGAATAACATATCTTTACATGAATAATTGTAATAACTTTTAAATATTTTTCTATGAAGATAAACGCCATATTAATCATTTTTAATAATAAAAAAAGTTCTCATAATAAAGAGATTTGAAGAGACTGGTTTTTTTGATCCAAAATTGACTATATGCTCAAAAATATTTTTTTAGAATTTTAGTCCTTAATATAGTATAAGGTTATGTTTGTTTATAAGAAATATAATCTCAATACTATTAATCCTTAAATTATAATCTCAATATTATAATTATAATCTCAAGATTATTAAATTGTTTTATAATCCTAAGACTAATAGTTTTAATTAAATTTAAAAATAAATAAGATATTTGAAATTAATAATTTTATCCCAAATATAATTTAAATATTTACAGGTAAATTAACAAAGGAGGCTGCTGACCTAGTCGGGGAGAGTTTGATAATTAAGAGGTCTAATCCGCCTAGTAAAAGGGGAAATTTCTTAACATGTGCCCTAAGGGCATATGCTAAGCATACAATTTAAAAAAATATTTTCTTAAATTGCGTGTATATTTTTTTTAACTTGGTGCAAATGTAAAAATCAAGGGAATATGCACACAATTTAAAAGAATATTTTTTTGAATTGTGTGTTTAACATGTGCTTTTAGGACACATATTAGGAGGACCCGTAAAAAGGGTATCCTCAACCTTCTAAGCGGATTCCCAAATGGGATTCCTTTTCACTTTGGTCCGTCCAAGTTTGAACTCTAGATTTTACTTTGGTCCATATTCTTACCGTCTAAACAATTTGATATGTTTTGTCTTTTAAACAAAATTAGCATTTTGATCCCTTTAACAAATAAAAAAAATATTTAAGTCTACATAGCCTTTTTTATTATTATCAAACAGTCAAATTAACTTATATATATTAAAACTGTAAAATACTATAAATGAAAAAAAATTACAATAAACCTTTCAAACAAAATAACAGAAAATAATCGAACGTAGTAACAACAAATGGACGCCATATACACTATTGGAAAATAGTTATATTCTTAAAGTAAGAACAAAATATGCAGATCTGAGCAAAACAAAATATGCAGCAGATCTGAGCAGTTCTTCGATACGTGCAAATGAAGAATCGGTCGTCATGATAACACCACATTCAAATATGAATGATTTATCTTTAACAGAAAAAAAAATCTCAATTGGAGAAAGCAAAGTCTCCCAAGAGATGATAATGAAATCCTCTTACAAGAGAAAAATAAATCAGTCATATTATAGAGAAAACAAATTTCACATAATGAAAAAATAAATAATAAAAATGAATAAATTATTAGATCAAAAGAAAAGAGATTTAAGGAGGGTCTCTCCAAAATGAAGAGAGTTTTCCCTAAATCTAAGATGGAGGTCAGAGTTTTTGTGTAAAGAGAATATAATTCAATAATTCAAAACATATACTCCACTAAGGAAAAGTTCAGTCTACATAGCCTAATAATTCATGTTTTCAAGTCTCAGTCTAGTAAACCTAAGAAAATAATTAAAATAATAAATACACTTTATTTTTGCCTTTATATTATATTGTAATTTAATATATTCTTATTTAATCTTGAATCGGAATGAAAAGGATGGAGAATATATCAATGTTTAATTGTAAAATCCAAGTTTAACCCATCAGAGTTCTTTTTCTCTTCCTTCATATTCTTTTGAAAACTGTCATTGGTTTTTTTTATAAAAAACATAAATAATGTTGAATATTGGGACCGAGTAATATAAATTATATACGAACTGTTTGTAAAATTAGTATTTTGTATCACTCAATAACAACACTAACGTTCTGTTTCTAAGTTTTGAACGGAAATGAAAAGAATAAAAAACTTAAATTAAAACGGAAAAGAAAAGAATAGAAAATTTGAAGTTTTCTTTTGTGTTGTTTCTGAGTTTTTAATATAAAAGAATAGAAAATTTAAAAAAAATCTTTTCTTGCGTTTTTGAGTTCTAATGAAAAGAAAAGAAAAATATCACTTTTACAAATTTACCCTTCTATTAATTATAACCATTGAACCATGAATAAAAATATGCAAGTTAAATTTAATCAAAGAAAAAATTCCATAATCAAATACAAATATATCCAAATAAATGTTAAACAAAAACTACTTCTACAAAGTTATTGTCATACCATACCCAAAAGTCATCAAACATAATCTGTATTAATAATACTAACAGAGATTATTTATCAAATTCTTCAAGAAATTCAATATCCTCTCTAATAGTAACCCAAACACTACTCGTGTCTTGTCTTGATTTTCTAATTGTAATAAATAGGCCTCATCGATTTTCTAGTAATCCAAAAGTACTTTGAAAAAGATTTGTAACAGAAACTGTTGCTCATTATCTTATTCTCACAAGTCTGCATACACACAATAAGCCAAGATTAGAAATTTGCATATGAATCATGTGATTGTAGCCCGCTAATATCTTCAATTCGAAGTATCAGTGATACATTCTAGTCCCTCACAGTAATAAAGTAGGAAAGCTAAGCATAAAATTAAATTAGCCAAAAACATATAAATAGGGAATTCATATTTTCAAAAGAGAAAAGGAAAAATTGATATTTCCGTAAGACTCTGCTGACATTAATAGTAAACAGACCCACCTTCATATGAGTAAGTGAGATCTTATTGAAATATTAATTTTTTCCTTGTGTTCCCAAATAGGGAATTGAGGAACTATAATTTACACAATTTGGGAAGCTACAAAGCATTGGAAAACTGGATGATTCTCAAAAAAAAATTCAAGCATTGATGTTAATTTATATTTTGTGAAAGTGAAATAACGAAGTCTGAACATTGATGTCCCTCTAAGGAATAGATCACAATAAATATAACATATACTACAAAGAAAAAAGAAATAAACATCCACACGATTATAGAGTTTACCTAAGTTGCCAATGATTGTTCCTGCCATCAGTAACCATGAAAAGGAACAAATGATAACTGATAATTTCTAATTCTACAGGAGGCCGTAGATAAAAATAAATTGGGGACAACTTAGGTTTAGTAGATAAAAACAAATTGGGGACCTGTGTTATAATTTAAAATTTATTATATTGAAAGTTGAGGATAATATGAGAATTATAAAAATATTACTTATTCCAATTTCTTTTCCGTCCAAATCAAGTCAATTTTGGACGGAAAACTTTGGCGGGGAAAGTGAAAGTTTTCTATCATAAGAATTGGGAAGAAAACTTAAATTTTTCGTCCATTATGTTGTGATTACAGATCACAAGTTAAGATAAAATGGAATATAGAATGAAAAAAAGAAAAAGAGAATGATAGACTCGAAAATGGCAAGAAAAGAATTGTATGTATTAATAGTTCAAAAGATTACAGAGTGTTCATATTTTCGAATAGTTGCTCTCCCTCTAACTCACATTCTCTCCTTATACAACATAGTCATCTATTCTAATTATTACAGCTGTCAGCCTAACTAATTTTCCCTCTCATATTTGAATTCTGATTTTTCTCTCAATCCATGTTTTGCTCCAGCTCCTCCAGCTCAGATTGGTTATTTCTGTTATTCTCCCTTTGTAATGCTTCTTGCCACTTGTCTGTAGTTAATGACTACTTAACCCTTCATGTGCCTATTAATGCTTTTGCCTCTTGCTGCTATTCACAACATCACCCTGCCCTTCAAAATGTCCTTGTCCTCAAGGATTAAAATTGAAATCTGCAAATTGATTCACCATTTGTTGAGCATCTTCCCAAGAAGCATCCTCAGAATTACTGTTAGCCCAATGAATCAGATATTACACTTCAGGTCGATTCTGGAATTTAACCACTCTCCTATCTAATACAGTAAATGGAACAATTTTTGGCCTACCATCAGCAGCTAAAGGTGGTAATGTAGGAGAAACTCGTGCTTGTAAGCCAATCTGCTTCTTAAGTAAAGACACATGGAAAACATTGTGGATTTGGGCATGACTTGGAAGTTCCAGTTTATAAGCCACCTGCCCAATTTTTGCAAGTACTTTATAAGGACCATAATATCTTAGAGCCAACTTGAAAGAAGATCTCTGAGCTAAAGTAGATTGCTTGTATGGTTGTAGTTTAAGAAAGACCGAATCCCCGATGTCGAAATGTCTCTCAGTTATGTGTTGATCCGTATAATTTTTCATTCGTACTTGAGCCTGTAGCAACTTATTCCGTAAATCAACAAGACTCCATTTCGGTCCCTAATAAAGCTATCCAGAACTAGAATTCTAGAATATTCAATCCGGTGGAAGTTCAAATGGGGAGGGGAAATGCCAAAAAGAGCCTGGAAAGGAGTACACTTCAAAGCTGTATGGTAATTAGTGTTATACCACCATTGAGCCAAGCTTAACCAAGACCACCATTTCTTCGGATGGTCACTACACATACACCTCAAATAGCATTCCAAACATCGATTCTGTCGCTCAGTTTGTCCATCAGACTGAGGATGAGAGGCTGAACTCAAGCACAATTTAACTCCCAATTGTTTAAACGATGTCTGCCAGAATATGCTCACAAAAATTTTGTCCCTGTCAGTGACTATAGTCTGGGGTAGTCCATGGTGGCCATAAATGTTGTTAATGAATACCCTTGCTATTGTGCTAGCAGTATAAGGATGGTGTAACCCAATGAAGTGAGCAAATTTAGAGAATCTATCAATTATGACTAATATAACTGTCCTACCTTCTGAATTAGACAATCCCTCAATGAAGTCCATGGGGATGTCAGTCCAAGGTTTATAAGGTAATTCCAATGGTTGTAGCAAACCTGAGTAAGACACACTTTTTGTCTTGTGTCTTTGACAAACTTCACATTCTTGGACACGCAATTTAATGTCTGATGAAATAGTATCCCACACAAAGTAAGCTCTTAATTTCTCAGTAGTTGTTTGAATCCCAGAATATCCCCCTATAGAACTCTCATGAAAAACTGAAAGAATAGTTTTTCTGAGATTTGTTTGAGAACCAATATAAATAAGTCCTTTGTACCTAATAATCTCATTGGAGAAGGTGTAATGAGGTACACTTCCTTGTGAAACACTTAGTTGTTGTATGATGGACTGAATTCTTTCATCTCCTGAATAAGAATGTAGAATATCCTGCACCCAAGTAGGAACTACTCTAGTAATGGCCATTGCCTGAGCAGGTTGCTCCTCCCAATTGCGTCGAGAAAGGGCATCTGCTACTACATTGTCTGTTCCCTTTTTATAGGTTATCTCATAGTCATAACCAGGCATCTTACTTAACCATTTCTGCTGCAGGAAGGTGGACGATCTTTGTTCCATAAAAAATTTAAGGCTTTGATGGTCAGTCTTTATAATAAAATGAGCTCCAATTATGTGACGCCCCCAAAATAGGTTCACACAACCCATTCTAAGTCGCCAGAAATACACACAACAAAATCCAAATACAAATCTTCCTATTTACAACTATTACCGTGTCATATATAGTACGACAGTATTCACACCCAAATTATTATGTCATATCAAATAAAGCAACAAATATTTCAAGTCCTCAAAGGAACCCGAGAAGATTTCTGCTCTCATCATTTTAATGGGGTGCATTTTTGACGCTTCCAAAGTTGGGTTCACCTCCCTATTTGGTTCACCAAAATCAACTGTTAAATGACGCATAAAATACGACACACACATTTAAAGTTCTCAAAACAAGTATTTCCATACTGTTTTATGGAGAACTTCAACAGTTATAGACCATCACTCTATTCCCTTGTTATCCCCGCTCAACCCAGCTACACTCTTATTACCTGAAAGGAATTGTGAAGCAAAAGGGTGAGCACAAATAGCCCAGTAAAGAATATTATGACTAAAGATAATTAAATTATCAATAGCCTTCATCAGTAATGAATCAGATCTTTAGAACATATGGCAGATGATAAAAGTTTTCAATAATAGTTGCAGCGGAACAAGCAATCCATTAGAAGAGTCAAATAGACCATAATGTCTATTATCTTCTCTATGCTAAAAGTCCACCAATAATATTTCATCCCTGTAACATCAATTAACAATTCCTCTCCATAATTATGAAAATAGTTCATGATCATAATCATGTTGATAAATTCCTCTTCACACCCAGGACGAAGATAATTTTCATCACCTGTCTTTGCCTGAAATACTAAAGATCATGGTTATACCAAATCACAGTTTCTTTACATAATCATGCTAATAAATTCATCTTTGCACTCAGACCAAAGATATTCATTCGTAACATCAATAATCATGATTATACTACTCTACAGCCTTTAGACATAATCATGTTAGTCAATTCATCTTTGCACTACGGGCCAAAGATATTCAACAGTAACATCAATGGTCATGATCATATCAAACACTTGTCCATCTTTGCACTACGGACCAAAGATATTCAACAGTAACATCAATGGTCATGATCATGCCAAACACTTGTCCATCTTTGCACTACGGGCCAAAGATATTCAACAGTAACATCAATGGTCAAGATCATGCCAAACACCTGTCCATCTTTGCACTACGGGCCAAAGATATTCAATAGTAATGATCATGATCATGCCAAACACCTGTCCATCTTTGCACTACGGGCCAAAGATATTCAAGTTTTATATTTCAAAGATAACGATTAAAATTTAATAAGAAGATTTGGGTAAATAAAAATTCAAGTGAAATGATATTAGATGAAACTCAAATCTCAAAGGAATATTTAATCATTTCAGAATTTATAGAAGCAATATTTATAACCATGTTGATCAATTCACCTTTGCACTTAAGCTAAAGATATTCAATTGTAAAATCAATGGTCATGATCATACTAGTTAACAATTTATTTTTGCACTTTGGCCAAAGAGAACCCATAGTTATGGTCATACCAATAATCTATCCATCTTTACACTCAAGTCAAAGAGAACTTCCATCACCATGATTATAAAAATGTTATATATGATGAATAGACATAGTAAGACAATATGATCAAAACATTGATCCAATTTCAAGAGTAAGATTCATAAATCAAAGATAATTTAGACAGAAAAATAAACCAATTTTTGTCGTGAATAGTACCTGTGAATAGTAACTCGTGAATAGTACTCGAATGAATAGTAACTCATGATTAGTAACTCGTAAATAGTAACTCATGAATAGTAATTCATAAATAGTACTCGAATGAATAGTAACTCGTGAATAGTACTCGAATGAATAGTACTCCGACATGAAAAGATAAAATTTTCATAATAAAGTTCATATCAATATTCTGGTGAAATGGTATAAATGAAGCACAAAACTCAAAAAATTTCTAATTATTTCAGGAATTATAGAAGCAATACTTACCATAGTAAGTTTAAATTTAGGAATCTGAAATGAAATATTATCACTTTCATAATATGGAATATGAAAGAAAATAATATTCTTATGAATATTGAAAGAAAATAACATCATTTATGAGAAAAATAATATCATTTACCTTAGTAGAATACTAGATCTGACTGAAATATCGGATGTTATATTGAGAAAAATCTTGCACCGTAATTCACACTCAAACTATCCTTATACTCACAAGAAATACGCTCAATATTATAGAGAAAAATTTTCTGATTCTGGTGTGATTTTTATTTCTAACTAAGCACCCTACTTATAGGAAAGGTGTGGCACACCATTATTGACAAAATATACCAACGGATGATTTTTCAAAGCTCACCACTTTTGAAAGCACACCACCTTTGAAAAAGAATTTTCAATACATGTTTATATAATATATATATATATATATATATATATGTATTAAAATATTTATAATTATTAAAAGAATTCCAATTCTATTTTTTTTCTTCCACCTCATTTTATTTTTATACCATGAATTTGTTATAATAAAATTATACAATTATATTATTACATTATACTATTTATAATGTAATATTATAATAATATATTTGAATGAATTATTTTATCGGAGAAGATAAAATGCCAATTTTCAACATATGTCTCCTACTAAAAATTCCTCCCTTTATATCAAAATTTGACAAATATTTACTTATCATATTTATTAATAATTTTTATTTTATTCATCAATTAATATTACAAAATCACAATATTGACAACCAGGTCGTTCCCAAGAAAGAGGGGCTTTCCAATAAGAATTTCTCTTCATTGGCGCACAATTATATAACCTAACCACTTTCTTCGACAGAACTTTCTAGACATTTTCAATAATATTATCTAATAATATCATTCTAATAATATGTGTGACAATTATTAATTTAATAATGTAAAATACTGTGCAGTGGTTACTATGACAATTATTGAATCAATAATATAAAATAATATGCAATTATCAATGTAGCAATTATTGAATCAATAATATAAAATACTAAACAGTAATTACTATAACAATTATTGAATGAGTGACTTCTTACGTAATAATCAATAATTAGAAATTACTGTGCAATACCGTGCTACTGTGCAACAACGCGTATTATTATATTTTTAACCACCGGGTATTTCAACAGTTTAACGGTGAAAGTTTTGCCATTATTTTAAAAAATATTATTTCTGTCGCTTTCTATATCCGACAGTTATTCCGTTGTGGGGTCCACCAATAACTGCGTCGTCGTACGAATATTCTTCGACAAAAAGAATATTCCCCGACTAAACGAATATTCCCCGACACAACGAATATTTTATGCCAACTTGCTTACTTTGTAAAATTTGCACATATCACCCTTAACTTTAATCTTTTATCAATTTAACCATTTACTGAATAGAATAATAATTATAAGAAAATTGAATACTTTTATTTCATAAAATTCGGGGTCTTACAATCTTCCCTCCTTATGAAATTTTGTCCTCAAAATTTACGTACCTGATTGTTCGAAGAGGTGAGGATACCTTACTTTCATTTCAGATTCTATCTTCTTGGTCATTTCTTCTGTATCATGACCCAGTCATTTATTTTGTATCATGATTTCTCCATTGCTCATAAAAGATTAAAGTTAAGGGTGATATGTGCATCAGTTTCATTGACAAAAGGTTGGGTAAAATCAGGTAGAGCCAATACCTCAGTCGAGCCCATAGCTTCCTTCAATCTGGTAAAGGCTTCAGTAGCTTCATAATTCCACTGAAATTGATCCTTTTGTAAAAGTTTAGTTAAAGGTCGAGCAATTTCCCCATAATTTCTTATGAATCTTCTATAGTACCCAGTCAAGCCAAGAAATCCTCTAAGACCTTTAACTGTTCTTGGTTCTGGCCACTTAAACATGCAAGAGATCTTATTTGGATCTGCAGACACTCCTGTTGCAGTAATTATATGTCCCAAATATTCAACCTTAGGTTGAGAAAATGAACACTTAGATAACTTGGCAAATTAAGTGTGCTGTCTCAATAATGCTAATGTCACCTCCAAGTGTTTAACATGTGAAGACAAATCTGAACTATAGACTAATATATCATCAAAGAAAACTAGAATAAATTTCCTTAAATATTTAGAAAACACCTGGTTCATGAGAGCTTGGAATGAGGCTGGTGCATTTGTGAGGCCAAAGGGCATAACCAAGAACTCATCGTGGCTTATATGTGTTAGAAATGCTGTTTTAGAGACATCAGCTGAGTTCATCCTTATTTGGTGATATCTAGCCCTTAAATCTAATTTAGAATAAATTCTAGATCCCTTGAGCATATCCAATAATTCTTCAATGATGAGAATAGGAAATTTGTCTTTGACTGTAATTTTATTTAATTCCCTATAGTCCACACAAAATCACCAAGAGCTATCCTTTTTCTTTACCAACAGAACTGGCGAAGCAAAAGGACTCTAACTTGGTTGTATGATTTCAGCTGCTAGCATTTCCTTGACAATTTTTTCAATCTCAGTTTTTTGGATGTGAGGATATCTATATGGTCTAATTGTAAATGGTTCTGAACCTGTTTTCACTTGTATTTTATGATCAAAGTCCCTCTGAGGAGGCAGTGTCTTGGGTTCTTGAAAAACATCCTCAAAAGTATGAAGCACTTGTTAAATCTGGGGTGGATGTTGTTGTGAATTGAGTTCCTTGACCTGTAATGCACATACATAAGCTAACAAAGATAATTGATCCTTTCTCCAAGCTTCTTGTAAACTCACTGCAGTTATCATAGCTACAGAACTATGATGTCCATCACTAGTTCATTTCAACATGATTTTTTCCTTTCACATAGAGAAACTTAGAGTCAAAGTATTAAAGTTGAACATGCAACCTCACAAGGTTTTTAACCATTGAACCCCCTGTCGACGTCGGAAAAAAAATTCGCCGGTCGGGTCACAACCCGGATCTTTCTCTCTTCCTAAGTTATGTCTACCCTTACTTTTTTTATTTGTGAAAAAGGTTTTGAAGGGTTTTTAGGAAAAGGCCAACATGTTTTATGTCGACGATTTGAACGTTTTATAGAGTCGCAAGTTGGTAGTTTTAAAATTGTTGTACCAACTCAACCGAGTTTGTTTGAAAAGAGGCCCAATTACTGGACACTGTCAAAATTTAATCTTTGAAACTGAAGTTTTGATTTCGGGGGCTTGGTTAAGTGTGGGGAAGGTGTTAGGCACCCCACAACTCTCGTGTAAACACGGTACCGCATCTTTTCAATATTTCTCTTTTAAATCTGCAATGTGTGTGAATGCTGGAAGAAATTGGGCCTATGCTTTGATTGGAAGTATGTTTATGCATCGTTGAACCGATATACGAAGGGTTTGATTTGATTTGTAAAAAAGTCTTTGATTTGATTTGCAAAAATGCTTGCTTTGATTTGCAAAAGCTTCTTTTTCTGATAAGATTTATTGAAATGATGTTTTTTGAAAGAAGGTTTTCAAACCCTTACGCTAACATAAGAATTGAAGCATATCGATACTTTGGTTTTATCTTTTCAACCTTAAGTCTCAGTTTGAATGGTGATTGTCGGGATGCGAAGCATCCTCGACCACAAAATATATACAAGTGTCGGTCTTCTCATGGGCATGACAGCCATCGGAGTGACTCTGACATGACAAATTATATTTTCACTATGTTGAGACCTTAAATCCGGATAACCGTTTTAAGGTCTTTTGTATGTACATTTTTACAGAAAAATTGGCAGGGTACATTTGTAAAGTGGAGTTTATCCATCGTGGGAATCAGATTCTGATCAGTTTGATCATGAATTCCACGATTCCTAGGCTCACATAGGGAGTCCAATAAATCTTCACAGCTCAAATATGCACAGAACTATATATATATATTTACATCTACACGTCGCAATAACCAATGATTCATCAGTAAATCCTAAACTGAGTGTAACCAAAGTGTCTCTTTTTCACTAGATAGCGATCTAAGGGTCGCGAGGTTTCTTTTATAACTGAAACTATAAAAATGCTAGATTTAAATAAATCTCAGCCATTCTAACTTCCCGGTTCTGTCTGGACCTATTTTGAACCGTTTGAAAGCTTGAGTTGGCGAGATTTAAAGAAATCTAGTTCGCCAGCAGAAATGTTAGTACCGATTCATATCAAATGAATGTTAAAGCAGTAATTTAATAAAAATGAGTAAAGTAATATATATATATAATTATATATAGAAGAAAGCTGTAAAGGGCGATGGGTTTTCACTCGCAAGCCGTACCGGAATTGAAATATATATATATATATATATATATATATATATTTATAAAAGCTATAAAGAGCCACAGAATGATCCAGGCTTGACAGATTTGAAATATATATATATATAAAAGAGTAAAAAGGCGATGGGTTTCCACGCTTATGCCCGAATTGGAATGAATATATATATATATATATATATATATATATATATATATATAAACTGTATAAAAGCCACAGAATGATCCAGGCTGAACAGAATGGAAATATATATATATAAAAGCAGTAAAGGGCGGTGGCTTTTCACTCCGAGGCCCGGATGAAAATATATATATATATATATGTATGTATATATAAAAGCAGTAAAAAATCTACAGAATGATCCAGGCTGAACTGAAATGTAAATATATATATTTATAATTAAATATAGACAGAAAAGTAGTCAAACCAGGACTGGGAAGATAACCCAGTATGGTGAATGGTGCAAAAAATAGTAAAAAGGCCACAGAATGATCCAGTCCGAACTGGAATGTAAATATATATATATATATATATATAGTTAAATATAGATATAAAAGTAGTCAAACCAGGACTGAGAAGATAACCTAGTATGGTGAATGTTGCATATATATGCATATATATATATATATATATATATATATATATATATATATATATATATATATATATATATATAAAAGCAGTAAACTGCGGATTTGACATCCGGGCTTGACAGAATTGAAAAATTAGTATATATACAGTTAAATATATAAAAAAAAGCCAAACCCGGACTGGGAAGATAACCCAGTCCGGCGAAGTTGCTCAACACAAAGATGCAAGTATATAAAAGCTGTTGGAAGCGACGGATCGTCAATCCGAGTTGTAAAAATTCCAGAAAATGCGCTTATGTGCTAAAATGTACCAAAAGTTAACAAAAACAATCACGGAACTGAGTTTCGGGCATATTTAGAAAACGAAACTTGATATGCAAGTGTATAAAAGTGCAAAGAAGTAGTAATAACTTTTTGATCGTAAAAATACTCACAATAGAATGCTACACAGGCTCTTTGCCAAATTGTAAGCTTTAAACGTCCAAATCTACTTGTTAATTTTTGATATGTGATAGTATGTGGGTATATCTATGTGTTAGAGTTAAAAAAATTGGATTTGAAAGACAAGAAAATGGCTGGAAAACCAAACGGGCAGGGGTTTAGAGCGTTTTCGAATTTTTAAAATGAGATGGGGGTGAGCTCATATATTTAGACCCAGGAGAAATAGCTCTACCTTCTGCTTCCATAGGTAGAGGTGCGGCTCCACGTAGCAGGGCCCACATGGCGGGTCCCATTGCATCAAAGTACGTGCACTCCGAGCAATGCGATGTCAGATTCGAAACTTTCTAACTTTTGATCGGAGCGTCCGTTTGAGGCGTGCTATACCATTTCGAAAAGCCCTCGCCGAGAATGTCACAATGACATGGGATAAAATAGTTTTTGGGTCAAACAAGACGTGTTCATAACCAGGTCATCGATTCCCCGCAGTTTATCAGTTGAGTTGTCTTGCTTTGTTTGCACTCGGGATCATTGTTATGGTTCGTTCTAACCTTGATGGCATCAATTCTGCTTGAGTTTGATCGAATCGGATTAGATTTGGTAAAATAACCATTTTTCCCCTCCCGGGGTTACCTCCAGTGTTGGCATGGCCTTTGGCTGACTTCCTGGGGTTGTTTCCAAGATTTGGATCCCATTCGAGTTTGTTTGTCCTCAGTGTTGTCTCTGAGGTTGACTTGGCCCTTCCAGGTTTTCCTCTGGAGATGTTGTGAGGCTTCAAAATTATTTCTGAAGTTGACCTGACCTCCCGGGTTGAGACCAGGGCTAACCTGTACCTCTCGGGTTGAGACCGGGGCTAACCTGTACCTCCCGGGTTGAGACCGGGGCTGACCTGTACCTCTCGGGTTGAGACTGGGGCTGACCTGTACCTTTTGGGTTGAGATCGGGGCTGACCTGTACCTCCCAGGTTGAGATCGGGGCTGATTTGTACCTCTCGGGTTGAGACCGGGGCTGACCTATACCTCCTGGGTTGAGACCGAGGCTGACCTGTACCTTTGAGGTTGAGATCGGGGCTGACCTGTACTTTTTGGGTTGAGACCAAGGCTGATCTGTACTTCCCGGGTTGAGACCGAGGCTAACCTGTACCTCCCGAGTTGAGACTGGGGCTGACCTGTATCTCCTGGGTTGAGACCGAGGCTGACCTGTATTTCTCGGGTTGAGACTGGGGTTAAGTTGATGGCCCGGTATTGAGACCGGGGTTAACTTGATGGCCCGATATTGAGACAGGGGTTGATTTGATGGCACGATATTAAGACCGAGGTTGATTGGATGACCGATATTGAGACCGGGGCTGAGTTGACGGCCTAGTATTGAGACCAGGGTTGATTTGACGGCCCGATATTAAGACCGGGGTTAATTAGATGGCCCGGTATTGAGATCGGGGTTGATTTGATGGTCCGGTATTGAGACCGGGGTTGATTTGATGGCCCGATATTGAGACCGGGGTTAAGTTAAAAAGACAGTCTTGCCCTCCTACAATGTTAGTAACAAGGAAACAAAATTTTGAGTGTCTACAGATGTCCCTCTTTATCATGTTTATGCAATGTAGTGGAATAAACAGGATAAAGATTGCTAGACACTAGAAATACAAATGCAACGACAACACAATACATGGCAGGATGTGCGATGAATGTTAGATACCTTCGAAGGGGTAAGATTATCACTGATTGATTACGTTAGTTTCTGCGGGGGATAACGTTACCCGTGATAACCTTTGTTGCAGCATTATCATGCAGTCTCTGGTATGACATCAAAGTTAAACTATCCCAGACTGTTCTCATAACTTTTTGCTGGAGATGACGTCCTCCGTAATAGCTTTGTTGACTATGACGGGGATGACATTATTGATGCTACCTTATTTTGAGACCAATGGTTTCTCATGTCTGTCGATATTCGCATATTTTCCTTCGGCTGATGCCATTGTATATTTCTGAAGGCTCCTCCGCTGGGGATATATCGTTGTTGCCGAGCTACCTCAGTGGGCTCTATCGATGCCTATCCTGATGATAATTTACACCGGTAGTTGACAATAGGGGGTTGAATAACCAATCCTTCTTGGTACTCCCTCTGAGGATGTGTATAACAGATTCCATCATCGGGGATGGATTATTATACTGCTTCCGTCATCGGATCACTTCCGATGCTTCGTGGGGGTTGCGCCAATGGCTGAGACGTCGCTGGGGTTGAGCTAACGGCTGATACTTCATTGGGGTTGAGCCAATGGCTGATACTTTGTTGGGGTTGAGCCTGTAACGCCCCCAAATTCCAGGACCTGCCACTTGGTCTCTCGAATTCTGTTCGTCACGTTCTCATGATAATACAATAATAATAATACAACTAAATGTCGCATCGCACAGCGGAATAAAACACACGACTACTATCGAATAGATTATATTTAAATAATATAATTTATTCACGTCCCAAGGTCTCGTAACTTAAACAGTGATTACATAGCTTAGACATATCTTAAGCATAAATAACCTTAACTAGTACATAATATCATAAGTTCTTTATTACAATCATAAGTCCTACATAATAAAGCTACTCAGTAGCCTTTCCCTTGCCCTTATCTGTGCTCGAAGGTCCGCACTGCTGTGCCTTAATTGAAATATTTTAGGAAAAGCAAGAATGAGCACAAATTTGATTAGCAAGTAATATAAAATAAGGGTGTAATACCCAGAAAATAAATAAATAAATAAATGGCATATTAAATTTTTTTTTTGTTTAAATATTTTAATTGGGCTTTCCTTGTGTTGGGTCAATATTGTATTTAGTTTATGTGGACTATAACAAATAAGGAATTTTATTAATTTGGGCCTTAAAACTAGATTGGATTTAATTTATATGTGGGTAATATCTAATCCTATTACAATTTGGAATTAATAAAAGAAAAAAAACTTAAAACCCTAAATAACGTACGCTATTCATTAGTCTGATAAAAGAATAAAACGAAGAAGAGAGAAGTGGCGGCGAAGGAACAACAACGAAGAGGGGAGGCTATCCTAAGGTAATACTATTACTTTTATTTTGATTAATAAATATCATTGTAACTTATGGTTATTGAGTGGGAGGAACATGGCAAGTGTTTGAATTTGTTAGTTAATATTATAAATGATTCCTAGGAGGGAATCATCATTGCCTGCAATTGTCGCCAGCTTTTCTGCTAATTGATATATTATATATAAGAAAAGTAGGATCACATGATTAATAACTAATTGAACATTTTGCTAATAAAGGTTGTAAAAATTAATTAATAACTAATTGAACAGTATTATGTTGTTAATGATTAAAATTGTAATAAAGTTTCATTTTATTTTATTAGATCAGACGGAGGGAATTTAAGGAATTATATTTGAAATATAATTTCGGGTATTACATTACTTAATCCAGGTACGGATTCCGTACTCCTTCAGCGATTCTCTTATTAAATTTAATTTGTTCGTTTTGTTTCTCGTTTCGAAATTTATTATTGTTTCGCCTGATCGTTCGTTCTCAAATTCTTGTGATAGTTTCGTCTTTATAGTGATACCTAGAACTCGTGTTTGTACTCTTGAATTGGGTTAACATATTTAGTGTTTAGTTTAATCCTTTAAAGATGTACATGTTAATGTATCTTTGGAGTTTCGTATTTATATTTGTTCGTTGTTATATGTACATACTAGAACCCCTTGTGTTAATATTATGTCGCATATGTTGTGACATGATATTATTATTAGATTATACCGTAAGATATACCTGAGCTATAACCACCTGTGGGGGTACCATATGCATGTCGTCTTGGCACGAGAGGCATGTCACCTTCCGTGGCGGTGTGATCAGTCCACGGCGTCTCCGTTTTGTGCTCCGGTGGGAGTTGACCATTTGGTGTTTTATTGTGGGAGGCGTATGGGTCAACCCTAGTTTTCTGTTCTGTTCTGTTCTGCGGAGTGGCGATGTTTGTGCCAAACACGCCTTCCAATTTTGTATGCATTGGATTCACGGTCCAATTATGTGCGGCTTGCCTGTGTGGCATTGTTTGACCTTGCCTGTGTGGCAAGGTATATTTCTGTTTTGTTTTGAGCTCGGTATGAAATAACACCCAGCCATTTGATTCAGCCTATTATTTCATTGTGTTAGTTTTGTTCGTTTCAGTTCAGTTCAGATCATTTATTAGGTTAGTTATTTCGTTTCATTATTCTTGTATTCTATATCCGTACTGGGCGTTTGGCTCATGCTGTGTTTTTCCTCCGATAGGTATTCAGGGGAATCAAGGGCAAGTGTGATGAGAGCTCCTTTCAATCCAATGGTCTAGGAATATTCTTTTTATGCTGGACATATTAATTTCTTTGGAGTTGTAATAATTATTTCAGATTATGGTTTGGGTCAGTTTGGCAATTATTCTGGTTTGATCTTGTTGATATTTATTAGTTTTAAATACTATTCTTTTGTGGTTTAGAGCTTTAGTATTATTTTCTTTAGCTCTGTTGTGTTTTGAGTAACCTCCCTTTCTTTTTCGGGAAGGGGGTGTTACAGAGTTGGTATCAGAGCTTAGGTTATTTCTTGTAGAAAACCTATTTAGGTTTGACCTGTGAGTTATGGGTAGAATTTTGGGTTAGGTTTTGTTCAGTTTGATTTTCTGTTCAGCTATATTCAAATCTGTCTCTAATATATTTTGCTGATATTCGTTGATCTCTTTCTTAGATGGCTCGTAGATCCGCTAGAGTTGCTGGGAGGAGAGGTAACAATAGGGGAAGAGGTGATGGTCAGCCCGATGAGAAACCTAATGATCAGATTAATGCTCAATTGGCTAACTTGGTGAATCTGGCGGTTAATCAGGCTTTACCGCAGTTGGTGGCACAGGTGGTACAGGCAATGCAGCAGCCGCCAGAAATTCTTGAGCAGGGGAACTCGGGAAATAATGGTCCGCAGGCAAACGAAGAGGAAGGGAATGCGGATGGTCTTGATCAACAGGTGGTTCCAATGTACGTATAGTTGGAGAGGTTTCAGAAGCAGAAGCCACAGTCATTCAGTTCAACTCCGACTCCAATTGATGCGGAGAATTGGATTGCACACCTAGAGAAGATTTTTGATATGTTGGGGTGCTCGGATAATCAGAGAGTATTGCTTGCAACTTACAAGTTAGAGGGGGATGCACAGAGATGGTGGAAAGCGATGAAAACAACAAAGGGTGATGGGTATGTGGAGACACTTCGATGGGCAGAGTTTTTTGAGGTCTTTTATCAGCAGTACTTTCCAGCTGCTGATAAAGAGGCCTATGCTAGAGAGTATCTGTCTATTCGGCAGAAAGATGATAAGTCCATCACAGATTTTATGACGAGGTTCACCAGGTTGGCAAGTTTTGCTGGAACCTCTGCAGGGACCGCAGCAGAACAGGCGAAGAAGTTCAAGTGGTGGATTCATTATAGGTATCGGCAACATCTCATTAACACTAAATTTGCAGATGTGTCAGCTGTGGCTAATGCGGCCAAGAACATTGAGATGGAGCGGCAGGACTTTCGGTTTTCTAAACTGGAAGGGAATCGAAAGAGGGACAGAGATGACCAGCAGGGTCAAGCTTTGGGTCAGCATGGGAGAAATCAAGGTGGTCAGTGGAACAGAAATTGTGGTGTCCAGCAAGGGCTGTGGCTGGTCAAAATCAGAACAGAGGTAATCAGCAGATGCCTCAGCAAGGATAGAATCGTCAGCTTCAGCTACCTTGGTATGGACAGAATTCGCAGCAAGGGCAGAATCGTCAGCTTCAGCTACCTTGGTATGGACAGAATCCTCAGCAAGGGCAGAATCGTCAGCAGGGGCAGAATCAGGGTCGTTATCCGGGACCAGCTGGTGGGGGTAACCCAAATCTTATTCTGATAGTTCCTTGTGCCATGTGTGGGGATAATCATCCGGGGAGGCAGTGTCATAGAGTTACCGGTGCATGCTTCTTGTGTGGACAGATGGGTCACATGGCTAGAGATTGTACTGGGCCACATGGTACTGGTGGAGGCGGTGATCATGGTGGCAATGGAGGTCAGCGTCAAGGTGGTCGAGTGTTTGCCTTGACATATAATCAGGCGGCAGGTGCGCCAGGTACTGTTTCTAGCACTCTTTTAGTTGGTAGTCGTGTGGCTTCTATTTTATTTGATACTGGTTCTACTCATTCTGTTGTGGCTCAGTCTTTTATTCGGCACCTGGGTGTGCCATCTCAGTCTTTAGATTCTGTTATTTCTATTGCTACCCCGATGGGGACTTCTGTTATTATTTCTGATTTATATCGAGGGTGTCCGATCAGTTTTGAGGATAAGATTCGTAGTGCTAATCTTCTTCCAATGTGTATACACGATTTTGATGTTATTCTCGGGATGGACTGGTTGGATAAGCACCAGGCCACTATCGACTGCCAGGCGAAGAAGGTTATATTTGGAGATGTGAAGTCTTCGAAATTCGTATTTCAGGGTTCACAGCCGAGTAGAGTGGTGAAATTGATTTCAGCCTTGAAGGCTGGGAAGTTAGTGGCAAAGGGTTGTGAGGGGTATTTGGCATTTGTGAAGGATACCTCTAAGGGCGAATCTTGTATTGAGGATATTTCAGTGGTTCGTGATTTTCCCGATATGTTTCTTGAGGAGTTGTCAGGGTTACCATCGCAACGGGAAGTTGAGTTTACTATTGAGCTCGTTCCTGGTGTGGGACCTATTTCTAAAGCGCCGTATCAGATGGCACCATTGGAGTTGCAAGAGTTGAAGGAGCAGTTGCAAGAGCTGTTAGATCGTGGTGTGATTCGGCCGAGTGTTTCGCCATGGGGTGCTCCAATTTTATTTGTGAAAAAGAAAGATGGGTCTATGAGGTTGTGCATAGACTACAGGGAGTTGAACAAGATTACTATCAGGAATCGGTATCCATTGCCGAGGATTGAAGACTTGTTTGACCAACTTTAGGGGGCAAAGTATTTTTCAAAGATAGACTTGAGGTCGGGTTACCATCAGTTGAGGGTGAGAGATGAGGATGCCTCTAAGACAGCTTTTCGTACTCGCTATGGGCATTATGAGTTTCTGGTGATGCCATTTGGGTTGACTAATGCTCTGGCAATGTTTATGGATTTGATGAACCGGGTGTTCAAGGAGTACTTGGACCAATATGTTATTGTCTTTATTGATGACATTTTGGTTTACTCCAAGTCTAGGGAGGAGCATGAGGAACATCTTCAAACAGTGTTGGGAATTTTGCAGAAAGAGAAATTGTATGCTAAATTCTCTAAATGCGAGTTTTGGTTGGAGCAGATTGCATTTTTGGGCCACGTTGTTTCTGCTGAAGGCATGAAGATGGATCCTACGAAGGTTGAGGCTATCACTAAGTGCCGAGACCTACTACTGTGACAGAGATTAGGAGTTTCTTGGGTTTAGCAGGGTATTATAGGAGATTTGTGGAAAGATTCTCTTTGCTTGATTTGCCATTAACTCAGTTGATGAAAAAGGGCACGAAGTTTGTGTGGAATGAGGAGCGCGAGAAAAGTTTTAAAGAGTTGAAGAAACGGCTTGTGACAGCTCCTATACTTGCATTGTCGTCAGGGATTGGAGGTTTCTAGATTTATAGTGATGCTTCTAAAAAAGGTTTGGGGTGTGTTTTGATGCAACACGAGGTGATTGCTTACGCATCTAGGCAACTTAAACCTTATGAGGTGAATTATCCCATACATGATTTGGAGTTGGCAGCGATGATCTTTGCTCTAAAGATTTGGAGGCACTATTTGTATGGAGAGACTTGTGATATCTTCACCGATCACAAAAGTCTTAAATATATTTTCACTAAAAAGGAGATTAACATGAGGCAAAGGCGTTGCTTGGAGCTTCTAAAAGATTATGATGCAAGGATTCAGTATCACCCGGGGAAGGCAAATGTGGTTGCAGATGCTCTTAGCCGAAAAAGTTTAGGAAGTGTAGCAGCCCTTATTACACAACCTCAGCTTATTTCGGATATGGAGCGACTAGAGTTGGATTTGTATGTCCAAAGTTCAAATGGGCATTTGGCAGGTATGAAAGTGGAGCCCTCTCTTATTTCAAGGGTTAAGGAAGCTCAAAAGGAAGATGGGGAATTGTGGAGTATGGCACAGAATATGGAGGAGGGCAAGCAGCCCGACTTTCGTATTGATGACCATGGTGTGATTTGGTTGGGTGAGCGGTTGTGTGTACCGTCTGATCCAATCATTTGGGAGGCAGTTTTGGCGGAGGCTCATAGTTCACCATTTTCTATTCATCCAGGTTCTACAAAGATGTACAGGGATTTGAAGGAAAATTTTTGGTGGAATAGGATGAAGCGAGTTGTGGCTGAATATGTTGGGAAGTGCCTCACTTGTCAACAAGTGAAGATAGAACATCAACGAGCTAGTGGGTTGCTGCAACAGTTAGACATTCCATTGTGGAAGTGGGAGGATATCACGATTGATTTTGTGACTGGTTTGCCAAAGACTTTCAGGAAGAATGATGCTATTTGGGTTGTGGCGGATCGGTTGACTAAATCGGCACACTTTTTGGCGATCCACAAGGGTTACTCGGTGGATAGGTTGGCACAGATCTTTCAACAGGAGATTGTTAGACATCATGGAACTCTGGTGTCTATTGTTTTAAATCGGAACCCACGATTCACTTCACGATTCTGGAAAGGGTTTCAACGAGCTTGGGGTACTCGGCTCAACTTTAGTACTTCTTTTCATCCGCAGACTGATGGGCAATCCGAACGGACCATTCAAACGTTGGAGGACATATTGAGGTCTTGTGCACTTGAGTGCTAGGGTAACTAGGATGATTACTTGAGCCTAGTTGAGTTTGCTTATAACAACAGTTGGCATGCGAGTATTGGGATGGCTCCATTTGAGTCATTGTATGGTAGGAAGTGTCGGGCACCAACTTTTTGGGACGAGGTTGGCGAGAGAGCCATAGAAGGGCCTAAGTTAGTTCAAATCACTACAGAAAAGGCAGCAGTGGCTAAGGAAAAATTGAAGTCGGCTCGATCACGGCAGAAGAGTTATGCTGATAAGCATAGGAGGACCTTAGAGTTTGAACCTGGTGAGCATGTGTTCCTAAAAGTTTCTCCTTGGAAGGGTATTTGGCGATTTGGTCTGAAAGGGAAGCTTAGTCCTCGTTATATTGGCCCATTCGATTCTAGAAAGGTTTGGTGAGGTTGTATATCAGTTAGCTTTGCCTCCACAGCTAGCTGTGCACAATGTGTTCCATGTGTCGGTGTTGAGGAGTTATAAATATCATCCGTTGCATGTGGTGCAATATCCGTTCGATAAGATTAGTGATGATCTTACTTGTGTGGAGCAAGCTGAGACGATTTTGGATCGTCAAGAGCGGGTTATGAGGAGGAAGACAATTCCGTTTGTTAGGGTTTTGTGGAGAAACCATTCGGAGCGAGAAGCTACATGGGAGATGGAGGAGTCTATTCGAGTGGAGTATCCGCATCTTTTTGTTAATTAAGTTCGTTCTTTTTCTTTTGATTCCGGGGACGGAATCCCTTTTAAGGGGTAGGTGATGTAATACCCAGAAAATAAATAAATAAATAAATGGCATATTTAAATTTTTTTTATTTAAATATTTTAATTGGGCTTTCCTTGTGTTGGGTCAATATTGTATTTAGTTTATGTGGACTATAACAAATAAGGAATTTTATTAATTTGGGCCTTAAAACTAGATTGGATTTAATTTATATGTGGGTAATATTTAATCCTATTAAAATTTGGAATTAATAAAAGAAAAAAAAACGTAAAACCCTAAATAACGTACGCTATTCATTAGTCTGATAAAAGAATAAAACGAAAAAGAGAGAAGTGGCGGCGAATGAACAAAAACGAAGAGGGAAGGCTATCCTAAGGCAATACTATTACGCTTACTTTGATTAATAAATATCATTGTAACTTATGGTTATTGAGTGGGAGGAACATGGCAAGTGTTTGAATTTGTTAGTTAATATTATAAATGATTCCTAGGAGGGAATCATCATTGCCTGCAATTGTCGCCAGCTTTTCTGCTAATTGATATTATATATATATATATATATATATATATATATATATATATATAAAACGAAAGTACATATATATATATATATAAGAAAAGTAGGATCACATGATTAATAACTAATTGAATATTTTGCTAATAAAGGTTGTAAAATTTAATTAATAACTAATTGAACAGTATTATGTTGTTAATGATTAAAATTATAATAAAGTTTCATTTTATTTTATTAGATCAGACGGAGGGAATTTAAGGAATTATATTTGAAATATAATTTCGGGTATTACATTACTTAATCCAGGTACGGATTCCGTACTCCTTCAGCGATTCTCTTATTAAATTTAATTTGTTCGTTTTGTTTCTCGTTTTGAAATTTATTATTGTTTAGCATGATCGTTCGTTCTCAAATTCCTGTGATAGTTTCGTCTTGGTAGTGATACCTAGAACTCGTGTTTGTACTCTTGAATTGGGTTAACATATTTAGTGTTTAGTTTAATCCTTTAGAGATGTACATGTTAATGTATCTTTGGAGTTTCGTATTTATATTTGTTCGTTGTTACATGTACATACTAGAACCCCTTGTGTTAATATTGTGTCGCATGTGTTGTGACATGATATTATTATTAGATTATACCGTAGGGTATACCTGAGCTATAACCACCTGTGGGGGTACCACAGGCATGTCATCTTGGCACGAGAGGCATGACAACTTCCGTGGCGGTGTGATCAGTCCACGACGTCTTCGTTTTGTGCTCCGGTGAGAGTTGGCCATTTGGTGTTTTGTTGTGGGAGGCGTATGGGTCGACCCTAGTTTTCTGTTCTGTTCTATTCTGCGGAGTGGCGATGTTTATGCTAAACACGCCTTCCAATTTTGCATGCATTGGATTCGCGGTCCAATGTGTGTGGCTTGCCTTTCTGGCATTGTTTGACTTTGCCTGTGTGCCAAGGTATATTTCTGTTTTGTTTTGAGCTCGGTATGAAATAACACCCAGCCATTTGATTCAGCCTATTATTTCATTGTGTTAGTTTTGTTCGTTTCAGTTCAGTTCAGATCATTTATTGGGTTAGTTATTTCGTTTCATTATTCTTGTATTCTATATCCGTACTGGGCGTTTGGCTCATGCTGTGTTTTTCCTCCGGCAAGTATTTAGGGGAATTAAGGGCAAGTGTGATGAGAGCTCCTTTCAATCCAATGGTCTAGGAAATATTCTGTTTAGGCTGGACATATTAATTTCTTTGGAGTTGTAATAATTATTTCAGATTATGGTTTGGGCCAGTTTGGCATTTATTCTGGTTTGACCTTATTGATATTTATTAGTTTTAAATACTATTCTTTTGTGGTTTAGAGCTTTAGTATTATTTTCTTTAGCTCTGTTGTGTTTTGAGTAACCTCCCTTTCTATTTCGGGAAGGGGGGTGTTACAAAGGGTGAGTAATATAATTCTCAATTCTCGAAAGGGTATAGCAAGGTTTGATAGTTCAAGAATAATAAGAATATCAACAGTTCTCAATAATAGTTGCTAAGGACAGAATAATATCAATGTGATTCAATAATAAATCAATTTAAGATTTCAAGATAACTGAATACCGAGCAGTCACTAAGGACTATGAACTTCTACTAGAATTAATAGTATTAAACTGATAACCCAAATCAAAATCAAGTACAGCAGGTGATTAGCCTAAAGTACCCTACATTATGTATAACAATCAATCGTACTCAAGTGCGCATGTCGATTCTCTAACAATTATATATTCCCTTTAAAGAAGGTTGCTCTTCTCAGTCAAATACAAGATCCCGCACCAATCAATTGGTTTGGGTCGCTTTTCAATAATATAAGTCTAGCCGAATCAAATGGCATAGACACTTTCACAATATTCAAGAATAATACCAAGTTCAACATGAATAATAACTTTAATGAAATAAGAGTTCAAGTATGCTAATTCAATTCAAACGATTAAGTAAAGAAACTAGTTTGCAATATACAAGGATAGAATACTTGCACCGTAAAAGAGTGTAAGTTAGGAAACTTGCTTACAACGTTCCTCGAATAACGTAAACACAAAGATAGGATTCAGATGCTTTCCTTTAGCGTAGTTTATCCACGAAAAGCAAATCAACACTTTCGAATTCCTATCTTAATATAGTTACGTATATATATATGATATTTATTAGTCATATAAATTTAATGTCACGTCTTATCTTTGGATATACGATCAACACATAAGCTAAGTTTTAACCTAGCTACACAGTTTTATAGTATCATATTAATATAATTTCTATCTTTAACTTTCCTCTTTTCTCAAGTTAATCATCTTCATACATCATTACTATCATGTGAGACTACCACAAATAGCAAACATATTCTAATTAGCGAGTTATAGCATTACTATAAGTTAATCATCAAAATCGGATTCAAACATTAACATGTGATATCACCTTATCTATCATGTTTGTTATTTTAAACATATGAGGTGATCACATAACTCATTCCAGGCATGCTTGCAAGTTTCTACTTCATATACACATGTTAAAGGATACTTCTATGTTTGTATAACCTTTCCTTGTTTCAAACATACATGGTATAGATTCTAAGTTAATACTTTCAATAACTTAAAGCCATTCAAGGTTATGAAGTCATATAATCTAACATGCTCGCCTTTTAAACACATAAGGTAATCGTACTTCTCGTGTTAGGCATGCTTATGAATATTCATGTAACTATCGTAGTTATTAATTTGAAAACATGTTTCGTTTACGTTAAACTTGGTTTCACGACATCTAGCATAGTATATATACATGTATGATACGTGAGTGAGTCCAAGAGTATTATCTCATATATCCGTAAACTCCAGAATATGAAACTTGCAATAACATGTTAAGGTTCACAATTAAAATTTATATTTTTATTAGTAAGGCTTACTAACATGTTCGTGTTACATCATGAAATCCGTATACATAAGTCAATAGGTCCGACATACATTTCAAGGCCATATAAACATGCTTGAAAATCTGAACTCATATATGGTATATATATGTCAAAAGTTCGTTTGTCAAAACTTACATTTCAGTTACTTATGAGGTTCGCATGTTCGTATTTCGTCATGAAACTTATCTACACAAGTGAACATATATTTCATATGTTTCTAGGTTATACAAACGTGTCTCAAAAAGTCAGAATGTCTAAAATGGATACAACGAGTCAACTTCCATTTTGAAATTCTAAGTTCATTTCGGAAATCTATAACTTCATCGTTCACGTAAGCGATCCGAATATAACATGCTCATACTAGTTTAACAAGTCCATATATATGTATTAATCATACCAGCATGCTTGTTCTAATTCATTTCAATAACTATTACTTAGCAGTAATCAAGCAGGAGTCAAAAATTCAAAATCTGCAGCAGGGGCCCTGCGCAGCTGCGCTGCGCCGTAATGTAATGCCGGCGCAGTTGCGTCGTGCCTGGTTCGACTCAAGACACAGTCTGCTTCGGCAGACTTCCAGGCCAATTCCCAAATACTTCACTAAATCAGTCCTAAACATACCACATTGCTTCCTTATCATATTATAAGACTATATAACAACCAAATAAACATTCTTCAACCCAATTGAAATTTAATTTAACATAATCAAGAAATTCAAATTCAAAACTAGAAATTTTTTAACAGAGAACTAAACTGAAGAACAAAGAAGCTATATTATACCTATGCTAGAATCTAAACTTGTTGCTACTATAGAAATTCCTTCTCAACTAAATAGACAATCACAGTATACTCTCTTCTCTTAGAAATTCTCAACAATATGAAAGGTGAAGGAGATGGGTTTATATTTATAAAGGAAATGATATCCAGACAATGCTATTAACTTCCACTCTAAACTAACAGATGAATGAATTGTATGCTAGATAAGAGGGATTTGGTGATTGGTAGTTGAAATCAATCATGATTCCCACATCCAAGTTCATCATTGCTGTGATTTCACTGAGATTGAGGAGTAGAGAGTAGGCTTAGGCTTATGGCTAAACACGTGAAGGAGGGAATGGGACTATCTTTGTGGGATAATTGAGATAGAAACTCAACAATGTAGCATTATGAATATACACAACACTTATGCCTAAATATGTTATATGTATACCTACTATATGTGTACATAGTCACATTGCACTTTACACTTTGTATAATATATAGTTAGCTACTATACATTATACACTTAATCGTCACATGCTCGTACATAGAAGTTAATGGATTTCTTATCTTAGCAATTAATTAATAATAATATCAATTAATCTATTTCTCATCGATCAATGAAATTATTAATATTCACAATAATTGATTAACACTTACATGATTAAATATCACATGAATATTATTATATTTATGAACACGTTGCTTATTATTATTATATTATTTGTAATAATAATAATCCCCACATTATCAATTAATTATCATTAATATTCTATAACAATTAATTAATATTCTATGATAACAATTAACAATTAATTAATTGTTCACTTAATAAGTTCTTCGTCAATTAATATCATCATTAATATTCCTCATCACTATGCCACACAAGGCTTTCACGAGTTTATTATAAACTCCACATTTTTCTCAATTATTATAATTACTTAATTTAATATAATTGAGTTAACTCACAAAATCATTTATATTCAAATAAATTCTCATTTCCATTAATATCTTTATTTAATAATATTAGGAAAACCTTGGGTATTACAGAGCCAATGGCAGAACTATCACCGGTCAGTACCCGATGCTTCGCTGGGGTTGTGCCAACGACTGAACTATCATCGATCAGTACCCGACGCTTCGCTGAGGTTGTGCCAACGGCTGAATTGTCATCGGTTTGTACCTGACGCTTCGCTGGGGTTATGCTAACGGCTGAATTATCATCAGTCTGTACCCGATGCTTCGCTGGGGTTGTGGCAACGGCTGAACTGTCATCGGTAAGTACCTGACGCTTCGCTGGGGTTGTGCCAACGACTGAACTGTCATCGGTCTGTACCCGATGCTTCGTTGGGGTTATGCCAACGGCTGAACTGTCATCGGTCTGTACCCGACGCTTCTCTAGGGTTGTGCCAACGGCTGAACTATCACCGATCTGTACCCGATGCTTCGCTGGGATTGTGCCAACGGCTGAGCTATCATCAGTCTGTACCCGACGCTTCATTGGGGTTGTGCCAACGGCTGAACTGTCACCGTTCTGTACCCGATGCTTCGCTGGGGTTGTGCCAACGACTGAACTATCATCGATCTGTACCCGACGCTTCGCTGGGGTTGTGCCAACGACTGATACTTTGTTGGGGTTGAGCCAATGGCTGATACTGTCATCGGTCAATACCCGACGCTTCACCAGTGTTGATTTCTGGCAGTTTTGTGCCGTTTTTTGGCAGTTTTTTAGCAGTTTTCATCATTGACCCCTGGATATTACTTCGGGATGATAACCAATGGCTTTCACAAATATTTTCCTTCTGTCAGGATTCCACTACTTAAACGTAGGATTTCAGGACAAACCGCTCAATCGCGTAGCGATTTTTTCTCAGATTTGACTTTTCAGCTCATATAAACTCCGTTTTAACTCAAACTGAAATGAGCCGAAGGAGCAGGGCCCACCCTAGGGAGCCACAGGTAGAGGTGCAATAGCTGCAGCTGGGCCCACTTCTACCTGGTGCTTTATATTGGGCAACGGGAGTCATTTGAAATTAGTTTCATTTCGAGTTTCAAACGGAATCCGATTTCTTTTTCAGATCTACGGAATTCGGGCAGCTTTTTTCAGATTCCCTCAGCTCCCACGCGTTCTACACACTTCAGGTAACGTTTTACATCCTTTTTTCTCAAGTTTTGATCATTAAAAGCATGTAAACCACGTAGGGTGCTTTTAGACGCAATGTATAAAAAATGTATACCTATATGACCTGTTAAAAAATTTCTGACTTCATAAGTATGCATGTTTTACTGTAATGCACATTTTGACGTAAGAAAATTCAAATTCTGAGATAGTAATTTTTTGCTCTTTTTGATCGGTTTACTTATCCTTTTTGGGTCCTAGTGAGCCTGGATTTTCAACTAAAAATGTCCATGGTAATTTGGCTACCATGTGAAGTTTACTTTTGATTTTATTTCATAAATATGAACTGTTCCTATTTTTGGGAAGGTGTACTACTGAATGGCCACCTAGACATGTCTGTGTGCATGCGGACAGTCCATTTTACAAAGGAGACTCTGGCAAAAAAATTTCAAAAGCCCGAGCATTTAATAAAAATGTAATTTGACTCTCTTGGGGATTTTTGACTGACCCATGCATGTTGTTAGGATTTAGCTTTTTGACAAACATGCAGTTTTGACTCTACTGGGGATTTTTGACTGAACCATGCACGTTTTTAGGATTTAGCTTTTTGAAAAACATGTAGTTTTGACTCTACTGGGGATTTTTTGACTGACCCATGCATGTTTTAGGACTTAAAAATGTATAAAGTACTAATTTAAATTAATAAGCCACAGGTTTTAGGCTTACCACACCCTTTCTGAGGTGATTTGGAGACTTTGTCCAGGTGATGGACCGAGACAGACCCTGCAGTGCTAGCAGGGTAGTTTCAGGAGTTAGATGGAGGCGAGCTTCTAAAGTTCCTCAGCCACGTCCAGCTCGAATGCCTCGTAGATTAGTAGAGTCGGTGATTCGTCCAGCCCAGGATGAGCCGCCGAGTGATATAGATGATGAGGAGGCTCCTTTACTGCTCCCGTCTCAGGTCAGGCCCCACGTGCGGAGCTTCCGGGCATTGTTGTGCCAACCCAGGAGTTGTTGGAAGACTTAAGTCATCATCCATCGTGATTTCTTTATGCCAATGAGGTGACTGAAAGTTTTCTTCTCTCTAGATTCTCTTTCTTTCTTTTACCTTTTTTGGGGCACATATTTTTGACATGGGTTGTCTTTTGATGTAGGTTCTCGGCTTTACGCAGCCTCGAGGGAACTGGTCCAACGTGCACTCCCTATACCTCACTTTACACCAGGATTACAGGGATATTGTTGACGGCTGGGGGTTTCAAGCCTTCTTCTCTATTCTCCCCCTCCATTGCCCCTGGGGTTATATGAGGGCTTTGTCTGAGCGCTGGTTCCACTAGACTTAGTCTCTTCATTTGTTGGACTGTGAGGTGATGATGACCCCTATGGACTGGAGGTTCATCATCGGCATAGAGTTCGAGGGCGAGCCCGTGCCTGTCGTGGCTGACATTACTCCCACTGCCATTAGATCCCTACTGGGAGTTCCTTTATCGACGCTCAAGGGTCGGACGGTCCGATCTGGTCCTTTGAGCATAGATGCCCAGAGTGGGGCTTTACTTGAGCCTCCGCCTGATGATTAGAGGGTTAGGGATCGCATCTTGAGGCGATTATTTTTGGTGATCATCAGGGGTTATTTTTTAGCGAACAACTCATTAACTGTGTCCTTCCCCCTGGTCAGCGCTACCCGACATCTAGAGCTCCTCAGTGACTTTGATTGGGGTTCCTACACCTTTGCCTATTTTCTTCGAGGTATGCGCATGCTCTCGGAGGGTTTAACAGAGGCTTGGTTAGGGTTCTACCCATTTCTGCTGGTGAGTACATCTTTATTGTACCTTTTTGATTTTTGTATTTATATTTGTCAGTCTTGATCACTGAGGACTTTTGATGTTTACATGGCCAGTTCTGGGCGTATGAGAGGCTTCCTTGCCTACGGCCCGCCACTGCTTTAGCTCTGGAGACTTATCCCAAAGGACGGCGTTGGCATCACTCCACTCTGATGGAGGTCCCTGTTGCTGAGGGTTTTACTCATTCCCGCCTACAGTTGGAGCTTTTGACAATCGGAGCGATCTCTTAGATCCCATATACCGCTGAGTTTTTGACTGTTAGATTTGAGGGAGGCTTCCCCACTAGTCGGGAGTTTTCATTGTCAACCCGCAGAGTCCTATTTTTGACAGAGGTAGGCTAGGAGCTCTATCTAAAAGAGCGTTCCATCCAGAGTATTACAGAGCAAATCTGTATTCCCATTGTTCCTCCTGCTTAACATTATTGGCCATTGATCCAGCCACTGACAGACATCCCTATGGAGAGCGTAGACGACTTTGCCTTATCAAAGGGTCCTTACAGCCAGGAGGCATTCAGTAGTTGGTGAATCCCTCGTACGATTGGAGCTCAGACTCGTGCTACCCAGTTTATGGCAGACATGGTGCCTGGGTCTATGATGATAAAAGACTGGATAGCTTGCCTACGGGAGCCTACTCACTTGGACCAGATTACAGGACTGACCCAGGAGTTGGAGAAAGCTCATTTGTTCATCAGGCTTCTTGGCCGAGATCCGTCAGAGGCATTTTCTTTTGACCCTTCCAGCTCAGGAGCGGGCCCCTCAATAGGTCCATTTTTCAGCAGTTTTACAGGGGCTGATCCTCCCTTGTACCTCCTAGACATGCTAGATGACCATGACTTTGTGTCCACGGAGGAGATAGAGCAAGTTAACCACATGAGTGTAGATGTTTTGGATCTTTTTGGATAGCTATTGTAGCTATATCTTTTGGTCGGCCACTGTTTTGGCTGTTGGGCGGCTGTGCCCTATTTTGATAAACCACTGTTAGTAGTCGGGTGGTGGTGCCCCATATTCCTGTACTTTTTATTTTATTTTGTATTAGGGATGATGCTTGTATTAGATAATTTATTGTAGATATTCATGATATTTCCTATCTATCGCATCATGTTTATTATTGTCATTATGTATGTATTATGTCATGTGTATGCATTTAGAAAGATGAGTTCAGATTTGACACGTGGATGGTCTTGTGATACGGTGATACAGATGTCGTCATCCACCGTCAGTCGTATTGAGCACTTACCACCATCTGTGGTGGCATCATCCTTGAGATCGTGGTATAAGAGTCTGCCCTTCCCAGCCAAAAGGGTAGTTGATCAGATGCTAGGGCATTCATGGGCCCTAGTAGACTTTCAGGTCCTGTACGGGTTTGTAGATGGCCTTTTACACTTTTGGATACTCGAGAGATAGGTTCTCCGCTTTGGACGGCACTAGCTGACTCCGAATTTAGAGGAACAGAAGCGATTCACTGGTTTGGCTTTAGACTTGCCTTGCGCTCGTACTGCGATCAGCGACATGAGGAGACCGTTTCTTCATATGTCTGGTCTACGTCAGAGTGTAGTTTCACATGAGATCTTTTATGGACTTATGATCTTTATAGACTTCTTGATCGATCATTTTGGCCGGCTGGATAGCTACGATCGTCATGCTAGAGATTTTATTATATCGGCAGAGGTATGGCATTTAGCCAGGATAGATGTTTTGTTGATGTGCATAGTAGCCTACATCTATATGCCACTTCACTTAGACCACTTGGATGTCGGATTGATAGTTGTGGTTCTGGCCCTTAGACAGGGTAGGACTATTCTTTCGATGATATTAGTCGAGACGCTGAGAGCAGCCACGCACTGCAGTACCCACCCGGAGGGGTTTTTTAGAGGCAGTTCGGTCTTGTTGTATGTATGGCTCATATCCCATTTACGACCGATTGGATTTTTCAGACACCAGGGGTATTATTTCACCCATGAGATAGCCATGTCTTACACCTTCCAGCCAGCGGAGTGTACTGATGCAGAGACATGGTCAGCATTTTTGCCTGATATTTCGCATCCATTCTCGATTCTGCCATGCTTAGGGCTAGTCTCCTCTTATAGCTTCATCACCCACGTATCTGACATGGACTATTTTCCCCTAGCGAGATTGAGGGGAGTGACTACTTACCACCCCCTGGCTGTTATGGGCCAGTTCGATCAGTTTCAGAGTCTGCATCAGTTTGAGGGGGCTATTGATCAGAGGATGTCAGCTTCGTCTATGTCGTCTGCCAATTTAGTCAGAGTGTATGAGTGTTGGACTCAAAGGGAGAGGGCCAATTTCTCCAGTAGCCATCTGGATCGTTCTCTAGAGTACTTAGCATGGTTGGAAGCAGATATAGCATCAGCTGCATTCATTCAGTTAGCTCCGATAGTGGATTCAGATGAGGAGGAGCCTATGGAGGGTCCTGATTCTCCCATTGAGAATGAGTTGTTCATGGGTCTGACAGCAGCACTAGTTAGTGATCTGCCGATCATTCCTGCAGGGACAGATCCAGCTTTGGCAGACACACTAGCTAGGATGACCTTTGAGAGAGATCAGGATAGAGTGCTGATGTTGACTGCGCTGTCTGGCAGAGATATAGCTTTTGCAGATAGAGATGAGGCTTGAGCTACTCTAGATATGGCATTGGTTGAGAGAGACGAGGCTCGATCTTCTCGAGACGCTGCTTTTGTTGATATTGAGGAGACATTGATTACCAAAGATGCAGCTTTCGCAGCGAGGGATGAGATTTGATCTGCTAGAGATGCAGCTTATAAGGAGATTAAGGAGGTTTTGATTGCCAGGGATGCTGCTTTTGCAGAGAGGGACGAGGCCATAGCTTACCGGGATTTCCACATTACAGACAGTACTGCTCTCCAGTCCTATACTCATAGTCTGGTTGTAGAGATGACTGTTTACATTGATGATCACAGCGAGACTATGCAAATGGCTGTGGATGTTCTGACTCGTATGGAGGCTGAGGGTATTGCGCTTGCAGCAGTTCCTCCATCTTTAGAGAGAGATGCCATATTGGCATTGTTGTCCCACTTATCCATGGGTCCATAGACTAGCTTTGTTTTTCCTGCACAGACTAGATCAGCCATTTTTGTTATGTACAGGACACTATGTATATATCAAACAGGATTATATATCAGAGAAATATATTCTGATTCACTTCCCTGTTTTGATATGTATTGTCATTACTGAGTGATTACCACTTCTATCATGACTTGCTGTTGTTGATGTATCATGAGCTTCTCCTTGATGGACTGACATCGGGATGTTGGAGAATATCTCAGATGGCCTGTTGACCATGGAGGCTTGATAGGATTTAGGTTTTATATGGTTTTTTGCATTATCTTGGAAGTCAAACCACACCGTGAATGGCTGCCTACGTATTCCCGGGTGTAGGGAGATCAGGTCATTCGTAGTTTAATTTTGTGTGAGAGAAGTTTGAGAAGTGTCTCTTTTGAGTTTGGTTTGATAAGTTTTTAAATTTTTTGTTTGGTTTGACCGCACTAGGAATGGCTACCTACGTATTCCCGGGTTGAGGAAGATCAGGTCATTCGTAGTTTTATTTTCTAGTGAAAAATGAACCTGATTTGATTTGTAGGACCAGGATGCGGGTATGCATACGTTTTAGACATAATACCTTTTTATAGTATCTGAGTTGATGAGTTGGGGAAATTCGGTACTGTCCACTTCTTGTAATCTGATAGTTCCTCCAGTCAACACCTCCTTGACAATGAAAGGGCCTTCCCAATTAGGAGCGAACTTTCCTTTGGCTTCGTCTTAATTGGCCAAAACTTTCTTCAGCACGAAGTCATTTTCTTTGAATTGCTGTATTCAGACTTTCTTGTTGTAGGATCGAGCAATCCTTTGCTGATATAACTGCTCGTGGAAAATGGTTGTAGCCCTCTTTTAATCTATAAGGGATAGTTGATGGTACCGGTCTTGCAACCGCTGATCTTCGTCCATCTGAGCGTCTATCAAAACTCTCAGGGACTCCATTTCTACTTCTATGGGAAGGACTGCTTCCATGCCATAGACCAATGAATAGGGGGTAGCCTCAGTAGAGGTACACATTGATGTCCTGTATGCTAACAGGGTTAGAGGCATCGAGCAATCCTTTGCTAATATAACTGCCCGTGGAAAATGGTTATAGCCCTCTTTTCATCTATCAGGGACAGTTGATGGTACCGGTCTTGCAACCACTGATCTTCGTCTATCTGAGCATCTATCAAAACTCTCAAGGACTCCATTTCTACTTCTATGGGAAGGACTGCTTACATGCCATAGACCAATGAATAGGGGGTAGCCTCAGTAGAGGTACGCATTGATGTCCTGTATGCTAACAGGGTTAGAGGCAGCAGGTCCAGCCATTCTTTATGATTGGTGGACATTTTCTACATGATCTTCTTGATGTTCTTATTGGCCGCTTCAACAGCACCATTCATCTTGGGCTGATAGATGACGAAATTGAGGTGCTTAATGTGGAACCTGCTACATAGCTCTTTCATCATTTGATTGTTCAGGTTTTTGGCATTGCCTGATACGATCACCTCCGGGTGTCCATATTGACAGATGACATTATTTCTGATGAAACCAATGATGACCTCTTTGGTGACTTTGGGAAAGGAGGCAGCTTCAACCCATTTAGTGAAGTAATCGATCATGGTGAAGATGAATCGATGTCCGTTGCTGGCTTTGGGTTTTATTGGCCCAATCACAGCCATTCCCCATATGGAGAAAGGCCATGGTGAACTCATGTTATGTAGCTTATTTGGAGGAGCGTGTATGGCATTTCCATATACTTGGCATTAAAAGCATCTCTTGACATGATCATCACAATTAGCTTTGAGAGAGATCCAATAATGTCCTGTTCTTAATATCTTCTTGGCCAGCAGATGACCCCGCTCATGTGTGGACCAAAGACTCCACCGTGGACTTCATCCATCAATCTTTGGGCTTGCTCTTTATCAAGGCATCTTAACAGGCCTATTCCAGTATCCTTTTTGTATAGTGCATCTCCGTTCAGATAGAACTTTATAGCCATCTTGTGAATCTGCTTCCGCTCGGACTAGCTTGCCCCAATGGGTGTAGATCCATCTCGAATATATTTTTTGATGTCTTAATACCAAGGCTATTTGATAGGAGGTATTTCATCTTATATGTCTCCAATGTAATTCCAGTATGTCGGGGCCTTCAAACTTGTGAATTTGTTGCAGGAAATTCCACTCCTATCGGATATATGGATCAAGGAAGCCAATGTCGCCAATGCATCAGCGAAGTCATTCCTACCCCGAGGTATATAGATGAAGGTTATGTCTTCAAACTCCATGGATATTTTGATGACCTGCCGATGATAGGGTAGCAAAGGCAGTTCTTTGGTATGATATGCTCCAGTGGTTTGTCTGATAACCAATTCAGAGTCTTCGAAGACCAATAACTGTTTGATACCCATGGATTGGGCTAACTTCAACCCCATTATGCAGCCTTCATACCCGGCTATGTTGTTGGTGTTGCCAAATTGCAGTTTGGTAGCCACAGGATATTGTTCTCTTGTACCAGAGATAAAGACTGCCCCAGCTTCGGCACCCTCCACGTTTATCACTCCATCGAAATACATTTTCTATGGTTGGACTGTATTTTCTTGTTGGAGTTGTTGAATTGTCATGATCCCATCATCCGGAAAATAAGTCTCTAGGGGCTCAAACCCTCCTGATGGTGCTTCGGCTAGTTGATCTGCAATTCCTTGACCTTTGATGGACTTCTGAGTTACATAGACAATGTCGAATTGTTGTAGGATTAACTGCCATTTAGATAGTTAACAATTCAACATTGGCTTGTTGAATACGTACTTTAGTGGATCCATGCGGGATATGAGGTAGGTCGTGTGCCCATGGAGGTAATGTTGTAACCTCATTGTGGCCCATGCTAACGCACAACACATCTTTTCGATCAAGGTGTACTTCTGTTCACCACTGCTGAATCTTTTGCTGATGTAGTAGATGGTTCTTTCCTTGCTACTATCATCTTTCTGTCCCAACAAACAACCTATTGCATTGGCATTGATTGATAGGTACATAAAAAGGGGAACTCTATCCCTTGGTGGTACCAATACTGGTGCTTCGATTAACTACCTCTTGATGGCAAGGAAGGCTTTCTGACAATCCTCATTCCATTTGGTGGAGGAATTCTTCCTTAATAGCTTGAATATGGGTTCACAGGTTACTGTGAGCTGGGAAATAAACCTGCTTATGAAATTGATCCTTCCTAGGAACCTGCGTATCTCCTTCTCTGTTCGAGTATTGGCATTTCAGTGATGGCTTTGATCTTGGCAGGGTCTAGCTCGATGCCTCGATTACTGACCAGGAATCCTAACAACTTGCCTTCTTTGACCCCAAAAGCACACTTGGCGGGATTCAGCTTGAGGTTGTACTTATGCAACCTGTTGAACAGCTTCCTGAGATGGTCAAGGTGATCATCCTCCCTCCAGGATTTGATGATGATGTCATCCATATAGACCTCTATCTATTTATGCATCATGTCATGAAACAGGGCCATCATGGCTCACTGATATGTGGCGCCAATATTAATGAGGCCGAAGGATAGTCGTTTATAGCAGAAGGTTCCCTAGGGAGTGATGAAAGCTATTTTTTCCCTGTCCTCTTCAGCAACAATGATTTGATGGTAACCAACAAAGCAATCCATAAAGGAATACATGTCGTACTGCGTCGTGTTGTCTGTCATGATGTGGATAAAAGGTACTGGGAAATTGTCCTTGAGGCAGGCTTTGTTCAAATCCCGGTAATCCACACATACTCGTACCTTCCCTCCAGGTTTAGGTACGGGAACTATGTTTGACATCCACTCTGGGTATGTTGATACCATAATGATGCAGGCTTTGAATTGCTTAACGACTTCTTCTTTAACTTTCAGACTCCATTCAGGTTTCAAACTCCTGAGCTTCTACTTGACTGTCTTGAATCCATCTTTGATGGGCATTCTATGGATGGCAATATCAGTAGATAGGCCAATCATATCTTCGTGTGACCATGCAAATACATCCTGGAACTGTGTCAATAGTTCGATCAGATCAGTTTTTTGGTCTGGTGTGAGGTCTAAGCTTATTTGGATTTCTTTAATGTTTTCGGAGGTTACTATGTTGATAGTGGTGGTTTAGTCGAGGTTCAATTTGGGTTTGTCTTTGACCAATTCTTTGATCTCCTTGGGCACCTCATAGTTATCTTCTTTCTCTTGATCAATATCCATCAAGTCGAAGTTCAATTCTACATCAAAGTAGTAGTCACTGTGATAGGTTGGCATCGCATCAGCAGTGACAAAAAAATCCAACTCTGGAGTCCTGAAAACAAAATGCTTTCACTTTAATATATGCAACTGCTTAAATATATAAAGCATTTGGCAAAGCATGACAAAAGTTACTGCTATAGTTGTGCAATCAAAAGTAAGTAGTAAATGAAAGCATGTTACAGGGCAGACGGACTCTCTGCCCCTTTACCATTTTTGACTGAGGCAAGGGACGCTGCTCCAGTTATTTAGGGTTAGATCCTCGTGAACAGGGAGGATCAAGGAATTGTGCTCGTCTGCCTCGTCTCGGATAATTACTGAGACATCCCTTACAATAGGGTCGGGGTTTTTCTTTGAACTGCCCCCTTTTCCCTTCTTGATGCTAAGAATTTGAATCTGCTCCTCGTCAATACTATCTAGGATCTCGTCATTCATACCCTCGTAGTTTATGATAACCCGCATGTTAGCTAATAGGTCTCATCCTTCGTACAAGATCTTTTCTTTTCCCTTTTTGCTATCACCTTTAGGCTTTGGATATTTTCTTTTCCCGACCGGTATGATCGGAGGAAACAACATGGTTGATATTAAAGCGGGGATCTTCCTCATTGGCTTTACAAAGCCAGCATCAGTGAGATTTGGCAGTAGTATGGTGGAACCATGAGCCTTAGGGTGCTTAAGTGGATTCCGGTTGCTTGACCCGGATGAATAACCTAATCCGACTCTCCCTGTCTTGCTCAAAATTTGGACTGGACTTGCAATACCTTGTTGGTTCTTTCCTAACCCTTTTCTAGGTTGGAAACCCAAAGATACCATCTCTTGACCTACGATCATCACTTCAAGGGAAACTTTAGGTTTTAAGGCTGGTGCCCCAACTGGTAGATATTGAGTATCACTCACCTCCAGGGCTTGAAAACTAGCAGGTTCAATCCCTACATCCAGGCTGATCACCGGCATGTCTCCCTGTATGCAGACAGGGTATTCTGGTTTGGCATTCACCGTGATTAGGTTGCCGTTGATAATGTATTTTAGTTATTGATGGAGGGTGGATGGCACTACCCCTACCATATGAATCTATGGCCTGCCCAGAAACAAGTTGTATCTAGTGGCGAGGTTGAGCACCTGGAAGGACACATAGAAAGTGTGCGGACCAATCTCTAGTGAAAGCTCTATTTCTCCCATATCTTGTCCGCGAGATCCATCGAAAGCCCAGATGACCACATGACTAGTTTTGATCTGGTTCGAGTTAATCTTCATTCTCTCCAAGGTATCGTAGGGACATATGTTGAGGGATGATCCTCCATCTATGAGCACACCTCCAATCACATACCCAAAAGACATCACTGCTATGTGTAATAACTTGCGATGACCCATCCCCTCTACAGGTATATCATCGTCAGTGAAAGATATCGCATTGCTGTTGAAAATATGTTCTACCACATGATGGAATTTCTCGGCATCCACGGTATGTGGCAGATGGGCTTCTTCTAGTACTTTCACCAGAATGTTGCGATGATCCACCGATGATAAGACCAAGTCTAGGATGGAAATTTGCCTGGGTACGTCTTTCAAGCTTTGCACTACCTTGATTTCATTGTGTCCCATTTTGTTGAAAAACTATTCGATTATCTCTTTAGCCATCTTTTCTTTAGCCTTGAGGACTGGTTTGATCACCCGCTGAGGCAGGTACAAGGGATTCTCCTTTGGCACAATGGTAATGCTGTTTGAGGTGGAACCTTCATCATTCCCGTAGTTCCATGGGACCCTCTTCAGACTGATAATTGGATATTAAAGTCTGAAAGGCAAGATTAAAGGCTCGGGTGCGGCCACCTTCACAGGATTTAGTGTTTCTTGGACCACCTTCCCTGGAAGTACGAAGGGTGTGAGAGATGACTCCTTATCACAGGAAATAACAGCAACGGTATCCTGATTCCACGCAGTGGGAATAAAGAGAGTTTCCTCATCTGGGAGGCCATAATCCCGATTCCCTCTTTATCAATTCATCGCTTTCAATCATATTCTGAATCAGTTTACAAAGTGCCCAGCAATCCTTAGTATCATGGCTGGGTGTATTGTAGTGGTACTGAAAAGTTTGGTCAGGCTTGAATTTCTTGGATCGCGGGTTTAATGGAGGTAATAAATCTGCAACCATTCCCTCGTTGAATAACATCTGGAGGATTTCTTTCATCGGCTGGTTCAGGTTAGTGAAATTCCTTTGAAAGGCGAATTTCCTACCAGCTTGGAAATTCTCCTTTTTGGCCATCTTATCGGCCCAGGATTCGTGCTCATGAGATTGGTAGTGATCCCTTATGGGGATGGGATTGATCTTCGGTGTGGGAGGATTTGTATTAGATTAGTTGGTCTGGTTCATCATCTGTATGGTGATCTGATGTTGGTATACGACCAGTTCTGCTAACTGTTCAATTTGTTCCTTGATAGACTTAATCTCTTGTTCTATCAGGAATTGCCTTTCTGAATACTCCCAACTTTCTGGGCTGTTGTTGCTGGATGGAGTTGATTCCCCCATATAACGGAGGTATTTGGATCCTTCTCCATTTCCTGTGTTGATCATGTTGACATTTTCCTCTTTATGCTGAGGGAGGGGATTATCCTACACATGCGGTTGCTCGGGCTTTGTTACCATAATCTCTCCATTGTCAATCAAGTCTTGAATTTTGTGCTTGAGAGACCAACATTCTTATGTGTCATGGCCCGGAGATCCGGAGTGGTAAGCACACTTTTTGCTTGGGTCGAAATTCCATCCACCGGTGTTGGTTGGTGGAAGGAGTTGCACAATCTTTTTCTGTGCGGTTAACAATTTCAGCACATTCTCGAGTGAATCCCCTAATGGGGTAAATGTTCTCCGATGTTTGGCCTCCATAGTCTTCTGAAATGGAGGGTTTGAAGGCTGTGCAGGAGCTTGAAAATGGGTATAATTCCTCCTTTGAATGGGCATATTGTTTTACTCACCCTTTGGATTTTGTCCTTGCAATACTAAGGAAACTTCTTCATCTTTCTTCTTATGTGCCCTCCGGGGATTACTCCCGTAATTTTCGTACTGGATATGTTCGGCAACGGCTTCTAAGGCAGTCATGTCCTTTATCTTCCCAGACTTTAGCCCCATTTTGACCATCTCTCTATGTTTGATCATCTCAGAGAATGGTTTTCCTATGCCTGCTAGGACCCTCTCCTAATATGGAGCTTCTTGAATATCGATGAAGGTCATGACTATCTCTGACTCAGTCATGGATGGGGTGACTTGTGCTGCAACCCATCTCCACCGTTGAGCATATTCTCTGAATGACTCAGAACTTTGTTTCTTGATTTTGGTTATCTGGTATCTGTATGGAGCCAACTAAGACTGGAAACTGTATTGACTGAGAAAAACATGGGCCAACTCTTCCCAATTGTGAATTTTGGAGTTGTCTAGACGGGCGTACCAGGCTCTAGCCTCTCCGATCAGACTCTTCTGAAATACCTGCATTCAGAGTTTCTCGTCCTCTGCATAGGATCCGAGTTCTCCAATGAATACTTTTAAGTGAGTGTAGGGGTCTCCCAATCCATCATATTTCTAAAAATCAAGAGTTCTAAATTTTTTGGGATAACAAGCCCCAGGAAAAATACAGAGGTCTGAATAATTAACACTGCTAAATGCCCCAGTACCTTTGATAGACCGGATGGTTTCTTTCATCTACTGCACTTTCTTTAGAATGTCACCGGCTTCCTTTTCTTTGTTAAGGATGGTGTTTTCAGGGGTTTTGTTGGTTGTGTCCTGGTTTTGTGGTCCATGAATCTGATAATCTGTCTTTTTGGTCTCTTGACTGCCACCACTACCACCAGGTGTTCCTGGTTCTGTGTGAGCTTGGGCTTGCTTCCCTTTAAGAGCCTTACTTTGTTCTCTCAGGAAACTAGCCAATTCGGCTATTTGATTCTTCAGTCCTTCAAACTCTTCCCTAGAGACAGGGGTGGATTCTGGTTGAGCACTTGAAGTCATGTCCATGGATGGACTTAGTGCTTTCTTAGACTTAGATCTAGTAACAGGACCAATTTTTCACCTACAACAAAACGTAGGCGTGTCAATTTCTTGAAATAGGTAGGTATGGATAGGATGCATGCCATGATGTGTTTTTATGGGTTTTTAATCTTATCCTACAAAACAGAGGTCAATTGTTTTGATAACAGGATGACAGGATGTATATAACAAGGAATGTAAAATTTTATTATGATATATTTATATTGTGCTCCTTTATATTGGAATTGAAAACTTGACATTGAATTGAAAGAGGAAGGCATGAAGAAGTTTTCCATCGGATTTGGTTAATTAGAGGCTGACCTATCTTAGGCTACTCTCGTGACTTTTTTGGCATGAAGGTCCCCAGATCATCGCAATCTACTAGAGGGGAAATTAATCTGATCTTTCAACTGGAGCGAATCTGGGTGGTGCATTTTCATAAGCCCCGAAGACTTAGTCGCCTTCGAAGACATTACTTATCACTGACTGGTTTGCCTCCTGGTGGAGGAATCAGACAACATACATTCGCATACATCGCATCTCACCGCTATGCATATGATGACATTGGTGCGAAGCACTAATATGGGTGTGAAGCACTAAAAAATAAGAAAGCATTCATTCACATTTATTCAATGTAAAGAAGCAGCATTCACGCATTCATTCAATGTAAGGATGCAGCATTCACACCTACACAGACGTGAAAGTGAATTTTTTTAAAAGATTTAAATGCGGCCTAAGCCCTCTACTGTCCCCAGCAGAGTCGCCACCTGTCGACGTCAGGAAAAAATCCGCGGGTCGGGTCACAACCCGGATCTTTCTCTCTTCCTAAGTTATGTCTAACCTTACTCTTTTTATTTGTGAAAAAGGTTTTAAAGGGTTTTTTTAGGAAAAGGCCAACATGTACCATGTCGACGATTTGAACGTTTTACAAAGTCGCCATTTGGTAGTTTTGAAATGGTTGTACCAACTCAATCGAGTTTGTTTGAAAATAGGCCCAATTGTTGGACACTGTCGAAACTTGATCTTTAAAACCGAAGTTTTGAGTTCGTGGGCTTAGTTAAGTGTGGGGAAGGTGTTAGGCACCCCCACAACTCCAGTGTAAACATGGTACCGTATCTTTTTAATATTTCCCTTTTAAATTTGCAATGTGTGTGAATGCTGGAAGAAATTGGGCCTATGCTTTGATTGGAAGTATGTTTATGCATCGTTGAACCTATATACGAAGGGTTTGATTTGATTTGCAAAAAATTCTTTGATTTGATTTGCAAAAGTGTTTGATTTGATTTGCAAAAGCTTCTTTTTCTGATAAGATTTATTGAAATGATGTTTTTTGAAAGAAGGTTTTCAAACCCTTACGCTAACATAAGAATTGAAGCATATCGATACTTCAGTTTTATCTTTTCAGCCTTAAGGCTCAGTTTGAATGGTGATTGTTGGGCTGCGAAGCATCCTCGACCACAAAATATATACAAGTTTTGGTCTTCTCATGGGCATAACAGCCATCGGAGTGACTCTGACACGACAAATCATATTTTTACTATGTTGAGACCTTAAATTCGGATAACCGTTTTAAGGTCTTTTGTATGTACATTTTTACAGAAAAACTGGCAGGGTACATTTGTAAAGTGGAGTTTGTCCATCGTAGGAATCAGATTCTGATCAGTTTGATCATGAATTCCACGATTCCTAGGCTCACATAGGGAGGCCAATAAACCTGCACAGCTCAAATCTGTACAGAACTATATATATATATATTTCCATCTACACGTCGCAATAACCAAGGATTCATCAGTAAATCCTGGACTGAGTGTAACCAAAGCGTCTCGTTCCCACTAGATAGCGATCTAAGGGTCGCGAGGTTGCTTTCATAACTGAAACTAGAAAAATGCTAGATTTAAATAAATCTTAGCCATTCTAGCTTCCCGGTTCTATCTGGACCTATTTTGAACCATTTGAAAGCTAGAGTTGGCGAGATTTAAAGAAATCTAGTTCGCCGATTCATATCAAATGATTGTTAAAGCAGCAATTTAATAAAAATGAGTAAAGCAATATATATATATATATAATTATATATATAAGAAATCTGTAAAGGACGATGGGTTTTCACTCGCAAGCCTGTACTGGAATTGAAATATATATATATTTATAAAAGTTGTAAAGACCAACGGAATGATCCAGGCTTGACAGAATTGAAATATATATATATAAAAGCGTAAAAGGGCGATGGGTTTTCACGCCTGTGCCCGGACTGGAATGGAAATATATATATTTATAAAAGCCACGGAATGATCCAGACTGAACAGAATGGAAATATATATATAAAAGCAGTAAAGGGCGGTGGGTTTTCAATCCGAGGCCCAGACAAAAATATAAATATAAATATATATATATATATATATATATATAAAAGCAGTAAAAAGGCCACAGAATGACCCAGGCCGAACTAGAATGTAAATATATATATTTATAATTAAATATAGACAGAAAAGTAGTCAAACCTGGACTGGGAAGATAACCCAGTATGGTTGTCGACGTCGGGAAAAAATCCGTGGGTCGGGCCACAACCCGGATCTTTCTATCTTCCTAAGTTATCTCTACCTATACTCTTTTTATTGTGAAAAAAGGTACTTAAGGGTTTTTTAGGAAAAGGCCAACATGTATCATGTCGACGATTGAACGTTTTACAGAGTTACCAGTTGATAAATTTGAAATGGTTGTACCAACTCAACCGAGTTTTGTTTAAAAAGAGGCCCAATTGCTAGACACTGTCGCAACTTGATCTTTGAAACTGAAGTTTTGAGTTTAATGGCTTGGTTAAGTGCGGGGAAGGTGTTAGGCACCCCACAACTCCCGTGTAAACACGGTACCGCATCTTTTTAATACCGCATCTTATGTGTTTAAAAAGGGAGCATGTTAGACCTTAAGAGTTCGTGTCCTCGAATGGCTTTAGGTATTGACTTAAGAACCTATACCATGTATGATTGAATTTGGAAAAGTTATACAAGCATGAGAGTATCCTTTAAATATGAATACATGATACGTAATATTATATGATGCTATTTGAACCCGATTTTGACGGTTGACTTAAGGGAATGCCATAACTTGCTAAAATGAAATATATTTAGTATTGATTGTGGTCTTATGTGATATTAATGATATTAGAGCATGTTTGCTAATTGTTGCAATCTTATATGATATGAGAATGTGTTTAAACTCAAAAGGAGGAACGTTAAGGATAGAAATTATATTAATATAATACTATATAACTGTGTCGCTAAGACAAAACTTAGCTTCTGTGATTATCGTATGTACGAGATGAGATATAATGTTAAACTATATGACTAATGAATATCATATATACATAAATATATTACGATAGGATTCGAAAAGTGTTGATTAAATTACGGGGATAAACTACGGTTAAGGCAAGTTTCCTAACTTACACTCTTTTACTGTGCAAGTATTCTATCCTTGTATATTGCGAACTAGTTTCTGTACTTAATCGTTGAATTGAATTAGCATACTTGAACTCTTATTTCATTAAAGCTATTATCCATGTTGAACTTGGTATTTTTCTTAAATATTGTGAAAGTGTCGATGCCATTTGATTTGGCTAGACTGATATTATTGAAAAGCGACCCAAACCAATTGATTGGTGAGGGATCTTATATTTGACTGAGAAGAACAAACTATAACTGTCGAAGAACCGACGCGCGCATATTAGTATGATTGAGTGTTATGCATAACATATGGTACTTTAGGCTGATCACCTGTTGTACTTGTTTTGTTGAATTTTCAGTTTATTACTGTCAAATCCTGAGGAAGTTCATAGTCCTTAGTGACTGCTCAGTATTCAGTTATCTTGAAATCTTGAATTGATTTATTATTATTGAATCACATTGATATTATTCTGTCCTTAGCGACTGTTATTGAAAACTGTTGATATTCTTGTTATTCTTGAACTATCAAACCTTGTCATACCCTTTCGAGAATTGAGGATTTTATCACTTACCCTTATTGTATGTTACTTGCTGGGCAATTTGTGCTCATTCTTGCTTTCCCTAAAACATTTCAGTTAAGGCAGAGCATGGCGAACCTTCAGGCGTTGATAAGGGCAAGGGCAAAGCTACCAACTAGCTTGTCTCTTTTATGTTTTTAAATATTTTAATGTTATATTAAGATAATGTAGTAAGACTGGATTTAATTATGTTTAAGCTTAAGTTAGATTATGTAATGAGCCGTTAATTGATATTATTATGTAATCTATTAAGTACTGTAGGTTGCGAGACTTGGGGGAATAATTATAATAAATCATTGTATATTATTCTAAATTAGATATTCCGCTGTGAATGTGTGGTTTTAGTTATCATTGTTGTACCATGAGCACGTGACGAACCGAATTCGAGCGACCAAGTGGCGGTCCCGAATTTGGGGGCGTCACAGGTTGGTATCAAAGCTGTAGTTATAAACCTTAGGAACGAGTGTCCTTATACTATAACTTAGGCGAACTTAGAAGTTAGGAAGGAAATAAAACTCATGTAGAGTTTTCCTTGAGAGACTTAGTCTGTTAGGAAATGTAACTTCATTTTATACAATGAACTTATGTTTTGTTTAACATTCTAATGGGGTTGCTGTTTCTTATCTTGTGTTTGTGATTGTAGGATGGCAGACACAGGAGTACCCGCTAGAGTGGCTGAGGATGAGCCCAGGGATATTCATGTAGTGTACGAGGCACCTTTAGAGGCTGTGCCAGTACAGGCAGTTGCACCATCCGAGTCTGACGACGAGGATGAGATCGAGGTAGAGTTCGACCCCGAGGAGGAGCCTATGGAGGACGAGCCTTCAGAGGAGGAGCCCATGGAGGACTCCTACGAGCCTAATCTTGAGGAGCAGATGTTAGGCGAGTATGAGGAGCGTGTTCTGGAGTTAGACTGCAGAGTCCAGGAGCTGGAGGAAGAGGCCAAAGAGAGAGAGAGTCTGAGTTCGAAAAGCTGAGGGACGAGGACCACCAGAGGAAGCTGGCCATGTAGGAGTTAGAGGTGGAGATCGCCTATCGTAGGGAGGCAGGGATCCAGATGGGGACTCTGTTTCACAGGTCAGTGGCGAGAAATGTAGATCTAGCAGTGAAGCTGGAAGAGGTTGAGCAGAGGGAGCTGAGTTGAGAAGACAGAGAAGGAAGCACTCCGCACTCAGTTAGAATTAGAGGTGATGGATAGGATACACTTCGAGGAGAAGTGGGGGGCTGCCCATGAGAGAGCAGATGACCTGGAAGATGAGGTCAAATGTAAGAAGAGGAAAATGAACAAGATGGGGTACGTCTTCCGTTTGGCATTTGAGAGAGTACTTGATGGTGTATACCACTACCCGGCAGAGCAGGGACAGACTCTACATACATTGAGTCGAGAGCTGGTTGCGTATATAGCATAGATGGAGTACAAGAGTGCAGTGGAGCGCGGGATGATAGGATGAGATTCCCTTAGTCAGTCTAGTGGTAGTACTAGTTGTGTCTGCTATGTATTGTATATACTATGTTGTAATCCCAATCTTTTGTGTAAGATGTGGGATAGTAATGTAAACCCCGAGTTAGCTTTTGTTAGAGGGGTAGTATGGTAGCATGTTAGTATATTCCCAGTCTTTTGTGATAGTAGGGGATATATTTGATAACATTTATAGCAGTATGCTAGGGAAATCATGTAATGAAATGAAATGGCATATGAATATAAAGGGAGTTTATTTTAGAAACGTGTTATAAATTTATTCTTTTAATATTAAAAGAAATACTTAAGTAATATACTTGAATAATAATAAAATGAAAATTTGTGATGCAGATAATGCCGCCCAGACATAGATTGACTGCACCCGAAGAATCTGTTAATAACGAGAGGGAACAAGTTGACCCGATCCAGAAACTAGTAGACCTGTTAGGAGAGGCATTAAGGGGAAGGAACAATGAACCCATTCGCCCAAACCCTCAGACTGTGCCAGTAACAACCTTTAAAGACTTTAAGAGTGTAGGACCCCCGGAGTTCGAGGGAACTACCGACCCAATCGTCGCACAAACGTGGATCAAGGAGATCGAAAAAGCTTTCACTATAGCTCGCGTAGGCGAAGATCAGAAGACGGTATTTGCCACATACATGATGAGGGGAGAAGCGAACTACTGGTGGGAGGCTAATCAACAAAGAGCTGGAGAAGGGATAATAGCTTGGGATAAGTTTAAGACGCTATTTTTCGAGAATTATTTCCCGAAAAGCATGAAGAATAAGATGGAGGTGAAATTCCTAGAGTTAAAACAAGGTGAGATGACGGTGGCGCAATACGCGGCTAGGTTTAATGAACTAGCGCGATTTGCGGAACACCAAGTTGGTGATGTAGAGAGGAAAGCTAGACGCTTCGAACTAAGGTTGAAGCCGTGGCTGTTCAATAAGGTATCAGTTCTTCAAATTGATTCCTTTGCAGCATTACTGGAGAAGGCAATCATTGCGGAAGGTGGCAGTGAGGCCTTAAGTCTGTATAACAAAGAAAAGAAAGGAAAGAATACTGGAGGAGAGAATCGTACGGGAGGAAGCAGTAGCGGAGGAAGCAACTTGGGAAAGAGAAAATGGGAGAATAACAACAACAACATCTACAAAAACAACAATAATCAATTAGGGAATTTTCGTTAAGGTTTCAAGAAGAAGGCTGAAGGATGCCCAAAGTGTGGGAAGAATCACCAGGGCAAATGCTGGAAGGGACGTGGCACTTGCTACAACTGCGGACAGGAAGGGCACATCTAACCCAACTTCTCGAAACCAAAGAAGATACAAGGATGCTTTGCGTGTGGCTCGATGGAGCACCGCATCAAGGACTGCCCAAAGAAGGGAATTGGCAGGGGTAGTAATCAGCAAGAAGGCAACAAGCTGATGATCGGTGGACCGGCACAATCTAACTGTCCAATCGACAGAACTTTTAACATGACCATCCAGGACGCCGTGGCTGCAAAGGACGTGGTGTCAGGTATAATCCCAATCAATGATATAAATGCTTATGCATTATTTGATTTGGGTGCCACCTGTTCTTTTATATCTGAAGAATTTGCTAGTAAACTTAGTACACCCCGAGAACAATTAGAAAATCCTTTGATCATAGAAGTTGCTAATAAGGAAGTGATCCCCGTAGAATACGTTTATTGAGATTGTCGCTCAAATATTAGAGAACATGAACTGAGCGTATACTTGATTCCTATTAGACTGGGAGAATTTGACGTAATACTGGGGATGGATTGGTTGTATAACTATGATGCAATTATTGACTGTCAGAACAAGTGTGTGAACCTTCAGACTCCGAATAAGTCTAAGGTAGTGTTTTATTGCAGCTCATCGCTTAAGCAATCGTATTGCGTTACGATGATGCAGGCCAAGAAATTGTTAAGAAAAGAATGTGTAGGTTATTTAGCTTACATCGTTGATACTCGGAAAAAGGGAGTAGAAATTAAGGATATATCCGTAGTTAATGAATTTCAAGATGTGTTTCCGCACGATCTGCCTGGTCTTCCGCTAGACAGAGAAATCGAATTCGTAATAGACTTAGCACCGGGAACGGCACCAATTTTGAAAGCTCCATATCGTATGGCGCCAGTAGAAATGAAGGAATTAATGATACAATTGCAAGAGTTATTGAATAAGGGTTACATTCGACCGAGTGTTTCTCCTTGGGGAGCACCAGTATTATTCGTTAAGAAGAAGGACGGATCGATGAGGCTCTGTATCGATTACCGAGAATTGAACAGCGTAACGATCAAGAACCGATATCCGCTACCGAGGATAGACGACCTATTTGAACAACTTAAAGGAGCAAAGTGTTTCTCAAAAATTGACTTACGAACAGGATATCAATTCCTAAAATCACATCAAATGCAAGTATTTTCAAAGATATAAGATCAACAGGTAGGGTGAGGGTACCAATTTGAATCAAGCAAGATTTGTAAACTATGGATGTAATAAAGGTTTCTCCCAACGGAGTTTCAACAGATAAGTCAAAGTCTAATTTATCAGAAGTCAAGTTCAAACGTTGAGCACAAGCAGGTGAAATAAAAGAATGGGTAGCACCGGTATCTAACAAGGTGTACACTTCGCACGAGTTTATGATTAGCTTACCCGTAATCACCTCGTGTGGGTTCCTCGCGTTTGGAGCTGTCACGACAAAAGCTCTTCCAGGAACCACCGACTTTGACTTGTCCGAAACTGCCTTTGGAATCACCACCCCCGCTGGACTTGGTTTCGCTACAGGACAATCTCAAGCTATATGTCATTCTTTTCCATAATTATAGCATGCTTTGAATTGTTGTGGGCAGTTTGGGCAGATGTGTCCCTCTTTCTCGCATTTATAGCATACGACCGGTGGTCGTTCTCCTCCCCTAGAAACAGTTGATGCTGGTGCTGATGTCGACATCTTCACGTTCTCATTGTTGTACCTTCTCTTCTTAAAATCTCCCCCCGATTCGTTTTCTCTACTATCATGGCCACGATTACTACCGGAGTGGTTACCGCTTCTGTCATGATACTTTCCTCCCCGTTGGTTGTCATTGTTTCGATGACTGCTGCCACCGGTACGACCTTGGTTGTTGTCCCTTGGTTGAACATAATCACTATCTCGTTCTTACAACTGAGCCCTGTTTACTACATCCGAATATAGAGAAAATTTATGAAAAATGAGGTATTGACAAATTTCGGGTTTCAAACCTCTAAGAAACATCCACGTCATACGTTCCTCATTCTCCACCAAATGAGGTGCAAACCTGGACAACTCCGCAAACTTAGCCTCGTACTGGGACACAGTTATGTTGTTATGTTCCAGTCTGATAAACTCTACCTCCTTCATATGACGAATACTTTCTGGAAAGTACTTGTCATTGAACAGTTTCTGGAACTCCTCCCAAGACATCTTGAGTGCGGCAGGCTTAGTACGCTTCACGGATTCCCACCAGTAATCTGCCTCTCCACGAAACATAAAGGTGGCAAATGGAATCTTCTGTTCCTCCGTGCATCCCAAGACATCAAATATCTTGGTAATTTGCTTAACCCACGTCTCCGCCTTGATCGGATCCGGCTTTCCCAAAAACTCTGGTGGTCCCAATTCTTTGAACTGCTTGGCAGTGACAATTCACGTGTTGTTATTATCTCTACCTGTATTTTGTACACGAGTCTCCCTCGTCTGGTTTTGCATGAACTGCAAAAAGCTTCTAAACATCTCATCGTTTATCGTCTGATCAGTGTTGTTTTCAGGATGGACATTGCCTTCCTATTACACGTTCTCCTGGTTGGTGATTAAAGGTGTCTCCACGGTCTCATTCACTCCATTGTTAACATTCTCAGCTGCCATTCTCAAATACTGCCATAAAACAAGGGTTAATTAAACAAATTAATATATCACATATTAACCCTATGTTCCAAACGACCAATCAAATAACAAATAATCTTAGGTAGGACATACTAGCGAAGGTTTTATTCGTCTCTCCCCTCCTAGTTCTATTCCCAGATCTCCGCCAGAGACCATATCTCTAAGCTCAGTTACCAACTGTGATGCCCCCAAAATAGGTTCAATACCAACCCATTCCGAGTCGCCAAATACATGGTACAGAATTCAAATATAATCTTTTATATCACACGGTCGTGTAAAATACGACCACACAACTGTGAGTGTCAATACAAATATGTAGAAAATATTATCATTCAAACTAAGTCCTCATTACAATTATTATCACACTATTTATTAGAAATAGTGAGGACTACTATTGCTCTAACTCGGACCATCACTCTGTCCCCCGACTAGTTCCTGCGACATTCTCATTTCCTGAAGAGGAAAATAGATGAAAAAAGAAAACTCAACTAGCCTAGTAAAGAATATTATAACTAAGATAATAAAGAAAAATATATCGTTAGTCTTCAATAATTCAGATAAAATATTATTGACAACAAGTTTTAGATCAATATTCGCAGCGGAAATAACAATTCATTAGAAGAGTTAAGTAGAGAATGAAGTCTACTATCTTTTATGATATAAAAGTCCATCATCAATAATTTATCCCTATAACATCAATCAATATACATCTCGAATCAAATATTCATCTTTGCACTACATGCCAAAGATATTCATTTGTATCACTAGTGGTCATGTTTATCTCAACACCTGTTCATCTTTGCACTACGGGCCAAAGATATTCATCAGGTAATCATTCATCTTTGCTCTACAGGCCAAAGATATTCAGTTATATCACCATTTAGGACTGAGGATGATGAAAAATAATATAAATAACGAATCCAGTGAGATAAAAGACAAAGATTAGGGATTCGTAATTTAGTTTATCCAAATTTAAAAATATTCTATAATAATATTTTGTGGAATAAAATTCAAGAATGAAGATCAAAACTTGGATCCAATCAAAGATAGGAACCTAAACAGGCAACTTGGACAAATAGAAGAAAATTTAATTTTTTTTCGTGAATAGTGTCGTATACATAAATAGTGCCGTATACGTGAATAGTAACATCGTCGAAAAAAGTAAGAATTTCATAATAAAATTCATGACATTATTTTGGTATAATGATATTGAAAAGAATAACATCATTTACGAAAGAAAATAACGTCCCTTACCTTAACAGGAGAGTAGTTTTGACCGAAATATCGAATATTATGTGGACGAAAACTTGCACTGTTATTAACGCTCCAAGAAATACGTTCGATATTATAGAGAGAAAATTTTCTGATTCTGGTGTGATTTTCATTTCTAACTAAGCACCCTATTTATAGGAAAATACCAGGACACCAAAATAGACTTTTGAAACCAACGGAGCATTTCTTCAAAGTTTGGCAGGTTGGCAGCATACCAAGATTGATCAAAGACTTTTCCACCAAAAATCCCACATGCCTTATATAATATATATATATATATATATATATATATATATATATATTAAAATATTTATTTTTGAAACTTTAATAATTCATAATAATAGCCCTTTTATCAGAAAAATACAAATTCTATGTCTTTTTTATAGGAAATTTAATTCTCTACAACTTTGTAGAAGGATGTTTTTCCAAATTCCCAACCGAAAATGACCGAAATCCACAAAAAGGATGATTTTCCACACCAAAAATACTGATAAAAATACCTCAGCACTAATTCCTTTTTTTATATCCACAAATAAATATTTCTTTATCATATAAATCAATAATTAGTTATTCACCCATAATATTACAAAACTACAATATTGACAATCAGGTAGTTCCCAGGAAAGATGGGGCCTTCCGATAAGGATTTCTCCTTACTGGCGCGCAATTAAATAACCCCTCCTAGACAGAACTTTCTTAGACATTGCCAATAATGCTATCTAATAATATTATTCAAATATTATGAATTATTGATTTGATAATTTGAAATACTGTGCAATAACAATTATTGAATCAATAATACAAAATATCAATGGTAGCAATTATTGAATCAATCATATAAAATATCAACGTAGCAATTATTGAATCAATAATATAAAATATTGAACAGTAATTACTGTAACAATAATTGAGTAAGTGCCTTCTTACGTAAGAATCAATAATTCGAAATACTGTGCAATACCGTGTGCTATTGTGCAACAACGCGTATTACTGTATTTTTATCACCGGGTATTTCAACAGTTTAACGGTAACAGTTTTACCGTTATTTATAAAAAGGTTATTTCTGTCGCTTTCTATATCCGACAGTTATTCCGTTGTGGGGCCCACAAATGGCTGCGCCGTCGTACGAATATTCCCCGACAACAAGAATATTCCACGACCAAACGAATATTCTCCGACAACAATGAATATTTTATAACTACTTGCTTATTTAGAAATATTTGCACATTTCACCCATAACTTATTACATTTATCAAATCAACACCTTACCATTTCAAAATAATATATAAAGAAAATTAAATCTTTATTTATAAAATTTGGGGTCTTACACTCGTGGTGTAGACCTCATATTAAGGTATAATCTGACTAACAATTTCCATCCAAACCGACTGACAGGAGAGAGATCAAGCCGATCAAACTAGACTGTCAAGCGTGTTCATACGTTTTTTGGGTTACCCAGAAAACGTGCGGTCAATGCCGGTCAACGAGTTTTGACACCTTATATCTTCGTATTTGTTATTCTGATTATCGTTTTACTACTTCTAGGTTAGTAACAACACTTCATACTACAACTACAAACTTTAAACACACCTAAACAACAAACAGATAACGATCTATGAGCCTGACATTCACTATCAGACCATATTTTTCAATTTTGGCAGTTTTGCTTAATTCTCCATTTTGATGCTTTGAAGTGTTATAGATCCATGTTTTAGCAACCCAGATCACTAAACAACAACCTAATTAACATATTTAAACAATAATAACAACAATAAATTTTCAGAATTTCAAATTTAAGATAGGGCTACCCTTTTTCAGCAATTTTGGTTCTTCCCTTTTCTGATTCTACTTCTGGCTTGCTGAGGGTGGTTTATAAGTCAGTTGGTTATGTATATTAAGTGGGATTTTCGTGGCCTTAAGTCTTTATCACTTAGCTTTATGTCAAAACTCAAAGTGGGGTTAAAACTAAGTTTTCTCTCCTCTTTTGACAAGTAAGCCTAGGTTATTAATGTTATAGGTTGTGTTATTAAGATATTGTGGTAAACTTAGCATGTGGCAAATCTTTTGCTTGTTAAGCAAAAGATTTGTTCCTATCTCATTTTAAAAGAAAATAAATAAGGGTATTTTGGTTATTTTATATATACTAAGAGTATTTTGGTAATTTCCTACTTAAATCCAAGGGTAATTTAGTCATTTCATATTTTCTCTAGAAACTTAAAAACAAGAATGAATAATTAGATTTCGTTAATTTAGAATTAGGGTTTATAATTGAAATTAGGGTTTTATAATTAGGGTTAGGGTTTCCTATTTGCTAATTAGAGTTTCTTGAAATCGTATTCAATTCAATCCTTCATTCATCATATATTAAGTTAATGTGCATATATTCATACTCCTCTATAACCTTATCAATATATTAAGTTATAATTTCTATTTATTATAACAATTAGGGTTAGGGTTTTCTTATTAGATAAAATCTTTAAATTAGGGTTTACTATAAGAACTTTCCATATATGTTTTCCATAATTATATCTTGTATGTATTGATATGTATAGATACATAACTCTAATAAGGCTAAATATATATTGTTCAAATTATGAACATAATCGTATTTATTATTATTATTACTACTATATATATATATATTAATAATCTTGTTTAAGTTTTGGATTATTACACCCGGTCTCAACCCGGGAGGTACAGGTCAGCCCCGGTCTCAACCCGAGAGGTACAAATCAACCCCGGTCTCTACGTGAGAAGTGCAGGTCAGCCCCGGTCTCAACCCGTGAAGTCAGGTCAACTTCAGAACCAATCCTGAAACATCATAACCTCTCCAGAGAAAAAACTTGGAGCGACCAAGTCAGCCTCAAAGACAACCCTGAGGACAAATAGACTCGAATGGGATCCAAAACTTGGAAACAGCACCACGAAGTCAATCGAGGGCCATGCCGACCCTGAAGGCAACCCTGGGAGGGGTAAAATAGTCATTTTACCAAATCTAAGCCTATTCGGTCAAATTAAAGCCAAATTTATACCACCAAGGTCAGAACGAACCATAACAATGATCCCGAGTGCAAACAGCGCAAGACAGCTCAACGGACAAACTGCGGGGAATCGAAGACCTAGATATGAACCTGTCTTCTTGGACCCAAAAAATATTTTATCCCATGTCATTGTGACACTCTCGACAAGGGCTTTCCGGGAAGGTATAGCACGCCCCAAACGGACGCTCTGATCAAAAGTTAGAAAGTTTCAAATCAGACCTCGCGTTGCTCGGAGTGCACGTACTTCAAGATGATGGAACCCGCTGTGGGGCCAATGCCACATAGAGCCGTACCTCTACATACAGCAGTAGCAGGTAGAGTGGAGGCTCCCTGTCCTATATATGGAGGTTCACCCCCTCTCATTTAAAGAATTTAGAAACGCTTTGAACCCTTGCCCGTTTGGTTTTTTGACTATTTTTTTATCTTCCAAACCCAAATTTTTTCACTCTAACACGTAGATATACCCACATGCTACCGCATATCAAAAAATAATCGATAGATTCTGACGTTTAGAGCATATGTTTTGGCAAAAAGCCCGTGTAGCAGTCTATTGTGAGTATTTTTACGATCAGCAAGTTAACACTACTTCTTTGCACTTTTATACACTTGTATATCAAGTTTCATTTTCTAAATATGGCCGGAACTTAGTTCTGTGGCCGTTTTTGTCAACTTTTGGTACATTTTTGTACATAAACTCATTTTCTGGCATTTCTACAACTCGAATTGACGATCCGTCGCTTCCGGCAGCTTTTATATACTTGCATCTACGTTATTAGCAACTTTGCCGGACTGGTTATCTTCCCAGTCCGAGTTTGACTTTTTTTTTGTATATAATTATCAGTATATATACTAATTTTTCAATTCTGTCAAGCCCGGATGTCAAATCCAGATGTCAAATCCACGGTAGTTTACTGCTTTTATATATAAATATGCATATATAAGCAGCCTTCACCACACTGGGTTATCTTCCCAGTCTTGGTTGACTACTTTTCCGTCTCTATATATATATTTATATTTCAGTTCGGTGTGGATTATTCTGTTGCCTTTTTACTACTTATATATATAAATATGCATATATAAGCAGCCTTCACCACACTGGGTTATCTTTCCAGTCTTGGTTGACTACTTTTCTGTACATTTACATTCCAGTTCGGCCTGGATTATTCTGTGGCCTTTTTACTATTTTTGGCATTATTCACCAATACTGGGTTATCTTCCTAGTCCTGGTTAACTACGTTTTTGTATATATTTATATTTTAGTCCGGACACAGGCGCGAAAATTCATCGCCCTTTTTACTGTTTTTTTATATATATATTTCAATTCTGTCTAGCCTGAATCATTCCGTGGCTTGTATACAGCTTTTATAAATATATATATATATATATATATATATATATATATATATATATTTCAATTCAAGTCCGGGCATCGGTGTGAAAATCCATCGCTCTTTACAACTTTCGTATATATAATGGTTTATATATATTGTTTTACTCGCTTTTATTAAATTGTTGCTTTAAAAATTCATTTTATATGAATCGGCACTAATATTTCTGCGGGCAAACTAGATTTATTTAAATCTCACCAACTCTATCTTTCAAACGGTTCAAAATAGATCCAGATAGAACCGGGAGGCTAGAATGGCTGAGATTTATTTAAATCTAGCATTTTTTCTAGTTTCAGTTATGAAAGCAATCTCGCATCCCTTAGATCGCTATCTAGTGGGGACGAGATGCTTCGGCCATGTGCGAACCAGGATTTATTGAATGAATCCTTGGTTTTGGTGATGTTTGGATAATTTTTATACAAATTTGAGTTGTGCAGGTTTATTGGCCTCCTTATGCGAGCCTAGGAATCGTGGGATTCATGATTAAACAGATCAGAATCTGATTCCCACAATGGACAACCTCCACTTTACATATGTACCCTGCCATTTTTCTGTAAAAATGTACATACAAAATACCTTAAAACGGTTATCCGAATTTAAGGTCTCAACATAATGGAAATGTGATTTGTCGTGTCAGAGTCCCTCCGATGGCTATCATGCCCATGAAGAGACTACCATTTGTATATATGTTGTGATTGAGGATGCTTCGCAGCCCGATAATCACCATTCAAATTGAGCCTTAAGGCTGAAAAGATAAAACTAAAGTATCGATATGCTTCAATTCCTATGTTAGCGTAAGGGTTTGAAAACTTTCTTTCAAAACATCATTCAATAATCTTTTCAAAAAAAGAAGCTTTTGCAAATCAAATCAAACACTTTTGCAAATTAAATCAAAGACTTTTTGCAAATCAAATCAAACCCTTCGTATATAGGTTCAACGATGCATAGGCATGCTTTTCATCAAATATAGGCCCAATTTTCAAACAGCATTCACACACACACTCTAGTTTTTAAAGGGAAATATTAAAAAGATGAGGTATCGTGTTTACACGGGAGTTGTAAGGTGCCTAACACCTTCCCCACACTTAACCAAGCCCCAGAACTTAAAACTTTGTTTTCAAAGATCAAGTTTCGACAGTGTTCAGCAATTGGGCCTCTTTCAAATAAAACTCGATTGAGTTGGTACAACCATTTCAAATCTATCAACTAGAGACTCTGTAAAATGTTCAAATCGTCGACATGATACATATTGGCCTTTTCCTAAAAAACCCTTCAAAACCTTTTTCACAAATAAAAAGAGTAAGGGTAGAGATAACTTAGGAAGAGAGAAAGATCTGGGTTGTGACCCGACCCGCTGATTTTTTCCTGACGTCGACAGTAGTTCTTTTCAATCAAAGTGTACCTCTGTTCACAAATGCTGAACCTTTTTTGAGGTAATAGATGGCTCTTTCTTTGCCTCTATCCTCTTTTTGCCCCAACATGCAACCCATGGCATTGGAATTAACTGATATGTAAATGAATATAGGAACCTTGTCCCTTGGAGGCACCAAAACAGGAGCTTCAATTAACTGTTTCTTGATGATAAGAAAAGCTTTTTGACATTCCTCATTCCACTTTCTTGAGGAATTTCTCCTCAATAGTTTGAAGATTGGATAACAAGTTGTAGTGAGCTGGGAGATGAATCTACTTATTAATAATTTGAAGATTGGCTCATAAGTTGTATTGGCTTGAACCCTTCGTTGATGGGCAGTCAATGAATGATTATATCAGCGGACAATTCGATCATGTCATCATGCGACCATACGAACACATCCTTGAACTGGGTGAGGAGTCTAATCAGGTCTTTCTTTTGGCTTGGGGTCAGGTCATTCCCTATTTGGATCTTTTTGGGATTCTCTGAGGTTCTAATACTGACAGTGGTGTTTGATTTGGTTTGGGTTTGTATTCGACCCATCCTTTGATCTCCTCTGGTACCTCATAGTCATCTATCTCCTCTTGCTCAATCCCCATCAGGTCAAAGTCCAGTTCTACATCAAAGTCATAGTCACTGTTCAGATTTGGCGATTCATCAAAAAGGCTTAACAAATCCAACTTTAGAGTCCTGAAAATAAAATGCTTTTACATTAATATATGCAACTGTTTGACAATACAAAGAATTCTTAAAAGCATGACAAAAGTAGACTGCTAGCACTAAGCAACAAAATAAGCAGTTTAATAATATCTACACTTCAGGGCAAATAGACTCTCTGCCCTTTTACCCTTTTCTTGTGATGCAATGAGCACTGCTCTAATTTTCCAGAGTCAGGACCTTATTGACAGCTATGATGAAGGGGTTACTGTTGTCCTCCTCCTCAATGATAGCCAGGACTGAATCTATGTTAGGGTCAGCGTCTTTCCCTAGAACATCCACATGGGCCCAATTTATGAAAGGGAGAGAAAGATGGTCTTCTTATTGGTCACTTTCTTTGACACATGTAGCTTCACCCTTAGTAGGAGCTAGGCAGAACATTCTTGCAAATTAACTTTGAACTTCCTGGAGGAAGTGTTCATTCTGTATCTTTTCTTCCTTGGCGGGAAGGGGCGCTTCTCTTTTGTCTTTAACTGAATTGACCTTTGGTATCAACATGTTGGACAATGAGGTGGAAATCTTCTTTACAGGTTTCCTGAAGCCTGCTTCTATGAAATTGGGCAACAAAATGGTGGACAGATGAACCGGCAGATATTTATGCTGGTTTCTGGGATTTGATCTAGAGGAATATCCTAATCCAGTCTTCCCTACTTGGCTAGGCATATTAATTAGACTTTTAATTCCTTGTTGATTTTTCCCTAGCCCCTTGCCAGGCCAGAATCCCAAGGATACCTTCTCTTGACCGACAGATATAACTTCAAAAGAGATTTTTGGCTTTAAGGCCGGTGCCCCAATAGGTGGATAGTGAATGTTGCTCACTTCGAACACTTAAAAACTGGCAAGCTCAACTCCTTCATTGAGACTGATTAAAGGCATTTAACCTTGCATATAGATTGGATATTCTGGTTCGGCATTAACAGTCAGCACGTTATCGTTGATGATGTATTTCACTTGTTGGTGAAGTGTGGATGGGCAGCTCCTGCCATATAAATCCAAGGTCTTCCCAATAGTAAATTATATCCATAGTGATGTTTAATACTTGAAATGAAATATGGAATTTATGTGGGCTAATCCCCACTGGAAGCTCGATTTCTCCTACAATATCCCGTCGAGATCCATCAAAGGCTCTTATGACGACATGACTGCTCTGGATTCTGTTTGGGTTAATTTTCAAGGAAGACCCTCCATCTATCAATACATCGCCTATTATATATCATGATGATATTATCGACGTTGGTTAATAAATTCGCAGGTTGGGTCACAACCCGAATCTTTCATCACTTCTTAAGTTATCTCTACCCTCACTCTTTTTATTTAGGAGAAAGGTTTTGAAGGGTTTTTTTAGGAAAAAGGCTAACATGTATCATGTCGACAATTTGAACGTTTTACAGAGTCGCCAGTTGGTAGATTTGAAAATGGTTGTACCAACTCAACCATGTTTTATTTGAAAGAGGCCCAATTGCTGGACACTGTCAAAACTTAATCTTTGAAATTGAAGTTTTGAGCTCGGGGGCTTGGTTAAGTGTGGGAAAGGTGTTAGGCACCCCATGACTCCCGTGTAAACACGGTACCGCAACTTTTTAATATTTCCCTTAAAACTGAAATGCGTGTGTGAATGCTATTTGAAAATTGGGCCTATGTTTGATTAATTGAAAGTAGTGCTTTGCTTCGTTGAACCTATATACGAATGGTTTGACTTGATTTGCAAAAAGTCTTTGATTTGATTTGCAAAAGTGTTTGATTTGATTTGCAAAAGCTTTTTTTTATTGAATTGAAAATGATGTTTTGAAAGCTGGTTATCAAACCCTTACGCTAACATAGGAATTTAAGCCTGTTGATACTTCCATTTTTTATCTTTTCAGCCTTAAGGCACAATTTGAATGGTGATTGTCGGGCTGCGAAGCATCCTCGACCACAGAATATATACAAATGTCGGTCTCCTCATGGGCATGATAGCCATCAGAGGGACTCTGACACTACAAACCATATTTTTACTATGTTGAAACCTTAAATCCGGATAACCATTTTAAGGTTTGTTATATGTACATTTTACAGAAAAACTGGCAGGATACATCTGTAAAGCGGAGTTTGTCCATCGTGGGAATCAGATTCTGATCGATTTGATCATGAATCCCACGATTCCTAGGCTCACATATGAGTAGCCAAGAAACTTGCACAGTTCAAATTTGCACAGTTCAAATTTGCACAGAAATGGATATATATCCCAAAATTGCCAGAACCGAGAATTTATTCAGTAAATTCGGGTTCACACGGCCGAAGCGTCTCGTTCCCACTAGATAGCGATTTAAGGGACGCGAGGTTGCTTTTATAACTGAAACTAGAAAGAAAGCTAGATTTAAGGAAATCTCAGCCATTCTAGCTTCCCGGTTCAGTCTGGACATGTTTTGAACCGTTTGAAAGCTAAAGTTGGCGAGATTTAAATAAATCTAGTCCGCTCGCAGATATGTCAGTGCCAATTCATATTAAATGATTGTTTAAAGCAGCAGTTTAATAAAAGCGAGTAAAGCAATATATATACACATTTATATATATAAAAGCTGTAAAGGGCGATGGGTTTTCACGCCGGTGCCCGGACTAGAATTGAAATATATATATATATATATATTGACAGAAACATAGTCAACCAAGACTGGGAAGAGAACCCAATGGTGGTGAAGGCTACTTATATATGCATATTTATATATAAGAGCAGTAAAAAGGCCACAGAATAATCCAGGCCAGACAGAAATGTAAATGTTCATAAAAGTAGTCAACTAGGGACTAGGAAGAGAACCCAGTAATGGTGAGCTGTGCAAAAACAGTATAAAGGACACAGAATAATCCAGGTCGGACAGAAATATATAAATATATATATATATATATTGGCAGAAATGTAGTCAACCATGACTTGGAAGAGAACCCAGTGGTGGGGAAGGTTGCATATATATATGCATAAATATATATATAAAAGCAGTAAACTACCTCGGATTTGACATTCGGGCTTGACAGAATTGAAAAGTTAGTATATATACAGTTGAATAAACACACAAAAAAAAAATAGCCAAACCCGGACTGGGAAGATAACCCAGACCGGCAAAGTTTCTTAAAACAAAGATGTTAGTGCACTGAAGCTGTTAGAGCTGACGGATCGTCAATCCGAGTTGTAGAAATGCCAGAAAACGCATTTATGTACAAAAATGTACCAAATTTTTATGAAAATGGCCACGGAACTAAGTTTCGGGCATTTTTAGAAAACGAAATTTGATATGCAAGTGCAAAACAGTGCAACAAAGTAGTAGTAACTTTCTGATCGTAGAAATACTTATAATATACTGCTAAACGGGCTTTTTGCCAAATTGTAGGTTCTAAACGTCAGAATCTACTAGTTATTTTCTGATATGTGGTAGTATGTGGGTATATCTACGTGTTAGAGTGAAAAAATTTGGGTTTAGAAGAGGTGAAAAAGTCAGAAAATCAAACGGGCAGAAGTTCGTTGCGTTTTGGAATTCTTGAAAATAAGGGGGGGCACATTTATTTATAGGCCAGGGAGCCTCAGCTCTACCTTCTGCTGCCTCAGGTAAAGGTGAGGCTCCCCTAGTGGGGCCCACGTGTACGGTTGAGTCATCTTAAAGTACATGCACTCCGAGCAATGTGAGGTCGAAGTCGAAACTTTTTAACTTTTGATCGGAGCGTCCGTTTGAAGCGTGCTATACCTTTCCAGAATGCCCTCGCCGAGAGTGTTACAATGACATGGGATAAAACATTTTTTGGGTCCAAGAAGACGGGTTCATAACTAGGTCTTTGATTCCCCGTAGTTTATCCGTTGAGCTGTCTTACGCTGCTTGCACTCGGGATTGTCGTTATGGTTCGTTCTGACCTTGGTGACATTAATTCAGCTTGAGTTTGACCGAATTAGATTAGGGTTGGTAAAATAACCATTTTTCCCCTCCCAAGGTTGCCTTTAGTGTCGGCATGGCCTTTGGTTGACTTTCGGGAGTTGTTTCCAGGACTTGGATCCTATTCGAGTCTGTCTGTCCTCAGTGTAATCTCTGAAGTTGACTTGGTTTCTAGGTTATCTTATGGAGATGTTGTGGAGCTTCAGGTTTGGTCCCAAAGTTAACTTGACTTCCCGGGCTGAGACTGGGGCTGATCTGCACCTCCCGGGTTGAGACCGGAGCTGAGTTGACATCTCGAGACTGGTGTTCGACGTTGTGGTTATCCCGATATTTGGTGACTGAGGTTGATTTAAAAGGCCCGATATTGAGATCGGGGCTGGTCTGACGATCCGATTGGAGATCGAAGTTGATTTGATGGCCCGATATTGAGATCGGGATTGAGTTGACGGTCCGATTGGAGATCAGAGTTGATTTGATGGCCCGATATTGAGATCGGGGTTGATCTGACTGTTCGATTGGAGATCAGAATTGATTTGATGGCCTGATATTCAGATTGGGGTTGATCTGAAGGTCCGATTGGAGATCGAAGTTAATTTGGTGGCCCGATATTGGGATTGGGATTGAGTTGACTGTTCGATTAGAGATCAGAGTTAATTTGATGGCCCGATATTGAGATCGGGGTTGATCTGAAGGTCCAATTGGAGATAAGAGTTGATTTGATGGCCCTATATTGAGAACATGGTTGATCTGACGGTCCGATTCGAGATCAGAGTTTATTTGATGGTCCGATATTGAGATCAGGGTTGATCAGACGGTCCGATTGGAGATCGGAGTTGATTTGATGGTACCATTTTGCCCTCCTACAATGTTAGTAACAAGGATAGGAAATTTTGAGTGTCTACAGATATCACTGCTATATGTAGCGACTTGCGATGACTAGTTCCTTCTGCTGGTATGTCATCTTCAATGAAGGATATGACATTGTTGTTAAGGATGTGATCTACCAGGTGAAGGAATTTGGGGGTAACAGTTCTGTGATCTTCCTTTCATTGATCAAGATATGTACAATTTCCTCCATCGGTTAACCCAAAGGAGTGAACTTTCTTTTATTTGCATAATCTCGACGAGTCTGGGATCTAACTTTCCTTGTAACTTTATCTTTCCACATTTCATTTTCTTGGAATCGGTGCTGATCCCTTGTTGCAATGGGGAGGAGGTTTGTTTGCCTTAAACTATTCTGACTTATCAGATGTCGAGGTACTTGGTGCTGATATACCATCAATATTTCTAACTGATCAATTTGCTCCTTGATGGATTTCAGTTCATGCTTGATTGAAGACCATCCTTCAGAATAAACCAACTCCGCAGGTATTCCTTCATCTATTTGTGATGTTTCTCCAATGTATTGAAGGTACTTAGAATTTTCTTCCCTTCTAATACTAATCATGTTTATTCCTTCCTGATTGTGTTGAGCTAGAGGATTTTCCTGGACATGGGGTTGCTCTGGTATTGTCACCACTATCTATCATGTCTTGGATTTTATGTTTCAGAGACCAATATTCTTGTGTATCATGGCTAGGGGAACCAGAATGCTAAGCAAACTTTTTATTGGGGTCAAAGTTTTACCCATTTGGATTTGCAAGAGGAAAGAGCTGAGTGATTTTCTTATGTGTTGTCAGAAGCTTGAAGATATTTTCAAGTGAATCCCCCAAGGGTGTGAATGTTCTCTTCTGCCTGACTTCTCCAACTTTATGGGATGACAGATTTGTAGGATTTACATATGTTTGGAATGGGGAATAGTTGTTTTATCTTTGTATGGGCAGATTCTGACTTCCTCGCCGAGTTTGACCTTGGAGTATTACAGATACATCTTCTTCCTTTCTTATGGTTCCTCCTAGGGTTTCTCTCGTAATTCCCATTCTAGATGTGCTCAGCTAATGCTTCCACAGGAGTGAAGTCTTTAATCTCTCCCAATTTAAACCCCATTTCAACCATTTCTCCATGTTTAATCATTTCAGAGAATGATTTTCCTATTCCAGCTAGGACTCTTTCATAATATAGAGCCTTTTGAATGTCGATGAAAGTCATTACCATTTTAGTCTCCGTCATAGGTGGGGTGACTTGTGCCGCCACCCGTCTCCACCTTTAGGCATACTCATAGAAGGACTCATTATTATATTTTTTAACTTTGGTCACTTGATATCTGTCCGGAGCCATTTGAGACTGGAAAATGTATTGGTTGATGAAAGCGTGGGCCAGCTCTTCCCAGCTATGGATCTTAAAGTTGTCAAGTCGAGCATACCATGCTCTGGCTTTTCCAGTTAGACTCTTTTGGAATAACTGCATTCAGAGCTTCTTATCCTCTGCATATGACTCTACTTCTCCGACATACACTTTCAAATGAGTATAAGGATCTCCTAACCCATTGTATTTTTCTAAATTCGGGACCTGGAATTTTTTTGGATAACGAGCCCCTAGAAATATATATAGAGATCTGAGTAATTTACACTCCCATAAGTGCCAATCCCTTTGATTGACCATATGGTTGTTAGGTTTGTATATAGCGCGATCATGCAATCAAATTACATAAAAGGTGCGGAAGTGCGATAAAATAGGAATTTAAAATTTTCATACAAGCCCATCACTATGATCATACTTTGTACATAATTATCAATCAATTAGAAGTAGAAGAAGATTAGATTCATACCCTTGTAGAAACTAGCTTCCTCGGGTACGAGTTCACCTCCAATTCCTTTTCACGTTCAACTTGAATCCAATGGGTTTGATTCCTTCCTTTGATCAACGTTAGCCACCCAAGTGTTTGGCCTCTAGAGGTGATTCACTAAGGAAGAACAAGTATTCAAGATGATGGGTGTTTGACAAAACCCTAATTCTATCTCTATAGAATATTGTGTACTCTCCCAACTCTTGGAATTGTCATTTTTTGTAACCCCTTACCCATAATAAGACTCCTCTTATTTATAAATGTGGGCAACCCTCCTAAACAATTTAGGAATTGGGTTTTATTTTAATTAATTAAACTATATTAATTAATTAGACTCCTAATCTTATTAGGAATAATTAATTAAAGTATTTTAATTAATTAGCCTCCTAATCTTATTAGCTAGGAATATATGAGAGTACTTTTTATTAAGTAATTCTCAAACTCCTTTAGGAATTAAATAATAATAATAGTAGTAGTAGTAGTAATAATAATAAGACTCCTTTTATTAATTTATATTTAATATTTTCAAAATATTAAATAATAAATATTATGCTATTTAATTTATTCTATCACCATAGATTAAATTAAATACACTTAACTTATTATTACGATTATACCATTTACTTCTTAAATAAATATTCCTCCTTTTATAGTGTGACCATTTAGGTTCTCCCATATTAAATCAACTGTGAATAAATCAATTATAACAATTCTAATCTTATTTAAATAAATAAATTAATCTATTAATTTATTTAAATAAATAAATAACATTTATTCTACAATAATGATAAGTCTCCTTAGCGATCAACGACTTTCTAAATAATATAGATTTTAACATTAATCATAAAAGAACTTTTGAGTAAATAGTTACCGTATAATTCAATCCTTCAACCATACAATGTTCCAATTAAATATAAGATGTAATACCCGAGAATTTCCATATATTATTAAATAAATATATTAATGGAAATGAGAATTTATTTGAATATAAATGATTTTGTGTTATGAGATGAATTAATTCAATTATATATAATTGAATAATTATAATAATTGAGAAATTGGTGGAGTTTGTGATAAACTCGTTGATTGCCTTGTGTGGCACAGTGACGTAATATAAGAATGATTATATTAATTTAAGCGAACAATTAATCTATATTAATTGTTAATCGAAGAATATTAATTAACTGTTATAAAATACTAATGAGGATTGATTAATAATATGTGATTATTATTGCAAGAAACATAATAATAATGAGCAACGTGTTTATAAATATAATAAGATTTATATCAAAGTGATAGTTAATCATATAAAGGTTAATTAAATTGTTATGGAGGTTAACAATTATATTGATTGATGTAGGATATGTGTATATTATTAATTAATATTCAATTTATAAGATGAGAAATTATATGTGCAAGCATGCGAATTAAATGTATAGTAACTATATGTTATGATATGTGTAGGTGACAAATGATGTGTGGATATACATTAAAATAATGTATCATGGATCTATTATAAATAATTGTTGAGTAATACAATTTAATAATATATGATATAATGTAATGTGGTAGTATTCGATTGTATTATATCGGTAAGATAAAATGTACATAGATTATATGTATTCAAATTGCATTTATTACATTATGGGGAGAACATTGTAATTATAACCTAAGAGTACATATAATATATAACATAAGTGTAGCATATAGTCCATTTGTAAGAATGCTGAGATTTGCTTGGCTTGTCCCAATATAATAGTCACTCTCCTTTCCCTCATTCACGTGCACAGCCATTATGGCCTAAGCCTATTGCTTCTCCTTAAACTCAGTAAATTTCCATAGCCTTGTAGCAATGATGAGCAAGGGAGTGGTTTTAATGATGGATTCTAACAACTAAATACCTACCATTCTATAACCTTCATGCAATTTGACAATCCGTTAGTTTGATTTGGGAGTTAGAAGCTTGGACTGTGTATTCATTCTTCTATATAAAGGAACTCCCTGCACCTTCATTTCATTGCTGAAATATTTCTAAGAGAAGAGAGTATACTGTGATTGTCTATTTAGTTCAGAAGGAATTTCTATAGTAGCATCAGCAAGCTTACTCCATAACAGAGGTATAAATCGTCTTCGTGTCTTCATTTTCATTTTCTGTCAAAAGAACTCCATTGTTGTTCTCTGAGTTTTGTTGAAATTCTTGATTATGCCAAATTGGTTCATGATTGGTTTGTAGAACCCTTATATTGTTGTTATATGAACATACACACATGATGGAACCACTGAATAGTCTTTCATTTCCATTGTTCCTCTTCAATTTCTGTAAATACAAGAAATTCGTAAATTAGTTAGAGTTCATGAAATTGGGAATTGATAATTGCTATTGACTGTTATATAAGCATATATGTATGTGTTAGTAAGTTAAACAAGTCTAATGTCTGGGTATGTTGAAATCGATGAAATGGGAGGTTTTGGGTCGGTTTTCGCTGCAGTCTGAACCGCAGAAAACTGCCTCGACGCCGCAGCGCCGCAGCCCGCGCCGCAGCGCCACACACGCCGCAGCCCGCGCCGCAGCGCCGCACGCAGCGCCACTCGCGCCGCAGCGCCAGTATTAAGCTACTGTTGCCGCGCCGCAGCGCCAGCCTCTGTGTTCAGTTTTCTGCATTCTGCAACAAAACTGTTATGTACCAATTTTTTGATTTTTGTTTAAACAAGCATGGGAGCATGATTAATACATATATATAAACCTAATAAGGCAATGTAAGCATGTTTTAGTATATTAGCATGCATGGTTAACCAAACGACACATAGTTTGGAAACGAATTTAAAGTTTCATAAACGACGTTAACATATATGAAGCATGTATACATTCTGACTTTTTGAGCATGTTTATAGGGCCTTGAAATACATGAAAAGCATGTTAACTTACATATGTAGGTTTCATAAGGAAGCATGAACATGATAGACCTTATTAATGAACTATACTAACAAAGTATAAGCTTTGAACGTGAACGTTGGTATGTTATGACGAGAATTAGAATTTGACATTTATGGACACATGTGATAGTACTCTTAGACTCATTCATGTGTCATGCATGTATATATACCATGATTAGTTGCCGTGATTAAAGTTTAGCATGAACAAAGCATGTTTTCAAGATAATAACAATGCTAGCTACATATATGCAATACGAGTACTCATGAGCATGCTAATACAAGTTATATGAATATCTTATGTGTTTAAAAGCAATCATGTTAGACCATATGAGTTCGTGTCCTTGAATGGCTTTAAGTATTAACTTAAGAACCTATACCATGTACGATTGGATTTGGAAAAGTTATACAAGCATGAAAGTATCCTTTAAATATGAATACATGCTACGCGATATTATATGATGTTACTTGAACCCGATTTTGACGGTTAACTTAAGGAGATGCCGTAACTTGCTAAAATGAAATATATTTAGTATTGATTGTGGTCTTATGTGATATTAATAATATGCAAGCATGTTTGCTAATTGTTGAGATCTTATATAATATGAGAATGCGTTTAAACTCTAAAGAAGGAACGTTAAGGATAGAAATTATATTCTATATAACTGTGTAGCTAGGTAAAACTTAGCTTATGTGTTGATCGTATATTCAAAGAGAAAATATGAAGTTAAATTATATGACTAATGAATATCGTATATATACGTAACTGTATTACGATAGGAATTCGAAAGTGTTGATTGCTTTTCGTGGATAAACTACGCTAAAGGCAGGTTCTCTTACTTACACTCTTTTAAAGTGCAAGTATCCTAACCGACGCATTTACTTTATGCAAGGAAATCTATGATTGTGAAAGTTTCCTAACTTATACTCTTTTACTATGCAAGTATCCTATCTTGTGTATTGCGAACTAGTTTCCTATTTAATCGGTTGAATCGAATTAGCACACTTGAACTCTTATTTCATTAAAGCTATTATTCATGTTGAACTTAGTATTGTTCTTGAATATTGTGAAAGTGTTTATGCCATTTGATTCGGCTGGACTTATGTTATTGAAAAGCAACCCAAACTAATTGATTGGTGCGGGATCTTATATTTGACTGAGAAGAACAACCTTCTTTGAAGGGAATATATAATTGTCGGAGAACCGACGTGCACACTTGAGTATGGTTGATTGTTATGCATAACAAGGGTACTTTAGGCTGATCACCTGTTGTACCTGTTTTTGTTATATTTTCAGTTTATTACTGTCAATTCTAGTAGAAGTTCATAGTCCATAGTGACTACTCAGTATTCAATTATTTGAAATCTTGAATTGACTTATTATTGAATCATATTGATATTATCCTGTCCTTAGCGACTGATATTGAGAACTGTTGATATTCTTGTTATTCTTGAACTATCAAATCTTGTTATACCCTTTCGAGAATTGAGAATCTTATTACTCACCCTTATTGTATATTACTTGCTGGGCAATTTGTGCTCATTCTTGCTTTCCCTAAATCATTTCAGTTAAGGCAGAGCATGGTGAACATTCGGGCGTTGATAAGGGCAAGGGCAAAGCTACCAACTAGCTTATGTCTGTTATGTTTTAAATATATTAATATTGTATGAAGATGATGTAGTAAGACTGGATTTGATTATGTTTAAGCTTAAGTTAGATTATGTAAAAAGTCGTTAACTGATATTATTATGTAATCTATTAAGTACTGTAGGTTGCGAGACGTGGGGGAATAATTATAATAAATCATTGTAAATTATTCTAGAATAGATTTTCCGCTGTGATCGTATGATATTTAATTATTATTATTGTGATGTATTACCATGAGCACGTGATGAACCGAATTCGAGAGACCAAGTGGCGGTCCTGGAATTTGGGGGCGTCACAGGTTGGTATCAAAGCCGTAGTTATAAACCTTAGGAACGAGTGTCCTTAGACTATAACTTAGGTGAACTTAGAAGTTAGGAAGGAGATAAAACTCATGTAGAGTTTTCCTTGAGAGACTTAGTCTGTTATGAAATGTAACTTCATTCTATACAATGAACTTATATTTTATTTAACATTCTAATGGAGATGCTATTTCGTGTCTTGTGTTTGTGATTATAGGATGACAGACACAGGTGTACCTAGTAGAGTGGCCGAGGAGGAGCCCAGGGATATACATGTAGTGTACGAGGCACCTCTAGAGGCTACACCAGTGCAGGCTGTTGCACCGATCGAGTCCGACGACAAGGACGAGATTGAGATAGAGACTGATCCAGAGGAGGAGCCGATGGAGGATGAGCCAGTAGAGGACTCTGATGAGGCTACTATAGAGGAGCAGATGCTAGGAGAGTATGAGGAGCGGATCCTAGAGTTAGACTGTAGAGTTCAGGAGCTGGAGGCAGAGGCCCACGAGAGAGAGTCTGAGTTCCAGAAGCTGAGGGACGAGGACCACTAGAGGAAGCTGGCTATGCAAGAGTTAGAGGTGGAGATTGCCTACCGTAGGGAGGCAAGGATCCAGATGGGGACTCTGTTTCACAGGTCAGTGGCTAGGAATGCAGATTTGGTAGAGAAGCTAGAAGAGGTTGAGCAGAGGGAACTGAGTGAGAAGACTGAGAAAGAGGCACTCCGTACTCAGCTAGAGTTGGAGGTGATGGATAGGTTACACTTCGAGGAGAAGTGGGAAGCGTCCAATGAGAGAGCTGACGACCTTGAGGATGAGGTTAGGTGCAAAAAGAGAAAGATGAACAAGATGGGGTATGTGTTCCGTTCAGCTTTTGAAAGGGTGATTGATGGTGTGTACCACTACCCGGCAGAACAGGGACAGACTCTACATACCTTGAACCGAGAGCTGTTTGCGTATATAGCACAGTTGGAGTACAAGAGCGCAGTGGAACGCGGGATGATGGGATGAGATTTCCTTAGTCAGTCTAGTGGTAGTACTAGTTGTGTCTTTATGTATTGTATATACTATGTTGTAATTCCGATCTTTTGTGTAAGATGTGGGATGATAATGTAAACCCCGAGTTAGCTTCTGTTAGAGGGGTAGTATGGTAGTAGGTTGGTATATTCCCCGTCTTTTGTGATATTAGGGGATATATGTGATGACATTTATAGCAGTATGCTAGGAAATCATGTAATGAAAATGAAATGGCATATGAATATAAATGGAGTTGATTTTAGAAACGTGTTATAAATTTATTCTTTTAGTATTAAAAGAAATACTTAAGTAATATACTTGAATAATAATAAAATGAAAAAAATTGTGATACAGATAATGCCGCCCAGACATAGATTGACTGCACCCGAAGAATCCGTTAACAATGAGAGAGAACAAGTAGACCCGATCCAGAAACTGGTAGACTTGTTAGGAGAAGCCTTAAGGGGAAGGAACAATGAACCCGTTCGCCCGAACCCTCGAACTGTGCCAGTAACAACCTTTAAAGACTTTAAGAGTGTAGGACCCCCGGAGTTCGAGGGAACTACCGACCCAATCGTCGCACAAACGTGGATCAAAGAGATCAAAAAAGATTTCACTATAGCTAGCGTAGGCGAAGATCAGAAGACGGTGTTTGCCACGTACATGATGAGGGGAGAAGCGAACTACTGGTGGGAGGCTAATCAACAAAGAGCTGGAGAAGGGATAATAGCTTGGGATAAGTTTAAGACACTGTTCTTCGAGAATTACTTTCCGAAAAGTATGAAGAATAGGATGGAGGTGAAATTCCTAGAGTTAAAACAAGGTGAAATGACGGTGGCGCAATACGCGGCTAGGTTTAACGAACTAGCGCGATTTGCGGAGCACCAAGTTGGTGATGAAGAGAGGAAGGCTAGACGCTTTGAACAAGGGTTGAAGCCATGGCTGTTCAATAAGGTATCAGTTCTTCAAATTGATTCCTTTGCAGCATTACTGGAGAAGGCAATCATTGCGGAAGGTGGCAGTGAGGCCTTAAGTCTGTATAACAAAGAAAAGAAAGGAAAGAATACTGGAGGAGAGAATCGTACGGGAGGAAGCAGTAGCGGAGGAAGCAACTTGGGAAAGAGAAAGTGGGAGAACAACAACAACAACAAAAATAACAATAATAATCAATCAGGGAATTTTCGTGGAGGTTTCAAGAAGAGGGCTGAAGGATGCCCGAAGTGTGGGAAGAATCACCAGGACGAGTGCTGGAAGGGACGTGGCACTTGCTACAACTGCGGACAGGAAGGGCACATCTCGCCCAACTGTTTGAAACCGAAAAAGATACAAGAATGCTTTGCTTGTGGCTCGACGGAGCACTGAATTAAGGACTGCCCAAAGAAGGGAAGTGGCGGGGGTAGTAATCAGCAAGGAGGCAACAAGCTGATGATCGGTGGACCGGCACAATCCAACCGCCCAACCGCCAGAACCTTTAACATGACCGTCCAAGACGCAGTGGCTGCGAAGGATGTGGTGTCAGGTATAATCCCAATCAATGATATAAATGCTTATGTATTATTTGATTTGGGTGCCACCTGTTCTTTTGTATCTGAAGAATTTGCTAGTAGACTTAGTACACCTCGAGAACTATTAGAAAATCCTTTGATCATAGAAGTTGCTAATAAGGAAGTGATCCCTGTAGAATACGTTTCTCGAAATTGTCGCGCAAATATTAGTAAACATGAACTGAGCGTAGACTTGATTCCTATTAGACTGAGAGAATTCGACGTAATACTGGGAATGGATTGGTTGTATAACCATGCTGCGATAATTGACTGTCAGAACAAATGTGTAAACCTTCAGACTCCGAGTAAGTCTAAGGTAGTGTTTTATGGTAGCTCATCGCTTAAGCAATCGTGTTGCGTTACGATGATGCAGGCCAAGAAATTGTTAAGGAAAGGATGTGGAGGATATTTAGCTTACATCGTTGATACTCGGAAGAAGGGAGTAGAAATTAAGGATATATCCGTAGTTAATGAATTTCAAGACGTGTTTCCGGACGATCTGCCTGGTCTTCCGCTAGACAGAGAAATCGAATTCGTAATAGACTTAGCACCGGGAACGGCACCGATTTCGAAAGCTCCATATCGTATGGCGCCAATAGAAATAAAGGAATTGATGATACAATTGCAAGAATTATTGGATAAGGGTTACATTCGACCGAGTGTTTCTCCTTGGGGAGCACCAGTACTATTCATTAAGAAGAAGGACGGATCGATGAGGCTCTGTATCGATTATCGAGAATTGAATAGAGTAACGATCAAGAACCGGTATCCGCTACCGAGGATAGACGACTTATTTGATCAACTGAAGGGAGCAAAGTGTTTCTCAAAGATCGACCTACGAACAGGATATCATCAACTGAAGGTACGGGATGAGGACATACCAAAGACTGCGTTTCGAACCCGTTATGGACACTACGAGTTTTTGGTAATGTCATTCAGATTGACTAATGCTCCGGCAGCATTTATGGACTTGATGAACCGAGTTTTCAAGCCATACTTGGATAAATTTGTAGTGGTTTTTATCGACGACATTTTGATCTACTCAAAGACAGAGGAAGAACACGCCGAACATCTAAAGATTATTTTGGAGGCACTAAGGAAGGAGAAGATGTATGCAAAATTTTCTAAGTGCGAATTTTGGATGGAGAAGGTTCAATTCTTAGGCCACGTGGTGGATAAGAATGGAATCTCTGTAGACCCTGCGAAGGTTAAAGCAGTAAGTAATTGGGAACAACCGAGAACACCGACGGAGGTGAGAAGCTTTCTAGGGTTAGCTGGGTACTATCGAAGATTCATCCAAGATTTTTCTAAGATAGCAACCCCGTTGACCAATTTGACTAGAAAGACGGTGAAATTTGTATGGACCGACAAATGCGACGAAAGTTTTCAAGAACTGAAAAGGAGATTGAGCGAAACACCTGTGTTATCATTACCAGATGATGCGGGAAATTTTGTGGTGTATAGTGATGCATCGCACAAGGGGCTTGGCTGTGTGCTCATGCAACATGGCAAGGTTATTGCATATGTGTCACGACAATTGAAGGATTATGAAAAACGATACCCTACTCATGACTTAGAGTTAGCGGCAGTAGTTTTTGCGTTAAAGATATGGAGACATTATCTATACGGAGAAAAATATGAGATATACACGGACCACAAAAGTCTGAAATATATCTTCACACAGAAGGAGTTAAACATGCGGCAGAGAAGGTGGTTAGAATTAATCAAAGACTATGACTGCGATATTCTTTATCACCCGGGAAAGGCAAATGTGGTTGCCGACGCTCTGAGCAGGAAAGGAATGGAGAAGTTGTTTAATTTAACAACTCAGGAAGAGTTGATAAGAGAGATGGAGAAATTGGAGATAGAAGTAAAAGGACCAGAAAAGTCTAGTGAGAAGTTAATTGTAATGGAAGCTTATCCGACGTTGAATAGAGCAAAGGAAGCTCAGGAAAAGGATGAAGAGTGTGAGAAAATCCGAAAGAGGATCACAGAAAGTGAGGAAGAAAAATTTCGAATGGATAAAGACGGTATTTTGAGATTTGAAGGGAGAGTGTGGGTACCAGCGGTAACTGAGTTGAGGGAAGAGATTTTGCACGAGGCACACAATACGACGTATTCCGTTCATCCGGGAGGCACAAAGATGTACCGAGATCTAAGGCAACATTTTTTGTGGCCTAATTTGAAACGGGAAGTCGCAGAGTGCGTCATTAAATGCTTGACTTGCCAACACGTTAAAGCAGAGCATCAGCGGCCAAGTGGTTTACTACAACCGTTAGAAATACCAAAGTGGAAATGGGAGCATATTACCATGGACTTCGTGGTAGGACTTCCAGTTACACAGAAAGGTTATGATGCTATTTGGGTTATCGTGGATCGACTAACGAAGACCGCACACTTTCTACCAATCAAGATCCGCTACAGTTTGAACCAATTAGCAAGCCTATATGTAAAAGAAATTATTTCACGACATGGAGTGCCGGTCTCAATTGTCTCTGATCGAGATCCGCGCTTCACGTCCAATTTTTGGAAGAGTTTGCAGGAAAGAATGGGAACGCAGTTGAGGTTGAGTACAGCTTATCATCCTCAAACAGACGGACAAAGTGAGCGAACAATACAAACGCTAGAAGACATGCTTAGGACTTGCGTGATGGATTTTAAGGGAAATTGGGACGACCACCTACCCTTAGTAGAATTCGCATATAATAATAGCTACCATGCGAGTATTGGCATGCCACCGTACGAAGCTCTTTACGGGAGAAAGTGCAGAACGCCGTTATGTTGGGACGAAGTCGGAGAATGACGAATACTCGGACCAAAGTTAGTTCAACAAACTGCAGACGTGGTGACAGTGATAAGAGCCAGACTTGTAGCAGCTCAAGATCGCAAGAAGAAATACGCAGATTTGCATCGGCAGGACCGAGACTTCAAAGTCGGCAGTTTCGTATTCTTGAAGGTATCTCCATGGAAGGGAAAAATCCGTTTCGGCAAGAAAGGAAAATTGAGTCCAAGATTCATAGGACCGTTCGAGATACTGAAGCGAGTGGGCGAAGTGGCATGCAAAGTTGCGTTACCACCCGAGTTGGAGCATATCCACAACGTGTTCCACATTTCCGTGTTGCGACCGTACAAGGCCGACTACAAGCACGTGATTTCTTACGAGCCCATTCAAGTGGAGAAGAACTTGGCGTATGAAGAAATTCCTGTCCAAATATTAGATAGGAAAGAACAAACTTTGAGAAATAAAGTTATTTCATCTGTAAAAGTACTTTGGCGTAACCACGATGTCGAGGAGGCAACGTGGGAGTTAGAAGATAGGATGATGAGGGACTATCCCCATCTATTTGTGTAACCTTGTAGCAATTCCGGGACGGAATTTTTATAAGGGGGGGAGGATGTAATACCCGAGAATTTCCATATATTATTAAATAAATATATTAATGGAAATGAGAATTTATTTGAATATAAATGATTTTGTGTTATGAGATGAATTAATTCAATTATATATAATTGAATAATTATAATAATTGAGAAATTGGTGGAGTTTGTGATAAACTCGTTGATTGCCTTGTGTGGCACAGTGACGTAATATAAGAATGATTATATTAATTTAAGAGAACAATTAATCTATATTAATTGTTAATCGAAGAATATTAATTAACTGTTATAAAATACTAATGAGGATTGATTAATAATATGTGATTATTATTGCAAGAAACATAATAATAATGAGCAACGTGTTTATAAATATAATAAGATTTATATCAAAGTGATAGTTAATCATATAAAGGTTAATTAAATTGTTATGGAGGTTAACAATTATATTGATTGATGTAGGATATGTGTATATTATTAATTAATATTCAATTTATAAGATGAGAAATTATATGTGCAAGCATGCGAATTAAATGTATAGTAACTATATGTTATGATATGTGTAGGTGACAAATGATGTGTGGATATACATTAAAATAATGTATCATGGATCTATTATAAATAATTGTTGAGTAATACAATTTAATAATATATGATATAATGTAATGTGGTAGTATCCGATTGTATTATATCGGTAAGATAAAATGTACATAGATTATATGTATTCAAATTGCATTTATTACATTATGGGGAGAACATTGTAATTATAACCTAAGAGTACATATAATATATAACATAAGTGTAGCATATAGTCCATTTGTAAGAATGCTGAGATTTGCTTGGCTTGTCCCAATATAATAGTTACTCTCCTTTCCCTCATTCACGTGCACAGCCATTATGGCCTAAGCCTATTGCTTCTCCTTAAACTCAGTAAATTTCCATAGCCTTGTAGCAATGATGAGCAAGGGAGTGGTTTTAATGATGGATTCTAACAACTAAATACCTACCATTCTATAACCTTCATGCAATTTGACAATCCGTTAGTTTGATTTGGGAGTTAGAAGCTTGGACTGTGTATTCATTCTTCTATATAAAGGAACTCCCTGCACCTTCATTTCATTGCTGAAATATTTCTAAGAGAAGAGAGTATACTGTGATTGTCTATTTAGTTCAGAAGGAATTTCTATAGTAGCATCAGCAAGCTTACTCCATAACAGAGGTATAAATCGTCTTCGTGTCTTCATTTTCATTTTCTGTCAAAAGAACTCCATTGTTGTTCTCTGAGTTTTGTTGAAATTCTTGATTATGCCAAATTGGTTCATGATTGGTTTGTAGAACCCTTATATTGTTGTTATATAAACATACACACATGATGGAACCACTGAATAGTCTTTCATTTCCATTGTTCCTCTTCAATTTCTGTAAATACATGAAATTCGTAAATTAGTTAGAGTTCATGAAATTGGGAATTGATAATTGCTATTGACTGTTATATAAGCATATATGTATGTGTTAGTAAGTTAAACAAGTCTAATGTCTGGGTATGTTGAAATCGATGAAATGGGAGGTTTTGGGTCGATTTTCGCTGCAGTCTGAACCGCAGAAAACAGCCTCGACGCCGCAGCCCACGCCGCAGCGCCGCACGCAGCGCCACTCGCGCCGCAGCGCCAGTATTAAGCTACTGTTGCCGCGCCGCAGCGCCAGCCTCTATGTTCAGTTTTCTGCATTCTGCAACAAAACTGTTATGTACCAATTGTTTAATTTTTGTTTAAACAAGCATGGGAGCATGATTAATACATATATATAAACCTAATGAGGCAATGTAAGCATGTTTTAGTATATTAGCATGCATGGTTAACCAAACGACACATAGTTTGGAAACGAATTTAAAGTTTCATAAACGACGTTAACATATATGAAGCATGTATACATTCTGACTTTTCGAGCATGTTTATAGGGCCTTGAAATACATGAAAAGCATGTTAACTTACATATGTAGGTTTCATAAGGAAGCATGAACATGATAGACCTTATTAATGAACTATACTAACAAAGTATAAGCTTTGAACGTGAACGTTGGTATGCTATGACGAGAATTAGAATTTGACATTTATGGACACATGTGATAGTACTCTTAGACTCATTCATGTGTCATGCATGTATATATACCATGATTAGTTGTCGTGATTAAAGTTTAGCATGAACAAAGCATGTTTTCAAGATAATAACAATGCTAGCTACATATATGCAATACGAGTACTCATGAGCATGACTAATACAAGTTATATGAATATCTTATGTGTTTAAAAGCAATCATGTTAGACCATATGAGTTCGTGTCCTTGAATGGCTTTAAGTATTAACTTAAGAACCTATACCATGTACGATTGGATTTGGAAAAGTTATACAAGCATGAAAGTATCCTTTAAATATGAATACATGCTACGCGATATTATATGATGTTACTTGAACCCGATTTTGACGGTTAACTTAAGGAGATGCCGTAACTTGCTAAAATGAAATATATTTAGTATTGATTGTGGTCTTATGTGATATTAATAATATGCAAGCATGTTTGCTAATTGTTGAGATCTTATATAATATGAGAATGCGTTTAAACTCTAAAGAAGGAACGTTAAGGATAGAAATTATATTCTATATAACTGTGTAGCTAGGTAAAACTTAGCTTATGTGTTGATCGTATATTCAAAGAGAAAATGTGAAGTTAAATTATATGACTAATGAATATCGTATATATACGTAACTGTATTACGATAGGAATTCGAAAGTGTTGATTGCTTTTCGTGGATAAACTACGCTAAAGGCAAGTTCTCTTACTTACACTCTTTTAAAGTGCAAGTATCCTAACCGACGCATTTACTTTATGCAAGGAAATCTATGATTGTGAAAGTTTCCTAACTTATACTCTTTTACTATGCAAGTATCCTATCTTGTGTATTGCGAACTAGTTTCCTATTTAATCGGTTGAATCGAATTAGCACACTTGAACTCTTATTTCATTAAAGCTATTATTCATGTTGAACTTAGTATTGTTCTTGAATATTGTGAAAGTGTCTATGCCATTTGATTCGGCTGGACTTATGTTATTGAAAAGCAACCCAAACTAATTGATTGGTGCGGGATCTTATATTTGACTGAGAAGAACAACCTTCTTTGAAGGGAATATATAATTGTCGGAGAACCGACGTGCACACTTGAGTATGGTTGATTGTTATGCATAACAAGGGTACTTTAGGCTGATCACCTGTTGTACCTGTTTTTGTTGGATTTTCAGTTTATTACTGTCAATTCTAGTAGAAGTTCATAGTCCGTAGTGACTACTCAGTATTCAATTATTTGAAATCTTGAATTGACTTATTATTGAATCATATTGATATTATCCTGTCCTTAGCGACTGATATTGAGAACTGTTGATATTCTTGTTATTCTTGAACTATCAAATCTTGTTATACCCTTTCGAGAATTGAGAATCTTATTACTCACCCTTATTGTATATTACTTGCTGGGCAATTTGTGCTCATTCTTGCTTTCCCTAAATCATTTCAGTTAAGGCAGAGCATGGTGAACCTTCGGGCGTTGATAAGGGCAAGGGCAAAGCTACCAACTAGCTTATGTCTGTTATGTTTTAAATATATTAATATTGTATGAAGATGATGTAGTAAGACTGGATTTGATTATGTTTAAGCTTAAGTTAGATTATGTAATAAGTCGTTAACTGATATTATTATGTAATCTATTAAGTACTGTAGGTTGCGAGACTTGGGAGAATAATTATAATAAATCATTGTAAATTATTCTAGAATAGATTTTCCGCTGTGATCGTATGATATTTAATTATTATTATTGTGATGTATTACCATGAGCACGTGATGAACCGAATTCGAGAGACCAAGTGGCGGTCCTGGAATTTGGGGGCGTCACATAAGACATGAAATTTCTGTCAAATCTTATTTTATTTAATTATATGTATTTCCATTTTTAAATGCACAACTCCAAATAATGCAAATTAGAAACTCCTTTCTAATTTCATTTTGTCTTGGCCAAGGATTACTGGTTTGTCATTTATCGAATAACATAAGACATTCTCTTCATATATAACTTATTTCACCCAAGCATACCCTTTGATATACCCTAAGGGTCTTAATAAATAAGTCAAAGTATAATTCATTATACACAAGATACTATGATGATCTCAAGTCTAAGGATCACTTGTGCTACTATCACTTCAGGAATTCCTATTGACAGGCAAGTAAAACTTCATTAGGCATTCCTTAGCGAGCCACGTTCAGTGAACTTATTCTCTAATAAGTACCTACATACTTGCTTTAATGTCTCCACACAAATGATCATGAGATCAATCATCCTCATCCAATAAGAAAGCAACTTATATATCAATCTATCCGGATTCATTAATCTCCTTTTTAGTAATCCAACGATTGGGAACAATTTTAGTTTGTGAGCTTTCTAAAAATTTAGATCTCATTAGCATGATCATCATCATGATTCTAAAAGCATTGCTCAAAACTATGAGTTTATCACAAATTATAAAACAACACCATGTAGATAAATTAAAGCCTTTTAAATTAAATAATTCTTTTATTAATAAATGAATAAGATTGTTACAAAGTATATGTTTTATCATCAAACATGATTGACTTGTGTGCATACTACTTTCAATCTCCCACTTGCATTAAAGTCAATCGTCATGGTATCTCATACAATTCTTCTCTAAGTGGCGATCATCCTGCTGTTGGATAAGCTTTAATTAATGGATATGTAATGTTGTTCTTTAGAGTCCACTATCTCTATAGTGACTTCTCCTCTTTCAATGATTCGTTAATCAAATGAAAGTGTTGCAACACATGTTTAGATTCAAGATGAGACTTGGGAACTATTCCTAGTTTTGTAATGAATTTTTCATCTAAACAATCAACTTACAGCTTCATTTACAACTATACACTTTGTCTTGATCACTAAACCAGCAACTCTTTTCTGTTTGGAACTTTTCTAATTCACTACACCACCGTTCAAGGTTATGCTTTACCCTAAAGTGGATTTGTTGTTGTCTTGGTCAGTCTAAAAAAACTTGAGTCTGTTAAGCCCTCTAGTTTTAATTCAAACCCACCATGAATCATGATCACATCCTTAGTACCGGTTAAGTACTTTTAAGATGTCTTTTTCACTGTCTTACAGTAATCTTCTCCAGAATATGACCGATCAACATCAGGTCTCATACATTTCATTGCATACATAATAGTTACTCATGCGATCTCTCTTTTAGGAGTCTATAGGAACTATTAAGAGAGATACACTTTAGGGCTCATTAACATGAGACATCTCTTGGAGTTTTTCATGCTAAACAACTTTAGCATCAAATGAATATACGTTTCTTAGGTTAAGCCGAGCATCCTTTTAAATCTATCTATATAGATTTGTATCCCCAATTAAGATACTATTTCCAAATCATTCATGGAGGAATGTTTAGACAACTTATCTTTATTGATTGTAGCATTGGTATGTCATTCCTTATCCGTAGTATATCAACATATAATATTAGGAATGTCACGACGCTCCTACTGACCCTTTTGTACACACAGGTTCATTCTTGTTTTTATAAAATCAAACTTTTTTAATTGTCCCATCAAAACGAATGTTCCAGTTTTGAGAAGCTTGCTTCAATCCATTTCTCTGAGTGTCCACAACTCTTACCTCATCGTATGTAACTGGATCATTGTGACGAATGAGTTTATTGAGTTGTAATTCTGGGGGAAGAATCCTTTTAAGGAGGAAAGATTGTAACAAATGAGATTTTTGTATTTTAATTTTAAATATTTATTGAATTAAATAAATATTTTATTAATTTATTTATTTATTGAGTTGAATAAATAATTGATGTGATTATATGGTGGAGTAATTTAATTAAGTGCAATATATTAATTAAAATAATGTTTAAGTAATTTTGTGGTTGAAGTTTTAATTTAATTGAGATATTTAAATTAGATAAATTATTATGTGGTAATTTAGTAGTAATGATTTATTGAATAATTATAGTGATGTCTAATTTAATTTAATAATTAAATTAGGGATTTATTAATTTGTTACATAAAATTATAATTAATAAATAAATTATAATTGTGTAGCAATTTAATTTATGTGGTAATTTTATTTAATAAGTTGATATTAGCTTTAATTTAATTAAATTGGAATCTTGGAATTTAATTGAATAAAGTGTGATATTTAAACTATGTAGTAAATGGGTTATTAAAATAAATTAAAAAAAAATTTAATTCAGTTTTACCAAACAAGTCTCTTAGCTTTTAAAATTCTATTTTTAATTCAGTTTTGCCAAACAAGCCTTGGTGGCTTTTGATTTTCAAAAATATATAACTGATATGTATTTATTAAGGAAATTAAGTTTTGTCAGTTATTATATTATATTATTATACGTATTATATCTATATCAGTTTTATATTACGTAAAGTTAAGTTAGAGAAGGAAGAACAGAGAAAGAAAACTAGAGAGAAAAGAAGAGAGAATAAGAAAGGAAAAGAGGAAGAAAGCTCTGTGAAATCAAAAAGGAGATTACTTGCTATCATCTTCTTCTAAAGCTAATTAAAGATAATAATCTAACTTTAGGATTGTTAATCTATGTTTTTATTGTTCTTAATAAAAAGATAATTTTACTTCTCTATGTTTGAAGTTTTTTATGATAATTGTGTAAATATGATTTATATGCTAAATTGTATACATAAACTGTTATATATGATTTGTATAAATATTTAAGTGGTTTAATTCATGTAAATATGATGAACATGAAAAAATTATGTTCATAGCAATTTATAGTGAAGTATTTTGAAAAATGGCTTCTTTGATATAAAAATTAATGTCTAATTCATGCTATGTTATGTAAATTGATTATAGATTGTGATAATATGTTAAGAAACGAAAATAACATGATTTGAATTAAGTGATTTGGTTTAAAACCAAAGTTACAGTGTTTATTTTTGTCAAGAACACTTAACAATGGAGTTTTCTTCAAAATCATGGAATTAAAAGGTTTTTAATTGATTGTTGTGATGTTTTTATGTGTTAAATCATGTTAGAAGCATAAATTTATGTTTCTGTAAAGTTTTGTATGAATTATGTGAGTTAAAAGTTATGTTTGATCAAAGTTAATAAGCCAAATTGGTTTTTTCTGCACTATTCGCGAGGCTGTCTGCATCCCATTATGTCGTGGCGTCGCAGTGCTTGTTCTTTGAGTAAACAGGACGCTGCAGCACCACAGTAGCATCTGGTGACGTGGCACGGCGCTGCAGCGCCAATTCAGAGTGTTGATTGGAGCGCTGCCACGCCAGGTCCGGTTCTGCAGAGCCCTGATGACGTGGCACGATGCTGCAGTGCCATCTGCAGTTCATTATGTGGTGCTGTAGCTCCACCTATGTAGTTTAGACAGAAAATTTTATTTAAGTGTACAATTCTTTGAGAATGTTAATTTAATGATTATAAAAGTATGTTGGTAAAATTATATGTTAATTGGACAGTATGTAATCATATTTTTAATATGAGATTTAAGATTTTAAATTATGACTTGGTTAATTGATTAAAAAGTTTAAGTTTAACATGGATAATGATAGTAAGTGTGGTTTGATCATGCTATGTGATAACAACTGATTAAATCGAATGACTAATGATGTGAGTTAACTTAGATTGGTTAACTAATGATGTGATTTAGCTCTGTGATAACTAATTTGTGTTACTATTGTTAATAACGTGTACATAGGATAATTGTGGAACGAGTTATTATTTGCTAGCTTACGCACGAGGCAAGTTTCCTAATTCTTACTTTTAATTGAGCAAGTTATTCTATTCTTTCTTGTTTGCATTTATGTAAGTTCTTTAAATTCCATATTGGACAAGTATCTCATTTAGTTTTCGTATTGAAAATAATGTAACCTTAACTTAATTGTTCAAGCAAGGTTTTATTGTATCATTCAAATGCTTTAAGTTTAATTCTAAAACATGACTGTTAAGTATGATGTCTACTGTTGTGACTCACAGTTATTCCCTAACTCTTTTGTTATCGAACTCTTAAATTACTGTAAGTTTGATTCAACTACTCCTTAGTTGATGATAGTTGAACTCTAAATTACCCTTTGAGCTAATCCAAACCAAACTTTCTTTGGTACTGACTCATTAATTAAAGCTGAGATGAACAACCCTATTAAAGGCTGATCCCCCTGAGTACGAGTTAAGAGGTCCATATAATCTAACGACTGTTAAAGGTTTCAGTAGAAATATTTATAACCTGGGACATAGTTTAAGGTCTTGTGACCCTCAGATGAATTCTAAATCTTATATTCAATTCTTGATTATCGATGATAGAAATGTTATTCAATTCAGTTGAGCTTATTCAGTGATATGTCATCATTATTGATTGTTATTTCAAGTGAACTTTTGTTTGCTCGCCCTTGCATATATATAACCATTGCAGCCAAAGTTGAGAATGTTGACGAGCCGTTAACCAGCAAGGGCAAAGGCAAGATGAACAAGTAGCGAAGACTTGTTCATAATTATTATGTGGTTTTGTAATAAGACTTTAATTGTTATATGATGTTTTATTTTTCGCATTTATTGTTTGTTTAAGGTTAGAAACCTGGGGAACGTTTTGACATTGATGTAATCCTTTTATAAGGAAGATTTTATTATTAAGGTTGTACTTTATTTTGCATTCCTTATTTATTGGCAGTTAGTATGTTTTATTTAGATAGTGAACACCAAATCCTGTGGAAATGAAGTACCCGGATTTGGGAGTGTCACAATCATCATCTTCTATGATGCGTACCTCATCATCATCTATGATGAATCCATTCCTCCCAGGTATCTTGGGTACTATTCCAGATTTACGATTTAGTTATGGTACAATAGGTCTATCTACAGGTTTCTCTTTTTGACTTATAGTACTTTGTGGTTCTTGAACTTTTCAAGATCTATTATCCTCACACTAGCCCCTTCAATGATAAACACCTTTATCTTAGAAGACAGTGTGTTTCGCAACAAACACATTTTGCTAAGTAGGATTATAGAACATATACCCTAAACCTACTTTAGGATGTCCCACAATCTACACTTGTCAAATTTTATCCCAAGCTTATCATTTTGAAACCTTTTCACATAAGTTGGACAACCCCTTATCTTAGCATACTTAATATTAGGAATCCTCTATGTCCATAACTCTTATGGAGTCTTGGAGCCGAATTTTGAGGTTACCTTTTCTGTAGATATACAGCCATTTCTAGGCATTACTCCAGAAGGATATTGGAATGTCGATAAAATCATTATGAACCGCACTATGTTCAACAAGGTACGATTTTTCCTTTCAGATACATCAATTAATTATTGTTTATCAGGAGGCGTCCATTGTGAGAAAACCATTTGAGATGATCTAGAAACTTCTTGCGCAAGTATTTCTTCCTCGATCTAATCGAAGAATTTTAATACTTTTCCAATTAGTTTCACTTCTGAATTCTTTGAACCTTTCAAATAATTCACACTTGTATTTCAGCAAATACACACATTCAACTCTTTGAATGATCATCTTCTTTTTCTTATACTAGTTTGTTCAATTTATAAAATTATTTTTCATGTAAGTCAAGTACACAAATTCCATTAAGTAATATTCTAGTTCTATACAAAACATTAGTATTATAAATAGAACAACAATTGTTCTTAAATATAATACCAAAGATTTCATTATCCAACAACAAAATGGAAATAATGTTTCTAACGAGAACGGGAATATAATAACAATTTATTGACTTAATAGACTTGCCCATAGGGAATGCTAAACTGTAAGTTCATTTGGCTAATACAGCAACCTTTTGCTTCATTTCCCACACATAGGATTACTTATCCTTTGTTTAGCTTTCTACTTCTTCTTGGTCTCTTCATAAATCTATATTTATGAGAACCAAAGCTAGTATCCAATACCCAAGTAGAACCTTAACTTAAAGAAAAATTTATTTTGATTATGAACAAAACTGTATTTATAACCGAAGCTTCACTAAGCCTCTTTGGTTAGCCTCTGCAAGATGCTTCTCGTAGTTTTCTTTTCAGTGTCCAGGCTTATTGCAGTGGAAGCAAACTCCTTTGCTAAACGTATCAGTTTTGTTCTTATTATCCTTTATTTTTTCCTTTCTATTTATCTTCTTTTAATCGTTCTTCTTTTCAGAATATCTTTTGGCTCCTACCAGTAAGACTTGGTCTTTCTTGGTTGGAAAGTGACTCTCAGCATTTTCAACATGTTAAGCAAATCAGCGAGGCTGATATCTAGCTTGTTCATATGAAAAAATTCACAACAATTGTGAGAAGAAGTTCGGGAGTGAATGCAAGATCAAATCTTGGCACAACTCTCCATCCATTACAAAACCAGTTGTCCTAACTGTTCAATCAAATTGATCATCTTTAGGATATGTGTCTGTACTGTAGTGCCTTTGGTCATTCTAGATCGGAAGAGCTCCTTAGATATCTGATATCTATCAGTCTTACTTTCCTCATAATTCAACTACTTGAAATGCAGGAGAATAGTAGGAGCATCCATAGTTTCATGCTGACGCTGAAGCTCGTTACTCATGGATGTGGGCATGATGCATTGAGCCAACTATGGATCATCTTGTCACTTTCTAAAAGTAGCAGTCTCTTCCTCAGAGGCATTGTCTGCAACCATTGCAGGGATAGGCATATGACGGACATAAGATAACTTTCAGCCGTGAGAACTATTCTTAAATTCCTTAACCAATCTGTTTAATTCGGTCAGATAAATTTAGCATCTAATATGCTTCGCAGTGATAGTAATTTTAGACATTGTAAAATTATGTAAATGAATTTGTAATTTAACAACATTATTAACATACAGTCTTTTATTAATTAATTAATTACCAAGATAAATTAGGTCTTTTTTTAAATTGGTATCTCCCACTATTTTCTTCAAACTATATTACCCTCACTTATATAGTTCGGCAAAATCTAATTAAAGATTTGCTAGTGAGAATAAGGATCCCATTTCAAATATATATAGCCTTGTGGTGACACAACGAACTACATATAAATAAATAGATAGACAACTCTTGTCAATTATATCATCATGTAACTCATTTTTTTGCCTCTTAGATTATTTTGATCAAGTGATGGTACATCCGAATCAAAATTATCCAAGTTAAGTCCAACCTAGTACTTCCATATATTTAAAAAGAAAAATACTGTCCTTTTGGTGACACAACAAAACAGCACTGTTCAATTTCTTTATAAGCAACAAATGTGATATAAATAACCTATCAAAAATTAAGATAAGCCTTGTGGTGACAACAACAAACTTATAATAATTAATTGATACTCTATTATTTTAATCATACTAGAAGGTGACGTTTGATATTCCAAATATCTTTGAATGCTTAGGACTTAATATAATTTCTTTGAGGGATTTGTTATTAATTTGTCTCATCTTGTTTAGCGCGCATGCACACACACACACACACACACACACACACACACACACATATATATATATATATATATATATAAAATACGCGTCATATTAATTTACATGCGAAGCATGTTGAATAGTATAATATATATATATATATATATATATATATAGTATAATCATGCATATAGAATACTATATTCTACCCTGATGGATTATGAAATTTATTCTAGTTTTGTTCACTAGAGCCACCAAGTGAACCAAAAGGTCAAACCTAAGGTGCAAGAATTAAATTTAAATATAACTATTACATTTAAATCCCGGGCTCCATTATAAACGAGTCTTCATGCGCTCCTTGCTCCTTAATCTCCAATTCTTCAAAATTAATTCTAACTATTCCTATTACAAAAATATTTAAAATAAATAGAAACCTTGATCAACAGTCAAGAAAAAGTACATAGGAGGGAGATAGAATTTACATTAAGAAAAAATTAGAGAAGACGAGGTACGCAGACCTCATTTAATAAAACTCATACATTCATGTATCCCATTAAAATAAAATTCAATCACATTAGTCAATAGTCCATAATCAATCCTATTTATTATCATGCATATCACCATATGCATTAATAAATAACATTCATCTCATGAATAATAAATCCATTCCATATATGCATCGATATCAATTTAATGGGCAATTTCAAATTTATTAAAAATCCAATATTGAAATAAAAATAAACTCCTTTATTTTAATCAAAATTTAAATCATAATAAATTTTTTTATTTTATTTTATCCAATTTTAAATAAAAATAAACTCCTTTAGTTTTAATCAAATTCCAAATCAAAATAAACTCTTATATTTTAATTAACAAAGAATCCAATTTCAAGTACAAAATAAACTCCTTTATTTGAACTTAAAATTGCTGGAAAAATAAAATATGTTGAATCCTATTCCATATCAAAATTAAACATCTTTAATTTTAGGAAACATGAAATCTTATTCCATATGTGAATAAACTCTTTTATTCAAGCGAACGTGGAATCCAATTCCAAGTTAATATAAAACTTTTTGAATAAACTCTTTTATTCAAGTGGACAAGGAATCCAATTCCAAGTTAGTATAAAACTTTTTATTTTAATCATATTCCGATTCAAAATAAACATTTTATCTTAATTTAAATAAATATTAAAAATAAAAAAATTCAGAATTTGATGTCAGGCGCAGTTGCGCCTAGAATAAACTAGGATACAGTGCAGTTGCGCTACTAGCCCAGAAAACTTTTCCCGGTTATGGCGCAGCTGCGCTGCGTTGCAGACATACCAGGAAAAAATTTGCCCAGAAAATTCGATCCAATCGCATACCCATACACATATAGAATCATCAAGATCGATAATTAGCACAAAGTTAGACTCTTATACCACTGTTACGTTTGTATATAGCACGATCATGCAATCAAATTATATAAAAGGTGCAGAAGCGCGATAAAATAGTAATTTAAAATTTTCATACAAACCCATCACCATGATCATACTTTGTACATAATTATCAATCAATTAAAATAAGAAGAAGATCAAATAGATACCCTTGTAGAAACTAGCTTCCTCAGGTACGAGTTCACCTCCAATTCCTTTTCACGTTCAACTTGAAGCCACCGGGTTTAATTCCTTCATTTGATCAACGTTAGCCAACCAAGTGTTTGACCTCTAGAAATGATCTACCAAGGAAGAACAAGTAATCAAGAAGATGTGTGTTTGGCAAAATCCTAAATCTATCTCTATAGAATATTGTGTACTCTCCCAACTTTTAGAATTGTCATTTTTTGTAACCCCTTACCCATAATAAGACTCCTCTTATTTATAGATGTGGGCAACCCTCCTAAAAAATTTAGGAATTGGATTTTATTTTAATTAATTAAACTATATTAATTAATTAGACTCCTAATCTTATTAGAAATAATTAATTAAACTCTTTTAGTTAATTAGCCTCCTAATCTTATTAGAATTATATGAGAGTACCTTTTATTAATTAATTCCCAAACTCCTTTAGAAATTAAATAATAATAAAAGTAATAATAATAATAAGGCTCCTCTTATTAATTTATATTTAAAATTTTCAAAATATTAAATAATAAATATTATGCTATTTAATTTATTCTATCACCATAGATTAAATTAAATACAGTTAACTTATTATTACGATTATGTCATTTATTTCTTAAATAAATATTCTTTCTTTTATGGTGTGACCCTTTAGGTTCTCCGTATTAAACCGGCTGTGAATAAATCAATTAGAACAATTCTAATCTTATTTAAATAAATAAATAAATAACATTTATTCTACAATAAGGATAAATATTTTTTGCGATCAATGACTTTCCAAATAATATAGATTTTAATATTAATCATAAAAGAACTTTTGAGTAAATAGTTACCATAGAATTCAATTCTTCTACCATAAAATGTCCCAATTAAATATAAGACATGAAATTACTGTCAAATCTTATTTTATTTAATTATATGTATTTCCATTCCTAAATGCACAACTCCAAATAATGCAAATTAGAAACTCCTTTCTAATTTCATTTTGCCTTGGCCAAGGACTACTAGATTGTCATTTATCGAATCACATAGGACATTCTCTTCTTTTACTAGAAGCGGTAGATTCTTTATTGATCATTCATTATCTCCATATATAACTTATTTCACCCAAGCATACCATTTGATATACCCTAAAAGTTTTAAGGAATAAGTCAAAGTATAATTTATTATACACAAGATACTATGATGATCTCAAATCTAAGGATCACTTGTACTACTATCACTTTAGGAATTTCTATTGACAGGTAAGTAAAACTCTATTAGGTATTCCTTAGCGAGCTACATTCAGTGAACTTATTCTCCAATAAGCACCTATATACTTTCTTTAGTGTCTCCACACAAATGATTATGAGATCAATCATCCTCATCCAATGAGCAAGCAACGTATGCACCAATCTATCCAGATTCAATGATCCCTTTTTAGTAATCCAACGATTAGGAACAATTTTAGTTTGGGAGCTATCTAAGAATTTAAATCTCATTAGCATGATCATCATCATGATTCTAAAAGCATTGCTCAAAACTATGAGTTTATCACATATTATAAAACAACACCATGTAGATAAATTAAAGCCTTTTAAATTAAATAATTCTTTTATTAATAAATGAATAAGATTATTATAAAGTATATGCTTTATCATCAAACATGATTGGCTTGTGTGCATACTACTTTCAATGATTTCTTCTATTTGTTGAACTTTCTTTCTTATGTCACCAATTTCCCGATCATTTTTAAGATTGGTTATTTCAGGGGTTTTGTTGGTTCCTCCATTGGAATGAGGTTCAGGTATTTGAGTTTCTTTCTTTTTGTCAGTACCGTGACTGCCACCTTGTGCGGAGGACTCTGGTTGAGTGAGTATGTAATACCCGAGAATTTTTTGAATAAAATTAATAATTATATTATTAAAAGTTAAATATTTATTTGAATATAAAACAATATTGTTGGGACATGGGATATAGTAATTCTATTAAATTAAGTTAAGTATTTGACAACTATGTGATGAGTAAAGTAATATGATGGAAATGATGAAAAGCTTAATTTAAAGCTTATGTGAATTTTCTAGTGTGACATAATGAAAGATTAAGAAATTAATTAAGTAAATTAATGAAGGAATGATTTAATCATGAGATTGATTAATATTATTATATTAAATTAATAATTTAAATGGTATGTTAGACTAATATTTATTATTATTAAATTATTTGCTTTGAGCAATAATAAGTAATGTCTGACCATATATTATAAAGTTGTTACATCCATTTAATATAAAATAAGGTGTGACATTATAATGTGATTGCATGATATATAAAACTATATGATAAAAGTAAGTGAATCATATAATCTTACTAAGTTACATAAATGAGCTTATGTGACAACATGATTTGTGGTGGGTCAATTAAATGTGTATTTTAAATATATGGGAGAAAATGAATTTTTGTAAATAAATATTTATTATTAGATATTTACTTTAACATTTATGTGGATTTGAAATAATAAAGTTTTATGGTTGCTAATACCCAACTGAATTATATTCGGACTTATTATAAATATTATTGGGACTAACCCAATGTACATGGAATATGATTATGTATACATATAACCGTAATTTATCAAAGTAACATTTGTAAGCCAAAAAAGGGATTAACCTTAGTATGTGAATTACATTTTTACTGGTATATAAGGAGGATTCCTACTTGTCCCTAAATCAGTGTCACATCTTTCATCATCACGTAATTAGACCAATGGCCTAAGCATAGCCTTTTCTGTCCCTTACCATCAGTAGATTTCAAATGATGAGGAAGGGAGTGGGCTGAATAGTAATGCTTTTCACCAAACCTCCATTAACCATCATCTTCTTCTCCTTTCGTTGATTTGAAGTGGTAGGCAAAACCATTGTCTGTGTAATCAATTTTCTATAAATTGGAGTTCCTTTTCTTCTCAATTCATTGCTGAAAATTTTGATAAGTAAAATTAGAGTGTAAGTATACTGATTTGGAGAGAGAGCAATCTGAGAATTGGAAGGAATTTCATTTCAATCTTTAGCAGAGGTATAAATCTTCAACTGTGTTCTTGATTTTAAATTTCAAAGAATTCTAGAAATTTCTTGTATAATTGATAATTGATTTAGAAATGGAATGTCGTTGTGATATACGTGGTTATATGCATCTATAATAGCAGTGTAGCTGATTTTGAATAGATTACGAAAAGATTTTCGTGTATGGGTTTTGATTCTGCCGAAGCAGAACCATTCCTGGTTCTATCCAAGAAGGGCGCAGCTGCGTCCGTCCTGTAGTACAGACCAGCGCAGCTGCGCCGAACCCCAGGAAATGATTCTGACTTCTATTTTTAAATATTGTGAATTTTAACATCATAATATGACTTGAACATGCATAAAAATTGGTTTAACATGTGGATATAGGTTCCTTGACATAGCATGAATGTTCTTGTTTGCCTTAGTATACATTTACTAAAGGAAATTTATAGTTTTGAAAATGGATTTTGACAAAACTTATGATATTTAAGTTCTGACCATATGAGCATGTGTATGTGGTTTGGTTATGCATGAAACAAGATTCAAAATTTGTTTGCATGCGCTAAGTCGTGTTAGCCAAGTTTAAAACGACTTTAAAAGAAGACTTAAAAGTTTTGGAAAACTAATGTTTACAAGCATCTTATGATTTACATTCTGAATTTTTGGGCATGCATGCTAGTACTTTTTATGTCACTAATCTGACCTATATGTACACACACACCTTGTTAGACACCATAAAAGTTAATCAAGCATGTGTTTGAACAAATTTCCAAGTAATGAGCTAATATTAACTATGTGTAAATGATGTGAACAGTTATGAGCATGCATATTTTAGGATGTATAACCTTCTTATGTGAATAGATGGTTAATATTGTTGGCCTCGTGATTCCATAACCTTATTTGGACTTAATTTATTAGAAATTCAAAACTAAGACTATGACATGTAAAGATGAACTTGGAATGATCTTAAAAGCATGCAAGAACCTTTAAAATGTGTATATGCTATGTGTTATTATCCACGCATGCTAAGGAATGAGACGGAACCAGGAGAGCAAAGCTCAACTCTGGTCTGGCTAGGGGACAACGCAGCTGCGCCGTCCTTAAGCCTAACCAAGGCCCAACTGCGCCCTCCTGCAGTCTGCTCTGACTGTTTTATTTATGATCTTAAAATTGAAACATGTATATAATACTACGTTAAGTCATAATATATGATTACCATGATGTTTAAAAATGTAATGGCTATGTGGAACCAAGAATCTAAAGGTTTTTATAAGTTTTTCTAAATAAGCTTTTAAAAGAAAAGTCGTTGGTAATTGCAAAACTAAGTGGCGTGATGATGTGATATACGTGGTCTGATTATATGAATAAGTTAGAACCTAATTTATGTGCTTAACGTACGTATCAAATATATGTATTCAACTTATGTAACTAATAAATATACATATATACGTAACTATGTTACAATAGGATTTCAAAGTGTTGATAAGCTATAAATTGGTAAACTACGCTTGAGGCAAGTTCTCTAACTTCATTTGATTTCATATTGAATGCAAGTTCCTAAACTCTCTTAACTTTCCATATTGTGAAAATCCGAATTGTTGTTATATCAACCATATTCACATCGAGCAAATATATATTACTATTCAAAAATCAATTTTATATCTTGATGTTGTTGCAAGCATTGAAATTATCATTCCTAAATGCTTTATAAAAGTTGTCTAAGCCATTTGATTCGGCTGGACTAATATCATGTGTTAGAAAGCTATCCAAACAAACTTACTTGGTGCAGACTCTTATAAATCTACTTAGATGAAAAACCCTCATTGAAGGGAAAATTATATAATTATCGGGGAACCGACGTGCTCACATATAAGCATGTGAATGTTATGCATAACGTAGGGTACTTTAGGCTGATCACATGTTGCACTTGTTATACCATTGAGATTTTGAACTTTATAACTGTTCACCCATATTGCTATATTACTTGTTGAGAAAATTTGTTGCTCATTCTTGCTTTCCTTAAACATTTCAGTTAAGGCTGAACGTGACAAAACATCAGGCAAGGATAAGGGCAAGGGCAAGGCTATGGAGTAGCTTTGTTCCCCTATGTTAGAAGTTTAAATATTATCATGTTGTAATAAGACTTATTTCATAATATGTATTAAATTATGTTATGGTTTAAGTTATGTTTAAGTTAGTCATGGTTGCGAGACCGTGTGACGCGAATATTTATATTAAATCAATGTAAATTATTTTATTATTCTGTTGCAAGAGACTTTAGTATGTTATTAGAATTAGCACGTGATGCACCGAATTCGAGGTACATGTATCTGAATTTGGGGGCTTCACAGGTTGATATCAAAGTATTAGGTTTTAAACCTTAGGAACGAGAATCCATAGACTATAACCTTAGAAGAATGTAGAGTATAGAGGGAGATAAACTCATGTAGAGTTTTCTTAGAGAGTTAGTAGTATTATGAAATATATTTTCATTCTATACAATGAATTTATGTTTTATATTCTAACGAAGCTTGTTGTTTGTTGTCTTGTGTTTGTGGTTGTAGGATGTCGAAACAAGGAGGACCTAGTAGGATTACCGAGGAGGAGCCACGTGATATACACCTGGTATATGAGGCACCTTAGCTAGCTGAACCCTTTCAGGCAGTAGCACCATCCAAGTTTGACGACGAGGATGACACAGAGCTGGAGTCGGATCCTGAGGAGGAACCCATGGGGATGAACCTCGTGGGAGATTCTGATGAAACCCCGATCGAGGATCGGATGTTGGGAGAGTATGAGGAGAAAATCCTGGAGTTTCAACGCCACGTTGAGGAGCTAGAGACTCAGACTCGGGAGAGAGAAACTGAGATGCAGAAGCTGAGGGATGAAGACCACAAGAGAAAGTTGGAGATGCAAGAGATGGAGGTGGAAATTTCCTATCGTAAAGAAGCGGCCCTTTTCCACCGTTCGATAGCAAGGAATGTGGAATTGGCGGGTAAGTTGGAGGAGTCCGAACAGAAGGAGTTGAGTGAGAAAGCTGAGAAGGAGGCTCTCCGCACTTAGCTTGAGCTAGAGGTTATGGAGAGGATCCACTTCGAGGAGAAGTGGGAAGGAGCTAATGATAGGGTAGGAGATTTAGAAGATGAGGTAAGAAGTAAGAAGAGGAAGATGAACAGGATGGGATACGCTTTCCGTACGGCCATAGAGAGACTGATTGATGGTTTATATCACTACCCGACAGAGCAGGGACAAACCCGACATACTATGAGTAGGGATTTGGTGGCATACATATCACAGATTGAGTACCAGAGCGTTGTGGAGAGCGGGATGTTAGGATGAGACCTATCAGTATTATTCTAGTAGGGATAGTTGTATTTATGTATGTATTGTTGTGTAATCCCAATCTCTTGAGTGAGATATGGGGATAATTTATGTAAACCCCGAGTAGGCTCATATTAGAGGGGTAGTATGACACTGTTTCCCCGTCTTTTGTAATATTAGGGGATAGATGTTGAAATTTATAGAAGTATGCTAGGGATGGTCATATCGATGTAATGATTTGGCATATGAATATAAATGTTCTTATTCAAAAAAATGTATTATAAGATTTTATTTCCCTTTGTATTAAAGAAAGACTTAAGTAATATATAATAAGCATGAAATTTTGTGATGCAGAAAATGCTGCCTAGACGTAGGCTAACAGCACCAGAGGAATCAGTCAATAATGAGAGAGCAAGTAGACCCTATATAACGACTAGTCGACTTGTTAGGAGAAGCCCTTCGAGGGAGAACCAATGAACCAGTACGCAATAACCCACAAGCAGTACCGGTAACCAACTTTAAAGACTTTAGGAGCGTAGGACCTCCGAAAATTACTGGTACTACCGACCCTATTGAGGTGCAGACGTGGATCAAGGAGATGGAGAAAGCCTTTTCCATTGCTCGTGTGGTTGAAGATCAGAAGACTGTGTTCGCTACGTACATGATGAGGGGTGAAATAAATTATTGGTGGGAGGCCAATCAACAAAGAGCGGTAGAAGGGACTATAACCTGGGAGAGGTTTAAAACTTTGTTCTTCGAGAATTACTTCCCGAAGAGCATGAAGAATAAGATGGAAGTGATGTTTTTAGAACTAAAGCAAGAAGAGATAACAGTAGCCCAGTACGCTACAAGATTCAACGAGCTCGCCCGATTTGCAACGCACCAAGTGGATACCGAAGAGAGGAAAGCTCGACGCTTCAAACTAGGACTGAAACCTTGGTTGTTCAACAAGGTGTCAGTTCTCCAAATCGACTTATTCTCCACACTGTTGGATAAGGCCATCATTGCGGAAGGAGGTAGTGAGGCCTTGAGTCAGTATAACAAGGAGAAGAAGAGTAAGAACACTAGAGGATAGATCCGGGGAGGAAGTAGTAGTGGAGAAAGCAACCTAGGAAAGAGGAAGTGGGATAACAACAACAACAACAACAACAGAAACAACCATCAAGCAGGAAGTTTTCAAGGAGGTTTAAGAAGAGAGCAGAGGGATGCTCGAAGTGTGGAAAGAACCACCAAGGGGAGTGCTGGAAGGGGCGCAGTGTTTGCTATAATTGCGGCCAGAAGGGACACATTTCACCAAACTTCCCAAAACCGGAAAAGATTAAGGGATGTTTCGCTTGTGACTCAACTGAGCATCAGATCAAAGACTGCCCAAAGAAAGGAAACAACGGAGGAAGCGGCCATCAGGGAGGAGGCAACAAGCTCATAATCGGCGTGCCGGCCCAATCCAACCTACCAACTGCCATAACATTTAACATGATCGTGCAGGACGCAGTAGCTGTGAAGGATGTGGTGTCAAGTATTATCCCAATCAATAATATAAATGCATATGTATTATTTGATTCGGGTGCTACCTATTTATTTGTGTCTGAAGAATTTTCTAGTCGATTAAACTTACTGATACGTTGGTTTTATACCAACAAATTGATATCCATTATAGCTTGCTTCTTGCTTACTTTGAGTTATTTTAGTATTATTTTACCTGGTTTTATGTTATGTTGTGTAGGATTTGATTTGAGGAGAAACTAGGAAGAAAAAGGGCAAAAGTGTAGTTTTTGCAGAAAATGGCCCCCCGCTGGGGCGAGCGTCTCCAAGCCAAAACCCCCGCTGGGGCTGGGTTGCAAAATATCCATGCAGGAAAGTGGCTTGCCGTCGGGGCGGGCATACCAAAGGTAAAAATGTCACCGGGGCGGGCCTACGGCAGGGAAAAATTATCAGTTTTCTGTTCTGATTGGGATTGTGCAAGAAATAATGGCTAATGAGTGTTGCGGCTGGAAGGATATAAAAGACACAAGATAAGGCTGTTATAGATATTATGAGACGGATCAAGAAGCCCTAATTAAAGAATTGAACGTGCTTGAAGAACGGAAGCATTAAATTAACACGACGAACACAAGATCGGAGTGGAGAGCGGTGATATTGTCACAGTGTCTACTTTCTCTCTATCTTTTTATCTTGTATTCAGGATGTTTAGTATGATGTGGATCATTGGATTTTACTTGTCTATGATGAACTAAATTCCTTTTTAAGCCTACAACGGATCTTTGATTGTAATGGATGATTAAGTATTTTTAAACTCAATTTATGGATGTTATTCCCAGATTATTTGCTATGTGTGTGCGTAATCTATATAATTGCCTGATCAACGATTATTCTGTTATCTCTTATGAACTTGTGAAGGAACATATGGGATTAGAACTATCCATAGTGGCATATGTTCGTGATTTATGCATAGATGGAAATCGTGATTCGTGTGTAGGGTAGAAGTATGCCTTTACGCCATATATAATTTGAAAGAGAACTTGATAATAAATTCTAATTAATTATAATTCACATAGAAATATAGTGAATTAATTAATTAGGGTGTCTCACTTGAATCTATCATTTGTGGATATGAGTGAGTATGGATATTATGCATCGTGAGGTGGTTTTATCTACGTTAGTGTTTTCGATTAATAATCTGGGGTTAACTGAAATAAACTGGGGAAAAGGATATTATCATAAGTGTAATTATAAGTGAAGTTATGGGCTTAATTTTCTCAAACTTGTTAAAATCTCGATTTAGTGTGCGATTGTTTTCAGTATTAATTTAGTTATAAAAGAAAACATCTTTTTATCGATAGTTTGATAAAGCTGAAATATTACAAAATTGGTAATTATTTGATTGAACAGTAACTATTGTCTCTGTGGGTACGATACTTGATTTATCACTTTATTACTTGTGGACCACGTACGCTTGCGTGTTACGCGTAAAAAATATTCAACAAGTTTTTTGCGCCGTTGTCGAGGATAGTAATTGCGTTTATTACTTACAATATCGATTTAAGTAGATCAGTTTTAATTAAACATATATATATTTATTCTTATTTTTGTTTGTTTGGTTATTTTAGGTACTTTAGAGTAGTGCATGCAAACTAGATCAAAGAAGCCAGAATTGTTGCCCTTGGAGGACGACATCGACAAAAGGTTTATGAGGTTAACTACGTGGATTGCAAAGAATCGAGAGGAATTTGAAACACCCAGAACAAACATGGCAGAACCGCAACGGGAAGACAAACTAATGAAGGATTATGATATACCTAAGATCTCAGAAATTCATTCAAGTATAGCAAGGCCAGCAATCAATGCAAATAACTTCGAGATTAAGCCTGGGACAATACAGATGGTTCAGAACACTTGTCAGTTTGGGGGTCTTCCGAATGATGATTCAAATTGTCATATTTTCACCTTCATCGAAAGCTGCGAAACTTTCAAGGTTAATGGAGTGTCAGATGATGCGCTCAAGTTGAGGTTGTTTCTCTTCTCCCTCAGAGATAAGACGAAGGCTTGGTTACATTCTGAACCACCGGGGTCAATCACGACTTGGAATGATCTAACACAGAAGTTTTTGGCCAAGTTCTTCCCACCATCGAAGATACATAAGATAAGGACGGAGATATTTGCGTTTGCACAGTACCAAGGGGAACCACTCTATGAAGCTTGGGAAAGATATAAGTGTTGGGTTTGTACGAAATCGTGACGCAATCAAATTGTAAAAATTAGCGGAAGCATGGTATATTAGAGTTTAAAAATTTCTACAAAACCATTACCCGGATCATCCTTTATTAAAATTATTAATTTAAAATGATAAATAAGAAGTTATGGAATCATAACTTTGTAGAACGAAGCTTCCACATGTATGAGTTCAACTCATTGTTCTTCGTGATCTCCTTGAATTTCTGGGTTAGATTCTTTCCTTTGATCAACGTTAGCCACCCAAGTGTTTGGCCTCTAGAGGTGATCCACCAAGGAAGATGAATTATCAAGAAGGAGGGTGGTTGGCTTAGTTTTCTATCCTCTATAGGAAAAGAGTACTCTCCAACAATTGGAATTGCATCAACTGATATCTATTATAAGACTCCTCTTATATAGATATTGGTCAACCCTTCTAATCCTATTAGACATGGGATTTTATTTAATTAATTAAACTTTTTTAATTAATTTAGGCTTCCCACCACATGGGAAATAATTAATTAAATTCATTTAATTAATTTGTCTCCTAATCTTATTAGAAATAAATGCGAGTACTAATATTAAATTAATTACTAAACTCCTTTAGAAATTAAAATAATAACAATTATAATAATATTAATAAGACTCCTCTTATTAATTTATATTTAATATTTAAAAAATATTAAATAATAAATATTAAGCTATTTAATTTATTTTATCACCATAGATTAAATTAATTACACTTAATGCATTATTACGATTATGTCATTACCTTCTTAAATAATTATTCTTTCTTTTATGGTGTGACCTTTTATGTTCTCCATAATAAACCGGTTGTGAATAAATTAATTAGAACAATTCTAATCTTATTTAAATAAATAAATTAAACTAATAATTTATTTAAATAAATAATATTTATTCTACAATAGGGATAAGCCTCCCTAGCGATCAACGACTTTTCAGATAATATAAATTTTAACATTAATCATAAAAGAACCTGTGAGTAAATAGTTATCGTACAATTTAATCCTTCCACCATACAATGTCCCAATTAAATATAAGACATGAATTTACTGTCAAGTCTTATTTTATTTAATTATATGTATTTCGATTAGAAAATGCACAACTCCAAATAATGCAAATTAGAAACTCCATTCTAATTTCATTCCACCTTGGCCAAGGATTCCTAGGTTGTCATTTACCGAATCACATAGGACATATCTCCTCTTTTACTAGAGGTGGTAGATTCTATATTGATCATTCATTATCTCCATATGTAACTCATTATTCCCAAGTATACCCTTTTATATACCCTAAAGGGCTTTAAGGAATAAGTCAAAGTATAATTCATTACATACAAGATACTATGATGATCTCAAGTCCAAGGATCACTTGTACTACTATCACATTAGGAATTCCTATTGACAGGCAAGTAAAACTCCATTAGGTATTCCATAGTGAGTCACATTCAGTGAACTTATTCTCTAATAAGCACCTACATACTTGTTTTAGTGTCTCCACACAAATGATTATGAGATCAATCATCCTCATCCAATGAGCAAGCAACATATATACTAATCTATCTGGATTTACTAATCCCTTTTTAGTAATCCCATGATTAGAAACTTTTTTAGTTTTTAAGCTTTCTAAGAATTTAGATCTCATTAGCATGATCAACATCATGATTCTAAAAGCATTGCTTAAAACTATGGGTTATTTACATATTATAAAAATAGCACCATGTAGATAATTAAATTCTTTAATAAATAAATATTTTATTAATAAATAAGTAAGATTGTTTACAAAGTATATGCTTTATCATCATACATAATTGGCTTGTATGCATACTACTTTTAATAACGAGTTGTTGAGGAAATGCCCACATCACAGATTCCCACCCTGGATGCAGTTGAGTATTTTTTATAATGGAGTATCGAGTCAGATACGATCTAGCATTGACTCAGCATCACAGGAAGCTTTTCTGACGAAGAAATTTGAGGACGGATGGGCATTGATAGAAACGATGGCTGCAAATGCGTACCAGTAGCCGACTGAAAGATTAACTCAGCCCGTAGCAGCAGGTGTACTGCAAGTGGATACTACGACAGCCATATTGGCACATTTATCTGCATTACAAAAGGGGATGGAAAATCTGCAAAGGGGAAACATACAACAAGTAGCAGTCATATGTGAACAGTGTGCAAAGGAACACCCAACGAATCAGTGTGCAATTAACCTAGCGTCAGTGCAGTTTGTGGGTAACTATAATAGACAAACCAACACCTACCAGAATACATACAACTAGGGGAATAGGAACCATCCAAATTTTTCATGGAGCAATAACCAGAATCAAAACCAGCAATGTGACACCCCCAAATCCGGCATCTTAATTTTCACAGGATTTGGTATTCACTATTCAAATATCATATAACTATCTATCCATAAATAATAAAATTCATTTATTAGATAAATAATCCATCATCTCCCTTTAATAGGGTTACAATATCTGAAATAATAAATAAATATTAAATCCCAGGTTATACTTAACCTTAAATCTCTGTTGCGAAAACGTAAACAAATAAGTCTTAATTATCATACATAAGTCTTGAACTTTAACATTTCACTAACACCACAAGTCTTCAACACTTGTTAGCTTTTCCTTTGCCCTTGCTACTAGAAGGTTCATCACATCTTTCATTCTTAGCTGTAATGTTATTATGCAAGAGTGAGCATGAATTACCGCAAATAAAAAAATATGACAATAATAACATGCGAGTGAAATCAAAGAAATCAGAATAACAGAAAGCTCAACTTTTGAATCAGGAATAATAATCGAGAACCAAATTACATCTGAGGGTTATAAGACCTTGAACTATGTCCTAGGTCAAGTATATTAACCTTTAACAGTCATAAGACTATGGACTTTACTTCTCGTACTTAGGGAGATCAGCCCTTCGTACTGATACTGTGCACACTACCTCAACGCTTAAAGCATCATCACTTCCCCTTTAAAAGGGTTGTTCATCTCAGTTTGACATCAGAATTCGTACCAAATAAAGTTTGGTTTGGATAACTTAATAGTAGTTCTGGAATTTAGAACGCTCATCAACTATGGACTAGTCGAATCATTAAGGGTTCGCTAGTCTTAAAGGTTTCAACAATATAAGATATTCAATTTGAATAATAACTTTTCAAGGGAATATAATCGAATAAGTATTGTCTACTGAAATGATACTTTTAAAAGAATCATAACATCTCATATTAAATTCTGAACTTGAATAATCAAGAATAAGAACTTGCTCAACAACAGTAATTAAGCATAGAACACTAGCTCAATTGAAAGAGTATGGTTAGGAAACTTGCTTAATTTAAATGTTTGAGTTTAGAAAATTTGTCTCGTGCGCAAGCTACAATTATAACTCACGTTCCTTAATTAATCATACATATCACACATTCATAATATTCATTAACACAGTTTCGATACAATTATCGAGTCACAACAGTGTTCTTCAACTCATTATTAAACTTTTCAAATAATGGTTTAAGTTAATAAATTAACTTATTAATTAATCACATAGTCTAAGTTATTAATCTTGTATTAACATCTTATCACATACATAACATGTCTTCATGTTTATTAGATTTTAAACACATTACTCAAAATTTAACACTTAGAATTTTTTTTAGAATTTCTAGGCAGGCACGGCCGCACGGCATTAACCCTTTGACACGTCGCGATCGCACGACTACGAATTTTCAAAATTTCGCGAAGAACACAGAACGCGCCCATTTTCTCCCAATTTATACCAATACACTGATGTGTAATGTTACCCATGAAGTATAAACTTCATAAGAACATCACAAATCACTACTAGCATGTTTCTACCAGTTTAGATCATGTAATTACATAAATTAAAACAATCAATTTTACTGTTCTTCATAAATTTGTAAAATTGTTATGAAAAATATGAAATCTACCATTACGAATTCGTTACTACACCGAATCCACTCATTCCAATTCTGTTTTCTTTGTTTCAACATATATAATCATATTTATGTGTCAATTTTAATACAAACTTATGATTCAAACATTAATTTAACCCATATGGGTTATTCTCACAACATTTATACTCTGTCTTTTATGAAACCCAACTATTAACAAAATTATATGGTGTGATCAGTGTAAATCATGTATACATAATTCAACACACAATACTACTCATATACCAATCTTTATATGATAATATCTTATTTAATTACTCAAAACAATTCTTAACAGGGAATTTCAAAAAAAACGTACAAGACAACTCTGTAATTTTCTGAAAACCCAATTAAAACCAAATTATATAATTTTGATCATTTTAAATCATTCATACCAAATATAAAACATAATATAATCACACACCCATATAGATATTGCCACATCATGCCTTAATTAGGAAACCCACATTTTACAGAAAACTTTAAAATACGTAAATGAAGAACTTTGAGAAAAATTAGATTTTGAAAACTAGCAAGGAAGATTACCCTTTAGTAAAGAAGATGAAGATGATTCACAGTCAAAGATAATATAATGCTTTCTCAAATTCTTTTTTCTGTATTTCTCTAGATCTCTTCTTTTTTCCTCTTTGAAAATTTCTTAAGTTTTTCTTCTGATAATTATTTAGGATATAGGCGTAGTATACGTATATATATAATTAGCCGTTGTAGTAAAACAAACTAACCTCTACAAGGACCTTGTTTGTTTGTTCCCTTATTCCTTTCCCATTTATTTTAATACTTTCTTATTATATAGTTAATTGTCACATTACTAAATAACCAATTAATTTTATTTAAATCAATTAAATAAAATAAGATAATTCACATTGTCATATAATTAATATTCTTATTTATTAATTATGTTAATTCAGTAATTTTGTAATTAATTATAAATTAATTAGAATAACATTATGCTTATTTAATTAATTCATTTAATCAAATAAACTCAATTAAATATATACTTTGAACTATTAAATTACTAGACATTAATTTAATTAATGTAACACATATAACTAAATTAATCTACCATAAATTCATGAATTAATTATTTAACTCAATAATTAATTCATTAAAAATATTTATTTATTTTAATAAATATTCAATAACTTTACAAAATTCTCGTTCGTCACATCTTTCCCCCCTTAAAAGGATTCTGTCCTCAGAATCACGATTCGATTAATAATTTCGTCCCGTCACATTCTCCCCCCCTTATAAAGATTCTGTCCCCAGAATCGCGTTCACCTATTAAGGAAAATAGGTGTGGATAAGTCTTCACCATATTCTCTTCGAGTTCCCACGTTGCTTCTTCAGCGTTGTGGTTCCTCCAAATTACCTTAACAGAAGGTATTACTTTATTCCTGAGAACTTGTTCTTTCCTGTCAATAATTTGAACAGGAACTTCTTCATAGGATAATTCCTTCTCAAATTGTAGGGGTTCATATTCTATCACATGTTTGTAATCGGGTTTATAGGATCGTAAGACTGACAAATGGAAGACGTTGTGAACATGCTCCAGTGCCGGAGGTAAAACTACCTCATAAGCCACTTCTCCAATTCGTCGAAGCACCTCAAAGGGTCCAATGAACCTTGGGCTCAATTTTCCCTTTTTACCAAATCTGATCCCTTCCAGGGAGAGACCTTCAAAAATACAAAGCTACCCGATTCAAACTCTACATTCTTGCGGTGTAGGGTGTATTTCTTCTGCCTATCCTGAGCCACTACTAATCTTGTCCAAATTATTTTAACTATCTCTGCTGTCTACTGTACCAACTTTGGACCTAGCAACTGTCTCTCGCCAACTTCATCCCAGTACAGTGGAGTTCTGCACTTTCTACCGTACAACGCTTCGTAAGGCGGCATACCACTACTAACCTCGTAACTATTATTATAACCGAATTCTACAAGCGGTAGATGATCATCCCAATTGCCTTTAAAATCCATAATGCATGCTCTCAACATATCCTCTAATGTCTGGATCGTCCTTTCGCTTTGCCCGTCAGTCTGAGGGTGATAAGCTGTACTCATCCTCAACTGTGTTCCCATGAATTCTTGTAGTCGTTTCCAGAAATTCGATGTGAAGCGCGGATCACGGTCAGAAACAATCGACACTGTTACACCGTGCCTTGAAACAATCTCTTTCACGTATAACTTCGCCAACTGTTCTAAGTTAAATCTGATTCTAATCAGAAGAAAGTGTGCGGATTTCGTTAATTAGTCAACGATAACCCATACTGCGTCGTAGCCTTTTCGGGTCGTCGGAAGGCCAACCAAAAAATCCATTGTAATATGTTCCCATTTACATTCTGTGATTTCTAAGGGTTGTAGCAAACCACTTGGTCTCTGATGTTCTGCCTTGACCCTTTGACAAGTCAGACACTTGGCAACACAATCGGCAACGTCTCTCTTCATATTTGGCCACCAAAAATTTTGTCGTAAATCCTGATACATCTTGGTACTTCCGGGATGAATAGAATACCTCGAACTATGAGCCTCACTCAAAATGTCCTCCTTAATTTTTGGTACTGGCGGTACCCAAACTCTGCTTTCAAACCTCAACAAACCCTCACTGTCCATTTTAAATTTAAGTTCAGTTCCTTCACATATCTTTTTCTTTACTTCCTCACATTTCTTATCTAGGTTTTGAGCTTCCGTAACCTTATCCAATAAAGTTATACTAGCTTGCATCTGGAACAGCTTCTCATCAGTCTCCATTGGATATCCTACTTCTAATTTTAGCTTTTCCATTGCTGAAATCAATTCTTCTTGTGCTGTCAACATCATCAACTTCTCCTGACCCTTTCTGCTTAAGGCGTCGGCTACAACATTTGCTTTACCCGGGTGATATAAGATATCACAATCGTAGTCCTTAATTAGTTCTAACCATCTCCTATGACGCATATTCAAATCCTTCTAGGTGAAAATATATTTCAGACTCTTGTGGTCTGTATATATTTCACACTTCTCCCCATAGAGATAGTGTCTCCAAATCTTTAAAGCGAATACCACCGCGACCAATTCTAGATCGTGGGTTGGATATCCCTTCTCGTAATCCTTCAGCTGTCGTGACGCATACGCAATGACTCTGCCATTTTGCATAATCACACAGCCTAGCCCTTTATGCGACGCGTCACTATATACCACAAAGTTTCCTGTGTCATCCGGAAGGAACAACACAGGTGCTGTACTCAATCTTTTCTTAAGTTCTTGAAAACTTTCCTCACACTTCTCCGTCCAAACGAATTTCACAACTTTCCTAGTCAAATTCGTTAGCGGAGTGGCGATCTTGGAAAAATCCTGAATGAATCTTCTATAATAACCTGTTAATCCAAGAAAACTTCTTACTTCCGACGGTGTTTTCGGCTGATCCCAATTCATCACTTCTTCGACCTTGGAGGGATCCACTAAAATTCTGTCCTTATCAATCACATGTCCGAGAAATTGCACCCTTTTAATCCAGAATTCACACTTTGAGAATTTGGCGTACAACTTCTCTCTTCTCAACACCTCCAATGTCAACTTCAAATGCTCAACATGCTCTTCTTTGGTCTTAGAATATACCAATATATCGTCAATAAACACCACTACGAATTTGTCCAAAAAGGGCTTGAACACTCCATTCATTAGGCCCATAAATGCTGCAGGCGCATTCGTTAGACCAAATGACATAACCAAAAATTCATAGTGACCATATCGTGTCCTAAACGCTGTCTTCGGGACATCTTCTGGCCTCACCTTCAGCTGATGATAACCACTTGTCAGGTCTATCTTTGAGAAATATCTTGCTCCCTTTAATTGATCAAACAGATCATCAATCCTTGGTAAAGGATACCTGTTCTTAATGGTAACCTTGTTCAACTCTCTATAATCGATGCAAAGCCGCATCGTCCCATCCTTCTTCTTAACAAATAACACCGGCGCTCCCCACGGCGATACGCTCGGTTGAATATATTTCTTGTCTAATAACTCTTGTAGCTGAACCATCAATTCTTTCATTTCTATCGGAGCCATCCGGTATGGTGCTTTCGATATTGGAGCCGTTCCTGGCACCAAATCGATCACGAAATCTACTTCCCTATCCAGCAAAAGTCTTGGCAGATCGTCCAGAAATACATCCACGAAGTCCCTTACGACTGGTATTTCCTCTAACTTTGGATTCTCTTTACGACTATCTACTATGTAGTCTAAATATGCCACACAGCCTTGTCTAAATAACTTCCTGGCTTACAACATCGTCAGACAAATCGCTTGTCTAGGTGACTTACTACCATAAAACACAACCTTTGACGGGGTCATAAGGTTAATACATTTCTTCTGGCAATCAATTACGACCCCATAATTGAATAGCCAATCCATTCCCAGAATAACGTCAAATTCCCCAAGTTTAAACGGGATAAGATCTATATTCATAACGTTACCCTTAATATCCACTCTACAGTTATTGTGTATATACCTAATAGGAATCACTTCCCTATTCGCAATCTCGATGTTCATAGGGATCTCTAATTCGTCCTTATGTAATTCTAAGTTCTTTGCAAAGTCATCGGATATAAATGAACAAGTAGCACCCGAATCAAATAAAATATAAGCATTAACTTTATTGATCGGAATGACACCTGACACCACATCACGAGATTGAACAGCATCCTAAACGGTCATGTTGAATGTCCTTGCAGCTGGTCGGTTGGTCGAAGTCGATCCGGTAATTATAAGAGGGTTTCCACTGCTATTTCCCTTGTTTCCACCGGACACTGCCCCTTCAGATGCCTTCTTGGGACAGTCTCTAGCCAAGTGATCCTTTGACCCACATGTGTAGCAGGCGCCTTTCTTAGGGTTAGGGCAGTTAGGTGCTATGTGGCCTTCCTGACCACAATTGTAGCAAACTCTTTTCCTTTTCATGCAGACTCCCAAGTGAGTCTTTCCATAGGTTGGGCATGGTTCTATCCTTTTCTTCTGACTCCCTTGCTGATTTACGGACGACAGGTTGTCATTCCACCTTCGTTTATGATTATTAGTTCCTCCCGTGTTACTGCCACTAGCCTTATTATTTCCTTCACTTTCATTCTTCCTCTTCTTCTGATCCTGATTGTACTTGGTCACCGCTTCGCTTCCACCTTCAGCGAGGATGGCCTTCTCCAGAACTCCAGCAAAAGTGTTTAATTGAAACATTGACATTTTGCTATACAACCAGGGTTTTAGTCTCTGCTCAAATCGCCTAGCCTTTCTTTTGTCAGTATGCACATGATATTGGGCAAACCTAGCTAATTCGTTAAACTTCGCTGCTTAGTCGGGCAAAGACATATTTCCTTGATTCAACTCCAAAAACTGCACCTCCATTTGATTTTAGGAGCTGGTTGGGAAGTACATCTCTAAAAACATTTCCTTAAACCTTTCCCAGGTTATTACACCTTCTCCTCCCCTGACCTTATTTGCCTGCCACCAGTAGCTGGCTTCTGATTTTAACATGAATGTGGCATAGGCGGTCTTCTGGTCCTCCCTAACTCGAGCGACCTCAAAAACTTTCTCCATCTCCATAACCTAAGTATGAGCTTCTATCAGGTTTGTGGAGCCTTTAAACTCTGGCGGTCCTACTGCCTTAAAGTCTTTAAATAAGGTGTTCGGTGGAGCTTGAGGCTGATTATTCATCACTCTAGCTAACAGATTTACCAACTACTGAACAGGGTTCGCATTGACATCATTGTTGTTATTGTTATTCGTTGACCCTTCTTGGGCTTGTCGACGATTTTGTCTCCTTCTTGGTGGTATATTTCTGTTAAGATATACGCTCATTAGATCTTTATTCAATCTCTTCAATACTTAAGACTTAACTCAAATATTTAACATAATCATTGTAACTCATAACATCTCAAATAAACTTTGATATTTTATTAAAATCAAAAGTTTTTAACATAGTACGATAGCATTTCTGCCATTTACATCAACTATCCCGAGATAAAAGATCTTCAGGATTTAAATCATCAGAATATTCTTTTATTTATAATCACATCAGAATTTATATTATTAATTATCAGTTAAGCATTCACATAATCATACTGTCCCGTCACGGCCTGCTAAGACGTCGAACAGCTTTGCTACGCTCCTCCTCTATTATGCAGGACATAGTCCTGCGATCTAACATATACCCAGGCAGTCCCTTGAACTGAATTGGATATCTCATAACTCGGTCGTGGGCCTCATCAATGGCCCTCAGAAATGTGTAGCACGTCTCTGCAACCTTAGCTTTCTTTGCACGCGACTCATCCTCTGCCAGATCTGCATGTCGTGCATTGCTCACCCAAGCTTCCTCTATTATGGCGAGTATTTCTGATTTCTCTTTTATCTCATTCTTCAACCTTTCTGTCTCCTCTGACTTCTGCTCACTTTGGCCCTTCTCATGAATCAAATCCCACTCCACATTTCCAAGACGGGTGTGGAGTGTCTCAACCTCACCATCCTTCTGCTCGATGGTAATCCGTTGAGTAACCGACTGCTCTCTCAACTCCCGAATCGTATCTCATAACTCTATGTTGCGATCATACAATAAATCGTAAATATCAGCGCTGACAGAGTTCGGTGGGAACTCCTCAAGGTCTTCCTCCTCTTCCTCCTCGGCTGCCTCAGCCGGGATCTCAAACTCCTCAAGGTCCTCCTCTGAGTCAATCTCTGGCTCATGCTCCCGACCAATGACTGTGATCAACGGAGATGGCTCTGGCTGTAGTAACTTCTCCCAGACTGTATGTATGTCTCGGGGCTCCTCATCTCTAGTCTCTACGGGTACAATATCCCTGGGCTGACTAGCTCTTCCAGTATCTGACATCCTGACAAAATTAGTTTTAAGTCTTAGTTATTAAGTGATATTAATCGATACTCGAGCAAGTATATAACTTTAAACACATAGCACATAAGATAATTTTATTATCTTTCTTAGAACTAAACAAGAGTTATCATTTCTATGTTCTCGAAGGCTACTATCCTAAGGTTTTCCCCCACCTAAGGTTCATAACCTACGACTTTGATACCAACTTATGACACCCCAAAATCCGGCATCTTAATTTCCACAGGATTTGGTGTTCACAGTTTAAATATCATATAACTATCTACTCATAAATAATGAAATTCATTTATTAGATAAATAATCCATCATCTCCCTTTAATAGGGTTACAATATCTGAAATAATAAATACATATTAAATCCCAGGTTATACTTAACCTTAAATCTCTGTTGCGGAAACGTAAACAAATAAGTCTTAATTATAATACATAAGTCTTGAACTTTAACATTTCACTACCACCACAAGTCTTCAACACTTGTTAGCTTTTCCTTTGCCCTTGCTACTAGAAGGTTCATACATCTTTCATTCTTAGCTGCAATGTTATTATGCAAGAGTGAGCACGAATGCCCGCAAGTATAAAAATATGACAATAATAACATGCAAGTGAAATCAAAGAAATCTGAATGACAGAAAGCTCAACTTTTGAATCAGGAATAATAATCGAGAACCAAATTACATCTGAGGGTCATAAGACCTTGAACTATGTCCTAGGTCAAGTATATTAACCTTTAACCTTTAACAGTTATAAGACTATGGACTTTACTTCTAGTACTTAGGGAGATCAGCCCTTCGTACCGATACTGTGCAAACTACTTCAACGCTTAAAGCATCATCACTTTCCCTTTAAAAGGGTTGTTCATCTCAGTTTGACATCAAAATCCGCACCAAATAAAGTTTAGTTTGGATAACTTAATAGTAGTTCTGGAATTTAGAACACTCATCAACTATGGACTAGTCGAATCATTAAGGGTTCGCTAGTCTTAAAGGTTTCAACAATATAAGATATTCAATTTGAATAATAACTTTTCAATGGTATACAATCGAATAAGTATTGTATACTGAAATGATACTTTTAAAAGAATCATAACATCTCATATTAAATTCTGAACTTGAATAATCAAGAATAAAAACTTGCTCAACAACAGTAATTAAGCATAGAACACTTGCTCAATTTAAAGAGTATGGTTAGGAAACTTGCTTAATTTAAATGTTTGAGTTTAGGAAACTTGTCTCGTTCGCAAGCTACAATTATAACTCACGTTCTTTAATTAATCCTACATATCAACACATTCATAATATTCATTAACACAGTTTCGATACAATTATCGAATCACAACAGTGTTCTTCAACTCATTATTAAACTTTTCAAATAATGGTTTAAGTTGATAAATTAACTTATTAATTAATCACATAGTCTAAGTTATTAATCTTGTATTAACATCTTATCACATACATAACATTTCTTCATGTTTATTAGATTTTAAACACATTACTCAAAATTTAACACTTAGAAAATTTTTCAAAATTTCCAGGCAATAGCGGTTGCGCGGCATTAACCCTTTGGCACGGCGCAGCCGCGCGGCTACGAATTTCCAGAATTTCGAGAAGAACACAGAACTCGCCCATTTTCTCCCAATTTATACCAATACACTGATTTGTAATGTTACCCATGAAGTATAAACTTCATAAGAACATCACAAATCACTACTAGCATGTTTCTACCTGTTTAGATCATATAATTACATAAATTAAAACAATCAATTTCACTGTTTTTCATAAATTTGTAAAGTTTTTCTAAAAAATATGAAATCTACCATTACGAATTCGTTACTACACCGAATCTACTCATTCCAATTCCATTTTCTTTGTTTCAACATATACAATCATATTTATGTGTCAATTTTAATACAAACCTATGATTTAAACATTAATTTAACCCATATGGGTTATTCTCACAACATTTATACTCTGTCTTTTATGAAACCCAACTATTAACAAAATTACATGGTGTGATCAGTGTAAATCATGTATACATGATTCAACACGCAATACTAATCATATACCAATCTTTATATGATCATATCTTACTTAATTACTCAAAACAATTCTTAACAGGGAATTTAAAAAAAAAAACATACAAGACAACTCTGTAATTTTCTGAAAACCCAATTAAGACCAAATTATATAATTTTGATCATTTTAAATCATTCATACCAAATATAAAACACGATATAATCACACACCCATATAGATATAGCCACATCATGCCTTAATTATGAAACCCACATTTTACAGAAAACTTTAAAATACGTAAATGAAGAACTTCGAGAAAAATTAGATTTTAAAAACTAATAAGGAAGATTACCCTTTAGTAAAGAAGATGAAGATGATTCACAGTTAAACATAATATAATGCTTTCTCAAATTCTTTTTTCTCTATTTCTCTAGATCTCTTCTCTTTTCCTCTTTGAAAATTTCTTAAGTTTTTCTTCTGATAATGATTTAGGATATAGGCGTAGTATACGTATATATATAATTAGCCTTTAGTAAAGAAGATGAAGATGATTCACAGTCAAACATAATATAATGCTTTCTCAAATTCTTTTTTCTGTATTTCTCTAGATCTCTTCTTTTTTCCTCTTTGAAAATTTCTTAAGTTTTTCTTCTGATAATGATTTAGGATATAGGCGTAGTATACGTATATATATAATTAGCCGTTGTAGTAAAACAAACTAACCTCTACAAGGGCCTTGTTTGTTTGTTCCTTTATTCCTTTCCCATTCATTTTAATACTTTCTTATTATATAGTTAATTGTCACATTACTAATTAACAAATTAATTTTATTTAAATTAATTAAATAAAATAAGATAATTCTAATTAAATCACATTATCACATAATTAATATTCTTATTTATTAATTATGTCAATTCACTAATTCTCTAATTAATTATAAATTAATTAGAATAACATTATGCTTATTTAATTAATTTATTTAATCAAATAAACTCAATTAAATAAATACTTTGAACTATTAAATTAATACACATTAATTTAATTAATGTAACACATATAACTAAATTAATCTACCATAAATTTATGAATTAATTATTTAACTCAATAATTAAATCATTAAAAATATTTATTTATTTCAATAAATATTCAATAACTTTACAAAATTCTCGTTCGTCATAAGCAGCAAGCTCCACGACAAGCATAGCCTCCTGGTTTTCAGACTCAACAGCAACAGGCAGCTCCACAGCAGGATCAAAAGTTTAATTTGGAAGAGATGTTGACCAGACACATAACAAATCAAGAAGCAATAATGAAATCTCAAGCTGCAGTGATTAAGAATCTAGAGAATATTCATCATGTAACAATTAAGAATTTAGAAAATCAAATAGGGCAGATGGCGATTGCACTGAATAGCCGGCCCCAAGGATCTTTGCCAAGTGACACAGAGAATAATCTGAAGGGAGGACATGAACAATGTCAAGCTATGACACTCAGGAGTGGCAAACAGTTAGATGAGCTAGATTTGGAGAAGCCGCTAACCGAGGAGCAAGTCGAGACTAATAAGGAATAGACAGTGGCAAGGGAAGCAGGAGAAAAACCTGCGGAAGAAGAAAAGATAAGTCCACCAATAGTCTACCATCCACCGCCGTATCCACAAAGGCTCCACAAACAGAAACTACATCAATAGTTTACAAAATTCCTGGAAGTGTTCAAGAAGCTGCATAAAAATATACCTTTTGCGGAGGCATTAGAGCAGATGCCCAGTTATGCCAAGTTTATGAAGGATATCCTTTCAAAGAAAAAGAGACTAGAGGATTTCGAAATTGTGGCATTGACAGAAGTATGTAGTGCGATTCTGCAAAAGAAGCTTCCTCCAAAGTTAAAGGATCCGGATAGTTTTACCATTCCATGCACTATAGGGAGTGTAACCTTCAACAAATGCCTTTGTGATTTTGGTGCCAGTATAAACCTTATGCCGTTATCAGTTTACACTCAGCTAGGGTTACCAGCACCTAAACCTACCAACATCTCTCTACAGTTGGCAGACAGATCAGTAACTTATCCACGGGGAATTGTCAAAGACATCTTGGTGAAAGTGGATAAATTACTCTTTCCAGCAGACTCCATTATCCTCGACTACGAAGAAGATAAGGATATCCCAATAATCCTTGGACGACCATTCTTGGCTACTGGCAGGACACTCATAGACATGCAGAAAGGAGAGTTGACCATGAGGGTGCACGATTAAGAAGTCACCTTCAATGTATTCAAGGCCATGAACTTTCCCAAGGAAGATGAGGAGTTTTACCGGGTGGATATAATAGACACAGTGGTGGATGAGGAACAACTTCGGATACTGAATACCGACCCACTAGAGTTAGCTTTGTTGGAAGATTGTGATGAAGGGGATGCAGAAATGATAGAATATTTGCAACTATTAGAGGCTCACCTGGGATCGAGTAGGTACAAACTACCAGTTGAGCCCTTGGATATAGCAGGAGCATCATCAGAAAAGATGAAGCCATCACTCCAGGAACCCCCTAAGGTTGAACTAAAGCTCTTACCTAATCACCTCAAGTATGCATTTTTAGGAGATTCATCTACTTTACTTGTTATTATTGCATTTGCACTTAACCCAATGCAGGAAAGTAAGCTGTTGAGAGTGCTGAGGGAATATAAATCTGCTCTTGGCTGGATAATCGCCGACATTAAAAGGATCAGTCCATCATTCTGTATGCACAAAATCCTAATGGAGGAGGATAGCAAGCCCACGGTAGAACAACAGAGGCGGCTCAATCCTATAATGAAAGAAGTGGTGAAGAAAGAGATCTTAAAATGGCTAGACGCAGGAATCATCTACCCAATTTCAGACAATGCATTGGTGAGCCCGGTCCAATGTGTACCAAAAAAGGTTGTATGACAGTGGTGAAGAACGAAAACAATGAGTTGATACCAACCAGAACAGTGACCGGCTGGAGAGTCTACATGGATTATAGAAGACTGAATAAGGCAACTAGAAAGGATCATTTCCCCTTACCTTTTATTAATCAGATGTTGGACAGATTAGCCAGACATGAACATTACTTCTTATTGGACTGGTATTCCGGGTACAACCAGATCGTCATCGCACCAGAGGATCAAGAGAAGACGACGTTCACGTGTCCCTATGGCACCTTTGCCTTTAGAAGGATGTCATTCGGACTGTACAACCCACCGACGACATTTCAGCAGTGCATGATGGCGATATTTTCAGATATGGTGGAGCGAAGTGTTGAGGTCTTTATGGACAATTTCTCCGTATTTCGGGAGTCATTTGATAGATGCCTCGAGAATCTGGTATTGGTTTTAAAGAGGTGTGTGGAAATGAACCTAGTGCTCAACTGGGAGAAGTGCCACTTTATGGTCTAAGAGGGGATAATTCTGGGCCACAAAGTCTCAGGAAAAAGGTTGGAAGTCGACTGAGCAAAATTAGAAATAATTAAAAATCTGCCACCGCCTACATCGGTAAATGGTATTCAGAGTTTTCTCGGTTATGCTGGATTCTACCGACGGTTTATCGAGGACTTCTCAAAAATCACTAAACCACTCTGCAGTCTATTGGAAAAAGATGTCCCATTCAAATTTGAGGAAGACTGTCGAGTGGCCTTTGAGCAGTTAAAGAAGAAGTTAACCACGGCTCCAGTAATCATAGCACCTGATTGGACCAAACCATTTGAACTCATGTGTGACGCAAGTGATTTTGAAGTTGGAGCAGTACTAGGACAAAGACAGGATAAAATCTTTCATGTCATCTACTATGCGAGCAAGACTCTGACTGATGCATAGTTAAACTACACTACTACAAAAAAGGAACTACTTGCAGTTGTGTATGCCTTGGACAAATTCCGTTCGTACTTGGTGGGAACTAAGGTGGTGGTTTACACCGACCACTCAGCTATCAGGCATTTAGTTGAGAAGAAAGACGCAAAGCCGAGGCTTATCAGTTGGGTGTTGCTACTCTAGGAATTTGACCTAGAAATCAAGGATAGAAAGGGAACAGAGAACTAAGTGGCCGATCATCTATCACGGCTTGAGAACCCAAATCAGGATGAAACAGACAAGTTAGCTATCAATAAGTTTTTTCCTGACGAGCAGCTATTTTTGATAAATGGCAAGTTTCTGTGGTATGCGGACTTCGCTAATTACGTGGTCAGTAACATCCTCCCACCAGACTTGTCCCGTCATCGAAAGAGAAAATTCTTACATGATGTAAAGTGGTACATGTGTGATGAACCATATTTGTTTCGCTAATGTGCTGATAAAATGATTCTGCAATGTATACCAGAAAGTGAAGTGGAGAGTATCTTACATGCGTGTCACGCATCACCATACGGGGGACACTATGGGATTGATCACACAGCAGCAAAAGTTCTTTAATTAGGATTCTACTGGCCCATGTTGTTCAGAGACACACATCAATGAGTGAAGAACTGTGATAGATGGCAAAGAGTGGGAAATATTTTGAAGCTGCCATTAAACATGATCTTGGAAGTTGAGGTTTTCGATGTATGGGTGATCAATTTTGTGGGACCCTTTTTATATTCATTCAATAACCTGTACATCCTCTTGGCTGTAGATTACATCTCAAAATGGGTTGAAGCGGTGGCATTACAGACAAACGATGCAAAAGTGGTGTTAAGGTTCCTGCAAAAGAATATATTCACTCGGTTCGGAACCCCAAGAGCAATTATCAGCGATGAAGGGAGCCACTTCTGTAACAAATTCTTCACGGCTCTCGTGGCAAAGTATGGGGGTCAAACATCAGGTTGCCACAACCTATCACCTGCAAACAAATGGATAAGCAAAGGTGGCTAACCGGGACATTAAAAGAATTCTGGAAAAAGTTATGAATCCAAATAGAAATGACTGGTCGGTAAAGTTAGACGATGCGTTGTGGGCATATCGGACCACCTACAAAACTCTGATAGGTATGTCTCCCTATCAGCTTGTCTACAGGAAAGCATGTCACCTGCCGGTAGAACTCAAGCATATAGCTTATTGGGTAATCAGGAAGTTGAGTTTCGATCTATTAGCGGCAGGTGAAAAGTGGTTGTTACAACTCAAGGAACTAGAAGAATTTCGCCTGCAGGCGTATGATAATTCAAAGTTGCACAAGGAAAAGGTGAAGAAATGGCATGATCAAAAAATAATGTACTGCCAGTTTGAACTAGGGCAATCAGTACTATTATTCAACTCTGGATTAAAGTTATTCCCCAGAAAGATGAAGTCCAGATGGTCAGGACCATTCACAATAAAGACAGTATTCCCGCATGGCGCCGTTGAATTATTCACCAAAGAATCAACCAAAACATTTAAAGTCAACGGTCAACGATTAAAGCATTACTGGGGCAGAAAAGTCGATCGCCAGGCAACCACGATCGACTTGACCTAGACAAACTGAAAACAGGGAGTAGTCAGGCTAAAAGACTAAAAATCAAGCGCTCGATAGGAGGCAACCCATTTTTTTTATGTTAATTTATATTATATCTAAGTCGATTGATTAGAGTCTTTTAGTAACTTAGTAGTAATTGAGTCTTAAGAATGTATGTCTAACAAATGAAAATTTTTGTGCAGATATGAGTCGAGTACAATACACATTCAAGCAGACATTCACAAGAAATCATTAAAGAAACACGGGAAGGCCTTTCCAGCAATTCATAAGGAACAACAAAAATTTTAATTGGAATCCCTGCCTACCCCCCGCCCTGGCGGGGGTATTAGTTCAGATACGGTCGCCCCGGCGGGCCCCCCAACCTGATTCCCTGCCTACCACCCGCCCCGACAGGGGTCTCAATTATAAAAAATGCCTCCCCGGCGGGCTATCGGCAATTTTTTTTAAAACCCTTTTCGGCAGCAGATGACATAACTCCAACAAAAGATAACCCCTTGGCTGCCGAGAGAGACAACCCCTCCATCCCGATCTATATCAACAACTTCCTTTCCGACCAAATTTAGCTACCAATCCTACGCACAATCACCTTGGATATTCATCTCACACCATTCCAACTACATCTCACTTCAACAATCGAAGGTAGTCATAGGCAAGTCCTTTTAGGTTAACAAGTTTGGGGGTTTCTCTAAGCAATCTGTGTGGGCATCTAAAATTTAAATAATTTGGAATAAATATATATACATTGCTTATTGTGCTTGATTGTCCATCTTCTAATGGGGGAACCTTGAAGAGCCCACCTCTACCAACCAAACACTAAAGTCCCATTGCCCACCAAGTGTTTGATATTAAGCCACAACCACTCCAACTTTAGAAAATTATCTTGAGCACTTCAACACCATGCCACCCAGAGCACAGAAAAGATAAAAGGGGGAGAGCTCTTCCGCCACACCTTCTCGACCCTTTGATAGGACAAACTTTTAAAGTGAAACCGCCATCGATCGGCTTGACTACTTAGCGTCAAAGAAGCTCACGCCTGAGCGTGGTCTTAGGCCTGCACCGATTGATGGGGAGATGGCTCTCCAAATTGATGAGCAGGGTTGGGAAACATTCACGGATCAACCCGATGCAGCGGTAGTGGCGGTCGTGCGAGAATTTTATGCCAACGCTGAGGATGTGCAACCATTTCAGGCGTTCGTCCGGGGCAAAATGGTGGACTTCAGTCCCACGGCCATCGCTGATTACTATAATTTTCATCTCCCGAATCCATGCCAATATCAGTGGATGGTCGATAGGGGCCCAGACTATGATAAGATACTAGATAAGATTTTCAAACCGGGTACTGCGTTGTTCAGAGGAAAGAAGGGGGGAACACTGATCATGAGCTCCAGCCTGAGCCAGTACGAAAAAGTTTGGTACTCCTTCTTATGCGCCAAGCTCCTACCATCCACGCATACCAGTGAGATCACAAAGGAGAAAATTTCGCTCTTGTATGCTATCCTCAAGGACAAAGACATCGACATAGGCTTCGTTATTAATTTTTCAATCCGTCGGTGTCTAAAAGGGTTGTTCTCGAGCGGATTGCCACACCCATCCATAATTACGGGACTATATCGCCGTGCTGGTGTTAAGTGGACGGCCAAGGAACAAACTCAGCCACCTCTCCAGTTGCTTGACATGAGGATGATAGCCCGGTTCGGCAAATGGCCGGTAGCACCACCATAGCCTCGGGGAATGGGTTTCATTTTTGCATCGGCTGAGGATAAATAACGTGCAGCGGCCATGGCTAGGGAAGAGCCAACTGAGGAGGGTGGCGAGGGGGACCCACCAATGCAAAATGCGGGCACCTTTGATTTGCAGAGTCCAGCCACTAAGTAGCAGCTGGATGAGCATCGCCGACTGGCTGATACGTTAGCAGCACGACAAAACCAAATGTACAACATGCAGAATCTGTTTAATGTCGCGGTTACTGATGCACTGGGAAGGTTGAATACCTCGGCTGAGCCATTCCACTTCCTGCAAATCCAGCGCCTCCTTACTCTGACTTCGAGGAGGATACTAAACTTGTTGAATATTTTCTACACGCAACACGCAAGCATACGTGGTCCACAAGTAATAAAGTGATAAATCAAGTATCGTACCCATAGAGACAATAGTTACTGTTCAATCAAACAATTACCAATTTTGTAATATTTCAGCTTTATCAAACTATCGATAAAAAGATGTTTTCTTTTATAACTAAATTAATACTGAAAATAATCGCACACTAAATCGAGATTTTAACAAGTTTGAGAAAATTAAGCCCACAACTTCACTTATAATTGCACTTCTGATAATATTATTTTCCCCAATTTATTTAAGTTAACCCCATATTATTAATCGAAAACACTAACGTAGATAAAACCACCTCACGATGCATAATATCTATACTCACTCATATCCACAAATGATAGATTCAAGCGAGACACCCTAATTAACTAATTCACTATATTTTTATGTGAATTACAATTAATAAGAATTTATTATCAAGTTCTCTTTCAGATTATATATGGCGTAAAGGCATACTTCTACCCTAAACACGAATCACGATTTCCATCTATGCAGAAATCACGAACATATGTCACTATGGCTAGTTCTAATCCCATATGTTCCTTCACAAGTTTATAAGAGATTACAGAATAATCATTGATCAGGCAATTATATAGATTACGAACACACATAGCGAATAATCTGGGAATAACATCCATAAACTGAGTTTAAAAATACATAATCATCCATTACAATCAAAGATCCGTTGTAGGCTTAAAAAGGAATTTAGTTCATTATAGACAAGTAAAATCAAATGATCCACATCATACTAAACATCCTGAATACAAGATAAAAAGATAGAGAGAAAGTAGACACTGTGACAATATCACCGCTCTCCACTCCGATCTTGTGTTCGTCGTGTCAATTTGATGCTTTCGTTCTCCAAGCATATTCTTTAATTAGGGCTTCTTTATCCGTCTCAGTATATCTATAACAGCCTTATCTTGTGTCTTTTATATCCTTCCAACCGTAACACTCTTTAGCCCTTATTTCCTGCACAATCCCAATCAGAACAAAAAATTAATAATTTTTTCCTGCCGTAGGCCCGCCCCGACGGCATTTTTACCTTTGGTATGCCCGCCCCGGCGGCAAGCCACTTTCTTGCGTGGACATTTTGCACCCCTACCCCAGCAGGGGTTTTGGCTTGGAGATGCCCACCCCAGCGGGGGGCCATTTTCTGCAAAAACTACACCTTTGCTCTTTTTCTTCCTGGTTTCTCCTCAAATCAAATCCTGCACAACATAACATAAAACCAGGTAAAATAATACTAAAATAACTCAAAGTAAGCAAGAAGCAAGCTATAATGGATATCAATTTTTTGGTATAGAACTAACTTATCAAATACCCCCAAACTTGAGACTTTGCTTGCCCTCAAGCAAAATAATGCACATGCAATATCAATATAATGCCTAATCAATACAACTGTCAGATAGAAAGAATATAACTAGTATTGCCTCAGAGAATTTATATCATAGATAACCAATAAATCCAACCAGAAACATATCTGCATCTCGGACCAATCAAGTAATCTATACCTGTCAACACCTCTGGTGTGCGTGTATGCTTAACAACAATAAACTCAGCTTTAGATCGAATATACCACATAATATGCATCTTAGAATGAAATCACAGTTCTAATTCAAGAAATCGCATATACCAGGTAAAGTGAATTCAATGTATATAAACCAAGCCGGAAGTTAACATGGGAGACTTTCTATCTTTATTTATTCATAGGGCATTTTACTCGTTTTCCAGTAACTCTATTTTACTTATGACTGTACAATGTTTAGTTCCCTTAGGCTCTTCAGTGATACCCATGTAGCGAGCTTTCGACCAACGACACCCAAGCCAGATGGCTTTAGGGCGCTGGGTGTAAAGACATCCCCTAGGGCGTACTTACTCGAGTACCAAAGGCCACAAAACTAAACTAGTCATGGTGTTTATTCATGTATTTCTTTTTCTTTTATTTCTTCGTTTCAGATATGTTTCTTTTCTTTCTTTTTTTTTCTTTTTCAGATAGTTCTTATATCTTCCCCCAAACTTAGGTTTTAGTTCGATCGTCATCACTCTACCAGTTTATTTAATTCCTATCATTAAACTCAAATTTCTAGTCCAAATGACAATTATGTGATTATTCGAACTAAGCTGACCAAATTATTTCCTATTGTGCTAACCGATTGCAAAGGTGTTCAACAGGCATAGACTCACGTAAAAGTCCAAAAGTACATCACTGTCCTAATTCTCATTACTGGTTATGTTCTGATGTCACTTCAGTTTCATCATTGGCTACTGCTATATCTTGATACAGACATACTAACTAAACAATCCTACTTACTAACTCTTTTTGATCTTTTTATGATTTTTCATTTTTTTAATAATTAATAAGCATAAAATTTAATACTAAGCCTAAAAAATTTAACAACTATACTAAACTACTAACTACATGCAAGTCTTAACAATTTTTATGAAAATAAAAACTACTTACCCCAAGAACGATTAGGAAATCCTTTGAACATATAAGTTGAGAATAAGGAAGTAGTCCCAGTAGAATTCGTTTATCAAAATTTTCATCCAAACCTTAGAGGACACGAACTAATCGTAGACTTAATTCCGATTAGATTGGGGGAATTTAACGTGATATTAGGAATGGATTGGTTATATAATCATGCCGCGATAATTGACTATCAGAAGAAGAGCGTGAACCTTCAGAGGCCAAATCGGTCTAAGGTGGTGTTTTGTAGTAGCTCATCGCTTAAGCAATCATGTTGTCTTACGATGATGTATGCCAAGAAATTGATAAGAAAAGGATGTGTAGGATACTTAGCCTATGTTATAGATACGCAGGGAAAGGGAGTAGAAATGAAGGATATATCCATAGTGAGAGTATTTCAAGACGTATTTCCAAACGATCTACCTGGTCTTCCGCCAAACAGAGAAATCAAATTCATAATAGACTTAGTTCCCGAAACTGCATCGATTTCAAAAGCTCCATATCGTATGGCGCGCCGGTAGAAATGAAGGAATTGATGATACAATTGCAAGAATTTCTAGATAAGGGTTATATTCAGCAGAGTGTGTCTCCTTGGGGAGAACCAATGTTATTTGTTAAGAAGAAGGATGGATCGATGATGCTTTGTATCGATTATCGAGAATTAAACAGAGTAACAATCAAGAATAGATATCCGTTATCGAGGATAGACGACCTTTTCGACCAATTGAAGGGAGCGAAGTGTTTCTCAAAAATAGACCTACGAACAAGTTATCACCAGTTGAAGGTACGGGAGGAGGACATACCAAAGAAGCCGTTATGGGCACTACGAGTTTTTGGTAATGTCATTCGAATTGACTAATGCTCCGGCAGCATTCATGGACTTGAAGAACCGAGTTTTCAAACCATACTTGGATAAATTTGTAGTAGTTTTCATCGGCGACATCTTGATTTACTCAAAGACCAAGGAAGAGCACGCCGAACATCTGAAGATGGTTTTGGAAATGCTAAGGAGAGAGAAAATATACATGAAGTTTTTAAAGTGTAAATTTTGGATGGAGAAAGTCCAGTTTCTAGAACACGTGATTGACAAGGATGGAATTTAAATGGACCATGCGAAGGTAGAGGCAGTAAGTAATTGGGAACAGCCGAAGACACCAACAGAGGTAAGACGTTTCTTAGGGTTAGTCGAGTACTATCGAAGATTTATCCAAGATTTTTCTAAGATAGCGACCCCATTGACCAATCTAACAAGGAAGACGGTGAAGTTTGTTTGGACGGAAAAATGCGAGGAAAGTTTCAAGGAGTTGAAAAAGAGGTTGAGCGAAGCACCTATATTATCATTATCGGACGATGCGGGAGGCTTCGTGGTGTATAGTGATGCATCACACAAGGGGCTTGGCTGTGTGCTAGTGTAACATGGATGTGACGCCCCCAAATCCGGGTCACTTCTATTACCTCGGATTCGGTGCAGTCACGATACTACTAACCCAATACTAACGCGAAACTATTACATCTTTTAATCATTAGTAAAAGAATACAACTTTACTTATTACAATTTAGAATATAAATTCTATTCATATCCAAGATCTCGTCTTTACATCATATTCGATGTTACTAAAATGCGAAATAATTTAAACTTTTCAATATCCTTTGAATAAATTCTTCTTATTGATTCCATAACTTTGAATCAATTACAATTCTTTAATCAACTATATAATATGATTCGAATTACCGTATAAAGGTTTACAACTCAACTCGATATCCTCTATGTATTAACTAATACATCTTTACAATGCAAAAAGTATTAAACATCGTAAGTATATATCAAGCACACTCCTAGAACCTAAACGTGGTTCAAGTAATAATCTAAACAGTTTTCTTCATTGCAATACTATCTATCATTATCAATCAAGAAGCACGAAGTCTTTATTGTAAGTCCTTAACCTGCAAAAATGGTTATTTGCAAGAGTGAGCTCGACAGCTTAGTAATTCTAACAGTTTTCATACATCACATAGCATATAACATCATACTTAGTTTATGCATTTATAAGCAATGTATATTTACTACGCATGTTATTTCTCACATAACAAGCATATCATCAAAGATCAACTTTCAATCTCATATATATCTCATATACAGTTCATATATAAGTTCACATCATCACAGCATAATATAATTCAACTAACAGTTATTGAATTCATATATCAAATAGGAACTGAAAGACTTGCCTGATTCGTAGTTTAACAACTACGACTTAACTGCTTATAGATATATGCACTTCGTGTAATCCTACACAGTTATATAATTGTGGATTCATACATATCAGTTATACACATCCAAACATTCTTAAATTAATAACAATTGATTACATTGTTGTCTAACTTGGTTCTTAGAACCTTCATTTTACTTTATCATCGTATTCTAAAATAACTATGTACGTATAGGTATACCTTAACCATACATACATAATACCATATCGACACACTTAACTATCTAAGTGTTCGACACATATTTAAAACTTATGAATATATAATCACACCGTCCTTACGTTTTGCAAAACTTTAGGAAAATTTATTCATTCCGATTTTAATATCACCAGTATGTTGATAAACACTTATGTCATTAGTTAGACTCTGTTTTATAACTTATGATAATAATGTAAGCCTATCACAAGGTTCAAACCACATTTAAAATAGTCAGGCAAACTTGCCCTATAGCGCAGCTGCGCCACATTTAGACATGGGAGGGGTGCAGCTGCGCAGCTCCATGTCCAGACCAAATTTGGCTTTTTGGCCTCTAATTCTAATTTGGTTCTCTAGCATGCATAGGTATTACACATAATATGCTATACGTCCTTCAATACACATACTCACATACATTTATCATATACGCATATCTAGCATCCTTTATTGCTTTAAAAATATATCTAGTTCATGCTTAGCTAATTTTCGTAGTATTTATCAAGGTGTGTGCACATATATGACATCTAAGTGATGTTAAAAGCACTAGCATGTATGTATGCTCAAAATATCAAAACACAAATACACTATGATCATGCAACTAGTTTGCAAAAAGTCCAAGTTTTGCTTTTTAAATCATTTTCAATTTAAACAATGTGTTCTAGTGTATGTTCAATACCTTAGACTCACATATCATGCATATCTAAACCATATATCATGTTCAAAAAGGTCAGAATATAAACATGATATGTGTATGTCAAAGTTCATTTCAAAACTTCTACTTTCTTTAGTAAACGCTCACTAATGAGGTCAAACACGTTCATGCTTCATCATGAAACATATATAAACCGGCTAACCCGATCTTCATGCATATCTAGACTGTACAAATGCGCTTACAAGGTCAGAACACATGATACACATATATCAAAGTTCATATCGAAACTATAAGTTTCATTTTTAAAGCATATGTTTTCCTTCCATAACATATACTAACATGGTTATACATGCGTATGTCATATCAAAGTACTCATATATGCATGTTATATATGTTCACATGCTTGCCTAATGAAATAACATATACTAGCACATGTCAGCAACTTAATTAAAAAATAAAATTAAGAACAGGGCCTGGCGCAGCTGTGCCTCTGGCCAGTACAACATTGGCGCAGCTGCGCAGGTGTCGGCCAGAGACAGAAACTGCACTGCTTCGGCAATTTATCAACCCAAATCAAGATTTCTATACCAATTCGATTTCATAGCAGCTACATTACAGTTTAATCATGCTTACTAACTTCAATAACACTTAACAAACATAATCCCAATCAACTTAACATCTTGTCTAGCAAAATTAAGAAGTTGACATTGAAGGACAAGAATGTAAGAAAATTAAGAACTATATCTCTTCAATATGTACTTGCTGCTAAACACATGCTGCTATAATACTCTCCCTCAATTCAATATAATCTCTCAGCAATTGAAATTAGAGAAGAGAAGCCTCATTATATAGGCAATTCATTAACTAGTACATGTCGTTATTCACCAATTCAAACTAATGGATTGAGCAAGTGTCTATTGGTTTATGTAGATTAGGTAGGAGGTGGGTGAATCCCATCATGAAATTCACTCTCCCTTGCATGATTAGCTATGAAGCTAGAGTTGCTGAGTTTGAGCAATAGTAGGCTTAGCCTTTTGTTTGAACACGTGAGGGAGAAAAGTGACCATCATATTGGGACAAGGCTTGATAAAACTCAGTAATTGGGTAACATGAGTTATATACAACACTTATGTTATCATGTATATCCCTACCATGTATACTATGGTATTAAATTAGAGTCACAATGTATTTCTAATGAGGAAACAACATTATAATGTAGTAAGTTGGGGTACATATCCATATATAATCCATGTACATTTTCTATTAACACCAAATATAAATTAATTAGACATTATTATTACTTACCAACATAACTGTTATTATAATAATTATAATAACTTAATAAAATTATTATAGGGTATACATGAATGTTTACCCACACACTTCATGGCACATAAACAATAATATTATGCGACTCACACAATTCATTCAATCATAATATATAGTTCTTATATATTATATAGTCACATTAATGTTGCATTACAATTTATATAACATATGCGTAACTACTATATTTTATACTCTTAATAATCATATCCTTTGCACATATCAACTAGTTGAACAATTATAATCATATTAATAATCTACTTGTTTATATATTATTATACTCAATGACAGTTAATTAATTAATAAAATATTAATTAATTCATCCCTCATAAATCAATGTAATTATTAATCTCCATAACAATTAATTAACATTTATATAGTTAATTATCACGCTAAATAAATATAAATCTTATTACATTTATAAACAAGTTACTTATTATTATTCTATTATTTGCAATAATAATAATCGACACATCATCAATTAATCCTCATTAATATACTATTCCTCATAATAGCAATAACAATTAATATTTGATTAATCGTTCACGTAGAAATTCCTTTATTAATACAATTTTCGATTATATTAATAATCAATTTCCTTATTATTATACTATCACTAGTTATAATAATAAATCAACATATTATTATAATAACAATTAATATAGACTAATTGTTTAATTAATAATTCTTCCATCCTCGAATTAATCAATTCATTACCGAATCTATTATCGTGTCACACAAGGCATATTTCACAAGCTCGATCTTAAGCTTCTCTCATTCTCCACACTTATTATTCTTTTAATATAATACTTGTGTGACTCAAGCATTTAAATGCTAAGCTACCTCAATATGTTTAACCTTTAAGCTTAAAGTAATTAAGATTTACTCTAATAATTATAATCATATCCACGATAAAATAATAACTTAAGTTATTTAATATAGTAAAATAACTTAGTTTTCTTTCATTAATTAAACTCCCTTGAAAATACATTAGAAATTATGTATTTTGCCATAACATAAAATATTATGTTTTCTCCGAATAAAGACATTCATTATTAGAAAATACTTTATTTATTCACTCAAGATATTATAATTAATATAATATCAAATAATTACATGTACGACACATGTACATATATTATATATAGAAAATAGATAATAAGTTTATTTTCTTTTATAATAAATTATTTTCATCAATTTACTTATATATAGCAAATATGTTTTAATGTATTTACCATATTAATTAATCACACTTATTACATCATACCAAAAACATATAAGGAAATATTATTATTCAAAAATAATATTTTCTCCTTTTATTAAAATAACTCAATATTAGAAATTATTTTAATATCATTAATTAGAAATATATAATAATCATTTCTCTTTCTTTTCTATAAATTGTCCCCAAAATAATTTTTTCAAATATTAAATATTCATTTAAAGATATAATGATTTTCATCCTCTTTTAATAACGTATATATATTTAACGTTATTCGCACGTTAGAGTTTCTCACATATTACCATTCTAAGTAATATATATAAAAAGTATCAACTATAATTACATATTCAACACACATATTAATTCACTGTTTTATTTAAGTAAATTAAACACTGCACCATATCATTAAGGTTCGATATTAACATTATATTATTCCATAATATAACTCCCAACTTAAATTAACTAATATTTATTCTTATTAGTTAATTCCCTTAACTAACTCATGCTTCACTATCCAAACCCATTCACGGATAGCTTAAGTGCTATTAATAACATATGTTATAAGCATACTAGTTATTAATACACATACACAAGAATATGGTGATTATACATTAAGGATATTTAATGTCACCAACTTACTATGATAAAATAATTCTATAAATTATTAAAATCTTATCCACTTCCTTGATCTCAACTAAACTGTCTCCAAAATAAATAACGAATATATTTTAATAATATATTTATAAATCACAAAAATACATATTACATAGTCCATATTACCCTATGTAATATAATACCACATATCTCATATCACATATATATACTCTTATTCGAACTCATCTCACAGTTTAAGAATTTTATTTATTAAATTCTTATTTAATAATTTCTAAAAATTCGGGTTCTTACAATGGCAAAGTCATTGCGTATGCATCACGCCAATTGAAGGATTACAAAAAACGATACCCTACCCATGACTTAAAGTTAGCGGCAGTAGTTTTTACATTAAAGATTTGGAGACATTATCTTTATAGAGAAAAATGTGAGATATACACGGACCACAAGAGCCTGAAATATATATTCACACAGAAGGAGTTGAACATGCGACAGAGAAGGTGGTTGGAACTGATCAAGGATTATGACTGCGAGATTCTTTATCACCCGGGAAAGGCAAACGGAGTAGCCGACACGCTGAATAGAAAAGGAATGGAGAAATTGTTCAAGTTGAAAATTCAGGAGGAGTTATTATAAGAAATGGAGAAATTGGAAATAGAAGTAAAGGGACCTGGAAGGTCTAAAGAAAAATTATTTATAATGGAAGCTCGTCTAACATTATTGGGTAGTGTAAAGGAATCACAATTAGGGAAGGATGAAGAATGCGAGAAGATAAGAAAGAAAATAGTAGAAAATGAAGAAGAGAAGTTCAAGATGGATAAGGATGGTATATTGAGATTTGAGGGATGAGTATGGGAGCCAGCTGTAACCGAACTGAGAGAGAAAATCTTACACGAAGCACACAATACGATGTATTCTGTTCATCCAGGGGGTACAAAGATGTACCGAGATCTTAGACAACACTTTTGGTGGCCCAATTTGAAACAAGAGGTGGCATAGTGTGTCAGTAGATGCCTTACTTGTCAATGAGTCAAGACAGAACACCAGAGGCCGAGTGGTCTACTTCAACCATTAGAAATACCGGAGTGGAAATGGGAGCACATTACGAAGGACTTTGTGGTAGGACTTCCAGTCACACAGAAAGGTTATGATGTTATTTGGGTTATCGTGGATCGACTAACGAAGATAGCTCATTTTTTACCAATTAAGATCCGATTTAATTTAAATTAGTTAGCAAGCCTGTACGTAAAGGAAATCGTTTCGCGACATGGAGTGCCGGTATCAATTATTTTCGATCGAGATCCGCGCTTCACGTCCAATTTTTGGAAAAGTTTACAAGAAAGGATGGGAACACAATTAAGATTGAGTACCGCCTATCATCCTCAGACAGACGGACAGAGTGAGAGAACTATACAAACGTTAGAGGACATGCTTAGAACTTACATGATGGACTTCAAAGGGAATTGGGACGACTATCTACCCTTAGTAGAATTTGCTTACAATAATAGTTAACATGCGAGTATCGACATGCCACCGTACGAAGCACTTTATGGGAGAAAGTGCAGAACACCGTTGTGTTGGGACGAATTCGGAGAACGACGAATTTTGGGGCCGGAATTAGTTCAACAAACAGCCGAGGTAGTGACAACGATAAGAGCCAGATTAGTAGCAGCTCAAGATCGCAAGAAAAAGTACGCATATTTGCATCGTCAGGACTGAGACTTTGAAGTCGGCAGTTTCGTATTTTTGAAAGTGTCTCCCTTGAAAGGGAAGATACGATTCGGCAAGAAAGGGAAATTGGGTTCGAGGTTCATAGGACCGTTTGAAGTTTTGAAGCGAGTAGGTGAAGTGGCGTACAAGGTAGCTTTACCGCCTGAACTAAAACATATTCACAACGTGTTTCACATTTTCGTGTTACGTTCGTACAAGCCTGACTATAAGCACGTAATATCCTATGAGCCCATTCAAGTAGAGAAGAATCTGACTTACGAGGAGATTCCTGTTCAAATAGTAGATAGGAGAGAACAAATTTTGAGGAATAAAGCGATATCTTCTGTAAAAGTTATTTTGTGAAACCACAATGCTGAGGAGGTTACGTGGGAATTAGAGGATAAGATGAGGAGGGACTATCCCCATCTATTTGTGTAACCTTGTACCAATTCCAAGGATGAAATTTTTATAAGGGGGGAGGATGTAATACCCGAGATTTTTCTGAATAATATTAATAGTTATATTAATAAAAATTGAATATTTATTTGAATATAAATAAATATTGTTGTGACATGTTATTACATTCATGCATCCCACTAAAATAAAATCCAATCAATCCCATTTATTATCACATTGGTCAAAATAAAATCCATTCCATATATGCATCGATATTAATTTAATGGGCAATTTCAAATTTATTAAAAATCCAATATTGAAATAAAAATAAACTCCTTCATTTTAATAAAAATTTAAATCATAATAAATTCCTTTATTTTATTTTATCCAGTTTTGAATAAAAATAAACTCCTTTATTTTTAATCAAATTCCAAATCAAAATAAACTTCTATATATTTTAATTAACAAAGAATCCAATTTCAAGTACAAAATAAACTCCTTTATTTGAACTTAAAATTGCTGGAAAAATAAAATATGTTGTATCCTATTCCTTATCAAAATTAAACATATTTAATTTTAGGAAACATGGAATCCTATTCCATATGTGAATAAACTCTTTTATTCAAGCGAACGTGGAATCCAATTCCAAGTTAATATAAAACTTTATGAATAAACACTTTTATTCAAGAAGACGTGGAATCCAATTCCAGGTTAGTATAAAACTTTTTATTTTAATCATATTCCAATTCAAAATAAACATTTTATCTTAATTGAAATAAATATTAAAAAAAACAAAATTAGAATCTAGGGTCCCTGAATACACTGGGATACAGCGCAGCTGCTCTACTAGTCCAGAAAACTTTTCCCGGTTATGGCGCAGCTACGCTCCAGAATGAACTGGAGACGACGCAGCTGCGTCGCGTCGCAGACATACCAGGAAGAAATTTTGCCCTGAAAATTCGATCCAATTGTATACCCATACCCATACACATATGGAATCATCAAGATCGATTAGTAGCACAAAGTTAGGCTTTTATACCATTGTTAGGTTTATATATAGCGCGATCATGCAATCAAATTATATAAAAGGTGCAAAAGTGCGATAAAATTGGAATTTAAAATTTTCATACAAACCCATCACCATGATCATACTTTGTACATAATTATCAATCAATTAAAAGGAGAAGAAGATCAGATAGATACTCTTGTAGAAACTAGCTTTCTCATGTACGAGTTCACCTCCAATTCCTTTTCACGTTCAACTTGAATCCACCGGGTTTAATTCCTTCCTTTGATCAACGTTAGCCAACCAAGTGTTTGACCTCTAGAGGTGATCCACCAAGGAAGAACAAGTAATCAAGAAGATGTGTGTTTGGTAAAATCCTAATTCTATCTCTATAGAATATTGTGTACTCTCTCAACTCTAAGAATTGTCATTTTTTGTAACCCCTTACCCATAATAAGACTCTTCTTATTTATAAATGTGGGTAACCCTCCTAAACAATTTAGGAATTGGGTTTTATTTTAATTAATTAAACTATATTAATTAATTAGGCTCCTAATCTTATTAGAAATAATTAATTAAACTCTTTTAATTAATTAGCCTCTTAATCTTATTAGGAATATATGAGAATACCTTTTATTAATTAATTCCCAAACTCCTTTAGAAATTAAATAATAATAATAATAAGGCTCCTCTTATTAATTTATATTTAAAATTTCCAAAATATTAAATAATAAATATTAAGCTATTTAATTTATTCTATCACCATAGATTAAATTAAATACACTTAACTTATTATTACGATTATGCCATTTATTTCTTAAATAAATATTCTTTCTTTTATGGTGTGAGCCTTTAGGTTCTCCATATTAAAACGACTTTGAATAAATCAATTAGAACAATTCTAATCTTATTTAAATAAATAAATTAATATATTATTTTATTTAAATAAATAACATTTATTCTAGAATAAGGATAAGTCTCTTTAGCGATCAATGACTCTCCAAATAATATAGATTTCAACATTAATCATAAAAGAACCTTTGAGTAAATAGTTATCGTACAATTCAATCCTTCCACCATATAATATCCCAATTAAATATAAGACATGGAATTATTGTCAAGTCTTATTTTATTTGATTATATGTATTTCGATTCTTAAACGCACAACTCCAAATAATGCAAATTAGAAACTCCTTTCTAATTTCATTCTGCCTTGGCCAAGGACTACTGGGTTGTCATTTATCGAATCACATAGGACATTCTTTTCTTTTACTAGAAGCAGTAGATTCTTTATTGATCATTCATTATCTTCATATATAACTTATTTCTCCCAAGCATACCCTTTGATATCCCATAAGGGTTTTAAGGAATAAGTCAAAGTATAATTTATTATACGTAAGATATTATGATGATCTCAAGTCTAAGGATCACTTTTACTGCTATCACTTTAGGAATTTCTATTGACACGTAAGTAAAACTCCATTAGGTATTCCTTAGCGAGCCACGTTCAGTGAACTTATTCTCCAATAAGCACCTACATACTTGCTTTAGTGTCTCCACACAAATGATCATGAGATCAATCATCCTCATCCAATGAGCAAGCAACGTATGTACCAATCTATTCGGATTCAATAATCCTTTTTTAGTAATCCAACGATTGTGAACAATTTTAATTTGTGAGCTATCTAAGAATTTAAATCTTATTAGCATGATCATCATCATGATTTTAAAAGCATTGCTCAAAACTATGGGTTTATCACATATTATAAAACAGCACCATGCAGATAAATTAAAGCCTTTTAAATTAAATAATTCTTTTATTAATAAATGAATAAGATTATTACAAAGTATATACTCTATCATCAAACATGATTGGCTTGTGTTCATACTACTTTCAATGATTTCTTCTATTTGTTGAACTTTATTTCTTATGTCACCAGTTTCCCGAACATTTTTAAGATTGACGATTTCAGGAGTTTTGTTGGTTCATTGGAATGAGGTTCAGGTATCTGATTTTCTTTCTTTTTGTCAATACCATGACTACCACCTTGTGCGGAGGACTCTTGTTGAGCGAGTATGTAATACCCGAGAATTTTTTGAATAAAATTAATAATTATATTAATAAAAGTTGAATATTTATTTAAATATAATTAAATATTGTTATGACATGGGATATAGTAATTCTATTAAATTAAGTTAAGTATTTGACAACTATGTGATGAGTAAAGTAATATGATGAAAATGATGAAAAGCTTAATTTAAAGCTTATATGAATTGCCTAGTGCGGCATAATAAAAGATTAAAAAATTTATTAAGTAAATTAATGAAGGAATGCTTTAATCATGAGATTGATTAATATTATTATATTAAATTAATAATTTAAATGGTATGTTAGACTAATATTTATTATTATTAAATTATTTTCTATGAGCAATAATAAGTAATGTGTGACCATATGTTATAAAGTTGCAACATCCATTTAATATAAAATAAGGTGTGACATTACAATGTGATTACATGATATATAAAACTATATGATAAAAGTAAGTGAATCATATAATCTTACTAAGTTACATAATTGAGCTTATGTGACAACATGATGTGTGGTGGGTCAATTAAATGTGTATTTTAAATATATGGGAGAAAATGAATTTTAGTAAATAAATATTTGTTATTAAATATTTACTTTAACATTTATGCGGATTTGAAATAATAAAGTTTTATTATTTTCGGACTTATTATAAATATTATTGGGACTAGCCCAATGTACATGGATTATATGATTATGTATACATATACCCGTAATTTATCAAAGTTACATTTTAAAGCCAAAAATGGATTCACCTTAGTATGTGAATTACATTTTTACTGGTATAGGATTCTTACTTGTCCCTAAATCAGTGTCATAGATTTCTTCATCACGTAATTAGACCAATGGCCTAAGCATAGTCTTTTCTCTCCCTTACCATCAGTAGATTTCAAATGACGAGGAAGGGAGTGGGCTGAATAGTAATGCTTTTCACCAAACCTCCGTTAACCATCATCTTCTTCTCCTTCCCGTTGGTTTGAAATGGTAGGCAAAACCATTGTCTGTGTAATCAATTTTCTATAAATTGGAGTTCCTTTTCTTCTCAATTCATTGCTGAAAATTCTGATAAGTAAAATTAGAGTTTGAGTATACTGATTTGGAGAGAGAGCAATCTGAGAATTGGAAGGAATTTCGTTTCAAGCTTTAGCAGAGGTATAAATCTTCAACTGTGTTCTTGATTTTTAATTTCAAAGAATTCTAGAAATTTCTTGTATACTTGATAATTGATTTAGAAATGTATTGTTGTTGTGATATACGAGGTTATATGCATCTCTAATAGCAATGTAGCTGATTTTGAATAAATTACGTAAAGATTTTCGTGTATGGGTTTGGATTTTGCGGAAGCAGAACCATTTCTTGTTCTGTCCAGGAAGGGCGCAGCTGTGCCTGTCCTGTAATACAGACCAGCGTAGCTGCGCCAGACCCCAAGAAATGATTCTGACTTCTGTTTTCAAATCTGCTGAATTCTAACATGATGATATGACTTGAACATGCATAAAAATAGGTTTAACATGTGGATATAGTCTCTTTGACATAGCATAAATGTTTTGGATTGCGTTAGTACACATTTACTAAAGGAAATTTATAGTTTTGAAAATGAACTTTGACGAAACTTATGATATTTAAGTTCTGATCATATGAGCATGTGTATGTGGTTTGGTTATGCATGAAACACGATTCAAAATCTGTTGGCATGCGCTAAGTCGTGTTAGCCTAGTTTAAAACGACTTTTAAAAAGAAGACTTGAAAGTTTTGGAAAACTAATTTTTACAAGCATGTTATTTTTTACATTCTGAATTTTTAGGCATGCATGCTAGTACTCTTTATGTCACTAAACTGGCCTATATGTACACACACATCTTGTTAGACACCATGAAAGTTAATCAAGCATGAGTTTGAACAAATTTCCAAGTAATGAGCTAATATTAACTATGTGTAAATGATGTGAACACTTACGAGCATGCATATTTTAGGGTGTATAACCTTCTTATGTGATTAGATGGTTAATATTGTTGGCCTTGTGATTCCATAACCTTATTTGGCCTTAATTCATTAGAAATTCTAAACTAAGACTATGACATGTAAAAATGAACTTGGAATGATCTTAAAAGCATGCAAGACCCTTTAAATGTGTATATGCTATATGTTATTATGCACGCATGATAAGGAATGAGACGGAACAAGGAGAGCAAAGCTCAACCCTGGTCTGGCCAAGGGACAAAGCAGCTGCGCAGTCCCTAAGCCTAACCAGGGCGCAACTGTGCCCTCCTGCAGTCTGCTATGACTGTTTTATTTATGATCTGAAAATTAAAACATGTATATAATACTACATTAAGTCATAATACATGATTACCATGATGTTTAAAAGTGTAATGGCTATGTGAAACCAAGAATCTAAAGATTTTTACAAGTTTTTCTAAATATGCTTTTAAAAGAAAAGTCGTTGGTAATTGTAAAACTAAGTGGCGTGATGATGTGATATACGTGGTTTGATTATATGACTATGTTAGAACCTAATTTATGTGCTTAACGTACGTATCAAGATATGTATGCAACTTATGTAGCTAATGAATATACATATATACATAACTACGTTACAATAGGATTTCAAAGTGTTGATAAGCTATAAATTGGTAAACTACGCTTGAGGCAAGTTCTCTAACTTCATTTGATTTCATATTAAATGCAAGTTCCTAAACTCTCTTAACTTTACATATTGTGAAAATCTGAATTGTTGTTATATCAACCATATTCACACCGAGCAAATATCTATTACTATTCAGAAATCAATTTTATATCTTGATGTTGTTGCAAGCATTGAAATTATCATTCCTAAATGCATTATAAAAGTTGTCTAAGCCATTTGATTCGACTGGACTATTATCATGTGTTAGAAAGCTATCCAAACCAATTGACTTGGTGCGGACTCTTATAAATCTACTGAGATGAACAACCCTCATTGAAGGGGAAATTATATAATTATCGGGGAACCGACGTGCGCATATACAAGCATGTGAATGTGATGCATAGCGTAGGGTACTTTAGGCTGATCACCTGTTGTACTTGTTTATATTGGATTTTCAGTACAATACTATTAATTCTAGCAGGAGTTCTTAGTCCATAGTGACTGCTCAGTATTCATTATTCTTGAACTTTAAAATGTTTAAAATTTTAAATCTTAATGATATCTTTCAGTCCATAGCGACTCTTACTGAGAACTATTGATACTTTTTTTTAATCCTTGAACTATCTTTTATTTTTATACCATTGAGATTTTGAACTTTATAACTGTTCACCCATATTGCTATATTAATTGTTGAGCAAATTTGTTGCTCATTCTTGCTTTCTTTATACATTTCAGTTAAGGCTGAATGTGGCGAAACATCAGGCAAGGATAAGGGCAAGAGCAAGGCTATGGAGTAGCTTTGTTCCCCTATGTTAGAAGTTTAAATATTATCATGTTGTAATAAGACTTATTTTATATTATGTATTAAGTTATGTTATGGTTTAAGTTATATTTATGTTAGTCATGGTTGCGAGACCGTGGGACGTGAGTATTTATATTAAATCAATGTAAATTATTCTATTATTCCATTGCATGAGACTTTAGTATGTTATTAGAATTAGCACGTGATGCACCGAATTTGAGGTACATGTATCTGAGGGGCATCACAAGGTATCTGTTGACCCTGAGTGCTTTTACTATGTTCTTTTAATAGGATAGCAAACTCTGTTATCTGATTTCTATGTCCCTCGAACTCTTCTCGAGATACAGGGGTAGATTCAAGTTGGGCACTTGAAACCATGTCTGAAAATGGGTTTAGTGCATTTTTGGACTTTGATCTGGTAGTAGGACCAATGTTTTCCTATAAAAAGATTATGTAGTTTAGTACTGACCAACACTAATAGTATGCATGCCATGTAATGTGTCAGTTTTATGGTTTTTTTTAATGTTTTCCTGCAAAACAAACGTTAGTTGTTTTGATGACAGGATAACATGACATGATTTGATATTTATACAATAATGGAATTGACAAGGAATGGAAGTGATATTTATATTTAATTGATATTTACATGGAATTGAAATTTACATTGAATTGAAAGGGAAAGGGAAAGACATGAAGAGACTTTCCTTTGCGTTTGGTTTATTAGAGGCTAACCTATCTTAGGGTTACTCCCACGGGCTTTTTGGCATGAAAGTTCCCAGATCATCACAATCTACTAGATGCGAAGTTAATCCAATCTCTCAATTGGAGCGGATCTGAGTGGCGCCTTTCCTAAGCCTCGCGGGATTAAACTCCTCTTGAGTCCACTAATCAGCCACCGACAGGTTTGCCTCCTGGTGGAGGAATCACACAATATACCTTCATCGCGTCTCACAGCATGCAATATGATGACATTGTGCGAAACACTAATATAAAGCTTTGTAAAGAGACATTCATTCACATCCATTCAATGTAAAGACAGCATTCACACACACGCAGAAAAAAAGGAATTGAAAAGATTGAAATGCGGCTTAAGCCCTCTACTGTCTCCAACAGAGTCGCTACTTGTCGATGCTGGGAATTTTTCCTATCGCGTTCTCTACCCTTTATGTGTTCTATGTTGATTTGATCTTGCTTATAAGGTGAGATTTTTGGAAAGACCGACATACAATGTCGATGATTTAAAAAGTTTGACTTTAATGATTGGGTCGAATTAGACAAAGCCGCCAGTTGGTATGAGTTCTGTCGACGTCGGGAGAATTTAGGGTTCTCTTTTCCTAAGTGTTTCTACCCTTTATGTTTTTTATTTGGTTTTGTTTGATCTGAAGGGTAAATTTTTAGGAAAAGACCGACATATAATGTCGACGATTTGAAAAGTTAGTTTTTATTGGTCCGAATTAGATAGAGTCATCAGTTGGTATGAGTGAAATGGTTGTACCAACTCAACTAAGTTTCAAAAGGTTTTGCAATATGGCCCAATTATTGGACTCTGTTTAATTGGTCTTGGAAATCGAGATTTAATCGAGTTCGAGGGCTTGATTAAGCGGGGGGAAGGTGTTAGGCACCCCTCGACTTTCATGAAATACGGTTACCGAGCTTTTCATTCCTTAATTTGTGTGTATGTGCGTGTGTGTATTGCAGTACTTGGGCCTAAGTGCTTTATTTGAAAGTAGTGATGTGCTTCATTGGACCTATATACGAAGGGTTTGATTTACTTGAAAAGTCCTTTTTTAGACAAGCTATGACAATGATGTTTTGAAAGGTGATTTTCAAACCCTTTCGCTCGTATAGGAATTGAAGCCGTTTGATACTTTCATTTTATTCCATATTTGGCTTATCTTGATTTTATTTGAGATGCGAAGCATCTTTGAAAATAAATGTATATATATATATATATATATATATATATGCCGGGCCTCTTATGGGCATAAAAGCCATCGAAGTGACCCGAACACCACAATCAATGCTTTTACTATGTTGAGACCTTAAATCCGGATAACCGTTTTAAGGTCCCTCTTATTTACATTTACAAAGGGATGAAAGCTAACTTTACAACTTGAACATGTCCATTATGGGAACTGAACCTATATTCATGGATTAAACCGTAGATCCCATGATTCCTATGCTCACAGAAGATTATTTAAAAGCTTGCACAATGCATAACGTAAAATAACATGCATATTTAACTCTAGACGTCGCAAAACAATAGATTCATCAGTTAAATCCCTGCATGTGCATAGCCGTGGCTTCACGTTTCCTCTAGACACAGATCTAGGGTCCCGTAGTTGCCAAATATTTACAAACTAGAAAGAAAACTATATTTAAATAAATCTTAGCCATTCTAGCTTAACGGATCCAGTTTCACAACCTTTTAACCGGTTAAAAGCTGGATATGGCTAGATTTATATAAATCTAGTCAACACACATTAAATATTGCAGATTTACACCGTATGAACGTTAACAATTGATATTTAATCACAATGATTAACTAAATATATATATATATATATATATATATATATATATATATATAAATCGATAAGCTTAGATATATATAAACAGTTATATAAAGACTAACTATATATATATATATATTATTTATATATATAATAAAGCAAGAAAAGCCACAAATTTGAAATCCCGGCAAACTGAACAATATATATATATATATATATATATATATATATTAAAGCAATAAAAGCTACGAATTTGCAATCCAGGCAAACTGAACGTTGTATATATATTAACGCAAGGAAAAGCTACAAAATGATATTTAAACTGTAAAACTAACTAATAGACATATATACTACTCATATACATGTATATTAGTAAGAAAAATTAAAATTTGAAGAAACCTTACGGCCTTGCACGAGAATGACTATCGAACGGCTTTAAACACCCTTAGACTCGATTTTCATCGGTTAAATCTTGGTGTGTTGTGATAGATGCATATATGAAAGCTTACAAGTAAGGTTTACAAGTTTGGAAGTAAGATTCGAGCGATTTCTAGCACGAAATCTCTCTCTTTTCTCTTTTTTTTCTCTCTCATTCTCTTCTTTTTTTCTTCCCCCACAAACTGGTGGAGGCTTGTTTATAAAGCCACGAACTTCCATAGGTAGACCTGAGGATTTCAAAGGTATACCTGCGGAAGTCCTTAGTGGGTCCTGCCTTCTCAAAATACGTGCAATCTCAATCGACGTGCAGTCCGCAGAAACATTTGTAACTTATAATTCGGGAATCCGATGGAAATGTACCATACCATTTCGAAAAGCTCTCTCTAAGAGCTATGCAATGACATAGGGCTTTCCCTTTTCCAAATTCGAGAAGATGGGTATGTGACCAAAATGGCATCTTTGGGTCTTCGCAGGTAGAACGTTGAGCTGTTTTGCGTAGTTTGCGCTTGAAAATGCTGCAATAGCTCTTTGTAACCCTTTTTGTAGTTGTATTGAAGTTGTTGACATTGACTTGTCAAAATGATCGTTTTACCCTTCCGGGGGTTGTCTCCAGGGTTGACAGAGCTTTCGGCTGTCTCTCGGGGCTATTTTCGAGGTTTGATCACAGTCGATTCTATTTTTCCTCATAGTTGTCTCCGAGAGTTGATTGGATGCTTTGGGATTGTCTCTGAGGATTGATTTGATGCTTCGGGGTTGTTTTGGAGGGTTGATTTGATTTCCCGGGCCTGTCGCCGGGGGTCTGGTTTGATTATTTCCCGATGCTGTTGTCGGGGATCTAGTTTGTTAATTTCCCGGTGATGTTGCCGGGGATCTGGTTTGATGATTTCCCTGTGCTGTTGCGGGGGTGTGAAAGGACACTTTTTCCCTCCTGTAAGGTTAGTAATAGGAATGCAAAATTTTGAGTGTCTACAGATGCCCCTCTTTATCATGTTTATGCAATGTAATGGAATGCACAGGATAAAGATTAATAGACACTTGAAATATGACAAGATTAAATAATGTCATGCAATGTAGCATGCCATGACGTTATGGATGTGACGCCCCCAAAATAGGTTCATACAACCCATTCTGAGTTGCCAAATACACACTATAAAATCCAATTATAAATCTTCATATTCCAACTATTACTTTGCGTGCACAATACGACCACACATAAACTGTGAGTTTCAATACAAATAAAAATACTCAGACTCCTTATTAATGATACGTTACATAAAGGTACAGTCAATAACTGTTTTAGGAATTAAAATCTTTGGAAAATGCTTGAGAAAACTTTCGTACATAGGAGGCCATGCTTTTAAGTTATAATAGATATCGTAGGACTTGAGAATTAACCTTGGTTGACCCAATAGACCTCAAAGAAGAACGAGAAGATTATGTTAGTTCCCAAAGGCACAATAGTTATCTAGAAGGGGGGTTGAATAGATATTTTACAACTTTTTCTTTTTCAAAATGCTTGTCAGTATTGAATATACTGACTGCAGCGGAATATATGTTTGTTCCCCTTAAGATAATACAATAATGAGTTGATAAGCAGTTATGACAGTTATAACAGATATAGCAATTATAGCAGTTAATGAGACACAAATGTTTTAAGTGGATTAGAGCACTCAAGGCTCCTAGTCCACTCTTCTACTCCATAAGTAGGAAATCCACTAAGGATGTCTTTACAACTTTGAATCACTTAGATTCCTTCAAGGCCAGCAGCCTTGGAACTTCAGTTCACTAAGAGCTCTTCAAGATCAACAATCTTGGAACTTTTTTAGTTCACTTAGAACTCTTCAAGTCCAGCGGACTTGGTACACTTTGGATTGAGAGTTTTATTATGGGGTATGCTACTCAGTTGCAACTAAGCATCAGTTCTGAAGAACTGAGTAGCGAAGCAAGTTTTCTTCTTAAGGATCGTAGAGTTTATCGTTGAGTGTTCTTAAGCGTTTCTGATCTTTGCTTTCTTACTTGCTTAATCCAAATCCTTGTCTGATTTTCTTATCAAGGTGTCTTTGAAATCTATCTGTTGAAAGCATCCGTTGCTGCATTAAATGCTTCAGACAGTTCTGTGCACTGATGTTGACTTCCTGCTTTTTTGCTGCTCAGCAGACTAGCCCACTGACATGGCATACTGCTTTCTCACCTAACACCTAAAAAGATATTTTCTGCAGGCATGATAATCCTTTCCTTAGCCTCTCGAATACGCTTCTTTGATATAAACTAAGGATGATTGTAGGATCATTGGGACTATCAATTTGTCAACATCTATAAGCCGTTCTTTATTTGTTGATCTTCCTCCTTCATCAGATAGACGAACTTTGATGCTGACAGGAGGGTCACCACGATCATGGTCTTTGTACCATGATCGTTGTGTGATGGCTTGCACAGGCTGGATCTAGTCTTGATCCTAAAGAACACTACGATTTCTCTTAAGCTCTTTGGTAGACTACGATTTCTACTTGCTTGTCTTGTAGGCTCCACGCTTCCGAGAGCAGACTGCGATTCTTGACTTGGCTCGGTAGGTGCTTGGATCATCTCCATGATTTTGAGTGTGGCTTTCAGGACAGACTACGATCTTTGGACACCTTCAATGAAGCTCCACGATTCTACCCTGGCTTCTGTAGACTGGCTTTAACAGACTACAATTCTGTCAAGACTTAACAATTACATCTCCAAATAGATCAACCTAATAATTTTGATCTTTCTTCTATACATTCATTTACAGAATGATAAACATTAAAGCACAGATCAACCTAACAATTTTGATCTATCATCTAAGTCCTTGTACATATGTTCTTTGAAGGACTTTACACTTAAGCAATTATTTTTACTTTTAACATCAAATTTGAATATGTAATTTCCAACAATCTTCCCCTATTTGATGTTGACATAACCAAGGAGATTTGTATCATGGCATCATTTTCAAAATGCAGAATGCTAGAAAGTAAATATGACTTAATGTTTTAGTGAGCAGCTAAAATTTCTAGAGAATAAGCATGAATTTATTGATGTTTGAAAAAGATATTACAATCTTAGCATAAAAACATCAAAACAAGATAAACTTTGACTTATCTCTATTTTCTTTGCCTCTTGTTCTTTGGAGGGTTGGCATGCTCTTCAGCTCTCCTTCTTTTGCTGACTTCATCTCTTCATGCAATGTCAGCTAGCTCTTCCTGGCTCAGTATTTCTGAATGATCATGTCTGTTCATGAAGATAGGATCTCCAACTGGCATGTTAAGACTAGTAGAGGATACTCCTTGTGAGCTGGGAGCTTGACCTTGACTTCCTCTGTAGGGTTCAGCCATGAGAGGTGGACGGTTCTGCTGCTGTTGATCAATTCGTGAAGACTGATAGCTAGGGCTTCTAGGGTTGCTCCTCGATGATTGACCGATTTGAGTTTGCCTTCCCTGATTCTTCCTCATCCTCTGCTTCCTCTGCCTCTACTTCTGTCTGCTTACTCATTTTTCTCCCCCTTTATGTCAGCATCAAGGGTTCGAATGTCTTCTGAGAGGCGTCGGACACCTTGCAGCAGCTCATGCATCTGTGAGCGATTGTGGGCAATGTCACTATGATTTTCCTTGACTAAAGCCTCAGTATTTCGTCTCTGTTGCTGAAGTTGCTCCATGGCTTCTGTAGTTTGCTGAACTTGAGTCATGCCATAGGTTTGGAATTCGTGTAGTGTGAGGCGTAGCTCTCGAATCTGGTTGGCCATGAGAGTATTCTGAGTTTGTTGAGTTTTCTACATGATCTCCATAGATTCCTTATGCTTTTTTATAGCTACAAACTGAATAGCATCCCTTTGGCTGAGGCTGTAACCCATTTCCTTGACAATCTCCCTCAACTTCTTTGACAGCTCAGTTGCCAAGTTCCCTGGAAGAGTCTTGACAGAATCGATTATGTGGACGTATCTTTTGTGAAGCGCCAGAGAGTTTGCTTCAAGAATCTCTTCTGTCTCAAGGGTTATATGGCTTGTTAAATCAGCAAGTTCCTCCTTTGTTGGCATTAGGGACAGACGGTCAAGAATTTTCTTGGCATCAAGAGGCGGAGTCGTAGTGTATTCACCCATCGTTGACATGCTTGGAAGAGCAAGTGCTATATCAAAGTATTCGTTGTTGGAGGATGAGGGAATGTCTGACTATGTGATGGGGGCTTGTGTTTGGTGTATGCATGAGGTGTTTGGTTCATTGATTTGTTTTGGAGACTCTACAATTTCAGTGTCAAGTTGTTCGACAAGCCTGAATCGTAGTTCGTCGTCCAGGTTGGGTGTCTCAATGGTTGAGCTTTCAAGCATTTGCTCTACTATTCTGGTGATTTGCTCGATAACCATTGGGTCATTTACAGATGGCTCAATAAGGGCAAGTTGGTTATTTGGTTCATTAGTTACAGAGTTTTGGGACTCTGTAACTAGAAACTGGTATAGTGGGTGCAGGACCACTTCCAACCATCTTGGCAATTCGTAGAATTGATTGAAATGTGATGAAGGAGAGTGGTAGATAATGAAAGAGAGGGGAGTGTAATATACCTCATGCTTAGTCTCTGAAGTTGAGTCATTGGTGATCAGCTTCTAAGCAAATCTGCATTTTCTTGGAAATCTATAGGCAAGCACAGAGATTGTTGGATAAGTCTTGTAAATCCAGAACATGTGATCCCAGGTTTAGACACTCAAAATTTTGCTTTCTTTGTACTAACCATGTAGAAGGGAAAAAGTGTAATTTTACTTTAGAGACAACCCCGGGGTTGGGCAAAAGAGCCATATCATATCGGAGATAACCCCGGAAGTGATACAAAGGACCAATGATGTCCAAATATATCGTGAACCGAGCGAGGATCGACGAGCTGAGATAGTGTCCGCCGAAAACCAACTCAGCAAACATCAAAAGGCGTGCCAACAACGATAAACCAGCTAACTACCGTCGGGAACCAGAAGATACTTCTCAGCTATCAGCATCATCTTCTCAAACCCTGACTCAGTCAGTCTTAATTGGATTCTGCCGCATTCCGCACAGACGTTCGAAAGCTCGGTCTGCGTAGGTTAAATTCCTTCAAACCGAGACCTAGGGCACACATTTTGAGGTAACCGTACATGTGGGGTGCAGCCTCAACCATACATGCTCCAGCCTCAACCATAATTAAGGCTAACCTCATGTATGGTTTCCGTTGGCTCGGCCTGCTTATATCACCCACACTAGTTCATTTGTAGGAGAGAGATATAATTTTGGAGAGAGAATAGACATTCTAGAGAGAGGCTCGTGTGGAACACTATAACACCAACTTGAAGCTTGATCATCTTGTTTAGTACCTACTTGAAGTCCCGAGAATGTTCTAAGTTCATCCCGGGAGTTAAAATGCTTGTTCACGCGTCCCCCAAGGTGAAACAACGCACTTTCTAAGCTTCGTTCTTTGTAAATATTGCTTAAATATACTAGGTTGATGATATAGTTTGTTTAAATCTAGTTAATATTGTTGTTTTTAAGCATATTGTGTAATAGTTGATAGATATTACGTTTCTATAGGTTATATTTTGCTTATTGCGTTGTAAATAGATCGAGGAGGCTAGGTCTACCTATATCTAAGCCGAATTTGGCCTTTGAGTGGTTATTAAGCATGAAGCTTTAACCTGTGTACTATATTGACTGAGACTCATGGTAAACCTACATATTTACTGTTTTAACGGTCCCGGTGACCTCGTATAACCCTAGATTTCTATCTAGAGGCGAAAGGGGTCCGAAATGGCTTAACACGGGGATTTCAACTGATGAAATCATCTAATATCAAAGTCGAGGACCTTGTATATATTGTTTCCCTCATAAATAATGTTATCCTAGGAATCCCGGTGTTGAGATCCCCGAATGGATCCGACTTGATTCCCACGATGGATTGATTTTAATGATGTAAATGGTTTAAATAACGTAAATATCGTTGTACATGTAATATTTGGATCTTGAAAATGAACTCGAGGGGTTAGTCTCGAGAGGTCGGATTTAAGATCCCGTGATAGTGAAAACCTTGATTGCGGGAGCTTGGTTTATCGAGATGGCTTATATGCCTGATGATTATCCGACCCTTTTTTAACGCTTTTGCATGCATATCATCAAAATGATTTCTAATGAAACCGCAAAAAGCTTTTGATGAATAATAAAGCGATTCGGGGTAGATCACGTAATAAACGTAAATAATAAAAGGAAGTATCAAAGTCCTTGATTCCTAGTCGGGCAAAGGATTTGAAAACCTTACTTTCTAAAATCTCATTTCAATTCATATATCTTGTTAAAAATGAACTTTTGATCGAATCAAATCCTTCGTACCTATGCGCAAAAGAGGTACAACACTACTTTCAAGTCACCCAAAATAAAGAATTAGAAACAAACTAATAAAGCTTTCAAAATAAAACACACACACATACACACTTTATGCATAAAAAATCATTAACATGCGGTACCGTGGTTGCAAGGGAGTCGGGGGGGGGGGGGTGCCTAACACCTTCCCCCCGCTTAACCTAGCCCCCGGATTCCACGAATCTCGGGTTTCAAGACCAATCTTTTAAGAGTCACGTATTGGACCATCTTACGAAAAACTAATAAAATCGGATGAGTTGGTACATCCATGTCAAAACCATACCAACTGGCTGCTCTGTCTCAATCGGTCCAATCATCAAAATTAAATCAATCTTTTCAAAATCTTCGACACATATGTCGGTACCGCTTTCCTAAAAACTCAGCCTTTGATAAAATCCATATACATAGCGAATCTGAAAAGGGTAAAATAAACAAAACAAACTTATGAAAGACGGACACATCAAAGATTTTCTTCCCGGCGTCGACAGGTGGCGACTCTGCTGGGGATCAATGAGGGCTTAAGCCGCGATCAAACTTTTTGATTTTCATTCTGTATGTGCATTTGTGTGAATGATCTTTGTGTGTGATAATTGTGTCAATCTTTTAGCATTTTGTATTAGTGCCTTACACAATATATTAGTGCTTCGCACAATGTCATCATATTACATGTGGTGAGGACGTGAATGTATGTTCTGTGGTACCTCCATTAGGAGGCAATCCCGTCGGTTGTTTATTACTGGACTCCTCTGGGTGTTTCCATTGTGAGGCTCAGGAAAGGCACCACTCAGATTCGCTCCAATTGAAAAATGGATCTTTTCATCAAGTAAATTGTGAAAATCTAGGAACCAATTTCAAACAGTCCGTGAGAGTAACCCTAAGATAGGTCAGCCTCTGATAGACCAAACGCGCGGTGTGCTTCTTCATGCCCTATTTAATCTTTCGTGTATATAAATGACCGACATCTTGAACTGTCATACATACATCTTTCATATCCTGTCATCAATTTGACTAACCCATTGTGTTGCAGGAAAAGATTAAAAAACCATTAAACTGATGCATAGCATATCATGCATCCCTGTCCACCAATATCCAGTCTATACTAGATATCAGTTTTGGGCAGATTGGTCCTAGAACTCGATCTCGAGCCAAGAAGGCCCGTTCATCACCGTTCAAGATGGCTGAATAAAGTTCATCTGAACATACCCCTGTATCTCAAAATGAATTCGAGGAGTTTAAGAAACAGATGACCGAGATGACGACCCTGTTAAAAGAACAGTGTAAAGTATCTCAAGAATCTAAGTACAAGAGTCCGACTGAATCCTCTGTGCAAGGAGACATGAATGTACCCGAGAAGGAAGGTTATACCCATACGTCCACACCTATTTATCCCCTCGATGTTGAAGTACCCAAGGAGGCCACGATCCAGAAGACGACATGGGAAATCATAGACCGCCGGGAGGACAGAGACACTAGAGACATCATGAAGAAGATGCGACAGATGGAGGATGATATCCGATCTATGAAGGGGACAGGGTCCCACGGAAGTGTTAACTACTCCGACCTCTGTATTTTCCCAACGGCCAGATATCCTGATAAATTTTAAGTGCCGGAGTTTGAGAAATACAACGGTTCAGACGACCCTTACACCCATCTGAAGGTATGCATAGGCAAGTTAGGATCCTATGCCGAGGTTGAAAACCTTCGAATCCAGTTGTTCCAAAAGAGCCTTACTAGTGAAGCCCGAACTTGGTACGCTCGGATCTATAATTCCAAAGTCCAAGGTTGGGAAGATTTGACCCATGCATTCCTCAACCAGTATAGCTTCCAAACCCAAATGGCACCTGATCGCTACCAAGTGACCAAGGTTATGAAACTAAGCAATGAATCGTTCAGGGATTACGCGCAGAGGTGGAGGCACATAGCAGCCCAAGTTAACCCGCCAATGGATGAAGCAGAGATGGCGATGACGTTCATCGACATCCAAGAAGCGCCTTATTATGAGAGAGTCCTAGCGGGAATAGGCAAACCCTTCTCTGAAATTATAAAACATGGGGAAATGGCAGAGATGGGTTTAAAGTTTGGTAAGAACAAAGACCTCACGGCCTTAGAAGAAGTCACCGAACATATACAGTCTGTCAACTATGCGAGCGCTCCCAAGATGATATACAATGAGAACGATGAAAATGTATCCTTCATTATACAGGGGCAATCTATGAGCCCCAACAACAGTCCCTCTACCTGGATAAAAGGAAGCGATCTGCCATAGCAACAACCAGCCACATTCAACCAAAGCCAGGATAGACAGAGAAAGTTTAAAAGAACAAAAAATAGACTGTTCACTCCACTAGGCAATTCCCTCGAGAACGTATTGGCCTTATTGATCGACCACAAGAAAATTACTGATTTGGCTCCACCTCTAGATCCAAAGAGTAACCGATATGATCCAAGCGAGAGATGTGCTTACCACTCAGATTCTCCGGGACACGATACACAAGATTGTTGGTCTTTAAAGCATAAAATCCAAAATTTGATCGAAAGTGGCGATATTGTGATCAAATAACCTAACCAACCAGATGACAACACCAGCCTTCTGCGGCAGTACAATACAGAGGGAGTGAACATGATCGGGTCAGGAAGCGCTAGAATGGATCCAAATTATAAGTACATACTAAGGATGGAGGAATACCGCCAAAGGAGCTGAGCGAATGTCTTAGGGTGGGAGAGTCTAGAAGAGTGTGTAACAGTAATACAAAAATTGGAGACGATCCAACGTCAAGTAACTTTGTTAGCCAAGATGGTAGTGCGCCAACATCAGATTACCAGAGAGCTTTTCACTCAACCATCAAGGGACCCATAGAAGGAAGATGTTAGCCAGAATGCAAGACTATATTCCTCCAAAGCAATCCACCTGACTGAAGAAGAGCAAAGCGAGCTGAAAGGGCAGGAAAATTTGAATGATAAAAATACTCGAAGATCTCACCAGCAGAAAAATTGCCCTGAGGAATGCAAATTCTTAAAGAGGTTAGATCAAACAACATTCCAGACACCTGCAAACCCCCAAAATCCAACAACATCGAAAGTCGAAAAGAACAAGCAAAGAAGGGTATTCACTCCTCTAGGGGACTCGTTGGAAAATATATTGGCACTGTTGGTTGCGAAGAAAAAGATCACTGAGCTCGCTCCTCCAGCTGATCCCAAAGGAAGGCTATACGATATCAACAAGAGGTGTCTCTACCATTTTAACTCACCTGGACAAGCGACCGAGGAATGTTGGACCTTGTGACACAAAATCTAAAATCTCATTAAAAATGGAGAGCTGAAGATAGATATCCCCATGATCGAAAAAGGCAAAAGGGAAGTAGCGACTATGAGCACTAATCTTGGCATAACGCAAGGTGGACTGGTCATAATGCGGGGAGTCGTAGAAGAAAGAAGAGAGTCCACTAAGGAAATTCCTCCACTATCATCAAACATCTTATTGCCCAAAGTTAGCAACCACACTCCTGATTCTACCTTGCCGGATGATGAGGAGGAAATATTGATCCTTTCCAATGAAGAAAAAGCCAAAAGGGAAAGTTTCTGGCGAGAAATGCAACAACAATTAGAGAGAACTTTTAAAGTCAAACCCTCTCAAGACCATGGAAAAGACGAATGAACATATCAAGGAAAAGAAGGCGAGGGTATCGGCAAAGTTAACCCATCAAGGAATCAAGAGTTCATCCCTTTTTATGATGGGTCTAGTTTGAGCGTCCCCAAGGGATACGACAAATATGGAGGTTATCAAGTTATGGCGGTGATTGAAGATGTTCCAGACAGAAAAATAACCTCTACTGCCAGCATCGAATGCAACCTGACCTCTTGGAACTGAACTATTAAGTCTCAGCTAACCCAGAATGCGTATATTCAGAGAATACGATTGCGAGTTCCATGAGATGTTGGGACGGTATCATTAGCATTATGTCTTATTTTATGTTTTATGCATTATTATTTTATGCTTTGTTTATTAAAAAAGAAAATAAAAAATAAAAAAAATAAAAAAAAAATAAAAAAAAATAAAAAAAAAAAGAGAAAAAGAAAGAAAAATGTATAAAGTCTAGTTTTCAGGTCTAAGCCTGAACTACGAAAGACCTGATCTCCCATCTGCGGGAGTACGTAGGCAGCCATTTATGGTGCGATCAATCCAAACAAAAAAAGTCAATCCAAACCCCATCAAATCAAAACACCATCAAACCAAGCTTAAACCCAAATAAACCCTTTTCAGCTGTCTAGGTGTGAACTATGTAAGACCTGATCTCCTTTCAAAGGAGTACGTAGGCAGCCAGTGATGGCGCGGTCTAACCCTTACAAAAGTCACAAAACCCTTTTCAATAATTCAGCGATTCCCAATATGCGACTCTTCAACAACTCATTAACCCCGAAAGTGCAAGAATACTTGATCTCTTTTTGACCTACAGAAGTGCGTGAGTGGCCATCGTGACAAAGTTTATCTCATATCTGATGACCTGTTCTCTGAGATAAAAGCCATAAACCCAGCATTACATATCGAACCAAGCCTGGTTGAAACTGATACATTAGAAGCCAAGCCGAGCTCCTAGATCCAATTCAGTGGAATCTGAAGGCCTCTCGATATCAAATATCAAAGACAAAGAGATAACATGAATTGGGAAACACAGCGATATATCAAGCATGATCATCAGCAAGTACAGATACAAAACAAGGCGATGCAAAATCTAAATACAGGGGAGAGTACAACAAGTGAACCTGCAATTCAGAAGCGAGACTTGGGGCACCCGAACGTAAAAGCTCACCTCGACCTGTATACCATGTGGGTTATAAGGTAGAAGATTCTTACGATTTTGGCGTCTTCTCAGCCCATGCGTCAAAATACAACAAAGCGACTACACCAGACGACAAGCAAGACTGGGGCAATTTTAGAATTGAAGAAAACTCGATATTGGTACCCTTACAACAAACAAGACTGGGGTAATGTCGGAGACAACGACAACCAGACATTGGGGCATTTATCGACCATCAAAAAAGTGAAAATGCAAGTTGACACCTATAGCGTGATCCTTTCAACATGCGATGTCATCATCAGAGCTTATCTCATATCATTTCACTAGCAATCCGGTAAGAACATTTGGTCTCTTCCAAGCATAGCTTTCTTAGAATGTAGCGATCCACAGGTGAGGTACGACTCTTTCAACTCTTTATCTATTTTCTGTATCTATACATTAGCGATGATATACATTTTAAGTACAGATACATCTTGCGTTAGAATCTTAGAAAAAAGGTTTTAAAAGAGAAGATTTTGTTTAACTTATTATGAATAGATTAATTCCAATACGCATCCGTTGATTAAGAATCACAAGAATGATTAGAGAATTAAGACTATTCAACCTTTTGATTAGGCACGACATCCTAGTTCAAAGAGCTTTTTCGAGCAGAATCGACCTCATATGCATGCCTGCACTTTGCAGTTGCCCTGACTCTTAATTGTGGGGTATAAAACTGTGGCGACATCGATGACAATTAATGCGAAGATAGAAGATAAGTGATGGCGAACCTAATGTCTCGAATCGTGGCCTGGGTTACTCGAGAAATTAAGCTTGAGGGGTGTCTTTACACTTGGTTCCCTAAAGCCGTCTGGTTTGGGAGTCACCGGCCTAACCTTCGCTACATGGGTAATTTAGAGCCTAAGAAAACGAGCATTGCAAGGGGGAAAAAAGGAAAGACCTGAGCAGATTCGAATCGTGGCCTTGGTTACTTGAGTAATTAAGCCTGAGGGGTGTCTTTACACCTAGTGCCCTATAACCATCTAGTTTAGGAGTCACTGGTGCAACGCTCGCTACATGGGTAATTTAAGCCTAAGAAAATGAATCTTGCATAAGGTCAGGCAAAGAGCAAATAGATGAGACTCCCTGACTTATCTCAAAGTGTGGCCTTTGTTACTTGAGTAAGTAAACCCGAAGGGGTGTCTTTACACCTAATGCCCTAAAGCCGTTTGGTTTGGGAGTCATTGGTCCAAAACTCGTTAAATGGGTAACTCTGAATAGCCTAAGAAAGAGACGAGTTAAGCGAGGAGAAAAAAGAGAACAAAATTCAGAGTTAAGAAAAAATTTTGTGAGATCAGAACGAGATCATCTAAAATCATGGAAGAGAAACCCCTGCTAAGGGTTGCGCCACTCATAGTGCAAATATCATATGATGTTAATTCTGCGAAGAACAATATCTAGAGCGAAGACCAAGTATCTTTAATTAAGGAATAAATCTTTTCAATCTAATCTTACTCATGAACAATGACCATGGATGCTTAAAAGTTTTATTGTAATTTCATAACTTGTTAAATGATAAAATTCCTTAAAATGAAAGATATAAAAAAATAACCTTGAGGTTAGCGATTTACAACTCTCTTAGTGATAAGAAAAAATACAGCAATTACGAGTTAAGTGGCAGACCCGATGAGCATTTAATTTCATGAACTTTAACTTCATATGCCTCATTGATGATATTGTACTAATGTTTATATCAAAGATATCCCCGCCGTCCCGTGCCGTCAAGCTTTTGGTGCATTTTGTTCTTTGTCTGATGTGCATGATATTGCTCACTCTTGACGTGGTCAACAAAGCGAGTTTCTTACATGAATCCCAGGACCCAGCTTCTCATCAAAAGAAATGAGAGGACTTCAAAAAAAAATTACAATGACATAAGCTTGCAAAGACAAAAGAAGGAAAAATTTCTTTGAAGATCCCTACCTGAGAAAAGACAACGCCTCATTTGTAAAACAGTATCAAAAGACCACCCAGGGGTCAATCCTGACTCAAAATTTTTAAATGCAAATCCATGACATATAATGCATGCATCATGATATATGCAGTGAATGAAAAGCATTATATATACATCTCTGCGAAATACAAAAAATTGTATACATCAAATATCATCTCTGTCCTACAAATAAAAGTAAAAAGTACAGAGAAATGGGGCACAAGTGCCCATCAACTAACAAAAGGCCTAGCAAATGAAATCTATATCATTATACATGTCAACCAGCGCCAAGTCCTCCTAAGTTGAGGCCTCTACATCGAAATCCAAATATGAATAGTGAAAGAGTGAGCCGCATCCTCCAGCGACGTCAGCTCAACCCTGATGATGTAATCCATTGGCTACAACCCAGTGAAGGCATCTGCTCGACCCCCGACGATGTAATCCACTGATAACGAATCAGTGAAGACGTCGGATCAACCCCCGACGATGTAATCCACTGACAACAAATCAGTGAAGGCATCAGATCAGCCCCCGATAATGTAATCCACCAGCAATGAATCAGTGAAGGCATCGGATCAACCCCCGATGATGTAATCCACCGACAACGAATCAGTGAGGGTGTCGGATCAACCCCTGACGATGTAATCCACCAACAATAAATCAATGAAGGCGTAGGATCAACCCCCGACGATGTGATCCACCGACAATGAATCAGTGAAGGCATCGACAAATCCTCAATGATGTAATCCGTTGGCAACAACCCTACACAAGTCGGCAAATCCCCGATAATATAATCCATTGGCAACAACCCTACGCAGGTCTGCAAATCCCCGATAATGTAATCCGTTGGCAACAACCCTACACAGGTCAGTAAATCCTCGATGATGTAATCCGTTGGCAACAACCCTACGCAGGCCGGCAAATCCCCGATGATGTAATCCGTTGGCAACAACACTACGCAGGCCGGCAAATTCCCGATAATGTAATTCGTTGGCAACAACGCTACGCAGGTCGATAAATCCTCGATGATGTAATCCATTGGCAACAACCCTACGCAGGTCGGCAAATCCCCGATAATGTAATCTGTTGGCAACAACCCTACGCAGGTCAGCAAATCCCTGATGATGTAATCCGTTGGCTACAACCCAGTGAAGGCATCAGCTCAACCCTAATGATGCAATTCGTTGGCTTCAACCCTACGCAGGTCAGCAAATCCCTGATGGTGTAATCCATTGGCTACAAACTAGTGAAGGCATCAGCTCAAACCTAATGATGTAATCCATTGGCTACAACCCTACGCAGGTCGGCAAATCTCTGATGATGTAATCTGTTGTCTACAAACCAGTGAAGGCACCGGCACAACCCCGATGATGTAATCTATTAGCTCTAAACCAGTGAAGGCGTTGGCACAACCCCAATGGTGTAATCTATTGGAAACAAAACCAGTGAAGGCATTGGTATAACCCCGATGGTGTAATCCATTGGCTACAACCCAGTGAAGGTATTAGCATAACCCCGATGGTGCAATCCTTTTACTATAATCCAGCGCAAATAGACTTAATCCCAAAAAACGTAATCCTTAACTTCCCCAACTGGGGTAGTAACCCTTTTATAATCTCACATATCATTACATTTGTTATACATGACATTGCATAATCAGATATACCTTGTCATGCATTCTTCGTGTCTAGTAATCTTTGTCATGTTCATTCCATTACATTGCATAAACATGACAAAGAGGGCATCTGTAGACACTCAAAACTTTGCTTTCTTTGTACTAACCTTGCAAAAGGGTAAAAGCATAATTTTACTTCGAAAATAACCCTTGGGTAGGGCAAAAGAGCCATATCATCTCGGAGACAACCCCGAGAGTGATACAAAGGGCCAATGATGTCCGAACATATCGAGAGCTGAGCGAGGATCGATGAGCTGAAACAGTGTCTGTCGGAACCAACTTAGCAAACCTCAAAAGGCGTGCTATCGACAATAAACCAGCTAACTGCCGTCAGGAACCAGAAGATACTTCTTAGCTATCAACATCATATTCCCGAACCCCGACTCAGTCAGTCTTGATTGGATTCCGCCGCATTACGCACAGACATTCCGGAAGCTCGGTCTGCGCAAGTCAAATTCCTTCAAACCGAGACCTAAGGCACATATTTTGAGGTAATCGTACACGTGGCGCGCAGCCTCAACCATACATGCCCTAGCCTCAACCATAGTCAAGGCTAGCCGCATGTATGGTTGCGGCTGGCTCGGCCTGCTTATATCACCCACACTATTTTATTTGTAGGAGAGAGATATACTTTTAGCGAGAGAATAGACATTCTAGAGAGAGAGAGGCTCGAGTGGAACACTATAACACCAACTTAAAGCTTGATCATCTTGTTTAGTACCTACTTGAAATCCCGAGAGTGTTCTAAGTTCATTTCGGGAGTTAAAACGCTTGTTCACGCGTCCCCCAAGGTGAAACAACACACTTCCTAAGCTTCGTTCTTTGTAAATATTGCTTAAATATACTAAATTGATGATATAGTTTGTTTAAATCTAGTTAATATTTTTGTTTTTAAGCATATTGTGTAATAGTTGATAGTTATTACGTTTCTATCGGTTATATTGTGCTTATTGCGTTGTAAATCGATCGAGGAGGCTATGTCTACCTATATCTAAGCCGAATTTGGCCTTTGAGTGGTTATTAAGCATGAAGCTTTAACCCGTGTGCTATATTGGCTTAGATTCATGGTAGACCTATATATTTACTATTTTAACGGTCCCGGTGACCCCTTATAACCCTAGATTTCTATTTAAAGGCGAAAGGGATCCGAAATGGCTTAAAATGATAATTTCAACAGATGAAATCATCTAATATCAAAGTCAAGGACCTTGTATATATTGTTTCCCACATAAATAATGTTAGCCTAGGAATCCCGGTGTTGAGATCCCTGAATGGATCCGACTTGATTCCCACGATGGACCGGATTTATGATGTAAATGCTTTAAATAACGTAAATATCGTTGTACATGTAATATTTGGATCTTGAAAATGAACTCGAGGGGTTAGTCTCGAGAGGTCGGATTCAAGATCCCGTGATAGTGAAACCTTGATTGCGGGAGCTCGGTTCATCGAGATTACTTACATGCCTGATGATGATCCGACCCTTTTTTACTGCTTTTGCATGCATATCATCAAAATGATTTTTAATAAAACTGCAAAGAGCTTTTGACGAATAATAAAGCGATTCGGGGTAAATCACGTAATAAACATAAAGAACAAAAGGAAGTATCGAAGTCCTCGATTCCTAGTCGGGCAAAGGATTTGAAAACCTTACTTTCTAAAACCTCATTTTAATTCATATATCTTATTAAAAATGAACTTTTGATCGAATCAAATCCTTCGTACCTATGCGCAAAAGAGGTACAACACTACTTTCAAGTCACCCAAAATAAAGACTTAGAAATAAACTAATAAAGCTTTCAAAATAAATCACACACGCATACACACTTTATGCATAGAAAATTAATAAGATACGGTATCGCGCTTGCACGAGAGTCGTGGGGTGCCTAACACCTTCCCCCCGCTTAACCTAGCCCCTGGATTCCACGAATCTCGGGTTTCAAGACCAATATTTTAAGAGTCACGCATTGGACCTTCTTGCAAAAAACTAATAAAATCGGATGAGTTGGTACATCTATTTCAAAACCATACCAACTGGCGGCTCTGTCTCAATCGGTCCAATCATCAAAATTAAATCAATATTTTCAAAATCGTCGACACATATGTCGGTATCGCTTTCCTAAAAACTCACCCTTTGATAAAATCTATATACATAGCGAATCAAAAAAGGGTAAAATAAACAAAACAAACTTAGGAAAGACGGTCACATCAAAGATTTTCTTCCCGGCGTCGACACCAGGTGTTGATATTCAGAGCTCTATGATAGGGCATCATAGGTAAGTAGTTGAACAGCTGATTGTAGTTAGCTATCCTGTCTCCATTTCTTCCTACAGCCAGAATCACAAGTTCGTCATCTTCCTCTTCATCTCCATCTTCATCATTTTCATGAAGAACTTCTACCACATCTGCCATCACATCATCTTCAATATCCACCATTTCTGCAGCAGCAGACTCTACGAACTCTTTAGGGGCTGAGGGAGCTTCAAGATCATCTATTGGTAGCTCCCCCTTAGCTTCTACATACTCAGGGTCTTGTGCTTCTAATAACTCCCCCTCAGCTGTAGCACTTCCTTGAATCAAAACTTCTAGAGCTTCTTCTTCACCATCATCAGGGCTCTTTTCAGGTGCTTCTAGAATTTCTTCTTCAGACTGAGCCACTTCTTTAATTAGAACTTCCTCAGATTGAACAACAACTTCAGACTGTACTTCCTCAGCAACAACACTTGGTTCGTACATCTCATCTTCAGCATTGATCATAGCCTGATCAGGTGCAGTAGTGCTGTTTGCACGACTGATGTAGGCTATCACATCTTCAATGATTCTGGTCTCTTCCAAGGTTGAACCAGATGCTTGAGGTTAATTTCTTTGTTCAGCAGCAATCCTTCTATCATCTTCCTTCAACACTTCCTCATTTGCAAGAATATACTTCTTGTTAAGCCTCTTCATCCTCTTTTTTGGCTTGGACACAGCCTTTGCACTTTCTTCAGCTTCAGCCCTTAAAGTTTGTTCAAGTTGAGAGGCTGTTGCAGCTTCTCCTTCTGCAGTAGCAGTCAGTCTGGACTCTATGATTGGTGATGACTCCACAATTATAGTGAGTGAAGACTTCTTTATTCTGTGGCTGTGTTTCTTCTTCTTTTGAGGCTCAGAACTTCCTTCAGCCTTATCTTCACTTGTATCCCTCTTCTTTTTCTTCTCTTTCAGAACCTCTTCGGGTGATTGAGTTGCCTTAAGAGTAATAACTCTGTTAGTGGAAAGGCTTTGAAACTCAACATTAGCACCAGGACCCTTTTTGGGTGCATCATTGGTTGAGTCTTGGGGCTCCTCAGCTATTTGCATACCTTTATTCATTTTCCTTTTCCCTTTGCTCTTTCTGACCAGAGCTACGGGTTGTTCTTGGTTAACTTCTTCATCCTCCTCAGCCTCCTTTACAGCAAATGAAGTTGCTGACATCATCTTCACATTTTCTGCTGGATTCCTCTTCCAATTCTGGAACAGCTGCTGGGTCATCTTCATATAGGGATTGATGGAAACACCTTCTTTATCCTCAATCTTGTCACCTAGGGCAGTCTATAGAATTATGTTGATAAATCTCCCATAGAGCATTTTGGCAAAGCTCTTGGTCTTCTTAGGGCTGAGCATCCACTTCCCAAACCAATCCATCAGTAAAGCTCCATAGTTGAGTTGAACTTTGAAGCGGATGGCTGTCATAAGCTTTAGTTGCTTTTCATTTACAGAATCGTGACCAGAGCCCTTGCAACATATGCATTTTCCAATAATGTCAGCAAAGAACTCACACTCTTGGGGAAATTCTGTCTTCTTGTAGCCCTTGATTCCTTCAAACTTAGAGTGGTGCATCTTCTTTAGACCTTCATGGAAATCAATAACTTCCATGGATGGAAGACCTTTAGATTTGAAACATAGGGCTAAGTTTATGCTTTCAGCGTTGAGTCGAATCTGCACGCCCTTGACCTTTGTGATGATGAAGTCCCCTTTAATGACTCCATTGTTGTAGAACTCCTTCACCAGCTTTGGGTAAATTAGTGTGCTAGTGCTCAGAGCTTCTTCGAGGCCAACTTTCTTCAGAAGTGAAAGAATCTTGTGAAACTCAGGGCTAGCCTTCTTGAACTCGTCAAAGCATAGCTGGTAACCAGAGAAAACATTGGAAGAAGCCATTTGATCTTGTTTGAGTATCCTGTGACGAACAGATTTGGCTTAGCTTTCTGGAACTTAGGGTTTCATTTGAGAGAGAGAGATAAACTTTTGAAATTCAAAGGTAAACTAACAAATGACAGTTCAAAATGAGTTTATAACTTCCCTCCATATGTTTTGCAGAGTGGGACACGTGTCGAGTTCTGCAGGACTCCATGGTTTTAAGTCATGTGGAAAGTTCGATTCTGCCCTTAGTTCCCCCTGAGCGAGTGAGTCCTTATGAGAAGACTACGATTACCGAGAACCACTCCATGATTGTTGAGTTCCATACTTAGCTTGTTTCTTGACTGTTGACTCTATGATTTTCTGTGATGCATTCTAAAATGGCATCCCTTTTGAGTTAAGGTTGCTCAAGAAGGGCCAACCTCTTAGTTTGACATTAAGGATCAGGTTTGTCCCTGAGGCGCTTATCAGAAGGAGTGCTTAGCTTGATAATGCTGCCACCATAGTGAGATTTTCTGTGATGTCTGGATCACTCCACGATCGTGGTTTCTCTTAGTTATCTATTCGATTTTGACTTAGCTTTTTTATCTGCATGGTTAGCACCAACTAGAGCATAGAATTCATAGTTGGAAGTTTAATATAACTAACTCACTTATCAATTTATTAAATCTGGATTCATCTAAGGGTTTTGTAAATATATTTGCAAGTTAATTTTCAGTAGGGATATATTGCAAAGATAATTCCATTTTGAACATGATCCCTAATAAAATGATATCTTATCTCTATATGCTTAGTCCTTGAATGCATGACAGGATTATGTGTTATTGCTATGGCACTTGTGTTATCACAGTGAACAGGTATAGATTTGAAATCAAACCCGTAGTCTGCTAGCTGGTTCTTCATCCATAAGATTTGAGCACAACAGCTGCCTAGAGCAATATATTCAGCTTCTGCTGTTGAAGTTAATATTGAGTTTTGCTTCTTGCTGAACCAAGACACTGTTGGGTTTGTACGAAATCGTGACGCAATCAAATTGCAAAAATTAGCGGAAGCATGGTATATCAGAGTTTAAAAAATTTCTACAAAACCATTACCCGGATCATCCTTTATGCAAATTATTAATTTAAAACGATAAATAAGAAGTTATGGAATCATACCCTTGTAGAACGAAGCTTCCACAGGTACTAGTTCAACTCCTTGTTCTTCGTGATCTCCTTGAATTTTCGGGTTAGATTCCTTTCTTTGATCAACGTTAGCCACCCAAGTGTTTGGCCTCTAGAGGTGATCCACCAAGGAAGATGAATTATCAAGAAGGAGGGTGTTTGGCTTAACCTTACTTTTCTATCCTCTATAGAAAAGGAGTACTCTCCAACAATTGGAATTACATCAATCTAATATCTATTATAAGACTTCTCTTATATAGACATTGGTCAACCCTTCTAATCCTATTAGACATGGGATTTCTTTTAATTAATTAAACTCCTTTAATTAATTTAGGCTTCCCACCACATGGGAATAATTAATTAAATTCATTTAATTAATTTGTCTCCTAATCTTATTAGAAATAAATGAGAGTACTAAATATTAAATTAATTACTAAACTCCTTTAGAAATTAAAATAATAATAATTGTAATAATATTAATAAGACTCCTCTTATTAATTTATATTTAATATTTCCAAAATATTAAATAATAAACATTAAGCTATTTAATTTATTCTATCACCATAGATTAAATTAATTATACTTAATGCATTATTACGATTATGCCATTACCTTCTTAAATAATTATTCTTCCTTTTATGGTGTGACCCTTTAGGTTCTCCATATTAAACCGGTTGTGAATAAATCAATTAAAACAATTTTAATCTTATTTAAATAAATAAATTAAACTAATAATTTATTTAAATAAATAATATTTATTCTACAATAGGGATAAGCCTCCCTAGCGATCAACGACTTTCCAGATAATATAGATTTCAACATTAATCATAAAAGAACCTGTGAGTTAATAGTTACCATACAATTCAATCCTTCCACCATACAATGTCCCAATTAAATATAAGACATGGATTTACTGTCAAGTCTTATTTTATTTAATTATATGTATTTCGATTAGAAAATGCACAACTCCAAATAATGTAAATTAAAAACTCCTTTCTAATTTCATTTCACCTTGGCCAAGGATTCCTGGGTTGTCATTTAACGAATCACATGGGACATATCTCCTCTTTTACTAAAGGTGGTAGATTCTTTATTGATCATTCATTATCTCCATATGTAACTCATTATACCCAAGCATACCCTATATATGCCTTAAAAGGTCTTAAGGAATAAGTCAAAGTATAATTTGTTACATACAAGATACTATGATGATCTCAAGTCCAAGGATCACTTGTACTACTATCACATTAGGAATTCCTATTGACATGCGAGTAAAACTCCATTAGGTATTCCATAGCGAATCACGTTCAGTGAACTTATTCTTCAATAAGCACCTACATACTTGCTTTAGTGTCTCCACACAAATGATCATGAGATCAATCATCCTCATCCAATGAGCAAGCAACATATGTACCAATCTATCCGGATTTACTAATCCCCTTTTTAGTAATCCCACGATTGGGAACTATTTAAGTTTTAAAACTTTCTAAGAATTTAGATCTCATTAGCATGATCATCATCATGATTCTAAAAGCATTGCTTAAAACTATGGGTTATTTACATATTATAAAAACAGCAACATGTAGATAATTAAATGCCTGTAATAAATGAATATTTCATTAATAAATAAATAAGATTGTTTACAAAGTACGTGCTTTATCATCATACATGATTGGCTTGTATGCACACTACTATCAATCTCCCACTTGCACTAAAGCCAATCGCCATGGTATCTCATACCCATCTTCTCTAAGTGACGATCAAACTGATGTTGTGTTAAAGCTTTAGTAAATGGATCTGCAATGTTGTCTTGAGAGTCTACACGCTCCAAGGTGGCGTCTCCTCTTTCAATGATCTCCCTGATCAAATGAAATCGCCGCAACACGTGTTTAGATTTCTGATGAGACCTCGGTTCCTTAGCCTGTGCAACTGCTCCTGTGTTGTCACAGTAAATGGGAACTGCTTCTCCAATGCTAGGAACCACACCAAGTTCAGTTATGAACTTCTTCATCCAAACAGCTTCCTTTGCAGCTTCACTTGCAGCTATATACTCTGCCTCTGTCACTGAATCAGCAACTGTTTGCTGCTTGGAACTCTTCCAACTCACTGCACCTCCGTTCAAGGTAAAAACATACCCCGAAACAGATTTACTGTCATCTTGGTCCATTTGAAAACTTGAGTCTGTGAAGCCCTCGAGTTTTAATTCAGACCCACCGTAGACAAGAAAAATATCCTTAGTCCTTCTCAAGTATTTTAGGATATTCTTCACTGCCTTCCAGTGCTTTTCTCCTGGATTCGACTGGTATCTGCTCATTACACTAAGTGAATGAGCAACATCCGGTCTAGTACATATCATACCGTACATGATAGATCCTATTGCAGAAGCATAAGGGATCTTACTCATTCGGTCTCTCTCCTCAGGTGTCTTTGGGGCCTGTTTCTTGGAGAGATGTATTCCATGACTCATCGGCATGAGTCCTCTTTTGGAATCTTCCATGCTAAATCTCTTTAGCATTGCATCAATGTACGTTCCTTGGGATAAACCAAGCATCCTTTTAGATCTATCTCTATAGATCTTTATCCCCAAAATATAGGATGCTTCTCCCAAGTCCTTCATGGAGAAGTGTTTAGATAACCAGATTTTAATCGATTGTAGCATAGGAATGTCATTCCCTATCAGTAATATATCATCAACATATAATACAAGGAATGAAATTGCGCTCCCACTAACCTTCTTGTACACACATGGTTCATCGTCATTTTTGATAAAATCAAACTCTTTGATTGTCTCATCAAAACGAATGTTCCATCTACGAGAAGCTTGCTTCAATCCATAAATGGATCGTTGCAGCTTACAGACTTGATTTATTCCAACCTTTGAAACAAATCCCTCTGGCTGTGTCATATACACATCCTCCTCAAGTTTCCCATTAAGGAAGGCCGTTTTCACGTCCATCTGCCAGATCTCATAGTCGTTATAAGCTGCAATCGCAAGCAAAATCCGAATGGACTTGAGCATAGCTACTGGTGAAAAGGTTTCATCATAATCAACTCCTTGTCTTTGTTTGAAACCTTTTGCAACCAGTCGGGCCTTATAGGTCTCCACCTTGCCGTCCGCTCCAGTCTTTCTTTTAAAGACCCATTTACACCCAATAGGCTTAATGCCTTCAGGTGGTGAAACCAAAGTCCATACTTTGTTTTCATACATGGAGTCCATTTCGGATTTCATGGCTTCAAGCCATTTCCCTGAGTGTTTATTACTCATGGCCTGTTCGTAATTCAATGGATCATCATCATTCATGATGCGTACCTCATCGTCATCCTCTACAACGAATCCATACCTCTCAGGTATCTTTGGTACTCTTCCAGATTTACGAACAGGGTGTGGTATAGTAGGTTCTTCTACTTGGTCAGGTACCTGACTTTGATCCGTGGTAATTTGTGGTTCTTGAGCTTCTTCAAGATATATCTTACTCCCACTGACCCCTTCATGGATAAACTCCTTTTCCAAGAAGGCAGCATGTTTCGCAACAAACACCTTTTGATCAGTTGGATGATAGAAATAATACCCTACAGTTTCTTTAGGGTATCCCACAAATCTACACTTTTCGGATTTAGTCTGTAGCTTATCATGTTCAAACTTTTTGACATAAGCTGGACAACCCCAAGTCTTAACATGCTTAAGATTTGGTTTCCTCCCCTTCCATATCTCATATGGAGTCTTTGGGGCGGATTTGGTAGGTACCTTGTTGAGTAGGTATGCAGCCGTTTCTAGGGCATATCCCCAGAAGGAAATTGGAAGGTCGGTAAAACTCATCATGGATCGAACCATGTCTAACAGTGTTCGATTTCTCCTTTCAGATACTCCATTTAACTGTGGTGTACCTGGAGGAGTCCATTGTGAGATTATACCATTTTCTTTGAGACAATTGAGAAACTCACCGCTTAAGTATTCTCCACCTCGATCTGATCAAAGTATCTTTATACTCTTGCCCGTTTGTTTCTCTACTTCACTTCTGAACTCTTTGAACTTTTCAAATGATTCTGACTTGTATTTCATTAAATACACATATCCAAATCTTGAGTGATCATCAGTGAAAGTAATAAAATAAGAATACCCACCCCGTGCACTTGTTGTCATAGGCCCACAAACGTCTGTGTGAATCAATGCCAACAACTCTGTAACTCTTTCTCCTCTTCCACTAAAAGGAGATTTAGTCATTTTACCCATGAGACAAGATTCATAATCGGATAGCTCGAGGAGCCCATCTTTATGCAACTTGGATAATCTTGTTTCATTGATATGACCGAGTCTACAGTGCCACATGTAGGTATAATTAATATCATCTCTTTTCCTTTTCTTAGTTTGTTCAATTTGAAATATATTTTCTTGTAAGTCAAGTGTATAAAGTCCATTTCGCAAATTTCCAATACCATATAAAACATCGTCTTTATAAATAGAACAACTATTGTTCTTTATAACAACGTTAAATCCTTCCATATCCAATACAGAAATTGAAATAATGTTTTTAATAATATTCGGAACATAATAACAATTATTAAGATAAATGGACTTGCCCGAAGGCATTGCTAAATAATAAGTTCCTACAGCTAATGCAGCAACCTTTGCTCCATTCCCTACTCGTAGGATCACCTCATCATTGTTCAGCTTTCTACTTCTGACCAGTCCCTTCACATTATTACATATGTGAGAACCACAGCCGGTATCCAATACCCAAGTAGAATTTTGACTTTCTGAAAAATTAATTTTAATCATGAACAAACCTTGATTGGAAGTCGAAGCTTCTCCAAGCTTCTTGTCTGCCAGAAACTTCTTGCAGTTTTTCTTCCAATGACCCGGCTCGTTGCAATGGAAGCACATTCCTTTGCTAGCTGGATCAGATTTCTTTTGTTCCTTTATGTTCACCTTGCCCTTGGTCATCCGAGATCGGAAGAGCTCCTTAGATATCTCATATCTAGCAGTCCTACTTTGTTCACCATACAACTCCTTGAGGTGAATCAACATAGTAGGAGCATCCATGTTTTCTTGCTGACGCTGAAGCTCGTTATTCATGGATGCGAGCATGATGCATTGAGCTACAGATGCATCATCTTGCCACTTTACAATGGTGGCAATCTCTTCCTCAGAGGTTGTTTCTGGAACAGTTCCAGGGACATGTGAGTTTAGGACATAAGAAATCTTTTCAGCAGTGAGAACTATTCTCAGATTTCTTAGTCAGTCCGTATAATTCGGCCCGGTAAGCTTATTAGCATCAAGTATGCTTCGCAATGAAATTAGTGATTTTGACATTTTTAAAATTCTGCATGTGAAAAACAACATTTTAGCAAACATTCATTTTATTAATTTTGCATACCAAAATAAATTTAGGCCTTTATTTTAAATTGGTATCTCCCACTATTTTTATCAAACTATATTACCCTCACTTATATAGTTCGGCAACATCTAATTAAAAAATTGCTAGTGAGAATAAGGATCCCATTTCAAATGTATATAACCTTGTGGATAGCACAACAAGCGATATACAAATAAATAGGTAGACAACTCTTGTCAATTACATCACCATGTAATTCCTTTTATTTTGCCTCTTAAATCATAATGGTCAAGTGTGTGCACATCCGAACTAAAATAATTTAAGTTAAGTCCAGCCTAGCACTTTCATAAATTCAAAAAAGAAAAATGTTCGTCCTTGTGGATAGCACAACAAGACTAGATCGTTCAATTTTCTTGATAAGCATCAAATGTGATTAATTAACATCTTAAATACGCAATACTCGCCTTGTGGATAGCACAACAAGCTCATATTAAATATCTAATACTCTATTAATTTATCATGCTAGAAGGCGACGTTCGATATTCCAAATATCATTTGAACACTTCGGACTTAATATTATTTCTTTGAGGGGTTTGTTATTATTAGTCTCATCTTTGTTTAGCGCGCATGCACATATATATATAAAATACGCGTTATTTTATTAAACATGCGAAGCATGTTTGCATAAAATATAATATATATAATATTTAGCATGCAATATAGAATACTATATTCTACCCGGATTGATTATGGACTTTTATTCTAGTTTGGTTCACTAGAGCCACCAAGTGAACCAAAAGGTCAAACCTAGGGGTGCAAGAATTTAAATTTAAACGTAACTATTACATTTAAACTCGGGCTCCATACAAACGGGTCTTCACGCGCTCCTTGCTCCTTGGTCTCTAATTTTTAAAGATAATTCTAACTATTTTTATTACATTAAACTATTTAATTTAAATAGAAACCTTGATCAACAGTCAAGGGGAAGTACATAGGAGGGAGATAGAATTTTACATCAAGAAAAAAAAATTAGAGAAGACGAGGTACGCAGACCCCATTTAATAAAACCCATTCATTCAAGCATTCAACTAAAATAAAATCCAATCACATTGGTCAAATAGTCCATAATCAATCCCCATTTATTTTCATACATATCACCATATATATCAATAAATAAATATTCATCTCATTAATTAAAACATTCCATATATATATGAGTATCATTTAATGGGCAATTTTAAATTGCATGAAATCCAATTTCAAGATTAAAATAAACTCTTTATTTTAATTATAAAATTATTTAGAATATAATATATAAATATATCATATTTATTTATTTTTTTTAAAAAAAATCACCTTCTTTTATTAAAAGAGTCCTGCATGTTTATTAAAAAAGTCCTTTCCTGATGGGTCACCTTCTTTTTGGAGTAAGAAAGAGACAACACCTTTTCTTTGCAGAATTCAAGATTAGCACCAAAAAAAAAATTGTGATTCGTCCCAAAAAAAGTCTTTTTTTTTTTTTTTTTAAATATACTTTTATACAATAAAATTATGCCCAATAAATTATTTTAAATACATACCCATATGTATATGAAATCAAAAATAAATTAATAATTGCATAAAGATTTGGCTCTGATACCACTGTTGGGTTTGTACGAAATCGTGACGCAATCAAATTGCAAAAATTAGCGGAAGCATGGTATATCAGAGTTTAAAAAATTTCTACAAAACCATTACCCGGATCATCCTTTATGCAAATTATTAATTTAAAACGATAAATAAGAAGTTATGGAATCATACCCTTGTAGAACGAAGCTTCCACAGGTACTAGTTCAACTCCTTGTTCTTCGTGATCTCCTTGAATTTTCGGGTTAGATTCCTTTCTTTGATCAACGTTAGCCACCCAAGTGTTTGGCCTCTAGAGGTGATCCACCAAGGAAGATGAATTATCAAGAAGGAGGGTGTTTGGCTTAACCTTACTTTTCTATCCTCTATAGAAAAGGAGTACTCTCCAACAATTGGAATTACATCAATCTAATATCTATTATAAGACTTCTCTTATATAGACATTGGTCAACCCTTCTAATCCTATTAGACATGAGATTTCTTTTAATTAATTAAACTCCTTTAATTAATTTAGGCTTCCCACCACATGGGAATAATTAATTAAATTCATTTAATTAATTTGTCTCCTAATCTTATTAGAAATAAATGAGAGTACTAAATATTAAATTAATTACTAAACTCCTTTAGAAATTAAAATAATAATAATTGTAATAATATTAATAAGACTCCTCTTATTAATTTATATTTAATATTTCCAAAATATTAAATAATAAACATTAAGCTATTTAATTTATTCTATCACCATAGATTAAATTAATTATACTTAATACATTATTACGATTATGCCATTACCTTCTTAAATAATTATTCTTCCTTTTATGGTGTGACCCTTTAGGTTCTCCATATTAAACCGGTTGTGAATAAATCAATTAAAACAATTTTAATCTTATTTAAATAAATAAATTAAACTAATAATTTATTTAAATAAATAATATTTATTCTACAATAGGGATAAGCCTCCCTAGCGATCAACGACTTTCCAGATAATATAGATTTCAACATTAATCATAAAAGAACCTGTGAGTTAATAGTTACCATACAATTCAATCCTTCCACCATACAATGTCCCAATTAAATATAAGACATGGATTTACTGTCAAGTCTTATTTTATTTAATTATATGTATTTCGATTAGAAAATGCACAACTCCAAATAATGCAAATTAAAAACTCCTTTCTAATTTCATTTCACCTTGGCCAAGGATTCCTGGGTTGTCATTTAACGAATCACATGGGACATATCTCCTCTTTTACTAAAGGTGGTAGATTCTTTATTGATCATTCATTATCTCCATATGTAACTCATTATACCCAAGCATACCCTATATATGCCTTAAAAGGTCTTAAGGAATAAGTCAAAGTATAATTTGTTACATACAAGATACTATGATGATCTCAAGTCCAAGGATCACTTGTACTACTATCACATTAGGAATTCCTATTGACATGCGAGTAAAACTCCATTAGGTATTCCATAGCGAATCACGTTCAGTGAACTTATTCTTCAATAAGCACCTACATACTTGCTTTAGTGTCTCCACACAAATGATCATGAGATCAATCATCCTCATCCAATGAGCAAGCAACATATGTACCAATCTATCCGGATTTACTAATCCCCTTTTTAGTAATCCCACGATTGGGAACTATTTAAGTTTTAAAACTTTCTAAGAATTTAGATCTCATTAGCATGATCATCATCATGATTCTAAAAGCATTGCTTAAAACTATGGGTTATTTACATATTATAAAAACAGCAACATGTAGATAATTAAATGCCTGTAATAAATGAATATTTCATTAATAAATAAATAAGATTGTTTACAAAGTACGTGCTTTATCATCATACATGATTGGCTTGTATGCACACTACTATCAGACACTAGTCTATTTCCTAGTAGTTGGCAAGTGCCACTAGTACTCTTTCTATCTATTTTGCATCCTGCAAAGTCAGCATCTGAATATCCTGTTAGTTCAAAGGAGGACTCCTTAGGATACCAAAGTCCCAAGTAGGGTGTACCTTTAAGATACCTAAAAATCCTTTTTACAGCAGTTAAGTGTGATTCCTTAGGATTAGCCTGAAATCTAGCACATATACATGTTGCAAACATTATACCTGGTCTACTGGCAGTTAAGTAGAGAAGGGAGCCTATCATACCTCTGTATTGAGTAATGTCAATACATTTACCTTTCATATCTTTGTCAAGCTTGGTTGCTGGAGCAATTGGTGTTTTCATGGGAGTGGCTGATTCCATGCCATACTTCTTAAGTAAGTCTTTGATGTACTTGGCTTGGTTGATAAAGATACCTTCATCAGTCCGCTTCACTTGTAGTCCAAGGAAGAAATTCAGCTCACCCATCATGCTCATTTCAAACTTTCTCTGCATAAGCTTGGCAAATCTTTTGCATAGATTTTCATCAGTAGAACCAAAGATTATATCATCCACATATATTTGAACTAGTAAAACTTTATCTTTGTGCTTCCTAAGAAATAATGTAGTGTCTACTCTACCTCTAGTGAATCCATTTTCAATAAGAAAGTTAGTTAGTGTTTCATACCATGCTCTAGGTGCTTGTTTAAGTCCATATAAGGCTTTGTCTAATCTATAGACATAATTAGAGAGGGTTGGATTGATGAAACCTGGAGGTTGTTCCACATATACTTCTTCTTGAAGTTCACCATTCAGGAATGCACTCTTGACATCCATCTAGAAGACTTTGAATCTTATATGGGCAGCAAATGCAAGAAATATTCTGATTACTTCAAGTCTGGCAACAGGTGCAAAGGTCTCATCATAGTCAATGCCTTCTTCTTGAGAATAACCTTTAGCCACTAGTCTTTCCTTGTTCCTTGTGATCACTCCATCTTCATCCATCTTGTTTCTGAAGACCCATTTGGTGCCAATGACTGGGTGATTATTTGGTCTAGGAACTAATCTCTAGACTTTTCTTCTTTTAAACTGATTCAGCTCCTCTTTCATGGCTACTATCCAGCTTGCATCTTGCATTTCATCTTCTATCTTCTTAGGTTCTATTTAAGACAAAAAGCTCAAATAGAAACACTCATTCTGTGTTGCAGATCTTGTCCTGATCCAGGAAGTTGGATATCCAATGATTAGGTCTTGAGTGTGATCTCTTGCCCATCTGTTCCCTGTTGGAACATCTGTTCTGGTGCCTTCTTGTATGAATTCTTCAAGATTAACTTCAGGTTCTTGTTGAACAGAATCGTCGTCCGATGCAACTTTCTCCACGATTTATTCTTCAGCCTCTACGATTCCACTTTGTGGAACTACGGTCGTGGTGTTGGGCTCGACCACTTCATTCGTGGTGTTGGAATCTTCGATCGCAGTGCTTTGTGGTGCAGACTTGTCTTAGTCTGTTTCATCAAAGATAATGTGAATCGAGACTTCAACACTTAGAGTCTTCTTATTGAACATTCTATAGGCTTTGCTGTCTATGGCATATCCAAGAAAGATTCCTTCGTCTGACTTGGGTTGGAACTTAGTCAGATATTGTTTCCTATTATTGAGAATGTAGCATGTGTGATGCCCCCAAATTCGGACCGCCACTTAGTCACTCGAATTCGGTTTGTCACGTTCTAATATCTAACACCACAATAAATATTACGACTAAATGTCGCATCGCACATCGGAATAATACATAACTATTACCGAATAGATTATATTTATTTAATATAATTTATTCACATCACAAGGTCTCGTAACTTAAACATCGATTACATATCTTAAACATAACTTAAGCATGCATAACCATAACTAATACATAATGGCATAAGTTCTTATTACAAATTATAAAGTTCTACATAAATAAAGCTACTCAGTAGCCTTTCCCTTGCCCTTGTCTGTGCCAGAGGATCAGCACTGCTCTGCCTTAACTGAAAATATTTTTAGGGAAAGCAAGAATGAGAACAAATTGCCCAGCAAGTAATATATAATATGGGTGAGTAATATAGTTCTTGAATCCCAAAAGGGTATAGCAAGGTATGATATTTCAAGGATAGCAAGAATATCAACAGTTCTCAATAACAGTCACTAAGGACAGAATAATATCAATATGATTCAATACTAAATCAATTTAAGATTTCAAGAAAACTAAATACTGAGCAGTCACTAAGGACTATGAACTTCTACTAGAATTAACAGAAATATACTGATAATCCAATAAAACAAGTACAACAGGTGATCAGCCTAAAGTACCCTACGGTATGCATATCGTTCAATCGTACTTAAAGTGTGCGCACGTCGGTCTCTCGACAAATATATTTTCCGTTCGAAGAAGGTTGTTCATCTCAGTCAAAATAAGACTCCGCACCAATCAATTGGTTTGGATAGCTTTCTAATCATGGTATAAGTCTAGCCGGATCAAATCGCATAGACCACTCTTTATAAATTCAATACTTGACATTAAAGTTCGAAGAATATAATCGACTTTATCGTAACCATGACGCAATAAGTCAAAATTTGAATAACTCACTTGCACAACAATAACTTAATATGAATTCAATAAGAATAGAGTTCAAGTACTTGCTTATGATATCCGTTGAATAAAGTAATGCAAGGGTTTAGGATACTTGCAAATAATACAAGAACGGGTTTAAGGAAACTTGCATTCAAAGAGATAAGGTTTAGATACTTGCCTTAAGCGTAGTCTATCCACGTTAAGTAAATCAACACTTTCGAATCCCTATCGTAATATAGTTATGCGTATAGGATATTCATTAGTTATACAGTTTAACATGATACTTTATCTTATTCATACAACCAACATATAAGTTAAGTCTTCAATCTTACTATGCCGTTATATATCCCGCATAGTACTATATCATTTCACGACTCTAGATTGACATAACTTTCATTATCTTTTATCTTTAAAGTTCCTCTTTTCGGGTTAATCAAGTTTACATATCGTCATTATCACATAAGGTCACAACGAATAGAAAACATACTCTTTTTAGCAAGTTATAGCATTGTTGTAAGTTAACCATCAAAGTTGGGTTCAAGTATCAACATATGATATCACATAACATATATGCATATTAAAGGATGCCTTTATGCTCTCCAAGTCCATCTAAGTTCTCTCTTTCATGATATGGTTCTAAGTTAACACTTTTGACAACTTACGGTCATTTAAGGTCATGAAAATCACAAAGTCTAATATGCTTGCTTTTTAAACGCATAAGGTATTCATATAACTTGTATTAGGCATACTTATGAATATTCATATCGCATACATGTAACTATCATTGTTACTAGTTTGAAAGCAAGCTTCGTTTACGCTAAACTTGGTTTCACGACACCTAATCATGATATATACACATGTATGACGTTAATGAGGTTAAGAGTACTATCAAACACATCCATAAATTTTAGAATTTAAATCTCAATGTAACATATCAATGCTCACGTGCAAAGCTTGTATTTTCGTTAGTAAAGCTCACTAATAAGGTCTAACATGTTCATGTTATATATACATATGTTAATATGTCCGACATACATTTCTAAGCCACATAGACATGCTTGTACAATCATAATACATATATGATATCTATATGCCAATGTCCACCTTTGAAACTCTAAGTTCATTTTGAAAACCATAAGTTGTTTTATCAAAATGTATACCATCTTGGTTTAAACATGCTTACGTTAGGTCTACATATCCATATATACAAGTTACTTATGTTAGTATGCCTTGCCTAAGTTATAATAATCAATTACACTTAACATCATCATAACAGAACTCAAAATCTGGACACAGGGGCCGGCGCTGCTGCGCTGCTCCTCGGTTATAAACCGGCGCAGCTGCGCCACTACTGGTTTGTGCCAGACAGTGGCCAGCAATGGCAAAAGGCTAGGCCAATTACCAAATTTCATAACCAAATCGATTCTAGACAAGCTGCATTGCATACAAAATATGTATATAAGTTCATATAACCACTAAACAAGCGTTCTATATCCCAATTACAACCCAATACCCAATTCAGCATGATTAATAATTAAGAATTTCAAGAATAGAAATTTTGATAGAGAATGAAAATGAAGAAAAATAATCATGGAATTATACCTCTGTAATGCAATTGTTGTTAACTGAATTCTCAACTCTTAGAACACTTCACACTGATATATATGCTCTCACTCAACACTTATGCAAACTCTCAACAAATGAATTTGTGAAGGAGAAGAGCTTATATATATAGAGAAGCTAATGTCTAGACCAAGCTTTTCTCTCCCAAATCAAACCAACGAAAATTTGAATTGTATGGAGGTTAAGAAATGGTAGGTATTTAGTTGTTAGAACCCATCATCAAAACCACTCCCTATTGCATGATTGCTAGTCTACATTGCTGAGTTTAAAGAATAGAGATCTAGCTTCATGATGTATTCACGTGTGCAAGGATTGAGACTATTAATATGGGACAAGCAAAGCAAATCTCAGCATTCATACAACATGAAATGTAATAACACTAAGGCTTATATATATATATATACTCACTTAGGTTATATGATGTATACTTAGGCTATAATGAAATGTCACAATGCAATTCACATAAATAATACTTCAATGTAATTTGTACATATATAATCCATGTACATTTTATCTTACCGATATAATTTAACCTGATATTCTCACATTACATTATCTCATGTATTATTCAATTAAATTCTATTAATCAACAAATGTTTATCATATATTTATGATGTATTATTTTAATGTATACTTCACAGACAATTGTCACATAGGCATAAATAATGTGGCTTATATAGTTTAATTAATCTTAATACATGGTTCCTATATATAGTATAGTTACATAATGTTGCACTACACCATATAATATAGTTGTATCCCATACACTTTATATGTTTAATTTTTGCATACTTGCACATAACAATTAATATAATCTTATTATATTAATAACTTACTTACTTGTTTTATCATTCATAATGTCAATTAATCAATTAATAAAATATTAATTAATTCATCTCTCATATATCAATGTAATCGTTAATAACACTTAATTAATACTCATGGGATTAATTATCACATTAATAAATATAATTCTTATTATATTTATAAATAATTTACTTATTATTATTCTATTATTTGTAATAATAATAATCAACATATTATTAATCACCATTAACATTCCATCTTTCATAATAACAATTAACATAGATTAATTGTTCGTTTAATAATTCCTTCGTTGATTAATCTAATTATTTTTTCTCATCACTGTGCCACACAAGGCATTCTATGAGCTTATTGCAAACTCCACGTTTTTTCTCAATTATTATAAATTCAATTTGAAGTTATTGAGTTAAGTCATCTCATAACACATAAAAATTTATATTCAAATAAATATTCGACTTTCATTAATATATTTATTTAATAATATTTGGAAATTATCGGGTATTACAGCATGCACAGCCGAACACATAAAAATAACTAACATTTGGCTTTCTTCCTCTCCATAGCTCGTAGGGAGTCTTCTTTAGCGTAGAGTGAAGAAGAGATCTGTTCTGAGTGTAGCGCGCAGTGTTGATTGCTTCTGCCCAGAAGTATTCAGGTAGATGAGCTGCTGCTAGTAGAGTTCTTCCAGCTTCAATCAGCATTCTGTTCTTAGTTTCAGCTACTCCATTTTGTTGTGGAGTTCGTGGTGCTGAGAAGTTGTGGCTGATGATATTGTCTACACAGAACTGATCTATTTCTGAGAAGTCAAACTCTCTACCATGATCACTTCTTATGGCATTGATCGTTTCTCTTTTTTCATTCATCACCATCTTGAACATCTTGATTAGTTGGGAGCTTATTTCATCTTTAGAGTTAAGAAAGAACACCTATGTGAATCTGGTGTATTCATCCACTACGACCAGTGAGTATCTCTTTTCTCCTAGGCTCACAGTTGGAATTGGCCCAAAAAGATCCATATGAAGTAACTGAAGGGGCCTGTCAATTGAGTTGACTCCTTTGCTTTTGAATGAGCTCCTTGTTTGCTTTTCGAGTTGGCAGGCATTGCATGGCCTTCTGTGACGAAGCTGAACTTGGGTAAACTTGCTATATGATCTTTGGACGCCAATTTTGATATGCTTTTGAAGTTGAGATGGGATAACCTTCTATACCAAAGCCAACTTATTTCTTCAGAGGTTTTAGCAAGGAAGCATACTGTCTCATCAGAACTTAGTTGAGCAAGATTGATAGTGTAGACATTTCCTTATCTTGTCCCAGTTAGCTTAATAGAGGATGTGACCAGATCTCTGACTAAACATAACCCTGCCAATATAAGGATAGATATGACCCTGACTTAAAGAGTAAAAAGACCCTAAAACCTTACACAAGCCCCCTTGTAGACTAACTGCCATAAGGCATTATTAATGGGTAAACTCATGCTATGGCTGATCCTTACACCTTCACCCGTAGGAAACATTATTCACACAATCAAATCTCGATGTCGCTAATTACGGCAAAATTTGGCGCTACTTTTTTATTTCTCCCGCCTAAACTATGGCTAATGAAGAGAGGTGAAACCAAATTGGTAGAGAGCTACCATCTATCTGGCTAAGGATTGAGAGGTGAAACCAAATTGGTAGAGAGCTACCAAGTTGGCTAAGGATTGAGCGAAACCCTTGATCTCTATTGCTTCCCTTTCGCACGCACACACTAGTCCGTACTTGAAATAAAGTTAAGTTTTTTTGAGATTATTTTCATTTTTCATTTTTTATTATGATTTAAACTTTATTAAAGTACTGAATTAAAAAATAAAGTTAAATAATTCAACAAACTTTCTTAAAGCCCTCCCTAATTGTTATTTAATTGAATGTTAAATATAATACCAAAAAATAAAGTTACTTTAAATTATTCTCCAAAAGACTTTTTTGGATTAATATTATGTACTTGAAATAAAATTTAAAGTCTTTTGGATTATTTAATTGAATTTTTTTTAACTTTAACATTATTTATGATCATAAAAATAAACTTTTATGGAGAAATTTAAAGTTTAACGTAGTGTAAAGTTATTTATTTTATTGTTTATTAAAATAAATAGTTGATATTGTAAGTTACTTAAAAAGTGTTATTAAAAGTAAATTTAATATTGTAAAAAATTTAAGGTATTTATATTCACCACAATTAATTCTAAAAAAATTTATTTAAAACAAAATAACGACCAATTTTATCTCTCGTAAAAAACCTCTGAACAATAATATATAACTATATTGTGACTATATTTTGTTCCTTTGTTGTTCCTTCGCTATATATAAAACTCCTCATGTGAAGGAAAAATTTCCTTCATAAAATTTTCGTCGCTACATCTCTTATTTCTTGTAGTGAATTATCTATAGTAATGAAGTTTGTCTAACAAATAAACTAAGCTTATGTTAGACAAAACTTAACTCATTGGACTCATTAATTGGCTCAATTCTAAAATCGAGAGTTAACTCTTAAGTTATATATTAACAGTTTAAAATTCAATTTTACATATAGCATACATAGAAATACTTAGTTAAATATATTTATAAAACAGTCCTTAGTAAAATAGTAAGTTTTATTATTATCTTTTCTGTTTGTTTTTTTAAAATGAAATTTGGAGGTTTAGTGGCTTCAAAAATGAATTTTTTAATAAAAATTTTGGCGTTTAGTTGAATGCAATTTGAACGATTCCAACATCATACTTGATTGTATAGATGATAGAACATGAATTGAAAACAAAGATAGAAAGCATATTTTATGTACTTAAAGATGTTAAAGAATTTTTATATATGTAAAAAAAATCATGAATCTAATACAATATTTTTTTTCCAAAATGTAAACTGAAAATGTATTCAATTCTAAAAAAAAATTTGAAAACAAGAACTGAAAACAAAGATAGAAAGCTAAAGGCTGAATGACACTTATGTCCCTCCAAGTTGCCATCCACTTTTAAAGTCGTCCCTAAAGTTTAATTTTCGTTAGTTAGATCCTTAAAGTGGTATTTCTGTTACTTCAGCCCAATTTAGCCTCAACCCGACCCATTTTGACCAACTTTAACCCAACCCAACCCAACCCAGTTTGACCCAATCCAAATTTTTAATATTTTAAAATATAATATTATTTTAAAATAAGTTTAAAATAACAATTATATTTAACATTTTTAAAAAATAAAATATTATTTTTAAATAATTCCATTTTTTAAAAAAATAATTAAATATTTTTTTTAAAAAAAAATTATTTTTTTCAGGATTTTTTTTTTGAAATAATTAAGATTGAATCCCTAAAGTTCTTAATTATTTCTAAAAATTTTCCTAAAAATAATAATTATTTTTTAAAAAAATTATTTATTTATATATTTAAAAAATATTGAATCATTTTTTCTAATCTTTTACTGTTTTTTGTATTTGAATTTCTATTTTTAGTTTTTGTTTTTAAAAATTCTAATATTAAGAATACATATAATAAAATATCATTTTAAGAACCTAACTGACGAAATTGACCCAGAAGAGTGTAGAGTGTGCCATCACAAGTATTGATCTTTGAAAATGGTAGTTACTGCCATCAACTTCAGATGTGTGCCATCAAATATCAAATATATAATTTACTGTCATCAACTATCAAATACATAATTTACTGTAAAATAAATTTAGCTTGAACACAAATATCAATCACAAGTGTTTACTATAAAATCACAAGTGTTTATTGTAAATATCTTTTCTGTACATTTTACTGTAAAATATTTATTACACATTTTATTGTAAATTACAGCAATTTTTGGATAATCAAAATTCCCAATGATTGTTTCTGGATTTGGCACAAAGTCTTAAAACAATGTAACAGCCAAAAAGCAACAACCTCAACTAGTTAACCGAACCACCAGCAGCAGCATCAAACAAATTTGAGAACCCCAGATATGCATTCCCAGACCATAGCAGTAGAAGAAGACTAGCAGGCTTGCACCAGCAGCAGAGATGAGGAAGGCAGCAGCAGAGCATAACCAAATAAAGCAAAGTAGATTAGCCCAGCAGCAGCATAGCGAAGCAGAAAAGCCCAGAAGCAAGCATAGCAAAGCAGCAGCAATAACATAACAAAGAAAAGCAGATTAGCAGCAACATAACATTTGGGCAGATAAAGAGCATTCAGCAGCACATAATAAAGCAAAGTAGATTAGCTGTAACGACCCCAAAATTTATACAATACAACTCTCGACATCGGTCGTTAACAATACATCCTTATTCAGACTTTACATCATTAATCAATGTTACAATCACTAAAAATACGGAATATTTAAAACTTTTATATTATTCCTTCTTTATTATACCTGAATCTCAACCTTTATCATTACATAACTTTGATTCAACTTTATTTTATGAATCGCTTCGTCAGAGTTATTATAAACTAAAACTTACAACCACGTTCAATAACCCTTATACATCGGGTAAAATTCAAACTTTACAACTCAACATCTGTTAACCATCATACATTATCAAATACATTATCTGAAACCTTAAACAGGGTCCAAAATAACAACAATTCAGCCAAAGTATATAAATATTTATGCATTACATCTGATTCATTTCTTTTAGGTAGCACATAGCGTTACCTTGAATCCTTAACTAGCAAAAATGATTATTTGCAAGAATGAGCTTGACAGCTCAGCAAGATCTAACAGCTTTCATGCATCACATAGCACATAAATACATGCTCAACATACATCTCATAATAATTAAAGTAACATGGCATACATGCTCTACTTCACATAACAAATATAAAGATTGAGTTCCTTACTCAATTAATATTCTTTAATCAATCAATGTAGTCATAAATTGACTTTAACATTTCATGCTTACGACACATATACAACATATCATGCTATTTGCAAAAGAATTTAAAACAGTTCATCATCAAGTTCACGTAGAAAATAGGAACTGAAAGACTTGCCTTGATCGTTGTTTACCAATAACAGTTTAACAGCTTACAAATATCTGCACTTCACGTGCCCTACACAATTATATAATCATGCACATCAACTATTAGTCACATAGCAAAGCATATTAGTTGTAATATAAACTTTACTCTACATATCATAACCCTTCCTATTATCAATACACAATGTTCAATTTGATTGTGTTAACTATCGACTTATATTTCATTATATTTCTTTTTTGTAATATTCAAAATTCATGCAAGTGTTTAAGTCCTGCTAGGACTACCTATTGGTTTTATATTAACCACATTTCATATATAGTAATGTTCGTTACATTTGAATCGAAACTCTATTTAAGTGTATTACCACATTACACAGTGTTTCGACGTTTATACGTCACACGCCTAACTCGCCTCTTTTGCATGTGCTTTGCATTATCCTATATTGGGTTACATTACTCTATAATGATTCATTCTTATTGAAAACATAATATTAAACAAGGTCATACACACTCGTTACGGCGCTGGGACGCTTGCACGTCTGTACGTCAAACTTGCTTATTCAAACCCTCAAATGACACGCATTTGCGCACGAATTGTCTAATACTCAAGGTTAATGCTAAGTATCATTATAATACATAATAGTCATATTATGAAAGTTAGAACATCATTTTACATGGTCAGGAGCATTACATGTGCATACGTTCATGCCCGACGCCCCCCGATTGCCTCCAAAAACACATCAGTCCCAAACATGACCAATTTGACCCCTGATACTGACCTCAAATTAAACAACTTAAAGAACAAAAGTTGTAGGTCTACTCGTGCTCGTTCCGGATTATCTTGAATCGCCTCAATTGGAGTTTGTATGAAAAAGTTATGGCTGTTTTACCACAGGAGGTCAAACTAGTCCCGGACTGACACTGTTCCCGACGCAGCTGTGCCCCAAACAGCCTTGGGGCCAGCACAACTGCGCCCCTGGTAGCGTGCTATGCGAATTTTCTTTCCAGTTTGTGGTTCTGGCAAATTTTCTAACCTTTTCCTCCTTCCCATCTTCATAAATTGAGTTATACACATTCAATTGTGTCCGTTTTCGACTCTATGGATTCAGGAAACACTGAACTACTCATCTACATAATAATTATAACACTTCAAAAACATTAACAATTCATTTTAAGAGTTCTAATTCAGTGTTCATGCTAATTTTTTATGTTTTACATATATATAGCGAATTCATTCACAACGAATTCGTTTCTCAACCAAATTAATTCATTCAACTTGAGTTTATTTTTTGTTTTTCATCATACTAACAACATCCATAATCAATTTCAGATTATATACATGATCTAACCATCAAATTAAGCCATAAGCAAAATTTCTTATTCTAAAAACATATTTACATGAATTTAATAACTCTAAAATCGTTTATAGATGACATATCACAGATCATACACGCCTATAAACAAATATATCCTTATCCTTCATCAACCCAAACTAGTTATATAGAAACCTAATATTTGAGGCAAACAAGAGTAGAGAGTTTTAAGGTTGGATTAATACCTTTTGATTCCTTCTTAACCCAATTAAATGATGAACAAGGTTCTTTTCTTCTTGTTCTTCCAAAGCTCTTCTCCAATTCTCAGAGAATTATCTCACTCACCCGTACTCCCAAATTTCTTTTTACTGAAGAACAAGCTAACTGATGAGTTTTGTTTTTAACGTAAAAATTCAATTCCTTCATTGGTTACAAAACCCCAAAGGTCACAAGACCTTGTTTGGCAAGCTTCCTTAGGCACCCCTTTCAATTATTTTAATAATCTTTTATCATATGGTATTTTGTCACACTTAAATTTAATTTAATTATAATCTCTATTTAGCCAACACATTGCTTAATTAGCTAATATAATTATAACTTTATTTAAAAACCATTAATCCTCTAATTTAATTACTCAATTAAATTAGACTATTTTCATTCACTTGATATCATCACACTTTAAACAAATTATTCCATAACAATCTCCAACTAAAATATTCATTTTAAACTTAATAAATATTCCAACTATTTATGAGATTCACAATCGTTTTACATTGACATATTACATTTATATGTAATATATATTACTCTCTTATTTTATCAAAACACATCATAATAAGAATTTTATCCCTTAAATTCTTATTTTAATTATTTTACATTAATCCACTATTTTAATTAAGTGAATACTCACATTATTTATGAGATTTAATCATAACAATTTCATTGCTACAAGGCATAATAATCAAATTATATTATTCCATAATATAATTCCCAACTTAATTAGATTAGCTTAATTCCCTTTTCAAATAATTCCATTCATCTTTTCCAATAGTTAAATTAAATTAACTACTAAACCTAATTCTTCCATCATATGAATATATATATATATATATATACATATATTCTATATTTATACCAAATCATATATCTCACAATATATAACATATATACACATATCCAAACCCAAAACATCTCGTAATAAGAATTTTATTTATTAAATTCTTATTTTAATAATTTTTAAAAATCCGGGTTGTCACATCCTTCCCTCTTTATAAGAATTCAGTCCTCGGAATCACCGAAATCCTACCTTACTTAGGTTTTCATCAAATCTCTTTAACAGCATTTATCGTTGAATAACTTCAACACATTACCTTAATATAGGTTTTATATTTCCTACTACATTCATTTCTTCAACAAATTCTAGGTTTTATTTCATAACTTTAATTAACTCAATTATGTTTTGAGTATTATATAATTTCTAACTCGTTCATTTCCTTTCTAAGGATATAACACATATCCTTTACTCGTCGAAGACATATACTTCATAATTCACTATCTTATAAGTATTTGGGTTATCACATTCACCCATTCTTCTAAGAATTTTGTTCTCAAAATTTTTATTAATCTTTATTCATTTAATCTATCAAAGTAGATTTTACGTTAATCTTATTCACTAACTTGTTGTGTTCTACAGCTATTTTTTTTCTAAGGAATATCATTCTTGCCACCTTCACCTTCAGAATAATAAGAATCTTTCACAATTGCTCTATAATTGGGAAGCGATATGAATAACAGGAATTTAAAAGATTTCAATTCACGTTGAGGGGTCATAAGACCTTGAACTCTTCTCCAGGTTTAATAGTGCATCACCACTATAAACCATCTTTAACAGAATGTTTAGCAATCACACAGACTGAAAACACTCTCTACAAGTACTCTAGGTGATCAGCCTATCGTACCCCTACGTCGTGCACAACGTATTACATCTTAACATCGTAATGACTATATGCGTTACTTTCGAAACCATTGTCTCCGATAACATGTCCCCCTTTTATAGGGTTGTTCACCTCAGCTTCTTAACATCTGAATCCGCACCAAAACAATTTGGTTTGGCATAGTTTGACCAAGGACGCTCGAATTTCATAAACATCTTTCAATATTTGTCTTGCTGAATCAAGTAGCATAGACCTCTAGTAACGATTCGGACATCAATCAAAATATATATATATATATATATATATATACATATATATATTTTTAACCAACAAAATAAATATTTATTTATTTTTTTTAAAAAAAAATGTTTTTTTTTGTAGTCTAAGGAAACAAAAGTAGATAAATCTTTTTTTTTATAGTTTAAGGAAACTAAAAATAGTAAGTAAATCTTTTCATAATATCCTGATATCGTACCGTAATAATGGTACGTTGAGGATTTCGTCATTACATGATGTCGTCATACTACATCATACCATAGCAGGATGACGATCATACGATCACATCCAACACTAGGTTTAACTGCATTGATAACTTCCTCGATTATTGTCTCTACACCATATCAAATGATGCATAGAACACATAAAATATATTTTGAAAATTTAAAATTATTTTTGTCTAGCTGAAGCAATTAGCATAAACATGAGAATAATAGCACTTTTTAAAAAAATTCGTTGGTTCCATCATTTGATCCAATGTTTTTCAAGAAAACAGAAGTGCAACATCAGCACGAAGTCAATAAATTTTGAAAATCTAGCAAAGCTAGGAGATTTAGAATATAAAACTTTCTCTATCAATTAAATCTTTACTCCATCATTACTTAATCATTATATCAACCTTAAACAACATCAATGCTTCCTACACCATAACTTTTCTATTCTCAGTATAGTTCATCAAACTTTCCACACTTTGAAAGTCAGGAACTTTCCATAATAATATGAGTTTAAGAACTTCCTAGTCAGACCATAGGCGTCCATTCGCAGAGGAGTTCCAAACATACCATATGATTATGAGTCATGAACTTACCATAACCATGAGTTTTAAGAACTCGCACTTAATTCTAATAACATCTTACTAATCTTAATAGTCTCTAACTATCAAATATACACATGAGAAAAGAATCACCTTTTCACCACATATACATTGATAGCGCGACACCAACATTCCAATGATTATCAATGTGATAAACTAAGTGCAAGCACAAAACCCTTGCCCATACAAAGGTTTGTACACTCAGCCATCACATGATTCTTCAATTGAAATCCCACCTAACTCTATCTTTCTCATAACTTGCTCTTTACTAGATACGAATTTTTCGTATCTCATCATTTATAACTCCCCGTGAGTTAATCTCGTACTATATCATAGTACATTCTCGTTATAGCATCAAACTATAACTATTCAATCATTACTGACCATCTGTCTTTCAACTTTAAAAGATCACGTTGTGACCTTATTCTATAATCATCTGCCTTATGATTCTTTCTTATCTCATTATCGTTTTGTTTGAAAAACTTCTTATCTTTACCTATCATCATGTCATATCATGATTTCCTATACGCTTTTAATATTATAGACTTTGTCTATTCATCATTATTCGGCATCTTTATTATTGGAGTTAGGTAACTCCTGGTTCTCATCTTCATATCTCTTCAGGATTTTTCTTTGAATCCTCTTGTTTATTTAACAACTCTTCTTTTAAGAATTTCTAACTTCGTTCATAAAGTTCAACATTTTATTCGAGTTTTATTCCTCATTATTCTTACCTTCTTCTTATAATATTTCTAGGACTTAACTCATCCTATACATCTACGTCTGTGAAAAGAATCACCTTTTCGTTATACGTAACTTAACTTCTCATTCTCTAAGGTCATAGCCTAAGGTACTCTTACCTAAGGTGTATAACCTATCAGCTTTGATACCAACTGTAACGACCCCAAAATTCATACAATTCAACTCTCGACATCGGTCGTTAACAATACATCCTTATTCAGACTTTACATCATTAATCAATGATACAATCACTAAAAATACGGAATATTTAAAACTTTTATATTATTCCTTCTTTATTATGCCCGAATCTCAACCTTTATCATTACATAAATTTGATTCAACTTTATTTTATGAATCACTTCGTCAGAGTTATTATAAACTAAAACTTACAACCACGTTCAATAACCCTTATACATCGGGTAAAATTTAAATTTTACAACTCAACATCTGTTAACCATCATACATTATCAAATACATTATCTGAAACCTTAAACAGGGTCCAAAATAACAACAATTCAGCCAAAGTATATAAATCTTTATGCAATACATCTTATTCATTTCTTTCAGGTAGCACATAGCGTTACCTTGAATCCTTAACCTGCAAAAATGATTATTTGCAAGAATGAGCTCGACAGCTCAGCAAGATCTAACAGCTTTCATGCATCACATAGCACATAAATACATGCTCAACATACATCTTATAATAATTAAAGTAACATGACATACATGCTCTACTTCACATAACAAATATAAAGATTGAGTTCCTTACTCAATAACCATTCTTTAATCAATCAATGTAGTCATAAATTGACTTTAACATTTCATGCTTACGACACATATACAACATATCATGCTATTTGTAAAAGAATTTAAAACAGTTCATCATCAAGTCCACGTAGAAAATAGGAACTGAAAGACATGCCTTGATCGTTATTTACCAATAACAGTTTAACAGCTTACATATATCTGCACTTCACGTGCCCTACACAATTATATAATCATGCACATCAACTATTAGTCACATAGCAAAGCATATTAGTTGTAATGTAAACTTTACTCTACATCTCGTAACCCTTCCTATTATCAATACACATTGTTCAATTTGATTGTGTTAACTATCGACTTATATTTCAATATATTTCTTTTTCATAATATTCAAAATTCATTCAAGTGTTTAAGTCCTGCTAGGACTACCTATTGGTTTTATATTAACCACATTTCATATATAGTAATGTTCGTTACATTAGAATCAAAACACTATTTAAGTGTATTACCACATTACACGGCGTTTCGACGTTTATACGTCACACGCCTAACTCACCTCTTTTGCATGTGCTTTGCATTCTCCTATATTGGGTTACATTACTCTATAATGTTTCATTCTTATTGAAAACATAATATTAAACAAGGTCATACACACTCGTTACGGCGCTGCGACGCTTGCACGTCCGTACGCCAAACTTGCCTATTCGAACGCCCAAACGACACGTATTTGCGCACGCTTAACACGCCCCTACGAATTGTCTAATACTCAAGGTTAATTCTAAGTATCATTATAATGCATAATAGTCATGTTATGGAAGTTAGAACATCATTTTACATGGTCAGGAGCATTACATGTGCATACGTGCATGCCCAACACGCATCAGTCCCAAACATGACCATTTTGACCCCTGATACTGACCTCAAATTAAACAACTTTAAAAAAGAAAGTTGTAGGTCTACTCGTGCTCGTTCTGGATCATCTTGAATCGCCTCAATCAGAGTTTGTATGAAAAGGTTATGGCTGTTTTACCACAGGAGGTCAAAACAGTCCCGGACTGATACTGTTCCCGACGCAGCTGTGCCCCAAACAGCCTTGGGGGCAGTGCAACTACACCCCTGGTAGCGTGCTATGCGAATTTTCTTTCTAGTTTGTGGATCTGGCGAATTTTCTAACCCTTTCCTCCTTCCCATCTTCATAAATTGAGTTATACACATCCAATTAAGTCCGTTTTCGACTCTATGGATTCGTGAAACACTGAACTACTCATCTACATAATAATTATAATACTTCAAAAATACTAACAATTCATTTTAAGGGTTCTAATTCAGTGTTTATGCTAATTTTTTTAGTTTTACATATATATAGCGAATTCATTCACAACGAATTCGTTTCTCAACCAAATTGATTCATTCAACTTGCGTTTTTTTTGTTTTTCATCATACTAACAACATCCATAATCAATTTCAGATTATATACATGATCTAACCATCAAATTAAGCCATAAGCAAAATTTCTTATTCTAAAAACATATTTACATGAATTTAATAACTCTAAAATCGTTTATAGATGACATATCACAGATCATACACGCCTATAAACAAATATATCCTTATCCTTCATCAACCCAAACTAGTTATATAGAAACCTAATATTTGAGGCAAACAAGAGTAGAGAGTTTTAAGGTTGGATTAATACCTTTTGATTCCTTCTTAACCCAATTAAATGATGAACAAGGTTCTTTTCTTCTTGTTCTTCCAAAGCTCTTCTCCAATTCTCAGAGAATTATCTCACTCACCCGTACTCCCAAATTTCTTTTTACTGAAGAACAAGCTAACTGATGAGTTTTGTTTTTAACGTAAAAATTCAATTCCTTCATTGGTTACAAAACCCCAATGGTCACAAGACCTTGTTTGGCAAGCTTCCTTAGGCACCCCTTTCAATTATTTTAATAATCTTTTATCATATGGTATTTTGTCACACTTAAATTTAATTTAATTATAATCTCTATTTAGCCAACACATTGCTTAATTAGCTAATATAATTATAACTTTATTTAAAAACCATTAATCCTCTAATTTAATTACTCAATTAAATTAGACTATTTTCATTCACTTGATATCATCACACTTTAAACAAATTATTCCATAACAATCTCCAACTAAAATATTCATTTTAAACTTAATAAATATTCCAACTATTTATGAGATTCACAATCGTTTTACATTGACATATTACATTTATATGTAATATATTACTCTCTTATTTTATCAAAACACATCATAATAAGAATTTTATCCCTTAAATTCTTATTTTAATTATTTTACATTAATCCACTATTTTAATTAAGTGAATACTCACATTATTTATGAGATTTAATCATAACAATTTCATTGCTACAAGGCATAATAATCAAATTATATTATTCCATAATATAATTCCCAACTTAATTAGATTAGCTTAATTCCCTTTTCAAATAATTCCATTCATCTTTTCCAATAGTTAAATTAAATTAACTACTAAACCTAATTCTTCCATCATATGAATATATATATATATATATATACATATATTCTATATTTATACCAAATCATATATCTCACAATATATAACATATATATACACATATCCAAACCCAAAACATCTCGTAATAAGAATTTTATTTATTAAATTCTTATTTTAATAATTTTTAAAAATCCGGGTTGTCACATCCTTCCCTCTTTATAAGAATTCAGTCCTCGGAATAACCGAAATCCTACCTTACTTAGGTTTTCATCAAATCTCTTTAACAGCATTTATCGTTGAATAACTTCAACACATTACCTTAATATAGGTTTTATATTTCCTACTACATTCATTTCTTCAACAAATTCTAGGTTTTATTTCATAACTTTAATTAACTCAATTATGTTTTGAGTATTATATAATTTCTAACTCGTTCATTTCCTTTCTAAGGATATAACACATATCCTTTACTCGTCGAAGACATATACTTCATAATTCACTATCTTATAAGTATTTGGGTTATCACATTCACCCATTCTTCTAAGAATTTTGTTCTCAAAATTTTTATTAATCTTTATTCATTTAATCTATCAAAGTAGATTTTACGTTAATCTTATTCACTAACTTGTTGTGTTCTACAGCTATTTTTTTTCTAAGGAATATCATTCTTGCCACCTTCACCTTCAGAATAATAAGAATCTTTCACAATTGCTCTATAATTGGGAAGCGATATGAATAACAGGAATTTAAAAGATTTCAATTCACGTTGAGGGGTCATAAGACCTTGAACTCTTCTCCAGGTTTAATAGTGCATCACCACTATAAACCATCTTTAACAGAATGTTTAGCAATCACACAGACTGAAAACACTCTCTACAAGTACTCTAGGTGATCAGCCTATCGTACCCCTACGTCGTGCACAACGTATTACATCTTAACATCGTAATGACTATATGCGTTACTTTCGAAACCATTGTCTCCGATAACATGTCCCCCTTTTATAGGGTTGTTCACCTCAGCTTCTTAACATCTGAATCCGCACCAAAATAATTTGGTTTGGCATAGTTTGACCAAGGACGCTCGAATTTCATAAACATCTTTCAATATTTGTCTTGCTGAATCAAGTAGCATAGACCTCTAGCAACGATTCGGACATCAATCAAAATATATATATATATATATATATATATACATATATATATTTTTAACCAACAAAATAAATATTTATTTATTTTTTTTAAAAAAAAATGTTTTTTTTTGTAGTCTAAGGAAACAAAAGTAGATAAATCTTTTTTTTTTATAGTTTAAGGAAACTAAAAATAGTAAGTAAATCTTTTCATAATATCCTGATATCGTACCGTAATAATGGTACGTTGAGGATTTCGTCATTACATGATGTCGTCATACTACATCATACCATAGCAGGATGACGATCATACGATCACATCCAACACTAGGTTTAACTGCATTGATAACTTCCTCGATTATTGTCTCTACACCATATCAAATGATGCATAGAACACATAAAATATATTTTGAAAATTTAAAATTATTTTTGTCTAGCTGAAGCAATTAGCATAAACATGAGAATAATAGCACTTTTTAAAAAAATTCGTTGGTTCCATCATTTGATCCAATGTTTTTCAAGAAAACAGAAGTGCAACATCAGCACGAAGTCAATAAATTTTGAAAATCTAGCAAAGCTAGGAGATTTAGAATATAAAACTTTCTCTATCAATTAAATCTTTACTCCATCATTACTTAATCATTATATCAACCTTAAACAACATCAATGCTTCCTACACCATAACTTTTCTATTCTCAGTATAGTTCATCAAACTTTCCACACTTTGAAAGTCAGGAACTTTCCATAATAATATGAGTTTAAGAACTTCCTAGTCAGACCATAGGCGTCCATTCGCAGAGGAGTTCCAAACATACCATATGATTATGAGTCATGAACTTACCATAACCATGAGTTTTAAGAACTCGCACTTAATTCTAATAACATCTTACTAATCTTAATAGTCTCTAACTATCAAATATACACATGAGAAAAGAATCACCTTTTCACCACATATACATTGATAGCGCGACACCAACATTCCAATGATTATCAATGTGATAAACTAAGTGCAAGCACAAAACCCTCGCCCATACAAAGGTTTGTACACTCAGCCATCACATGATTCTTCAATTGAAATCCCACCTAACTCTATCTTTCTCATAACTTGCTCTTTACTAGATACGAATTTTTCGTATCTCATCATTTATAACTCCCCGTGAGTTAATCTCGTACTATATCATAGTACATTCTCGTTATAGCATCAAACTATAACTATTCAATCATTACTGACCATCTGTCTTTCAACTTTAAAAGATCACGTTGTGACCTTATTCTATAATCATCTGCCTTATGATTCTTTCTTATCTCATTATCGTTTTGTTTGAAAAACTTCTTATCTTTACCTATCATCATGTCATATCATGATTTCCTATACGCTTTTAATATTATAGACTTTGTCTATTCATCATTATTCGGCATCTTTATTATTGGAGTTAGGTAACTCCTGGTTCTCATCTTCATATCTCTTCAGGATTTTTCTTTGAATCCTCTTGTTTATTTAACAACTCTTCTTTTAAGAATTTCTAACTTCGTTCATAAAGTTCAACATTTTATTCGAGTTTTATTCCTCATTATTCTTACCTTCTTCTTATAATATTTCTAGGACTTAACTCATCCTATACATCTACGTCTGTGAAAAGAATCACCTTTTCGTTATACGTAACTTAACTTCTCATTCTCTAAGGTCATAGCCTAAGGTACTCTTACCTAAGGTGTATAACCTATCAGCTTTGATACCAACTGTAACGACCCCAAAATTCATACAATTCAACTCTCGACATCGGTCGTTAACAATACATCCATATTCAGACTTTACATCATTAATCAATGATACAATCACTAAAAATACGGAATATTTAAAACTTTTATATTATTCCTTCTTTATTATGCCCGAATCTCAACCTTTATCATTACATAAATTTAATTCAACTTTATTTTATGAATCACTTCGTCAGAGTTATTATAAACTAAAACTTACAACCACGTTCAATAACCCTTATACATCGGGTAAAATTTAAATTTTACAACTCAACATCTGTTAACCATCATACATTATCAAATACATTATCTGAAACCTTAAACAGGGTCCAAAATAACAACAATTCAGCCAAAGTATATAAATCTTTATGCAATACATCTTATTCATTTCTTTCAGGTAGCACATAGCGTTACCTTGAATCCTTAACCTGCAAAAATGATTATTTGCAAGAATGAGCTCGACAGCTCAGCAAGATCTAACAGCTTTCATGCATCACATAGCACATAAATACATGCTCAACATACATCTTATAATAATTAAAGTAACATGACATACATGCTCTACTTCACATAACAAATATAAAGATTGAGTTCCTTACTCAATAACCATTCTTTAATCAATCAATGTAGTCATAAATTGACTTTAACATTTCATGCTTACGACACATATACAACATATCATGCTATTTGTAAAAGAATTTAAAACAGTTCATCATCAAGTCCACGTAGAAAATAGGAACTGAAAGACATGCCTTGATCGTTATTTACCAATAACAGTTTAACAGCTTACATATATCTGCACTTCACGTGCCCTACACAATTATATAATCATGCACATCAACTATTAGTCACATAGCAAAGCATATTAGTTGTAATGTAAACTTTACTCTACATCTCGTAACCCTTCCTATTATCAATACACATTGTTCAATTTGATTGTGTTAACTATCGACTTATATTTCAATATATTTCTTTTTCATAATATTCAAAATTCATTCAAGTGTTTAAGTCCTGCTAGGACTACCTATTGGTTTTATATTAACCACATTTCATATATAGTAATGTTCGTTACATTAGAATCAAAACACTATTTAAGTGTATTACCACATTACACGGCGTTTCGACGTTTATACGTCACACGCCTAACTCACCTCTTTTGCATGTGCTTTGCATTCTCCTATATTGGGTTACATTACTCTATAATGTTTCATTCTTATTGAAAACATAATATTAAACAAGGTCATACACACTCGTTACGGCGCTGCGACGCTTGCACGTCCGTACGCCAAACTTGCCTATTCGAACGCCCAAACGACACGTATTTGCGCACGCTTAACACGCCCCTACGAATTGTCTAATACTCAAGGTTAATTCTAAGTATCATTATAATGCATAATAATCATGTTATGGAAGTTAGAACATCATTTTACATGGTCAGGAGCATTACATGTGCATACGTGCATGCCCAACACGCATCAGTCCCAAACATGACCATTTTGACCCCTGATACTGACCTCAAATTAAACAACTTTAAAAAAGAAAGTTGTAGGTCTACTCGTGCTCGTTCTGGATCATCTTGAATTGCCTCAATCAGAGTTTGTATGAAAAGGTTATGGCTGTTTTACCACAGGAGGTCAAAACAGTCCCGGACTGATACTGTTCCCGACGCAGCTGTGCCCCAAACAGCCTTGGGGGCAGTGCAACTACACCCCTGGTAGCGTGCTATGCGAATTTTCTTTCTAGTTTGTGGATCTGGCGAATTTTCTAACCCTTTCCTCCTTCCCATCTTCATAAATTGAGTTATACACATCCAATTAAGTCCGTTTTCGACTCTATGGATTCGTGAAACACTGAACTACTCATCTACATAATAATTATAATACTTCAAAAATACTAACAATTCATTTTAAGGGTTCTAATTCAGTGTTTATGCTAATTTTTTTAGTTTTACATATATATAGCGAATTCATTCACAACGAATTCGTTTCTCAACCAAATTGATTCATTCAACTTGCGTTTTTTTTGTTTTTCATCATACTAACAACATCCATAATCAATTTCAGATTATATACATGATCTAACCATCCAATTAAGCCATAAGCAAAATTTCTTATTCTAAAAATATATTTACATGAATTTAATAACTCTAAAATCGTTTATAGATGACATATCACAGATTATACACGCCTATAAACAAATATATCCTTATCCTTCATCAACCCAAACTAGTTTTATAGAAACCTAATATTTGAGGCAAACAAGAGTAGAGAGTTTTAAGGTTGGATTAATATCTTTTGATTCCTTCTTAACCCAATTAAATGATGAACAATGTTCTTTTCTTCTTGTTCTTCCAAAGCTCTTCTCCAATTCTCAGAGAATTCTCTCACTCACCCTCACTCTCAAATTTCTTTTTACTGAAGAACAAGCTAACTGATGAGTTTTGTTTTTTAACGTAAAAATTCAATTCCATCATCGGTTACCAAACCCCAAAGGTCACAAGACCTTATTTGGCAAGCTTCCTTAGGTACCCCTTTCAATTATTTTAATAATATTTTATCATATGGTATATTTGTCACACTTAAATTTAATTAAATTATAATCTCTATTTAGCCAACACATTGCTTAATTAGCTAATATAATTATAACTTTATTTAACAACCATTAATCCTCTAATTTATTTACTCAATTAAATTAGACTATTTTCATTCACTTGATATCATCACACTTTAAACAAATTATTCCATAACAATCTCCAACTAAAATATTCATTTTAAACTTAATAAATATTCCAACTATTTACGAGATTCACAATCGTTTTACATTAACATATTACATTTATATGTAATATATATTACTCTCTCATTTTATCAAAACACATCATAATAAGAATTTTATCCCTTAAATTCTTATTTTAATTATTTTACATTAATCCACTATTTTAATTAAGTGAATACTTACATTATTTATGAGATTTAATCATAACAATTTCATTGTCACAAGGCATAATAATCAAATTATATTATTCCATAATATAATTCCCAACTTAATTAGATTAGCTTAATTCCCTTTTCAAATAATTCCATTCATCTTTTCCAAAAGTTAAATTAAATTAACTACTAAACCTCATTCTTCCATCATATGAATATATATATATATATATATATATATATATATATACATACATATATTCTATAGTTATACCAAATCATATATCTCACAATATATAACACATATATATATATACATATCCAAACCCAAAACATCTCGTAATAAGAATTTTATTTATTAAATTCTTATTTTAATAATTTTTGAAAATCCGTGTTGTCATATCCTTCCCTCCTTATAAGGATTCCGTCCTCGGAATCACCGAAATCCTACCTTCCTTAGGTTTTTATCAAATCTCTTTAACGGCATTTATCGTTGAATAAGTTCAACACATTACCTTAATATAGGTTTTATATTTCTTACTACATTCATTTTTTCAACAAATTCTAGGTTTTATTTCATAACTTTAATTAACTCAATTATGTTTTGAGTATTATATAATTTCTAACTCGTTCATTTCCTTTCTAAGGATATAACACATATCCTTTACTCGTCGAAGACATATACTTCATAATTCACTATCTTATAAGTATTCGGGTTATCACATTAGCCCAGCAGAAACATAGCAAAGAAAAGAATCTCTATTTTTTCCACACGCGGTATAAGAAAAGAATGGTTCGTATTGGAAAATAAGAATGTTGGAGCTTAAAATGTATTACTCTTTATTTTATACATCATATTTTTTGCCTTTGAATAGTATATATCCTGAAATGAAATTTTAACGCAATCAAGTGATAATAATCTCTTAGAAATCTAGGTCTTAGAATTTCAATGTAAACAACTAACATTGCTTGATTTCAATTTGTTGAATCATTTATCTAATTTTATTTTTTAGTTATTATTAATACAGAAACCTTAAAGGCTAAAAAAAGTTCAAATGCCCAGAAAACTATAGCGAATAACATTTTCTTGAAATTTGAAACTTGATAAAGGCACACATACTGAAAATACTTAGCAAAGAGTGAGTGGAAACATAATTGAGATCCTAAGCTGCAAGCCTGAAATAAATAGGAAATGACCAAGTACAAAGCATGCAATAAAAGAGGCGTATTACCCAGTCCTAATCAAGGAAGTCCATAACTAACCTTCAGTTTGTATTGACACTTCCAGCTTATTTATAGATAACTTTCCTAACTTCATTGAATGTCAAATGTCAATATCTCAGTCTGAAGGAAAACCAGCATGCTTGTGTTACAATGCTATCCAAATCACCTATACACTCTAAGACCATATCATGAACATGAAAAATTAGTGAATCCTTAAATCTATTGCATTGAACACATCATCAACAGGCTACCAAAGAACACCAACTAACAAGATTTTGACAGGGCATGATCGGGCAACTCTTCAAAAACTTTGCAAGCTTAAGTTAACTTAGTTTAGGTTGTACGAATCTATATTAGGTTTCGGCTCTGTCAAATTATGTGTTTTTAGCCAAATTAGTTCATTATGGCATTTTACCGAACATAACGAGTGTGCCTAGCTTGTGGACTGTTTTCTAAGGCTTCGAGCTACATATCCATTGAACTATTTTTGCCAACCTTATTACTCCACACAACCACGCTAATCTCTATGGCTCTAATTTCAGTTCACAAGCAACAATCATAGTTAATAACATACATGAACATATATTTACAAAATAACTAACAAGCTAGTTTACTAACTTTCATTTTTCAAAGTTCTTTTGCAATATATTAACCATGTAAACATGCATTTCCATGGCCAAATCATATATCTCAAGCTAAATCACATTTAATATAATTATCTTTACCAATTTCCATAATTAACTTTACCCAAACACAGTTACCTTAATTCAATATGCTAACTGATTTGAATAGAAAAATGGTCTTTATTGAGTAATAATTAGTTTTAAAGCACTTGAACCCCTTTGAGACAATTTATCAAACACCACAAGTGCAGAACTTATATCCCAGAATATCATAGATGTTTATTCATGATTCTAGCCAAAATGTTTTTATCCAAGACCTTCCTTATAACTCCAAATTTCATACATTCTCATTACTCAACCAATTTCACAACCAAGCATAGCATTTATATCAACATGCGCATTTATATTTACTCAATTTCTCATGAATATACTAAAAGTACATAAATTACCTCTTAATTTGATGTTATACTCCCACCCTTGCTTCATCCTTGAATTAAACCCTTTCTTGGACAATATTTTGCTCTAATTTTTCTTGTATGTTTGGTAATTGAAGAAGTTGAGAATGGATTTTGGGATGGGGTGGTGGAGCCGAACTTATGTAGATTCACGGATGGGAGTTAACAAAACTTTTCTACTTCTTTCTTTTGGAACGGATGAGGCAGGATTTAACCGAATCTTAGGCCTTGTTTGGCTTTAAAAAAAAAAACTAGGTCTTCATTTAATTTTAAGTTAATTCTTTTCCTAATCTTTAAGTTTTGCTTTATTTATTTCTAAATAATTTCCCAATTAGCTTTCATGGTTAAAGTTTTATTTTAACTTACCGACTCATGTCACATTATATGAATTATAATCTTCTATACGTACAATATTCAAATATAATATATATTGTTTATTATATTATGCCTCCTTAATTTTTCGTCTTTACAAAATTTACCTCCAAAATTTCTTTAAAAAAATTTGCCTCCATATAATAATGTGACGATATTACGTACTTTGTCACTAAATATAAGCATTTATGACTAATCAGTGTTGTCACTTATCCACTCATCTTATTAGTGACTAACTAGTATCTCGTCATATAAAATTGGTATTTGTGACAATAAAAATTATCATAAACTATTAATTTTTCGTCTTTACAAAATTTGCCTCCAAAATTTCTTAATTTTTTTTTGCCTCCAAATAAAAATGTGACTATATTACGTACTTTGTCACTAAATATAAGCATTTATGACGAACCAGTGCTGTCACTTATCCACTCATCGTATTAGTGACGAACTAGTATCTCATCATATAAAATTGGTATTTGTGACAATAACAATTGTCATAACTTATTAATTTTTCGTCTTTACAAAATTTGCCTCCAAAATTTCTTAAAATTTTTTTGCCCACAAATAAAAATTTGACGATATTACATACTTTGTCACTAAATATAAGCATTTATGACGAATCATTGTTGTCACTTAACTACTCATCTTATTAGTGACGAACTAGTATCTTGTCATATAAAATTGGTTTTTATGACAATACAAATTGTCATAAATTATTATTTTTTCGTCTTTAAAAAATTTTCCTCCAAAAATTTTCAAAAAATTATTGCCTACAAACAAAATTATGATGAATTTGTATTTGGCGTCACTAAATGTGAACATTAGTGAAGAAATCACATTGTCACTAAATTATACAAATAATTAATGACAAACTATTATGTTGTCATCGAAAGAAATATTATGTGACAATAAATAATGTCATAAATTATTACAAACATGTCACTAAAAGGTTTCCCTCTAAAATTTTGGTACTAAATTCTACCTCCAAAATAAATTGTGAGTAATTTTTGTTAATCATCATCAAATGTGTAAATTAGTGACAACATAAATGATTAATAGTAACAAAATTAAAGGTCGTCAGAAAAGCAAAAGTTTTAGTGACGATTATGAATTTCGTAATTATTAATTAACAAATTGTGACAAAATTTTGTGCGTGGCAAAAAAAATCGTCATAAAATGTGTGATTTCTTGTAGTGTGAATACCAATGGCTTTCAGGAAGTTCCCCTTTCAGTCAGGATTCAGCTGCTTAAACGCAGGATTTCAAGACAAACCGCTCAATCGCGTAGTGATGTTTCTTCAAATTTGACTTGGCAGCTCATATGAACTCCGTTTTAACTCGAATCGAATCGAGCCGGAGGGAGCGGGGCCCACCTTGGGGAATCACAGGTAGAGGTGAGGCAGCCGCAGGTCGGCCCGCTTTTACCTGTGGCTTTATATTTGCTGCGGGAGTTCATTTGAAATCAGTTTCATTTCGAGTTTCAAACGGAATCCGATTTTCTTTTTCAGATCTACGGAGTTCAGGCAACCTTTTTCACAAGTTTTGACCGTTAATAGCATATAAACCACGTAGGGTGCTTTTAGACGCAATGTATGAAAAATGTATGCCTATATGATCTGCTAAATTTTTTTTGACTTCATATATATGCGTATTTTACTGTAATGCACGTTTTGACGTAAGAAAATTTGGAGTTTGAGACAGTTATTTTTTGTTCTTTTTGATCAGTTTACTCATTCTTTTTGAGGTCTAGTGAGCCTGGATTTTCAACTAAAAATATCCATGGTAATTTGGCTATAATGCGAAGTTTACTTTTGATTTTATTTCAAAAATATGAACTGTTCCTATTTTTGGGAAGGTGTGCTACTGAATGGCCACCTAGACATTCCTGTATGCATGCAGACAATCCATTTTACAAAGGAGACTGGTGAAATTTTTTTAAAAGCCTGAGCATTTAATAAACATGCAATTTTGACTCTACTTGAGATTTTTGACTGACCCGTACATGTTTTTTAGGGTTTATCTTTTGAAAAACATGCAGTTTTGATTATACGATAATTTTTGACTGACCCATGCATGTTTTAGGACTTAGAAACGCACAAAATACTGATTTAAATTAATAAGCCACGGGTTTAGGCTTACCATACCATTTCTGATGTGATTTAGAGACTTTGTCCAGGTGATGGATCGAGACAGACCCGACAGTGCTAGGAAGGTAGTTTCAGGTGTTTGACGGAGGCGAGCTTCTGATGTCCCTCAGTCACATTCATCTCGACCGCCTCGCAGATTAGCAGAGTCGGTGATCCGTTCAGCCCAGGACGAGCAACCGATTGATATTGATGATGAGCAAGCTTCTTTTGCTGCTCCTGCCACGGCTTAGGCCCCATATGCGGAGCTTCCTGGCATTGTTGTGCCAACCCAGGAGTTTCTTGGAGACTTGAGTCGTCATCCATCGAGGTTTCTCCATGCCAACGAGGTGACTTGAAGTTTTCTTCTCTCTAGATTCTCTTTCTTTCTTTTGTCATTCTTGGGGCACATGTTTTTGACATGGGTTGGCTTTTGATGTAGGTTCCCGACTTTATGCAGCCCATAGGGTACTGGTTCAATGTGCACTCCCTCTACCATACTTTGCACCAGGAGTAAAGGGATATCGTTGATGGCTGGAGGTTTTAGGCCTTCTTCTCTATTCTTTCCCGCTATTGCCCCTGGGGTTATATGAGAGCTTTGTCTGAGTGCTGGTTCCACCAGACTCAGTCTCTTCATTTGTTGGACTGTGAGGTGATAATGACGCTTATGGATTAGAGCTTCTTCACCGACATTGAGTTCGAGGGGGAGCCAGTGCCTGTCGTGGCTGACATCACACCCACTACCGTTTGGTCCCTGTTGGGAATTCTTGCGATGGAGATCAAGGGTCAGACGGTCCGATCGGGACCCTTGAGAATAGATGCCCAGACTGGGGCTTTACTTGAGCCTCTACCTGATGACTATAGGGTTAGGGATCGCATTTTGAGGCGACTGTGTCTGGTGATCATCAGGGGTTATTTTGTGGCGGACAAATCATCAACTGTGTCCTTCGCTCTGGTCAATGCTACCCGACATGTAGAGCACCTCAGTGACTTTGATTGGGGTTCCTACACCTTTGCCTATTTTCTCCGGGGCATGTGCATGCTTTCAGAGGGTTTGATGGAGGCTTGGTTAGGGTTCTACCTATTTCTGCTGGTGAGTATAACTTTCTTGTACCTTTTGATTTCTGCATTTACATTTGTCAGTTTTGGTCACTGAGGACTTTTAATATTTACATGGCCAGTTCTGGGCATATAAGAGGTTTCCTTGCCTACGGCCCGCCACTGCTTTAGGTCTGGAGACCTATCTCCGGGGGCGGCGTTGGCATCACTCCACTCTGACGGAGGTCCCTATTGCTGAGGGTTTTACTCATTCCCGCCTACAGTTAGAGTTTTTAACAGCCAGAGCGATCTCGTGGATCCCATATACCTCTGAGTTTTTGACTGTTGGATTTGAGGGAGGCTTCCCCACTGGTCGAGAGTTTGCATTGTTGACTCGCAGAGTCCCGCTTTTGACAGAGGGAAGCTGGGAGCTCTATCTAAAAGAACGTGCTATCAGAAGTATTACAAAGAAGATTCATATTCCTATTGTGCCTCCTGTTTGGCATCATTGGCCATTGGTTCATCCACTAACAGATATCCCTATAGAGGGCATAGACGGCTTTGCCCTATCAGAGGGCCCTTATAGCCAGGAGGCATTCAGCAGCTGGTGGAGCCCTCGCACGATTGGAGCTCAAACTCGTGCTACCTAATTTATGGCAGACATGGTGCCTGGGTCTGTGATGATGTACTGGATAGCTTGCCTCAGGAAGCTGACTTATTTGGACCAGATTATGGGGCTAACCTAGCAGTTAGAGAGAGCTCATTTGTTCATCAGGCATCTTGGCCGAGATCCGTCAGAGGCATCTTCTTTTGACCCTTCCAGCTCAGTGGGCCCCTCATCAGGTCCATTTTCTAGCAGTTTTGCAGGGGCTGATCCTCGCTTGTACCGCCCAGATATGCCTGATGCCTGCGACTTTGTGTCCACGATGGAGATGGAAAAGGTTAACCACCTGAGCATAGATGTTTTGGATCTTTTTGGATAGCTATTGTAGCTATATTTTTTTGGTCGGCCACTGTTTTAGCTGTTGGGCGGCTGTGCCCCATTTTGATAGACCACTGTTAGTAGTTGGGTGGTGGTGCCCCCATGTTCCTGAACTTTTTATTTTATTTTATATTATCAGACAGGGATGATGCTTGCAGTAGATAGTTTATTTATAGATATGTATGATATTTCCTATCTATCGCATCATGTTTTATATTTTTCATCATGCATGTATTATGTCATGTGCATGCATTTAGACAGATGAGTTTAAATTTGACCCCTTGATGGTCTTGTGATACGGTGATACAGATGTCGTCATCTATCGTTAGCCGTATCGAGTTACGACCATCTGAGGCGGCATCATCCTTGAGATCGTGGTATAAAAGCCTGCCCTTCCCAGCCAGAGGGGCAGTGGATCAGATGCTGGGGCATTCATCAGCCCTTGCAGAATTTTAGGTGCCATACGGATTTGTGGATGATATCTTATCCGGTTGGATACCCGATAGACAGGTCTTTCGCTTTGGGCATCATGAGTTGACTCCGACCCTTGAGGAGTACCAGCGGTTTACTGGCTTAGCTTTAGAGTTGCCATGCGCTCGTACGGCGATTAGTGATATGAGGAGATCGTTTATACGGATATCAGGTCTTCGCCAGGGCGTAGTTATGGATGAGATCATCTTTGGACGTGTGATCTCCATCAACTTTTTGATCGATCAATTTGGTGAGCTTGACAGTTATGATCGACATGCCGGGGATTTTATTGTATCGGCAGAGGCATGGCGTTTGGCCAGGATAGACGTTTTGCTGATGTGCATCGTAGCCTACGTCTATATGCCGCTATGCTTGGACCATTTGGATGTGGAATTGATAGTTGTGGTTCGGGCCCTTAGGCAGGGTAGCACCATCATACCGATGATATTAGCTTAGACGCTAAGAGCAGCCACCTATTGCAGTACCCACCCGGTGGGGTTTTTTAGAGGCAGTTCGATCTTATTGTATGTATGGCTCATGTCCCATCTATGATCGATTGGATTTTTTTGACCCCAGGGGTATTGCTTCACCTGTGAGGTAGCCACATCTTATTCCTTCCAGCCCGCAGAGTGCTCAGATGTGGGGTTATGGTCAGCATTTCTGTTTGACATTGTGCATCCATTCTCGATTCTGCTATGCTCAAGGCTAGTCTCTCCCTATAGCTTTATTACCCATACATCTGACATGGACTATCTGCTCCTAGAGTGATTAAGGGGAGTGACTACTTATCATCCTCTGGCTATTATGGGCCAGTTCGATCAGTTTCAGAGCCTGTATCAGTTTAAGGGGGCTGTTGATCAAAGGATGTCAGCTTCGTCTATGTCATTTGTCGATTTGATACGAGTGTATGAGTGTTAGACTCATAGGGAGAGGGCTGATTTCTCTAGTAGCCAGTCGGACCGTTCTCCAGAGTACTCAGCATGGTTGGAGGAGGATATAGCATCAGCTGCATTCATCCAGTCAGCTCTGATAGTGGACTCAGACGAGGAGGAGCCTATAGAGGATCCCGAGTCTCCTACTGAGGAGGAGTTGTCCATGGGTCTGACAGCAACACTAGTTAGTGACCCGCCGGTCATTCTTGTAGGGACAGATCCAGCTTTGGTAGATTCACTAGCTAGGGTGACCTTTGAGAGAGATCAGCCTAGAGCTCTGATGTTGACTGCCCTATCTAGCAGAGACATATCTTTTGCTGAGAGGGATGCTGCTCGAGCCGCTCAAGACATGACATTGATTGAGAAAGACGAGGCTCGATCTTCTCGCGACGCTGCTTTTATCGATATTAAAGAGACTTTGATCGCTAGGGACGCAGCTTTCGCGGAGAGGGATCAGATTTAATCTGCCAGAGATGCAGCCTTAGAGGAAATTGAGGAGGCTTTAATTGTCAGGGATGCTACTTTTGTGGAGAGGGATGAGGCTATAGCTTCTCGGGATTCCCACATTGCTAACAGTACTGCTCTTCGGTCTTATACTCATGGTCTAGTTACCGAGATGAGTGTATACATTGATGATCACAGTGCCACACTGCAGATGACTGTGGATATTTTGACCCGTATGAAGGTTGAGGGTATTGCACTTGCAGTTGCTCCTCCATCTTCAAAGAGAGATGCCATGTTGGCATTGTTGTCCCGCTTATCCATGGATCTATAAACTAGCTTTATTTTTCCTGCACATACTAGATAAGCCATTTTTGTCATGTACAGGACACTATGTATATATTAAATAGTATTATATATCAGAGGAACATATTTTTGATTCACTTCTTTGTTTGGATATGTATTGTCATTGCTGAGTGATTACCACTTCTTTCATGACTTGCTGTTGTTGATATATCTTGAGCTTCTCCTTGATGGACTGACAGTGAGATGTCAGAGAGTATCTCAAATAGGCTTGATGACCAAGGAGGCTTGATAGTTTTTAGGTTCCATATGATTTCAGTGTCTTGGAATTGGTTTTTATTGGTTTTTGATTTTTCTTGAAGGTCAAACCGCACCATAAATGGCTGCTTACGTACTCCCGGGTGTAGGGAGATCAGGTCATTCGTAGTTCAATCTTTGTGTGAGAGAGGTTTGAGAAATGTCTCTTTTGAGTTTGGTTTGATGAGTTTTTTGTTTGGTTTGACGGCACAAGAAATGGCTACCTACGTACTCCCGGATTGAGGGAGATCAGGTCATTCGTAGTTTCAGCTTCTAGTGAAAACCGAACCTAATTTGATTGGTAGGACCAGGATCCGGGTATGAATGCGTTTCAGACATAGTACCTTTTCACAGTGTCTGTATTGATGAGTTGGGGAAATTCAGTCCCGTTCATCTATTGTAGTCTGATAGCTCCTCCTGTCAATACTTCCTTGACAATGAAAGGGCCTTCCAAATTTGGGGCGAACTTTCCTTTGGCTTCATCTTGATTGGCCAAAACTTTCTTCAGCACAAGTCATTTTCTTTGAATTACCGAATTCGAACTTTCTTGTTGTAGGATCGAGCAATCCTTTGCTGATATAACTGCCCGTGGAAAATGGTTGTAGCCCTCTTACCACCGCTCTTGCAACCACTGGTCTTCTCCCATTTGAGTGTCTATTAACACTCTCAGGGACTCCATCTTTACTTCTATGGGAAAGATTGCTTCCATGCCATAGACCAATGAATAGGGCGTAGCCCCAGTAGAGGTACGCATTGATGTCCTGTACACTAACAGGGTTAGAGGCAGCAGGTCAAGCCATTCTTTGTGATTGGCAGACATTCTCCGCATGATCTTTTTGATGTTTTCGTTGGCCGTTTCAATAGCACCATTCATCTTGGGCAGATATATAACGAAATTAAGATGCTTGATGTGGAACTTACTGCATAGTTCTCTCATCATCTGATTGTTCAGGTTCTTGGCATTATCTGATACGATCACCTCCGGTTGTCCATATCGACATACGACATTATTTTTGATGAAACCAATGATGACCTCTTTGGTGACTTTGGGAAAAGAGGCTGCTTCAACCCACTTGGTGAAGTAATTAATCATGATGAAGATGAATCAATGACCATTGCTGGATTTTGGTTCCACTGGACCGATCACATCCATTCCCCACATGGAGAAAGGCCATGGTGAGCTCATGTTGTGTAGCTCATTTGGAGGAGCATGTATGGCATTTCCATGTACTTGGCATTGAAAGCATCTCCTGACATGATCGTCACACTCAGCTTTGAGAGAGATCTAATAATCTCTTGTTTATTATATCTTCTTGGCCAGCAGACGACCGACCACTCTTGTGTGGACCACAGACTCCATCGTGGACTTCATCCATTAATATCTGGGCTTGCTTTTTATCAAGGCATCTTAACAGGCCTGCTCCAACATCCCTTTTGTAAAGTGCATCTCCACTCAGATAGAACTTCATAGCCATTTTGTGAATCCGCTTTCATTCGGATTGGCTTGCCCCAGTGGGTGTAGATCCATCTCGGAGATATTTTTTGATGTCTTAATACCAAGGCTATTTGATAGGAGGTATTTCATCGGATATGTCTCCAATGTAATTCTCGTATGTCGGGGCCTTCTGACTTGTGAATTTGATGAAGGGAAACCCACCCCTATCAGATATGTAGATCAAGGAAGCTAATGTCGCCAATGCATTAGCGAAGTCATTCCTACCCTGAGGTATATGGATGAAGGTTATGTCTTCAAACTCCATGGATATTTTGACTACTTGCCGAAGATAGGGCAGCAAATGTAATTCTTTGGTGTGATATGCCCTAGTGGTTTGTCTGATGACCAACTCAGAGTCTCTGAAGACTAGTAGATGTTTGATACCCATGGATTGGGCTAACTTCAACCCCATTATGCGGCCTTCATATGTGTTGTTGGTGTTGCAAAATTGCAGTTTGGTAGCCACAGGATATTTTTCTCCTGTACCAAAGATAAGGACTGCCCCAGCTCCGGCACCTTCCATATTTACTGCTCTGTTAAAATACATTTTCCATGGTATGACTGTATTCTCTTGTTGGAGTTGCTGAATTGTCATGATCCTATCATCTGGGAAATAAGTCTCTAAGGGCTTGAATCCTCCTGATGGTGCTTCGGCTAATTGATCTGCAATGCCTTGACCATTGATGGACTTCTGAGTCACGTAGATAATGTCAAACTGTTGGAGGATCAACTGCCATTTGGACAGTCGCCAATTCAATATTGGCTTATTTAATACGCATTTTAGTGGATCCATGCGGGATATGAGGTAGGTAGTGTGCCCATTGAGGTAATGTTGTAACCTCATGGCGGCCCATGCTAATGCACAACAGGTTTGCTAGATCAGGGTATACTTTTGTTCACCACTGCTGAACCTTTTGCTGATGTAGTAGATGGCTCTCTCTATACTACTATCATCATTATTCTCAGCATGTTGCCCATTGCAGTTGTAGTGACGGACAAGTACATAAATAAGGGAACTCCGTCCTTTGGGGGTACCAAGACTGGTGCTTCGATCAGCTGCTTCTTGATAGTAAGGAAGGCTTTCTGACAATCCTCATTCCGTTTGGTGGAGGAATTCTTCCTTAGTAGTTTGAACATGGGTTCACAGGTTGCTGTGTGCTGGGAAATAAGCCTACTTATGAAATTTTTCCTTCCTAGGAACCCGCGTATCTCCTTCTCAGTTTGAGGTACTGACATCTTAGTGATGGCTTTGATCTTGGCAAGGTCTAGCTCGATGCCTCGATTACTCACCAGGAATCCCAACAACTTGCCAGATTTGACGCCAAAAGCACATTTGGCTGGATTTAGCTTGAGGGTGTACTTACATAACCGGTTGAACAGCTTCCTGAGATGGTCTAGGTGATCATCTTCCCTCCGAGATTTGATGATGATGTTATCCACATAGACCTCTATCTCCTTGTACATCATGTCATGAAACAGGGCCATCATGGCTCGCTGATATGTAGCTCCAGCATTGATGAGGCCGAAGGATAATCGTCTATTACAGAAGGTTCCCCAGGGAGTGATGAAAGATGTTTTCTCCCGGTCTTCTTCAGCAACCATGATTTGATGGTAACCAGCAAAGCAATCCACGAAGGAATATATACCATACTGCACCGTATTGTTGATCAGGATGTGGATAAATGGCACACAGAAATTAACCTTGAGGCAGGCTTTGTTAAAGTCCCTGTAATCCACGCATACTCGCACTTTCCCTCCTGGCTTTGGCAAGGGTACAATGTTTGACAGCCATTCTGGGTATGTTGATACCATGATGATACCGGCTTTGAATTGTTTAACGACTTCTTCTTTGACTTTTAGACTCCATTCAGGTTTTAATTGCCTGAGCTTCTGCTTGACTGACTTGAATCCATCTTTGATGGGCATTGGATGGATGACAATGTCAATAGATAGGCCAATCATGTCCTCATGTGACCATGCAAACACATTCTGAAACTGCGTTAGAAGTTCGATCAGATCGATTTTTTGGTCTTGGGTGCGGTTTAAGCTTATCTGGATTTCTTTGATGTTTTTGGAGGTTCCTATGTTGATAGTGGTGGTTTGTTTGAGGTTTGGTTTGGGTTTGTCTTCGACCCATTCTTTGATCTCCTCAGGCACCTCATAGTCATCTTCCTCCACTTGATCAATATCCATCAAGTCAAAGTTTATTTCTAATCAGCCGTAACAAACAAATCCAACTCTGGAGTTTTGAAAACAAAAATGATTTCACTTTAATATATGCAACTACTTAAATATACAAAGCATTTGGCAAAGCATGACAAAAGTTACTGCTATAGCTGTGCAATCAAAAGTAAGTAGTAAATGAAAGCATATTATAGGGCAGACGGACTCTCTGCCCCTTTACCCTTTTTGACTGAGGCACGGGACGCTGCTCCAGTTATCCAAGGTTAGATCCTCATGAACAGGGAGGATCAGGGAATTGTGCTTGTCTGCCTCATCTCGGATAATGACTGAGATATCCTTTACAATAAAATCGGGGTTTTTCTTTGAACTGCCCCTGTTTCCCTTGGTGATGCGAAAAATTTAAATCTGATCCTCGTCGTCATTGTCCGGGACCTCATCATTCATACCCTCGTAGTTTATGATAACCCGCATGCTAGAAAATGGGTCTCATCCTTCATGCATGATCTTTTCCTTTCCCCTTTTGCTATCACCTTCAGGCTTTGGGGATTCCCTTTCCTCGGCTGGTATGATTGGAGGAAATAGCATGGCTGATACAACAGCAGGAATCTTCCTCATTGGCTTTACGAAGCCAGCATCAGTGAGATTTGGTAGCAGTATGGTGGAAACATGAGCCTTAGGGTGCTTATGTGGATTTCGGCGACTTGACCCAGATGAATAACCCAATCCGGCTCTCTCTGTCTGGCTCAGGATTTGGACTGGACTTGTGATACCTTGTTGGTTCTTTCCTAACCCTTCTCCAAGTTGAAAACCCAAAGATACCATCTCTTGGCCTAGTGTCATTACTTTAAGGGAGACCTTTGGATTTAGGGCTGGTGCTCCGATAGGTAAATACTAAGTATCACTCACCTCCAGGGCTTGAAAACTAGTAGGTTCAATCCCTGCATCCAGGCTTATCACCGACATGTCTCCCTCTATGCAGACAAGGTATTCCGGTTTGGCGTTGATCGTGATGAGGTTGTTGTTGATAATGTATTTGAGTTATTGATGGAGGGTGGACGGCACTGCCTCTGCCATGTGGATCCATGGCCTACCCAGCAACAAGTTGTATCTAGTGGTGATGTTGAGCACCTGAAAGGACACATAGAAAGTATGCAAGCCAATCTCAAGAGGAAGCTCTATTTCTCCCATAGCTTGTCGGCGAGATCCATCAAAAGCCTGGATGACCACATGACTAGTTTTGATCCGGTTCGAGTTAATCTTCATTCTTTCCAAGGTATCATAGGGACAGATGTTGAGGGATGATCCTCCATCTATGAGCACACCTCCGATCACATTCCTGGAAGATATCACTACTATGTGTAGGGATTTGCTATGACTCATCCCTTCTGCGGGGATATCATCGTCAGTGAAAGATATCACATTGCTGTTGAAAATGTGTTCTACCACGTGACGAAATTTCTCGGCATCCACGGTCTTTTGCAGATGGGCTTTTTCCAATACTTTCACTAGAATATCACGATGCTCCACCGAGGATAGAACCAGATCTAGGATGGACATTTTCATGGGTGCATCCTTCAGACTCTGCACTACCTTAATTTCATTGTGTCCCATTTTACTGAGGAACTTTTTGATTACCTCTTCAGCCACCTTTTCTTTGGCTTTGATGACTGGTTTGATCACCCGCTGAGGCAGGTACAATGGATTATCCTTTGGTGCTATGGCAATGTTGTTTGAGGTGGAACCTTCGTCTTTCCCATAGTTTTATGGGACCCTCTTTAGACTGATAACTAGATACTGAGGTCTGAAGGGCAAGATTAAAGGCTCAGGTGCAGCCACCTTTACAGGATTTTGTGTTTCTTGAACCCCTTTCCCTGGCAATACTAAGGGAGTGAGAGATGACTCCTTATCACAGGAAATAACAGCCATTGTATCCTAATTCCAAGCAGTGGGAATAAAAAGAGTGTCTTCATCTAGGACGCCAAAATCCCGATTCCCTCTTATTAATTCACCGATTTTAATCATATTATGAATCAGGTTACGAAGTGCCCAGCAATGCTCAGTATCATAGCCGGGTGCATTGGAATGGTACTGACAAGTTTGGTCATGCTTGAGTTTCCTTGATCGAGGGTTCAATGGAGGTAATAAATCTGCAATCATTCCCTTGTTGATTAACATCTGGAGGATTTCCTCCATTGATTGGTTTAGGTTAGCGAAATTCCTTTGAAAGGCGAATTTCCTACCAGCTTGGAATTTCTCCTTTTTGGCCATCTTTTCGGCCCAGGGTTCATGCTCATGAGACCGGTAGTGATCCCTCATGGGAATGGAACTGATCTCCGATGTGGGAGGACTTGCATCAGACTGGTTGGTCGGGTTTATCAGCTGCGTGGTAATTTGATGTTGGTATACAACCAATTCTGCTAACTGTTCAATTGGTTCCTTGATAGACTTAATCTTTTGTTCTATCAGGAATCGCCTTTCTGAATACTCTCAACTGTCTGGGCTGTTGTTGCTGGGTGGAGTTGATTCCCCCATATAACGGAGGTACTTGGCTCCTTCTCCATTTCCTGTGTTAATCATATTAATATTTTCTTCTTTGTGCTGAGGGAGGGGATTATCTTGCATGTGTGGTTGCTCCGGTTTGGTTACCACAATCTCTCCATTGTCAACCAAGTCTTGGATTTTTTGCTTGAGAGACCAATAGTCTTGGGTGTCATGGCCCGGAGATCCAGAATGGTAGGCACACTTCTTGCTTGGGTCAAAATTCCATCCACCAGTATTGGTTGGTGGAAGGAGTTACACAATCTTTTTCTGTACGGTTAATAGTTTCAGCACATTTTCTAGTGAATCCCCTAATGGGGTGAATGTTCTCCAACGTTTGGCCTCCATAGTCCTCTGAAATGGAGGTTTGAAGGCTGTGTAGGAGCTTGAAAAGGGGTATAATTCCTAATTTGAATGGGCATATTGGCTGAATAACCCCTTGGATTATGTCCTTGCAATACTAAGGAAACTTCTTCATCTTTCTTCTTATGTACCCTCCGGGGATTACTCCCGTAATTTCTGGACTAGATATGTTTGACAACGTCTTCCAAGGCAGTTAGGTCCTTTATCTTCCCAGACTTTAGCCCCATTTCGGCCATTTCACCTTGCTTGATCATCTTAGAGAATGGTTTTCCTATGCTTGTTAGGACCCTCTCGTAATATGGAGCTTCTTGAATATAGATGAAGGTCATGACTATCTCAACCTCATTCATAGGTGGGGTGACTTGTGCTGCGACCTGCCTCCATCGTTGAGTATACTCTCTGAATTGACTCAGACTTTGTTTCTTTATTTTGGTTATCTGATATCTGTCTGGAGCTAGCTGAGATTGGAAGCAGTATTGACTGAGGAAGGCATGGGCTAACTCTTCCCAACTGTGAATTTTGGAGTTGTCTAGTTGGGCATATCAGGCTCTATCTTCTCCGATCAGACTCTTCTAAAATAACTTCATTCGAAGTTTCTCGTCCTCTGCATAGGATCCGAGTTCTCCAATGAATACTTTCAAGTGAGTATAGGGGTCTCCCAATCCATCATATTTCTCAAAATCAGGAGTTCTAAATTTTTTGGGATAACGAGCCCCAGGGAATATGCAGAGGTCTGAATAATGGACACTGCCAAATGCCCCAGTTCCTTTGATAGACTGGATGGTTTCTTCCATCTGCTGTACTTTCTTCAGAATGTCACCAGCTTCCTATTCTTTGTTGAGGGTGGTGATTTCAGGGGTTTTGTTGGTTGTGTCCTGGTTTTGTGGTCCTGGAATCTAAGTATCTGCCTTTTCGATTTCTTGACTGCCACCACTACCACCAGGTGTTCCCGGTTCTGTGTGAACTTGGGCTTGCTTCCCTTTAAGAGCCTTACTTTGTTCTCTCAGGAAATTGGCCAATTCAGCTATCTGATTCTTTATTCTTTCAAACTCTTCCCTAGAGACAGGGGTAGATTCTGGCTGAGCACTTGAAGTCATATCCATGGGTGGACTTAGTGCTTTCTTAGACTTAGACCTAGTAACAGGACCAATTTTTCACCTACAACAAAACGTAGGCGTGTCAATTTCTTGAGGTAGGTAGGATGCATGCCATAATGTGTTTTTGTGGTTTTTTTTAATCTTATCCTGCAAAACAGAGGTCAGTTGTTTTGATGACAGGATGATAAGATGTATTATAACAGGGAATGTAAATTTTTATTATGATATTTACATTGTGCTTCTTTACATTGGAATTGAAAACTTGACATTGAATTTGAAAGAGGAAAGCATGAAGAAACTTCCCATCGGATTTGGTTAATCAGAGGCTGACCTATCTTAGGCTACTCTCGTGGCTTTTTGGCATGAAGGTCCCCAGATCATCGCAATCTACTAGAGAGGAAATTAATCCAATCTTTCAACTTGAACAAATCTGGGTGGTGCATTTTAATGAGCCCCAGAGACTTAACTGCCCCGAGAGACATTACTTATCACCGACTGGTTTGCCTCCCGGCGGAGGAATCATAACATACATTCACATACATCACGTCTCACCGTTATTCATATGATGACATTGGTGCGAAGCACTAATATGGGTGTGAAGCACAAAAAAAGCAGGAAAACTTTCATTCAATGTAAAGATGCAACATTCACGAATTCATTCAATGTAAAGACGCAGCATTCACACATACGTAGTTTTTAAAAGGGAAATTTTTGAAAAGATTTAAACGCGGCCTAAGCCCTCTACTATCCCCAGCAGAGTCGCCACCTGTCGACGTCGGAAAAAAATCCGCAGGTCGGGTCACAACCCGGACCTTTCTTTCTTCCTAAGTTATCTCTACCCTTACTATTTTTTTTTTTGTGAAAAAGGTTTTGAAGTGTTTTTTAGGAAAAGGCCAACATGTATCATGTCGACGATTTGAACGTTTTACAGAGTCGCCAGTTGGTAGTTTTAAAATGGTTGTACTAACTCAATCGAGTTTTTTTTTAAAAGAGGCTCAATTGTTGGACACTGTCAAAACTTGATCTTTGAAAACAAAGTTTTGAGTTTGGGGGCTTGGTTAAGTGTGGGGAAGGTTTTAGGCACCCCACAACTCCCGTGTAAACACGGTATCACATTTTTTCAATATTTCTCTTTAAAATCTGCAATGCGTGTGAATGCTAGAAGAAAATTGGGCCTATGTTTGATTGAAAAGTATGTTTATGCATCGTTGAACATATATACGAAGGGTTTGATTTGATTTGCAAAAAGTTTTAAATCTGCAATGCGTGTGAATGCTGGAAGAAAATTGGGCCTATGTTTGATTGAAAAGTATGTTTATGCATCGTTGCACATATATACGAAGGGTTTGATTTGATTTACAAAAAGTCTTTGATTTGATTTACAAAAGTGTTTGATTTAATTTGCAAAAGCTTCTCTTTTCAAAAAGGTTATTTAATGATATTTTAAAAGAAGGTTTTCAAACCCTTACACTAACATAGGAATTGAAGCATATCGATACTTCAGTTTTATCTTTTTAGCCTTAAGGCTCAATTTGAATGGTGATTGTCGGGCTGCGAAGCATCCTCGACCACAACATATGGACAAGTGTCGGTCTCTTCATGGGCATGATAGCCATCGGAGGGACTCTGACACGATAAATCATATTTTCACTATGTTGAGACCTTAAATCCGGATAACCGTTTTAAGGTCTTTTGTATGTACATTTTTACAGAAAAACTGGCAGGGTACATTTGTAAAATGAATTTTGTCCATCGTGGTAATCAGATTCTGATCAGTTTGATCATGAATCCCACGATTCCTAGGCTCACATAGGGAGGCCGATAAACCTGCACAGCTCAAATTTGTACAAAAATATATCCAAATATCGTCAGAACCAAGGATTCATTAGTAAATCCTGGCTCGCACATGGCCGAAGCATCTCGTTCCCACTAGATAGTGATTTAAGGGCCGCGAGGTAGCTTTTATAACTAAAACTAGAAAATTGCTAGATTTAAATAAATCTCAGCCATTCTAGCTTCCTGGTTACGTCTGGACCTATTTTAAACCGTTTAAAAGCTAAAGTTGGCGAGATTTAAGTAAATCTAGTTTGCCCGCAAAATGTCAGTGCCGAATCATATCAAATGAATATTTAAAGTAATAATTTAATAAAAATGAGTAAAGCAATATATATATATATATATAATTATATATACGAAATCTGTAAAGGGCGATGGGTTTTCACACCGGTGGCCGAACTGAAATGTATATATATATATATATATATATAAGCTGTATAAAAGCCACAGAATGATCCAGGCTGGACAGAATGTAAATATATATAGAAAAGCAATAAAGGGCGATGGGTTTTCACTCCTAGGCTCGGACGAAAAAAAAAAAAATATATATATATATATATATATATATATATATATATATATAAGCAGTAAAAAGGCCACAGGATGATCAAGGCCAAACTAGAATGTAAATATATATTTATAGACAGAAAAGTAGTCAACCAGGACTGGGAAGATAACCCAGTATGGTGAATGTTGCTTATATATGCATATATATATATGCAGTAAAAAGGCCACAGAATGATCCAGGCCGAATTGGAATGTAAATATATATATATATAAAAGCAGTAAACTACTGCGGATTTGACATCCGGGCGTGACAAAATTGAAAAGTTAGTATATATACATTTAAATATATACAAAAAAAGCCAAACCCAGATTGGGAAGATAACCCAGTCCGGCGAAGTTGCTCAATATGAATATGCAAGTATATAAAAGCTGCTGGAAGTGACGGATCATCAATCCGAGCTGTATAAATGCCTGAAAATGCATTTAGGTACTAAAATGTACCAAAAGTAAACAAAAAACGGCCACAAAACTAAGTTCCGGGCATATTTAGAAAATAAAACTTGATATGCAAGTGTATAAAAGTACGAAGAAGTAATAATAACTTTCTGATCATAAAAATACTCACAATGGACTGCTACACGGGCTTTTTGCCAAATCGTACACTTTAAACGTCCATATCTACCGATTATTTTCTGATATGTGGTAGTATGTGGGTATATTTACGTGTTAGAGTGAAAAAATTTGGGTTTGGAAGACAAGAAATTGGCTGGAAAACCAAACGGGCAGGGGTTCAGAGCATTTTTCTTTTTTCAAATGAGCCGGGGGTCACCACTTATTTATAGACCCAGGAGTCTCCACTCTACCTGCTACTACCGCAGGTAGAGGTGCAGCTCCACATGGCAGGGCCCACGTGGTGGGTCCCATTGCAGCAAAGTACGTGCACTCTGAGTAATGCGATGTCAGGTTTAAAACTTTCTAACTTTTAATCGGAGCGTCCGTTTGAGGCGTGTTGTACCTTTCCAGAAAGCCCTCGCTGGGAGTGCCACAATGACATGGGATAAAACATTATTTGATTCCTAAACGGGTCTTTGATTCCTCGCAGTTTGTCCGTTGAGCTGTCTTGCGTTGTTTGTACTAGGGATTATTGTTATGGTTCGTTCTAACCTTGTTGGCATCAATTCGGCTTGAGTTTGACCGAATCGACATAGAGTTGGTAAAATGACCGTTTTTCCTCTCCCGGAGTTACCTTTAGTGTTGGCATGGCCTTCGGTTGACTTCCTGGGATAGTTTCCAAGATTAAGATCACATTCGAGTCTGTTTTTGCTCAGTGTCGTCTCTGAGGCTGACTTGGTCTCTCCAGGTTTTCCTCTAGAAATGTTGTGATGCTTCAGGATTGTTTTCAAAGTTGACCTAACCTCCTGGGTTGAGATCGGGGCTGACCTGTACCTCCCGGGTTGAGACTAGGGCTGACCTGTACCTCCTAGGTTAAGACTGGGGCTGACCTGTACCTCTCGGGTTGAGACCGGGGCTGACCTGTACCTCCTGGGTTGAGATCGGGGCTGGCCTGTACCTCCCGAGTTGAGATCGGGGCTGACCTGTACCTCCCGGGTTGAGATCGGGGCTGACCTGTACCTCCCGGGTTGAGACCGGGGCTGATATGTACCTTCCGGGTTGAGACTGGGGCTGATCTGATGGCCCGGTATTGAGACAGAGGTTGATTTGATGACCCAATATGGAGACAGGGGTTGATTTGATGGCTCGATATTGAGTTCGGGATTGATTTGATGGCCCGGTATTGAGACTGGGGTTGATTTGAAAAAATAGTTTTGCCCTCCTATAGTGTTAGCAACAGGGAAAGAAAATTTTGAGTGTCTACAGTAACGTTAATACAATGGTCAGAAAACATGCCTTTACGTCTTTAAACCTTTAAATGTATGCTACTCGGTCTTTATAACTTCTACAAAGCATAAACACATAGCATACCAATGAGAATCCACAATTGATATGCAGTGTATAACCTATCTTATCCTTCTTGTATAACTTAGCCATATTGTTAAACTAAAAACATCAATTCAAGTTATTTAACATTTTTACGGCTTATTAACATCTATATGTCATAAACCGACTCTCGTCGATCATTATTAAGCACAACGATAGACGAAGCCCTAATCGGTTCACTACGTCAATAACATTTCCATCGGATTCTCGTTCTCAAACTCCGTATGGAAATTAAGTAAGTTTTAACTTCATTTGACATCATTCATGTTCTACGCACCTCTACTACATGTCATGAGACCTTAAGGCATGCTCACAACCCGATTACGATTCACGGTTCACATTATCGGATTTCGAGTTTTAAATTTAAATACGTTTTGTCAACGTTTAATTCTTAAAACCATTCTTAAACATGTTATTTATGTGATTTCTCTCCATGTATATTAACCATATGAGTGCCCCATAATTACCATGTAACAAGCTAGGTTATTAAACATTCACGTCGGAAAAATTTTACTTAAGTACGCTGCGACGCCAGTTTTTCCTCTCAAAGCGGCGCTGTGGCGCTAGTCTCACAGAACCTAAACCATGGCCCGACGCTGCGGCACCAGGTTTACCTTATCAACCGGCGCCGCGGTGCCCACCATGCAGGCATACCTCCCCGGACTGGCTCAGCGGCTCTGAGTACTACTACTTGGGGGGCGCCGACCCTGTTCCTCAGAAATTTTTTCCAAAAACTGAAATTCACGAGCTCGTAACACGATCGTTACAACTCGGAATTGGCTCGTTTCAAAGCCATTAGTTCAAAAATTCCACGTTCCTCGATTCCATCCAGTCGGAATTAATTTCTGAATCTGTTGGTGAGAAATTCACCGATTAGTTCATTTTTACGTGTTCGTTAAATATTTGTGAACGTTCGACGCTCAATTCTTCGTTTTAAGTTCAAATTTATTCGTTCTTGCTCTCGCAAGTATTATTTACCTAATTACACATTACGCCATCGAAAAGCAATGTTTTTGAATCAAACAACGACTTTTGACTTCTATTCTGAGAAAATTCACTATTTCGACGCTTAACATCTAATCGCGTAACTTTCGCCAAATCTTCATTATTGAATATTTTTACTTCAAACCAAATGAAATCAATCTATTGGTTATTCATTAATGATTCTAAGCCATATAAACTTCTATGTTTTAATGATGTCACATGCTTATCATTAAAATATCAAGAGTTTGATAGTTCTTCATTAAGTTTCTTTAATCACTTATTATGATTTCATTATCCCTGGCTTATTAGTGTGTTAAATTCACTACTAGGCCATCCTTATCACTTCTTACTAATTATGCTCCGCCAATTCACTTCTCTATCAATTCCATATTGAAAGACAAATGAATTATCATAATTTTCTTATCATTATACATTTGTTGTTCTTGGATACTTGAATATAGATACTCAATTCTCTTCTTGCTCCTTATTTGCTTTGATTTTTATCAAAGGAATAAACTAGCTTCTCTTTCTCTCTCTCTCAATAAGCTATTAACTTTGTTAAACCCTCAAATGAATCAACCAAGCCTCCTATTTATAGATTTTGCAAGATCAAGGGCACTTTGGTCATTAAGACCAAACCTCCTCTTGCCATATCTTGCCATGTGATGCCCATGTGCTAGCATGTGCTAGCACATGCACCCCACATGCCACCTATGTCTCTGCATGTGCTCATGGGTTGCCCCATGGGTTGCTCCAAGGGTTTGACCCACCCAATAACCCATCGGTGCGATCCACGGGTTTAGCTATTAAAATAATTCAAATATAATATATTTACTTCGTATAAAATTCGTATTATACGTCGTATTAATTCTTGTATCCTCTTCGTATTATACTCATATAATATCTAGTATTATACTCGTACTCATTCTTTATAATAATCATTCATTATTATACTTAACCAATTAACTCTTAGGTTTTAATCTCCCTAACCCTTAGGGTTTTAAGTCCTCATGTGAAAACTTCGTGAGCCATAACAGAAATAATATTAGATATTCCATCCCATCTTTAAATCCTATCATTATACGTTTCTCAAAAATTTAAAAATAATTCTCTACTAGAAACGGATAAATAGTGATTTTACGAAAATTCCTTGGAAAACTTTTATTTTCGACTTATAAATTCATATCATTTATTTCTAGCACGTAGCCAGAATCCTAACCACTTCTGCATTCTCTAGGTCATAGAACGACCTTTAATTAGCTTACTCAGTTTAATAAACATTTAATTAAATTTTATTCAATAAATCAAATAAAATTCATTTATATAGAAGTCCAATTTTCTCGGGCGTTACAGCGCCCAGTTTAAATTGTGGACCGACGCTGCGGTGCCAAGCCACATCAGCAAGTTACCGGCCTGGCGTTGCAGCGCTTAGTTTTTTCACAGAACCGGCACTGCGGCGCTGTGCTACGTCAGCCAGCACTGAGCCTAGTGCTGTAGCGCTCTGTTCCTTCACAGAACAGGCACTGCAGTGCCGCGACGCAGTGAGGCTCAGACAGAGTTAGCGAAGAACACAGTAAGAGCCAATTTATGCCAAAATTATGCTCAAACAACAAATTTAATGCTACCCATAACTTATAAACTTAAAAGAAACATTATACAACAATCATGGCATGATTTTAATATCTTAGGGAACTTAAACAACCAAATTAAAACACATAAATTAATTATTTATGTGAAAAACTCCATTTTTGACATTTTTAAGGAAATCAACTACCAATTATTCATTTTTCAACCAAATCAGTCCGTTTGAGTTTCGTTCTCTTCGTTTTTACATGCATAAACATAATCAATCATCAATTTTCTGTTTAGCATACAATTGAAGCATGAATTTTTGTACATATAAGCCATATTCATATGTTATTCCTATGTAAACTACAAAACTCCAATTTAAACATAATTTCATGGATTAATTACTCTAAAACACATATAAATCATATACAAATGGATTATGCGTGCTAATAAACATCTAACATCAAGTTCTTAACACTTTGGTCACAAAAATCAATTTATAGAGAACTCAAATTGGATTTCATAGAGAAAACTTAATAACGTAAATTTAAAACTTGAGATTAAGAATTTACCTTTGCTTTATTGTTTAGATTAATAGAAACTTCTTTTAATTCTCCAAATCTCTTTCTTTAATTCACAAAAATCTATCAAGCTCTCTCTTTTCTCTCTATATTTCTCTGACTTGTGTTTTTCAAATGACTAACACAACTCTTATATAGTTATACGTATAATAATAACCGGTGCAACATTGGTAGCGGTTAAACGCATCAGGGCCTTAACTGCTCCCATGTTCTTAAGGCTATGTTTGGTTTGGTCCAGAATAACTCCTTTTTAGTTTAATTTAATTAACTTGTTTATTATATAGTTTATTTGTCACACTTTAATTAATCAAATAATATTCTTTAAATTCAATTAAATAAAAGCCAATATTACACATTAAATCAAATCATCACATAATTAAAATTCTCATTTATTAATTATGACAAATCATTAAATCTCAAATTAATTAGAATAATATTATAATTAATAACAACTCATTTAATTTAATAATCTCAATTAAATTCACACTTTGAACTATAAAATTATTCAACATTAATTTAATCAATGTAATATATTTAATTAAATTAATCTAGCACAATTCCATCAAATATTTATTTAACTCAATAAATTAATTCAACAAAAATATTTATTTAATTCAGTAAATATTTAAAATAAATTATAAAAATCTCATTCGTCACATCTTTCCCCCTTAAAAGGATTATGTCCTCATAATCACGATTCAATTAATTCGTCCTGTTACATTCTCCCCCCTTACAAAGATTCTGTCCCCAGAATTGCTACACATAAATTAAGCAAATAAATGAGGGTAAGTTTTCATCATCTGTTCTTCGAGTTCTCACGCAGTTTCTTCAGCATTGTGGTTCCTCCAAATTATCTTAACAGAAGGTATCACTTTATTTCTGAGAACTTGCACTTTCTTGTCAACAATCTGAACAGGAACTTCTTAATAAGATATATCTTTCTCAAATTGTAAGGGTTCATATTCTATGACATGTTTGTAATCGGGTTTATACGGTCCTAATACTAAAACATAAAAAATATTCGAGAAGTGTTCTAATGCCGGGGTAAGGCTACCTCATATGCGACTTCTCCAATTCTTCGCAACACTTCAAAGGGTCCAATGAACCTCGGGCTCAATTTCCCCTTTTTGCAAAATCTGATCTTTCCCTTCTAGGGAGATACTGTGACACCCCCGAATCCGGGTCCTCTGACCCCGGTCCGGTCGTCACGATACAATACAAACATCCACCTCTAACAACATACGATAATTAAATGCAGAATATAATAAACGTACGTCGTTCATTCAAAAGGTGTTACTAGCCCCAAGATTCGATAACCTTAAAACAGTCATACAAACATACCCTAGAATAGTCATTAGGGTTCATATTACATAACAGTAATTTAATTAAACATAAAGATAAAGTCTGCTCCTTGCAAACTAATCCTACATCTTCCTTTTTCCCTTGTCCTTCCCTGAAGTCTCGGGCTTAACTGCAATATAAGTCATGATATAGCAAGAATGAGCAACAAGTTTGCTCAGCAAGTTTAAATACAACAATAAAGGATATATCATGATGAATATAAAATATCTGACAATGAATTCAACAATATGAATATCGAAAGCAAGAATAATGATTGCTTTTAGAATAACTGATAGTCAAGTAGACTTTTAAACTATAAAACTCCAACGAAATCAATAGCTGATTGACCCTTTGGTTACTGACTACAGAATAGTACTTGAGGGGATCAGCCTCGCGTACGCCATGTATATGCATAACATTCAACTCTGCTGTTTGTATCTTATATTAGATACCTGGGGTACTCCCCTATATATAAGGGGTGTTCTTTTCAGTCTAAGAATCCATACCATCAATTGGTATGGATAGCTTTTATAAAACTTCATACAATTGTCTGACCGAATAAGGGTTCAGACTCTATCTGACGCAGTTCAAGAATTATAGAACTTTTAAATAAGGAACAAGTCCAAGACTGTACGAACTCAAGTGCATCAAGTGCGAATATCAATAAAATCGATGTGGAATAATTGTAAAGTAATTAAACCACCTAATAGCATGCTTGGAAATAAAGTTCAAGCTTCAAATAATTAACTGTCAATACGATAGTAACCTGCTCAATATAATATGAGAAGAATAGGAACTTGCACAATAAAGAGTGTAAGGGAACTTGTATTCAAATCAAGTGAAGTTAAAAAAACTCGCTTACACGATTTATTAAATAAAGTAGTGCAAGAATTTAGGATACTTGCCTGTTTGCTCCGCTACAAATAAGTTCTAACTTTAATTAAACTCGTTGAAACAACTTATCATAATTAAAGTCGATCTTTCAATTAGTATGTGTAAACAAATATGAGTCTACACTTAACAAACATCTACTTATCATATAATTCTAGCACATAGTTCACGTAAGTCAATCTACTCATGTCTTAGATTTAATAACTTTAGATTATCTAGTTACTATGCATCAATATAGGCTTGAACACAGCACTTCAAGTTATAAATTAACACACATGCTTATAAGTTTTATAATTTCAAGTTTGAAAACCTAGCATGCTCATCCTAATCCAATTTAAAGTCATATGTTCTCATGTCGGTAATTCGCATACTTTAAACAATACAAGTTCATGCTTCAAAGTTGATTAGCAAAGTCATGTTATCACATAACAAGGTTAAACAATGTTTAAGTAGTTATGCTTGTGCGTATACTACATGTATATACTTTAATCACATAGATGAAGTTCATTTTCTATTATTAAGCATGCATATGTGAAATTTGTATATAAATAAATGATGGTCATGTTAATATGTCTATAGGTATAATGAACTTTAATACACATGCTCGCATGATCATAATATCATTCACATGGTAATCTACGCTATTTAGTTTTCTCATTCTAAGTTTTCTTTGAAAAGTATACTAAGTCCACTAAGTACATGCAAGGCACCTTGACATATAACTCATATGTATTTGAAGCATATATCAAAGCCACATAAATGTTCTCATATGGTCAGAATCTAAGAGACTCAAGTCTTGGTCAAGTTTGTTTTCAAAAGTCTTAAGTTTCTCATTTCGAAATCGTTAGAATCTTGCAATCACGTATGCTAGTGTGTGAACACACTTTAGACTCGCATTGCATGTCAATATAAACCACACTATCATGTATAAAATGTCAGAACATATATATGCCCCATATGTGTCTAAATTCATAATTAAATCTATAAGTTTCATTACAAATCACAAGTTTTTCTTTCATGGTGTACATACTAACATGGTTAACATTATGCATGTAGTATCAAGAAGCTTGTAATAAGGGTTAATATCAGTTTCCATGTTTGCCTTAAAATCATAGTAATCAAGTTAACATGAGCAGTTGCTTAGCAGAAAACAAAAATAAATCTCCAGGCCCTGCGCAGCTGCGCTGCTACCAGGCATAAACCCGGCGCAGCTGCGCCGGTGCCTGGCTCAACCAGAGACTTCAAGCAGTTCAGCAGCCTCACAACCCATATCAGACAATTAATACGAAAATCTTCTTAGTCATGCTATGGTATAATGCTAACATGATTTTAAACTAGTATAGCAATTAACAAACATATTTCAAACACTCAATTCATCAATCATGATCAATTCAAGAATCAAGAATTAGAAGTTTTATAGAAAATAAGAATGGGAAATGATATACCTCTGTTATTATGGACTTGCTACTAAACAATTACTATATCAACTCCTTCTCTACTCAAGAATGCTTATCACAGATATGTATATATATATATGCTCTCAATCCTCACTTAAGGCAAAAGTCTCAGCAATGGAAATTGAGAAGGGGAAGAACTCTTATATAGAAAAATGAATACACGGTTCTTGATTTTACTCACCAAGTCAACATCAAGGATTACATGATTGTATGCTAGATAACAAGAAATGGGTGAATGCAATCATAAATCCCATTCCCCCTATAATGATTATGGCTAGCTTTGATGAATTTGAGGAGAATTATAGAGTGGTGTAGCCATGTGAAAGTTTATGTGTGGGAAGAGAATGGAGTTGGGGCTCTCATATTACTCAGTAACTAACATTCTAAGTACTAATATTTAGATATATACACATACAGTATATATTTAAGTTATACATTAAATGGGTATATATCATATATGCCCAACACTTAGCCATATAATAATATCCACTAAGTTATATACTATATATATACATATAGTATATATATATACAGGTTTTAAGTATTTATTCCATACACATTTAAATAGGTGTTACAATATTATCTCAATAAAATAATGTATCAAGTAGGTATATATATATCAATCATATAATTCATGTACATTTTTCTTAATACCAATTATAAAGAAATTGGGTATTATCATTACTTATTATCATAAACATTATAATATAATTATAACAACTTAATACAATCATTATTAATTAATAATGATCTTATTATATGACAATAGGGTATATATGAATGTCCACACAGTGTCACATACCTTCAATTTACCTCATCTTACTATATAGTCCATATATAATATGTCACATTAGATAGCTACCATATATGTAAAGGTTTAGTATCGCATGCTTGTATAAAATAATTAGTCAAGTAAATATAATTACATATTATATTCATTACTTCTTTACTCATTAATATATTATTCCCAAAAATAATAATTTCATACGTTATCGATTAAATACTCAATATTGAAATTAATCACTATGTTCAATTCATGCCACTATATTCAAATAAGTTGAATATTTAATGATTAATAATCTCATCAATTCTCTAATATTAAATCCTTAAGGTCAGTCCACTAATTTAAATAACTCATTAGTGATTTCCTTTAATCATTTCACAAATTCTCACCACTACATAAGGTTTAAATAAACTCACAAAACTAACTCGTTAAAATTAAATCACATATTTAATAAATAAGGAGTTTAAAATTCATTGTCGTTACAGATACTTCCAGGAAAACGTAGTTACCAGATTCAAATTCTCGATTCTTGCAGTGTGGATCGGCGTATTTCTTCTGCTTATCCTGAGCAGCTACTAATCTTGTACTGATCACCTTGACGATCTCGGCTGTCTGTTGTACCAATTCGGTTCCTAGAAATCAACGTTCGCTCACTTCATCCCAGCATAATGGAGTTCTACAACTTCTGCCGTACAACGCTTCGTATCCAGCATGCCAATACTTGCGTGGTAGCTGTTATTGCAAGAAAATTCCACTAACGGTAGGTGATCATCCCAATTTCCTTTGAAATTTATCCTGCATGCTCTTAACATATGTTCCAATGTCTGGATCGTTCTTTCACTCTGTCCGTCGGTCTGAGGGTTATATGTCGTACTCATTCTTAACTGTGTTCCCATGCATTCCTGTAGTCGCTTCTAAAAGTTTGATGTAAAACGCGGATCTCGATCGGAAATTAGTGACACTGTAACTCCGTGCCTTAAAATAATTTCCTTCACATACAGCTTTGCCAACTGATCTAGGGTGAATCTAATCTTGATCGGTAAGAAGTGCACTGATTTCGTCAGTCGATCGACAATAACCCATACTGCGTTGAAACTTTTTTGAGTCGTCAAAAGACCCACTACGAAATCCATTGTGATATGTTCCCATTTCCATTCTGGGATTTCTAATGGTTGTAATAACCCACTCGACCTCTGATGTTCTGCTTTAACTTTTTGACATGTTAGGCACTTGGCCACACAATCGGCAACGTCCCGTTTTATATTCGGCCACCAGAAATGTTGTCGGAGATCCTGGTACATCTTCGTACTCCCCGGGTGAATTGAATACCTTGAACTATGAACCTTACTCAGAATTTCCTCTATAATCTCTGGTACTGGCGGTACCCAAATTCTTCCCTCGAATCTTAGCAATCCTTCGTTGTCAACTTTGAATTTCACTTCATCCCTTCAGATATTCTTTTCCTGATTTTCTCACATTCTTCATCTCTAAGTTGTGCTTCCTTAACATTATCCACCAAAGTTATACCATTTCCTAGTTGGAACAGTTTTTCATCAGACTCTTTAGGATATTTCACCTCAAACTCCAGTTTTGCCATCGTTGAAATTAGCTCCTGGGCGGTCAACAACATCAATTTCTCTCTACAATTTCTGCTTAAGGTGTCGGTAACCACATTCACATTACCCGGATGGTATAAGATCTCACAGTCATAGTCCTTTATCAATTCCAACCATCTCCTTTGGCGCATGTTCAAATTCTTTTGTGTAAAAATATATTTCAGACTCTTATGGTCTATATATATTTCACACTTCTCCCCATAAAGAGAGTGCCACCATATCTTCAAAGCAAACACTATCGCAACTAACTCTAAATCATAGGTTGGATACCCCTTCTTATAATCCTTCAGTTGTCGTGAGGCATACACAATGACCTTGTCGTTTTACATAAGCACACAACCTAGTCCTTTATGCGACGCATCACTATACACCATAAAATTTTCTGTGCTATCCGAAAGAGATAACACTGGTGCCGTACTCAATCTCTTCTCCAGCTCTTGGAAGCTTTCCTCACACTTCTCCATCTAAACGAATTTCACCGATTTTCTAGTCAAATTCGTCAGCGGAGTCGCGATTTTAGAAAAGTCCTGAATGAACCTTTTGTAATATCCTGCCAATCTGAGAAAACTTCTCACTTTCGATGGTGCCTTCGGCTTATCCCAGTTCATCACAGCTTCAACCTTTGAGGAATCTATCGAAATTTTGTCCTTATCAATCACATGTCCAAGAAATTGCACCCGCTCTATCCAAAATTCGCATTTCAAAATCTTGGCATACAACTTCTTTCTTCTCAATGCCTCCAACTTCACCTTTAGATGCTCTACGTGTTCCTCCTTGGTCTTAGAATATACCAGAATATCGTCAATAAAAACCACCACGAATTTATCCAAAAACGGGTTGAACATCCTGTTCATTAGGTCCATAAATGCTGCAGGAGCATTTGTTAGACTAAATGACATCACCAGAAACTCGTAGTGACCATATCGAGTCATGAATGCTATCTTTGGAGCATCTTCTTTCCTCACCTTCAACTGATGGTACCCACTTCTTAAGTCTATCTTCGAGAAGTATCTAGCTCCCTTTAATGGGTCAACCAAGTCGTTGATCCTTGGCAACGGATACTTATTCTTAATTGTGACCTTCTTTAACTCTCTTTAATCAATGCAGAACCGCATGATCCATCCTTCTTCTTAACGAACAACACCGGTGCTCCCCACGGTGATACGCTCGGCTGAATATACTTCTTGTCCAAAAGTTCTTGTAGCTGCACCATTAATTCCTTCATCTCCACCGGAGCTATACGATACGGGGCCTTCAATATTGGGGCAGTTCCTGGCGCCAAATCGATCACGAATTCTACTTCCCTATCTGGCGAAAGTCCTGGAAAATCGTATGGAAATACATCTACAAAGTCTCTAACGACAAGTATCTCCTCTAGTTTCGGACTCTCCTTTCGACTATCGACTATGTAGGCTAAATACCCTACACAACCTTGTCTCAACAACTTCTTGGCCTGCATCATCATCAGACAACTCGCTTGTCTAGGCGACTTGCTGCCATAAAATATAACTTTTGACGGGGTCATAAGGTTAATACACTTCTTTAGGCAATCAATTATCGCCCCATAATTGAATAACCAACCCATCCTTAAAATAACATCAAATTCCCCAAGTTTAATTAGGATAAGATATACAATCATCACGTTTTCCTTAATGTCCACCCTACAGTTTTTGTGTACAAACTTAACAGGAATCACTTCCCTATTCACAATTTCTATGTTCATAGGGTATTCTAATTCGTCGTTAGGCAATTTTAGATTCTTAGCAAAGTCATCGAATATAAATGAGCAAGTAGCATCCGAATCAAATAACACGTAAGCATTTATATTATTGATCAGAATGATACCTAACACCATATCACGTGACTGCACAGCATCTTGCACGGTCATGTTGAAAGTCCTGGCAGTAGGTCGATTGGTTGGTGTCGATCTAGTGATAGTCAGAGTGGTACCATCGTTGGTTCCTCTATTTCGACCTGCTTCTTCCCCTCTTGATGCCTTCTTGGGACAGTCCCTTGCCAGATGGTCCTTTGACCCATAAGTGAAGCAAGTGCCCTTCTTAAAATTAGGGCAATTTGGTGCTATGTGGCCTTTTTGACCACAATTGTAGCAGACCCTCTTTCCATTCATGCATACCCCCAGGTGATTTTTCCCGCAGGTAGGACAAGCCTCCACCTTCTCTTCTGATTTCCTTGCTAGTTCCCGGTAGACGCATTGTCATTCCACCTCCTCTTCTGACTGTTGCCACCACCACTAGTGCTGCTACTAGCTTTGTTCTTTTCACCTTCATTCTTCTTTTTCTTTAATTCTTGATTATACCTGGTCAGAGCATCACTCCACCTTCAGAGATAATTGCCCTCTCCAACACAATCGTAAAAGTGTTCAACTGGAACATTGACACCTTGCTGTACAACCAAGGCTTCAATCCCTGCTCAAATCTTTTAGCCTTTCTCTCATATGTATTCACCTGATAAGTTGCAAACCTAGCCAACTCGTTAAACTTTGCGGTGTAATTCAGCACAGACATGTTACCTTGCTTCAGTTCCAGAAATTGAACCTCCATCTGGTTCTAAGAGCTCGTTGGGAAGTACATCTCAAAGAACATCTCCTTAAACCTATCCCAGGTGATCACGCCATGTCCTCCTCTAACATTGTTCGCCTGCCACTAGTAGATGGCTTCTAACTTCATCATAAATGTTGCGAAGGCAGTCTTTTAGTCGTCATTGACCCTTGTAACATCAAATACCTTCTCCATTTCCATTACCCAAGTATGAGCTTCGATTGGTTTATGGATCCCTTAAACTCTGGTGGTCCCACCTCCTTGAAATCTCTAAACAACGTGGTTTGCGGAGCATGCGGCTGATTGGCAAGTGCTTCAGTTAAGAGATTGACCAACTGTTGAACATGATTAGCTTTGGCATCGGCATTGTTGTAATTGTTATTGGTCGACCCTTCTTGAGCTGGTTGACGGGTTGGGCATCTTCTTAGCTGTATCTTTCTGTTTAAGATATACGTTTATTAGATCGTTACTCCATTCCTTACATATTTAAGACTTAATTTAAACATTTTTAGATTATCACTTAACACATATCATCTCAAATAAACTCTGATATTTTATTCATTCAAAAGTTTTAAACATAAACAAGATAGCATCACTTCTATTTACATCAACTATCCCGAGATAAAGAATCTTCAAGATTTAAATTATCATATTCCATTATTTATAACCATAGTGGAATTTATACTATTAACTACCATATAATATTTACATAACTAATACTGTTCTATGATACGAAACATCGTCCTACAATCCAGCATGTACCAATGTATGTCCTCGAACTGGACTGGATAATAAACAACTCGATCATGGGCCCTATCAATCGCTGTCTGAAGTGTGTATTTCGTCTCCTCAATCTTAGCCTTCTTTGCCCATTCGTTATCTTTAGTGAGATCTGCACGTCGTGAAGCCATTATCCAAGCGTCCTCGGCTCTAGCAAGCTTCCCTGACTCCTCTCGCAACTAACTCTTCAATTTCTCTATCTCAGCTGACATCTCTTTATGTTGGCTCTCTGCATGAACTAACTTCTATTCCACATCTCCAAGACGTCCATCGAGATTCTTAATCTCGTCATCCTTCTATTCTATAGTAGTCCATTGTGCAACTGTCTGCTCCTTCAATTCTCGAACATTATCATTTAACAATATGTTAGAGTCATACAGCTCATCATACATCTCGACACTGATAGAGTTTGGTGGAAAATCATCAGGGTCCTCATCCTCCTCCCCAGCTTCAGCCTCTACCTCTATCTCCTCAGAGTACTCCTTTGAATCGAACACAAGCTCATAATCCTGACCCACAACAGTGATTAACAGAGATGGCTCTCTCCGAACCAACTGCTCCCAGACGGTATGAATGTCTCGGGGCTCCTCTTTGTGGCTGTTACGTATTTGGAGACAATCGGAGGACATCAAACGAGCACATACGCAAGTATAGTGCTCCCGACGATGGAATATGTTATTCTAAGTGATAAAACATGAATATGCATGATAATAGACATGACATATAAGATTTCCTTGCTTATAATGGAATGTTTTAGCATGACTTAGTATGTGTTTTGAAAAGAAACTTGGAGTTTCGAAAACGAATATTGACGAACCTTGAGTCTTTGAAGTTATGATATTTTAACACATACATATTGTTGAGTTATGAGTATACCTAAGCATGAGAAGTGATTTAAAGTTGCTTTACTTATTATCAACTTACAATAGCTTAGTTGAAAATGATTTCTAAAGAAAACATGAAACTTTGAGAACGAACTTAAAGTAACTTGTGTACTTAAAGTTCTAAACGTGATAACATACATACATGGCTTAGTTAGCTATGAAATGAGATTAAAAGTTGCACTTAGTTGCTTTAGCTTGTCCTAGAATTACTTTTAAACGTGAACTTGAACGCCTTATGCCTCTAGACATGACGAATATATTTATCATCTAGCTAAGCATGAATTGGACCTTTCAAGTGTAGTTTAAAATACATTTCAAATACTGAGCTATGAGAAGCATGCTATTAGAAGCTTATTAGAACCAATATATGGTTTAAAAGCTCATAATATTGAATCTTGTCAAAGAAAGTTGTTCAGACTTATTGATTGAAATAAATCATTATGGAGCTAAGTAGATTGAATATGAACTTGAAAATAGATCACAACCTACTTGAGGTATGCTTACAATACGTATTAGAATACGTGTTATGCTAGAATTTATAATGGATAATAAAAAGCCTAAATCTGGTCTGGCCAGGGGACGGCGCAGCTGCGCCCATCCTAGGCCAAACTACAGCGCAGCTGCGCTGCAGGACAGTGCTGCCAAACAATTTTAATGGTAACCAGGACCTTAAAACATGTTTGTACGAATGTCTTAAGTTATAATACTTGACGTAATTGATATTGTAAGTATATAAGCATGTAATGGTTATATAAAACACAGGGTTGTTAAATTTTATTAAGGTTTGCAAAATGCAAGAACTAGGTGAATCATACATCTATGAGTTTTAAATGTGTAACGAACACATAGCGAGTCAAGTGTGGGATAGATATATATGAATGTTGATGTCAAGTACGAGTGGTTAAGGTATACCTATACATACCTAGCTATTCTAAGAGTATAATGAGAAAGTGAAATATAGGTTTTACAAACCTAGTTAGGAAACAATGTAACATTATTATTATATTAAGAATGTATGAAATATATATGACTAATGGATATGGATCCATGATTATATATCTGTGTAGGAATACACGAAGTGCAGATAAGCTTTAAGTAGTTAAGTAGTAGTTGTTAAACTACGAATCAGGCAAGTCTTTCAGTTCCTATTTGATATATGAATTCAATAACTGTTAGTTGAATTATATTATGCTGTGATACTGTGAACTTATATATGAACTGTATATGAGATATAAATGAGATTGAAAATTGATCTTTGATGATATACTTGTTATGTGAAAAGTAACATGCGTAGTAATTATAAATTGTTTATAAATGCATGAACTGAGTATGATGTTGTATGCTATGTGATGCATGAAAACTGTTAGAATTGCTAAGCTGTCAAGCTCACTCTTGCAAATAATCACTTTTACAGGCTAAGGGCTTACGATAAAGACTTCGTGCTTGTTGATTGATAAAGATAGATAGTATCACAACGGAGAATACTATTTAGATTATCGTTTGAACCTTGTTTAGGTTCTAGGAGTGTACTTGATATATGCTTACGATATTTAATACTTGTTGTATTGTAAAAGATGTACTAGCTAATACATAGAGGATATCAAGTTGAGTTATAAACGTTTATACAGAAATTTGTGTAGAGCGAATCATAATATAGTGTGATTCAAGGATATGTAATTGATTCAAAGTTATGAAATCAATAAGAAGAATTCATTCAAAGGATATTAAAAAGTTTAAATTATTCCGCATTTTAATAACATCGAATATGATGTAAAGACAAGATCTTGGATATAAATAGAATTTATATTCTAAATTGTAATAAAGCAAGTTGTATTCTTTTAGTAATGAATAAAAGATATAATAATTTGGCGATAATAGTATCGTGACTGCACCGAATCCGAGGTTTCGAAGGAACGTGGATTTGGGGGCATCACTGTGACGCCCCCAAATTCCAGGACCGCCACTTGGTCTCTCGAATTTGGTTCATCACATGCTCATGGTAATACATTACGATAATAATAACTAAATATCACACGATCATAGCGGAAAATCTATTCTAGAATAATTTACAATAATTTATTATAATTATTCCCCCAAGTCTCGCAACCTACAGTACTTAATAGATTACATAATAATATCAATTAACGACTTATTACATAACCTAACTTAAGCTTAAACATAATCAAAACTAGTCTTACTACATCATCTTAATACAACATTAAAATATAAAAAAAAACATAAAAGAGACAAGCTAGTTGGTAGCCTTGCCCTTGCCCTTATCAGCGCCCGAAGGTTCGCCCTGCTCTGCCTTAACTGAAATGTTTTAGGAAAAGCAAGAATGAGCACAAATTGCCCAGCAAGTAATATACAATAAGGGTGAGTAATAAGATTCTCAATTCTCGAAAAGGTATAACAAGGTTTGATAGTTCAAGGATAACAAGAATATCAGTAGTCTTCAATAATAGTCGCTATGGACAGAATAATATCAATATGATTCAAAAATACGTCAATTCAAGATTTCAAATAACTGAATACTGAGCAGTCACTAAGGACTATGAACTTCTACTAGAATTGACAGTAATAAACTGAAAATCCAATAAAAACAGGTACAACAGGTGATCAGCCTAAAGTACCGTCGTTATGCATAACAATCAATCATACTCAAGTGTGCACGTCGGTCCTCCGACAATTATATATTCCCTTCAAAGAAGGTTGTTCTTCTCAGTCAAATACAAGATCCCGCACCAATCAATTGGTTTGGGTAGCTTTCCAATAATATAAGTCTAGCCGAATCAAATGGCATAGACACTTTCACAATATTCAAGAACAATACTAAGTTCAACATGAATAATAGCTTTAATGAAATAAGAGTTCAAGTATGCTAATTCAATTCAACCGATTAAGTAGGAAACTAGTTCGCAATATATAAGGATAGAATACTTGCACAGTAAAAGAGTGTAAGTTAGGAAACTTGCACAATCATAGATTTCCTTGCATAAAGTAAATGCGTCGGTTAGGATACTTGCACTTTAAAAGAGTGTAAGTAAGAGAACTTGCCTTTAGCGTAGTTTATCCACGAAAGCAAATCAACACTTTCGAATTCCTATCGTAATACAGTTACGTATATATGATATTCATTAGTCATATAATTAAACTTTACATTTTATCTTCGAATATACGATCAACACAAAAGCTAAGTCTTAACCTAGCTACACAGTTATATAGAATATAAGTTCTATCTTTAACGTTCCTCCTTTAGAGTTTAAACACATTCTTATATCTTATAAGATCGCAATTAATACTAAATATATTTCAGTTTAGCAAGTTACGGCATTCTCTTTGAGTTAACCGTCAAAATCGGGTTCAAGTAACATCATATAATATCACGTAGCATGTATTCATATTTAAAGGATACTTTACATGCTTGTATAACTTTTCCAAATCCAATCGTACATGGTATAGGTTCTTAAGTTAATACTTAAAGCCATTCAAGGACACGAACTCATATGGTCTAACATGCTCGCTTTTTTTAAACCCATAAGATATTCACATAACTTGTATTAAACGTGCTCATGAGTACTCGTATTGCATATATGTAACTAGCATTGTTATTATCTTGAAAACATGCTTTGTTTATGCTAAACTTTAATCACGGCAACCAATCATGGTATATATATATGCATGACACATGAATGAGTCTAAGAGTACTATCACATGTGTCCATAAATATCAGAATTTAAATCTCCACGTATCGTGTTAATGCTCACGTGCAAGGCTTGTATTTCTATTAGTGAATCTTACTAATAGGGCCTAACATGTTCATGCTTCCTTACGAATTATATAAACACAAGTTAAGGCTTCATTCATATATTTCAAAGTTATCTAAACATGCTCATAACATCAAAACGACTATATAGCATTTACATGATCATATCCACCTTCAAACTTACATTTTTGTTAGGAATGAGCACTAGTTAGGTTCACATGTTTATATTTTATTACGGAACCAATATAGATAAGCTAACATGCACTTCATGTGTCTCTAGGTGGTACTAACGTGCTTGCAAGGTCAGTATGTAAACATGCTTTATAATGTTAATGATTGTTTATGAAATTTTAAGTTCGTTTCCAAGCTTCATGTCGTTTTGTTAACCATGCATGCTAATACACTAAAACATGCTTACATTGCCTCATTAGGTTTATATATATATGTATTAATCATGCTTCCATGTTTGTTTAAACAAAAATCAACCAATTAGTACATAACAGTTTTGTTGCAGAATGCAGAAAACTGAACACAGAGGCCGGCGCTGCGGCGCGGCAACAGCAGCCACAATCTGGCGCTGCGGCGCGGGTGGCGCTGCGGTGCGGGCATAATGCCCTGGGATTGGCGCTGCGGCGTGGGAGATGCTGGTACTGCCGCGTTGTGGCGCTGCAGCGCGCAGCTAGCGCTGCGCATCGGTGCTGCGGCGCCACGTTGCAGACTCAGTTATGCTGCAGCCAAAACCGTCCCCAAACTTCCAATTTCATCGATTTGAACATACCCAGATGCTATTAGACTTCTTTAACTTACTAACACACACACACATATATATATATATATATATATATGCTTATATAACAGTCAATCGCCATTTATCAATTTCCAATTTCATGAACTCCAACCAATTTCACGAATTTGATGTTTTACAGAAATTGTAGAGTAAAAATGGAAATGAAAGTCAAGAAAGCTATATAGTGGTTTCATCATGTATGTATGTTCATATAACAACAATATAAGGGTTCTACAACCCAATCATGAACCAATTTGGCATAATCAAGAATTTGAAGGAAACTTCAGAAACAGAAAACGAAAATAAAGAACAAAGAAAAAGGGATTATACCTCTGCTATGATTCAAATAGAGTTTGCTGCTAATCCAACTTCCCCTACTGATATATGTATATTGCTTTCACTCACTACTTATGCAAACTCTCAGCAAATTGAAAACGAAGAAACATGGCTGCTATTTATAGAAGAATCCTTACACAGACAATGTAATTGTCCATTAATTTGAACCAATAGATTGAAGCTTTGTATATCAGCTAAGGAAGAGTTGGTAGAGTGGTTGAAGAGCACTGTTGTGCCCACTCCCCATATCATGATTTGCTAGAATGCTGAGTTCGAGAGAAGAGAGTAGGCATAGGCTTTCATGTGCAGGAGAGGATGAGGAATGGACAAGCCATATATCTCAGCATTTGCAACATGAAGTGTATTAATACTAAGGCCATATATACATATATCATACACTTAGGCTATTATATCTATATTCATACTATATATTTAGATTACAATTAGAATTATAATGTAATCCCAAAAATCATGTTATTCACATAATGTAGTAAGTGTAAATTGACACATATATTCCATTACATATATAAATAATCATCAATTATTATTTATATTCATAATACATTATTTTAATGTATACTTACATACATATTGTCACATAGGCTATTATCATGTAACTCCCATAATTCAGTAAGCCTTACCATATAATAGCGTCATATTACACTTCACATAATACATAGTTAGCTAATATATGTTACACATTTAATTCGCATGCTTGCATATAGAATCACTCATCTTATTAAATATTAATTAATAATATACACACATCCTTCATCAATCAATATAATTGTTAATCTCCATAATAATTTAATTAACCCTTATATGATTAATTATCACTTTAATATAAATCTTATTATATTTATAAACACGCTGCTCATTATTATTATTATATTTATTGCAATAATAATAATCACATATGATAAATCAATCACAGTTAATATTCCACAACAATTAATTAATATTCTATAATAGCAATTAACAAATAATATAGATTAATTGTTTGCCTAAATTAATATAATCATTGTTATATTGTGCCACACAAGGCTATCAATGAGTTTATCGCAAACCCCATCAATTTCTCAATTATTATAATTATTCAATTTAATACAATTGAATTAATCATTCTCATCACACAAAATCATTTATATTCTAATAAATTCTCATTTCCATTAATATATTCATTTAATAATATTAGAAAATTCTCGGGTATTACATCCTTCCCCCCTTATAAAAATTCCGTCCCGGAATTGCTATAAGGTTACACAGATAAATGGGGATAATCCCTCATTATCCTATCTTCTAACTCCCACGTTGCCTCCTCGACATCGTGGTTACGCCAAAGTACTTTTACAGATGGAATAATTTTATTTCTCAAAGTTTGCTCTTTCCTATCTAATATCTGGACAGGAATTTCTTCATACGCCAAGTTCTTCTCCACTTGAATGGACTCGTAAGAAATCACGTGCTTGTAGTCGGCCTTGTACGGTCGCAACACGAAAATGTGGAACACGTTGTGGATATGCTCCAACTCGGGTGGTAACGCAACTTTGTATGCCACTTCGCCCAATCGCTTCAGTATCTCGAACGGTCCTATGAATCTTGGACTCAATTTTCCTTTCTTGCCGAAACGGATTTTTCCCTTCCATGGAGATACCTTCAAGAATACGAAACTGCCGACTTTGAAGTCTCGGTCCTGCCGATGCAAATCTGCGTATTTTTTCTGGCGGTCTTGAGCTGTTACTAATCTGGCTCTTATCACTGTCACCACGTCTGCGGTTTGTTGAACTAACTCTGGTCCGAGTATTCGTCGTTCTCCGACTTCGTCCCAACATAATGGTGTTCTGCATTTTCTTCCGTAAAGAGCTTCGTACGGTGGCATGCTGATACTCGCATGGTAGCTATTATTATATGCGAATTCTACTAAGGGTAGGTGGTCGTCCCAATTTCCCTTAAAATCCATCACGCAAGTCTTAAGCATGTCCTCCAGCGTTTGTATTGTTCTCTCACTCTGTCCGTCTGTCTGAGGATGGTAAGCAGTACTCAACCTCAACTGTGTTCCCATTCTCTCTTGCAAAATCTTCCAAAAATTGGACGTGAAGCGCAGATCTCGATCAGAGACAATTGATACTGGCACTCCATGTCGTGAAACAATCTCTTTTACATACAGACTCGCTAATTGGTTCAAACTGTAGCGGATCTTGATTGGTAGAAAATGTGCAGTCTTGGTAAGTCGACCCACGATAACCCAAATGGCATCATAACCTTTCTGCGTAACTGGAAGTCCTACCACGAAGTCCATCGTAATATGCTCCCATTTCCACTCTGGTATTTCCAACGGTTGTAGTAAACCACTCGGCCGCTGATGTTCTGCTTTAACGCGTTGGCAAGTTAAACATCTACTGACGCACTCTGCGACTTCCCGTTTTAAATTGGGCCACCAAAAATGTTGCCTTAGATCTCGGTACATCTTTGTGCCTCCCGGATGAACGGAATATGTCGTATTGTGTGCCTCGTGCAAAATCTCTTCCCTCAACTCGGTTACCGCTGGTACCCACACTCTTCCTTCAAATCTCAAAATACCGTCTTTATCCATTTGAAATTTTTCTTCCTCATTTTCTGTGATCCTCTTTCGAATTTTCTCACACTCTTCATCCTTTTCCTGGGCTTCCTTTACTCTATCCAACAATGTCGGATGAGCTCCCACTACAAACAACTTCTCTCCAGGCTTCTTTGGTTCATTCACTTCTATTTCCAATTTCTCCATCTCTCTTATCAATTCTTCCTGAGTCGTCAAATTAAACAACTTCTCCCTTCCTTTCCTGCTCAGAGCGTTGGCAACCACATTCGCCTTTCCCAGGTGATAAAGAATATCGCAATCATAGTCTTTGATTAATTCTAACCATCTCCTCTGCCGCATGTTCAACTCCTTCTGTGTGAAGATATACTTTAGACTTTTATGGTCCGTGTATATCTCACATTTTTCTCCGTACAAATAATGCCTCCATATCTTTAACGCAAAAACTACTGCCGCTAACTCTAAGTCGTGAGTAGGGTATCGTTTTTCGTAATCCTTCAATTGTCGTGATGCATATGCAATGACCTTGCCGTGCTGCATAAGCACACAACCAAGCCCCTTGTGCGATGCATCACTATACACCACAAAATTTCCCGCATCATCTGGTAATGATAACACAGGTGCTTTGCTCAGTCTCCTTTTCAGTTCTTGAAAACTTTCCTCGCATTTGTCGGTCCATACAAATTTCACCGTCTTTCTAGTCAAATTGGTCAGCGGGGTTGCTATCTTAGAAAAATCTTGGATGAATCTTCGATAGTATCCGGCTAACCCTAAAAAGCTTCTCACCTCCGTCGGTGTTCTCGGTTGTTCCCAATTACTTACTGCTTCAACCTTCGCAGGGTCTACAGAGATTCCATTCTTATCCACCACGTGGCCTAAGAATTGAACCTTCTCCATCCAAAATTCGCACTTAGAAAATTTTGCATACATCTTCTCCTTCCTTAGTGCCTCCAAAACAATCTTTAGATGTTCGGCGTGTTCTTCCTCTATCTTCGAGTAGATCAAAATGTCGTCGATAAAAACCACTACAAATTTATCCAAGTATGGTTTGAAAACTCGGTTCATCAAGTCCATAAATGCTGCCGGAGCATTAGTCAATCCAAATGACATTACCAAAAACTCGTAGTGTCCATAACGGGTTCGAAATGCAGTCTTTGGTATGTCCTCATCCCTCACTTTCAGTTGATGATATCCTGTTCGTAGGTCGATCTTTGAGAAACACTTTGCTCCCTTCAGTTGATCAAATAAGTCGTCTATCCTCGGTAGCGAATATCGGTTCTTGATCGTTACTCTGTTCAATTCTCGATAATCGATACAGAGCTTCATCGATCCGTCCTTCTTTTTAACGAATAGTACTGGTGCTCCCCAAGGAGAAACACTCGGTCGAATGTAACCCTTATCCAACAACTCTTGCAATTGTATCATCAATTCCTTCATTTCTACTGGCGACATACGATATGGAGCTTTCGAAAGCGGTGACGTTCCTGGTGCTAAGTCTATTATGAATTCGATTTCTCTGTCTGGCGGAAGACTAGGCAGATCGTCTGGAAACACATCTAGAAATTCATTCACTACGGATATATCCTTAATTTCTACTCCCTTTTTCTGAGTATCAACGATGTAAGCTAAATATCCTACGCATCCCTTCCTTAACAATTTCTTGGCCTGCATCATCGTAACGCAACACGATTGCTTAAGCGATGAGCTACCATAAAACACTACCTTAGACTTACTCGGAGTCTGAAGGTTCACACATTTGTTCTGACAGTCAATTATCGCAGCATGGTTATACAACCAATCCATTCCCAGTATTACGTCAAATTCTCCCAATCTAATAGGTATCAAGTCTACGCTCAGTTCATGTTTTCTAATGTTTACGTGACAATCTCGATAAATGTATTCTACAGGGATCACTTCCTTATTAGCAACTTCTATGATCAAAGGATTTTCTAATCGTTCTCGGGGTGTACTAAGTCTACTAGCAAATTCTTCAGATACAAAAGAACAGGTGACACCCGAATCAAATAATACATAAGCATTTATATCATTGATTGGGATTATACCTGACACCACGTCCTTCGCAGCCAAGGCGTCCTGGACGGTCATGTTAAAGGTTCTGGCGGTTGGGCGGTTGGATTGTGTCGGCCCGCCGATCATCAGCTTGTTGCCTCCTTGCTGAATACTACCCCCGCCACTTCCCTTTTTTGGGCAGTCCTTAATCCGGTGCTCCGTCGAGCCACACACAAAGCATCCTTGGATCTTCTTTGGTTTCGGACAGTTGGGCGAGATGTGCCCTTCTTGTCCGCAGTTGTAGTAAGTGCCACGTCCCTTCCAGCACTCGCCCTAGTGATTCTTCCCACACTTCGGGCATCCTTCAGCCCTCTTCTTGAAACCTCCACGAAAATTCCCTGATTGATTATTGTTGTTTTTGTTGTGGTTGTTATTCTCCCATTTTCTCTTTCCCAAGTTGCTTCCTTCGCTACTGCTTCCTCCCGTACGGTTCTCTCCTCCAGTATTCTTTCCTTTCTTTTCCTTGTTATACATACTTAAGGCCTCACTGCCACCTTCCGCAATGATTGCCTTCTCCAGTAATGTTGCAAAGGAATCGATTTGAAGAACTGACACCTTATTGAATAGCCACGATTTCAGCCCTTGTTCGAAGCGTCTAGCCTTTCTCTCTTCATCACCAACTTGGTGCTCCGCAAATCGCACGAGTTCGTTAAACCTAGCCGCGTATTGCGCCACCGTCATCTCACCTTGTTTTAGTTCTAAGAACTTCACCTCCATCCGATTCTTCATACTCTTTGGGAAGTAATTCTCGAAGAACAGCGTCTTAAACTTATCCCAAGCTATTATCCCTTCTCCAGCTCTTTGTTGATTAGCCTCCCACCAGTAGTTTACTTCTCCCCTCATCATGTACGTGGCAAACACCGTCTTCTGATCTTCGCCTACGCTAGCTATAGTGAAAGCTTTTTCGATCTCTTTGATCCAGGTTTGTGCGACGATTGGGTCGGTAGTTCCCTCGAACTCCGGGGGTCCTACACTCTTAAAGTCTTTAAAGGTTGTTACTGGCACAGTCTGAGGGTTTGGGCGAACGGGTTCATTGTTCCTTCCCCTTAAGGCTTCTCCTAACAAGTCTACCAGTTTCTAGATCGGGTCTACTTGTTCCCTCTCATTGTTTACTGATTCCTCAGGTGCAGTCAACCTACGTCTGGGCGGCATTATCTGCATCACAATTTTCATTTTATTATTATTCAAGTATATTACTTAAGTATTTCTTTTAATACTAAAAAAAATAATAAAAATAACAATAAAAATTGTAACACCTTTCTGAAATAAACTTCATTTATATTCATATGCCAAATCGTTTCATTACATGATTTCCCTAGCATACTGCTATAAATGTTATCACATATATCCCCTAATATCCCAATAGACGGGGAATATACCAACCTACTACCAAACTACCCCTCTAACAAAAGCTAACTCGGGGTTCACATCACTATCCCACACCTTACACAAAAGATAGGGATTACAACATAGTATGTACAATATATAAAAGACACAAATAGTACTACCACTAGACTATCTAAGGGAATCTCATCACATCATCCCGTGCTCCACCGCGCTCTTGTACTCCATTTGTGCTATATAAGCTACCAGTTCTCGACTCATAGTATGTAGAGTCTGTCCCTGCTCCGCCGGGTAATGGTACACACTATCAAGCACTCTCTCAAATGCCGAACGGAACACGTACCCTATCTTATTCATTTTCCTCTTCTTACATTTGACTTCATCTTCCAGGTCGTCTGCTCTCTCATGGGCAGCCCCCCACTTCTCCTCGAAGTGTATCCTTTCCATCACCTCTAATTCCAACTGAGTGCGGAGTGCTTCCTTCTCTGTCTTCTCACTCAGCTCCCTCTGCTCAACCTCTTCTAGCTTCTCTGCCAAATCTACATTCCTAGCCACTGACCTATGAAACAGAGTCCCCATCTGGATCCCTACCTCCCTACGGTAGGCAATCTCCACCTCTAACTCTTGCATAGCCAGCTTCCTCTGGTGGTCCTCGTTCCTCAGCTTCTGGAACTCGGACTCTCTCTCTTGGGCCTCTGCCTCCAGCTCCTGAACTCTGCAGTCTAACTCTAGGATCCGCTCCTCATACTCTCCTAGCATCTGCTCCTCTATAATAGCCTCATCAGAGTCCTCTACTGGCTCATCCTCTATCGGCTCGTCCTCCATCAGCTCCTCCTCTGGATCAGACTCTATCTCAATCTCGTCCTCGTCGTCAGACTCGAACGGTACAACTGCCTGTATTAGCAAAGCCTCTATAGGTGCCTCGTATACTACATGTATATCCCTGGGCTCCTCCTCTGTCACTCTACTAGGTACACCTGTGTCTGTCATCCTACAATCACAAACACAAGATAAACGAACAGCAACTCCATTAGAATGTTAAATAAAACATAAGTTCATTGTATAGAATGAAGTTACATTTCATAACAGACTAAGCCTCTCAAGGAAAACTCTACATGAGTTTTATCCCCTTCCTAACTTCTAAGTTCGCCTAAGTTATAGTCTAAGGACACTCGTTCCTAAGGTTTATAACTACAGCTCTGATACCAACCTGTGACGCCCCCAAATTCCAGGACCGCCACTTGGTCTCTCGAATTCGGTTCATCATGTGCTCATGGTAATACATTACGATAATAATAACTAAATATCACACGATCACAGCGGAAAATCTATTCTAGAATAATTTACAATGATTTATTATAATTATTCTCCCAAGTCTCGCAACCTACAGTACTTAATAGATTACATAATAATATCAATTAACGACTTATTACATAACCTAACTTAAGCTTAAACATAATCAAAACCAGTCTTACTACATCATCTTAATACAACATTAAAATATAAAAAAAAACATAAAAGAGACAATCTAGTTGGTAGCCTTGCCCTTGCCCTTATCAGCGCCCGAAGGTTCGCCCTGCTCTGCCTTAACTGAAATGTTTTAGGGAAAGCAAGAATGAGCACAAATTGCCCAGCAAGTAATATACAATAAGGGTGAGTAATAAGATTCTCAATTCTCGAAAAGGTATAACAAGGTTTGATAGTTCAAGGATAACAAGAATATCAGCAGTCTTCAATAATAGTCGCTATGGACAGAATAATATCAATATGATTCAAAAATACGTTAATTCAAGATTTCAAATAACTGAATACTGAGCAGTTACTAAGGACTATGAACTTCTACTAGAATTGACAGTAATAAACTGAAAATCCAATAAAAACAGGTACAACAGGTGATCAGCCTAAAGTACCATCGTTATGCATAACAATCAATCATACTCAAGTGTGCACGTCGATCCTCCGACAATTATATATTCCCTTCAAAGAAGGTTGTTCTTCTCAGTCAAATACAAGATCCCACACCAATCAATTGGTTTGGGTAGCTTTCCAATAATATAAGTCTAGCCGAATCAAATGGCATAGACACTTTCACAATATTCAAGAACAATACTAAGTTCAACATGAATAATAGCTTTAATGAAATAAGAGTTCAAGTATGCTAATTCAATTCAACCGATTAAGTAGGACACTAGTTTGCAATATACAAGTATAGAATACTTGCACAGTAAAAGAGTGTAAGTTAGGAAACTTGCACAATCATAGATTTCCTTGCATAAAGTAAATGCGTCGGTTAGGATACTTTCACTTTAAAAGAGTGTAAGTAAGAGAACTTGCCTTTAGCGTAGTTTATCCACGAAAGCAAATCAACACTTTCGAATTTCTATCGTAATACAGTTACGTATATATGATATTCATTAGTCATATAATTAAACTTCACATTTTATCTTCGAATATACGATCAACACATAAGCTAAGTCTTAACCTAGCTACACAGTTATATGGAATATAAGTTCTATCTTTAACGTTCCTCCTTTAGAGTTTAAACACATTCTTATATCTTATAAGATCGCAATTAATACTAAATATATTTCAGTTTAGCAAGTTACGGCATTCTCTTTGAGTTAACCGTCAAAATCGGGTTCAAGTAACATCATATAATATCACGTAGCATGTATTCATATTTAAAGGATACTTTACATGCTTGTATAACTTTTCCAAATCCAATCGTACATGGTATAGGTTCTTAAGTTAATACTTAAAGCCATTCAAGGACACGAACTCATATGGTCTAACATGCTCGCTTTTTTTAAACCCATAAGATATTCACATAACTTGTATTAAACGTGCTCATGAGTACTCGTATTGCATATATGTAGCTAGCATTGTTATTATCTTGAAAACATGCTTTGTTTATGCTAAACTTTAATCACGGCAACCAATCATGGTATATATATATGCATGACACATGAATGAGTCTAAGAGTACTATCACATGTGTCCATAAATATCAGAATTTAAATCTCCACGTATCGTGTTAATGCTCACGTGCAAGGCTTGTATTTCTATTAGTGAATCTTACTAATAGGGCCTAACATGTTCATGCTTCCTTACGAACTATATAAACACAAGTTAAGGCTTCATTCATATATTTCAAAGTTATCTAAACATGCTCATAACATCAAAACGACTATATAGCATTTACATGATCATATCCACCTTCAAACTTACATTTTTGTTAGGAATGAGCACTAGCTAGGTTCACATGTTCATATTTTATTACGGAACCAATATAGATAAGCTAACATGCACTTCATGTGTCTCTAGGTGGTACTAACGTGCTTGCAAGGTCAGTATGTAAACATGCTTTATAATGTTAATGATTGTTTATGAAATTTTAAGTTCGTTTCCAAGCTTCATGTTGTTTTGTTAACCATGCATGCTAATACACTAAAACATGCTTACATTGCCTCGTTAGGTTTATATATATGTATTAATCATGCTTCCATGTTTGTTTAAACAAAAATCAACCAATTAGTACATAACAGTTTTGTTGCAGAATGCAGAAAACTGAACACAGAGGCCGGCGCTGCGGCGCGGCAACAGCAGCCACAATCTGGCGCTGCGGCGCGGGTGGCGCTGCGGTGCGGGCATAATGCCCTGGGATTGGCGTTGCGGCGTGGGAGATGATGGTACTGCCGCGTTGTGGCCCTGCAGCGCGCAGCTAGCGCTGCGCGTCGGTGCTGCAGCGCCGCGTTGCAGACTCAGTTATGCTGCAGCCAAAACCGTCCCCAAACTTCCAATTTCATCGATTTGAACATACCCAGATGCTATTAGACTTCTTTAACTTACTAACACACACACATATATATATATATATATATATATATATATATATATATATGCTTATATAACAGTCAATCGCCATTTATCAATTCCCAATTTCATGAACTCCAACCAATTTCACGAATTTGATGTTTTACAGAAATTGCAGAGTAAAAATGGAAATGAAAGTCAAGAAAGCTATATAGTGGTTTCATCATGTATGTATGTTCATATAACAACAATATAAGGGTTCTACAACCCAATCATGAACCAATTTGGCATAATCAAGAATTTGAAGGAAACTTCAGAAACAGAAAACGAAAATAAAGAACAAAGAAAAAGGGATTATACCTCTGCTATGATTCAAATAGAGTTTGCTGCTAATCCAACTTCCCCTACTGATATATGTATATTGCTTTCACTCACTACTTATGCAAACTCTCAGCAAATTGAAAACGAAGAAACATGGCTGCTATTTATAGAAGAATCCTTACACAGACAATGTAATTGTCCATTAATTTGAACCAATAGATTGAAGCTTTGTATATCAGCTAAGGAAGAGTTGGTAGAGTGGTTGAAGAGCACTGTTGTGCCCACTCCCCATATCATGATTTGCTAGAATGCTGAGTTCGAGAGAAGAGAGTAGGCATAGGCTTTCATGTGCAGGGGAGGATGAGGAATGGGCAAGCCATATATCTCAGCATTTGCAACATGAAGTGTATTAATACTAAGGCCATATATACATATATCATACACTTAGGCTATTATATCTATATTCATACTATATATTTAGATTACAATTAGAATTATAATGTAATCCCAAAAATCATGTTATTCACATAATGTAGTAAGTGTAAATTGACACATATATTCCATTACATATATAAATAATCATCAATTATTATTTATATTCATAATACATTATTTTAATGTATACTTACATACATATTGTCACATAGGCTATTATCATGTAACTCCCATAATTCAGCAATATAATTGTTAATCTCCATAACAATTTAATTAACCCTTATATGATTAATTATCACTTTAATATAAATCTTATTATATTTATAAACACGCTGCTCATTATTATTATTATATTTATTGCAATAATAATAATCACATATGATAAATCAATCACAGTTAATATTCCACAACAATTAATTAATATTCTACAATAGCAATTAACAAATAATATAGATTAATTGTTCGCCTAAATTAATATAATCATTCTTATATTGTGTCACACAAGGCTATCATTGAGTTTATCGCAAACCCCATCAATTTCTCAATTATTATAATTATTCAATTTAATACAATTGAATTAATCATTCTCATCACACAAAATCATTTATATTCTAATAAATTCTCATTTCCATTAATATATTCATTTAATAATATTAGAAAATTCTCGGGTATTACAATCACAACCTCAGCTTTTCAACATCAAAATCCGCACCAGAGCAATCTGGTTTGGCATAAATACACAAGAATGCTTGAATTCTATAATCTCTTTTCAACAGTCGCCTAGCCGAATCAAATAGCTTAGACTCTCATCAACAATTCGGACATCAATCGAAATAATTTAGTCAACTTAATTGACCTTCTTTATAATTTACAAGAAAACCAAAAATTCTTTTATGACGTCATGATACTATACTAGATTAGTAGTACGTTGAGGATTCTGCCATTTTATGACTTTGTCATATTACATCATACCATAGTGGGCTGACGATCTTTCGATCACAACCAACACTAAGTTCGATTGTATTGATGACTCCATCGTTTACCATTCTACATCATATCAAATGATGTACATGGTCAAAATACATTTTGAAAGATTTTCAAATTATTTTTGTCTTAGCCGAAACAAGTAGCGTAGACATACGAATAACGGAGCTTTTTTTTAAAACTCATTAGTTCAGTTACCTAACCCAATGTTTTCTAAAGAGAACCAAAGTGCAAACACTATCACGAAGTCAATAAATATTGAAAATTTAGCGTAGCTAGAGGATTTAGTAAAATCCAATTTATCCATCGCTTCAATCTCTTACCACCATCAATGCTCACTATTCCAAAACTCTTATATAATATATCTATTCTCAGTACAGTTCACCAACTTACCACACCATGGAAGCTCAGGAACTTACCATAATCATATGGGTTGAGGAACTTATCCTAGTCAGACCAAAATCGTCCATTCGCTGAGGGGTCCCATCATACGATTATGAGTCACGAACTTGTCACAGGCATGAGTCTTAAGAACTCGCACCTAAACTTAATATTATCTAATTACATCTTAGAATCTCTATCTATCAAAATAAATATGAGAAAAGAATCACCTTTCCGCCATATGTATAATCATACCGCGACACTAACATTCCAACGATTATCAATGTGACGCACTCAGTGTAAGCACAAAACTTCTGCCCATACAAAAGTTTGTACAACTAAGCCATCACATGAGTCCTCAATGGAAGTCCTACACTTAACTCTATCTTACTCTATCACTTGCTCATTACGAGCTTTCTATGTTTCATCACATACAACTCCTCATGAGTTCATCTCGTACTTTTTATAGTACATTCTCTCATAGCATCAAGCTATACACACTTAGTCGTTACAGACTATCTATCATTTCACAGTTCAATCTGATCACGTCGTGATCATCGCTTTACCTCAGGGTTCTTTCCCTACTATCAACTAAACTCCATCCGAGTTTATTCTCACTATCTTCGTCATATACATCTTATAGACATCGTCTTAACATTTTCATTACCGGAGTTAGGAAACTCCTGATTCTCATTCTCTAGATATTTCAAGATTCTTCTTTGAATATTCACGTATATATTTTAATCTTATCTTTCCCTCTCTCAGGTTATAGTCTAAGGTACACTTACCTAAGGTTTATAACCTACACTACAAGAAATTACACAAAAAATGACGCTAAAATTTGTCATATAAAATTCATTTTTCGTCACTAAAACATTTGGTGACGAGTGTTAATCTTCACAAATATCGTCACCGTATGAGCGTGGTATTAGATTTATTTGACAATATTTGATGTCGTCACTAAATGTTTTAACTTATGGTGACGATCTACATCATTGTCACTATAATTAATTACTTTTAGTGACGTTAATAGCGTCACTATTTGAATGAAATTTTCGTCACTCTATATTATGTTTCGTCATCAAAACTTAGTACATTAAATGACGAAAATCTTTCTTCGTCATTAAAGGATATTGTTTTAGTGACGAAAATGTCACACTATTTAAATCATCTAATTTTAATGACGACAATATTGTTATATTTATGATTATTCTTTCGTCATGTTATTGTGTTTATCGTCACCAAAAATAAGAAAATAAATGACGATAGAACAATTCGCCACCTAATAATATATTTAAAATGACAATTATGTCGTTGTCATTTCATATTTTAATTATAATTTATTTTCAATTTATTTAATTTTATATTAACTAATCTATTGTATTAATCTATAAGCACAATTAAATCCAAAATCTCATTTAAAAATAAATAGCAAAAAAACATAAAAATTTCTGTCAACCCATTGCAAAAATTAATAATATCATTTTCAAAAGAATATTATACACTAAAATGAGTGTGAGAAATACAAAGAAATCTCAAAAGATATATAATCCATATCTACAAGTATTTGGAGAACAACATATGAAAGTGATGGGTTCAAAACCAAGTTTACAAATAAAGATCTAATGAGGTCAAGACCCTGCCTAACTCTGCGCAGATTACGTGATAGGCTTCCTTGTGTTCTCACCGTGTCATTTCTCAAATCAATATCAAGTATGCTATTTAAGGTCCCATAGTTCTTTGCTGCTTCTGTAAGACGACACACCTGAAAGTATCTACTACTGTGTTAGCTAAAGTAAATCTTGTTAGACCCAAACCAAGTAGGAGAAGTAATATGTATGGAACATAATAGAAAAAAGATAGAATATGGAATGCACCAATAAGAAGGCGTGCTATATACTTGATCTTGTAACAGTATATAATTATGTGAGATAAATAAATACTACAGTTCATTAAATTAAAAAAATATATAAATTCTGTTTAACAATTTAGAGTTTGTAAGTATAAATAATTATCAAGAATCGAAATTTTGTGAAAAAAGTCAAAACAATAAGCACTAGACTTGGTTTTCAGAATACTGGCATGCTATCTCACTCTATGAAGTCCTAGGAAAAATTATCAATGAAGACAAAAGTACCTGCAATTAGTGTGGCATCCTGCTCCATTCCAGTTGCCCTGCGAACACGAAGAAGATAAGGACTTTTTTCTGTAACGACCCCAAAATCGGGACTATCTCCCTTCCCGATCTTGTGCGTTAGATACTATCTAGTATTAGCTTTACATCAGCATTTGATGATATAATAGCTAAAAATGCAGATAAAAATAAAAATTTAATACCCACGCTGCTTTAATAGCTAGCTCACTGCTGCCCACTGCTGCCATTAGGCAGCAGTTCCTTCCATCGTGTAACTTCATTTAGTGAAAATGGTAATGACTTCAAATTATTATGTTATAATTCACAATTTAATTATAACCACAAATTTTATTTTATTTCCTTTTCAAGTATATACTATATTAGTTTTAATACCCCATTACATTACCTTATGTAAATAATACACACATCACAGTTAGTTGTTCATAACTATGCTCTTACAAATCTTGATTCACATACATCACAAAACTAAAAATCTTCACTCTATCTGTAATAAACCACTTAAAAATAGAACTTTCAATAGGTTTAGTACCAGTAAGAATATAACTCCAATGAACTCAGGAACATTTAATTCAGCAATGTTGCTTTATCAAGTGACATTTTTCATAAGTTTCTATAAAAGTAGCAGCCATAAGCCATAAATGTTCAAATCAAGCAGTGGGCCCTTAAATTTTGTAGACTCTAGATACCTTAGATGGTTAGAGAGTATATCTAACCCCTCAAATGCACCTAATTACTAATTCTATGATTTTTACTTTTGACCAAATGTGTGGAAAGATGTGAGCTTAATAGTTTTCTACATGATCAAGTACTAAACACCAACTGCATGTATGATTATAACATACATGCATTAACACTATGACTAGACACACACCACACCTAAACAAAAAGAGATCAATAGAGAGGACTGTGATTAAAAATATTTGCCACCAAGAAAACTGAAAATATTAAAATGTTGAAACTTGGGTACCTAACCCAATAATTGGAAGCTTGAGGCGTGAAAAGCAATAGTAAAATATGTAGACTCCAGGGTTCATTAACCAAAGTGTGTGCATACACAAACACATATATAAACTATTTTACTTGTAATACAAGATAAGGCGACTTAAGACTAAACAAAACATGTTTTCTATAATAACTTTCTGACTCAGAATTTGTATACACATTTCAGCCATAAATAAACATACATACATTTAGAGTTAACCTTTAACTCATATATGAATCACAATTTCACATGAACAATAACTAATTTTCATATTTTAACAAAATAGCTTTATTGAAGCAATTTTTCAAACACCTAGAATGCAATGCTTAAAAACTCAAATTTCACTTGCATTTAAGCATGCCTAACCAGAAAATTATTTTCCACAAAAATCCCTCATCACCCCAGATTTCATCTCATGCAACCTCCCACAACTAAACAGAGCGATCACAACAATTAACAACTATTATCTATTTCAATTCATTAACTTAGAAAGTATAAATAAAAATCACCTCTTTGTTGCTTGATATTATAATCAAATCCTTGCTCCAACTTGCAATTTGCTGAAGTAAACTCTTCTTTTAGTCTGCACCTTGCTTAGAATCCCCTCCACACTCAATTAATGATTTCAATTCTTAAGAAACTTAATAATTTCTTTGTAGAATTTGGAGATATATGTGTTTGTAATATAGAAATAGAGAGGTTGTGTGCAAATCTTGATATAAACGGATGGAATTAGGAAAGGAGGAACTGAGAATGGTTTTTTTATTTTATGATTAAGCTTCATGCTCTCCTTATAATTTATTAGACAAAATTTTAGCTTAGTGTCTCTCATAGGCCTTCAACAAATGACACCTCCAGCTTAGATAAATGACTCAGCAACAAGCATTAATTTTTTTTAAAAAGTCTTAGCATCATGGTTTAGTTTTTAATTCTCAGCACATGCACTTAATACATATAACACTTCATTGTATATTTCCATACATACATAATACATACATACTTATCTTCATAATACTTGCATGTAATTCTAATAAATCATTATTTGATAAGTTCTTAGATTTCCTTCCCATAGCCAAGTTATATACCCACAATCATAACTCTGTTAATATAAAGTTACCAATTTCCAACTGTTTTAGAAAAGAAAACTTATTTCACCATTCATATGAAATCTTTAACACAATACTTCCATTTCTTAACATAACAAAGTAATTCCCAATCATAAACCAACATAATCCCAAACAACATATCATCGCATATAATTGGCTCTGCCAATATCCCAATCACAGTCTATATAAACTTTCAGTCAAATTCATAATCAACTATCTAACTTTTATTCCCTTAACTAATTTAAAATCAAATCATACAATCAAATCATAAACTATAATACTTGAATTAATTTACTAATATACCTTTGCTCCTTTAATTGATGAGTTCTTAGATTGGGTTTTAGCTAGGTGAGCACCTTAGCAAACAGGCAAAAGGGTTGGGGGTTGGTCGGTCGGAGTAGTGGGGAAGAAGAAGGCTTCGGCCGAAAATTTTGAAGGTGTATGATTGGGTTGATTCGGCAGATGGGGGAGAAGGGTTTGGTCGGCACAATGAATGAGAAGAGAGGGCTGAGCCTTTTATAGGCCAAAAACTTTTCTCTACACGAATTTTCCTTGGTCCTTACTCCTCTTGAAGCGCACGACTTTCTCCCAAATCTTGCCACCTCCAGCTTCCTTTTTGCCGAGTTGTCCTCTGCTCTTCTACTTATTTTCCTTTCTTCCTTAGCCGACTGCCTTCTCCTTCTTATATGATCGAATAGGGCTAATCAATTTAAGGCCATGTTTGTCTTGAGTTTATTTGATTACCTTGGTTTTTATTTTAATTCCCTTACTTATCTATTGTTTTAATCATATTTTTATTTTCTTTCTTTAACTTCATAGTATATATACATTACTACATATTTCCCAAAATTCACAATATATTATTATTATTATTATTATTATTAGTATTTCCCATTTTTCATGTAAACCATATATATTATATATTTACATATAATATATATCACATAATATCCAAAATAATTACTTTCAAATGTAATATATATAATATTATTTATATATTACATATATATACATGAAAATGCACTAAATATATTTTCATGAAAATAAAATAACTCCATCACAGAAATTATTACCTCTTATTATAATTTCTAATAATTTCATTATTAGAAATTATTTCTTAAACCAATTATTTCTATCGCGAAAAATTAGTTCGTAACAAATCATACAATAAATATATATATATATATATTCATATATTTATCATATACACATTGCACGTATTCACATATTCGATATCACA